>CM054153.1:13928572-13991072 GCA_028751875.1 Rapana venosa
TAAGCTGTGCTGTGCTGTGCCGTTCTGTCCCGTCCTGTTCTGTCTTATCCTGTCTTGTCGTGTGTCACGAGCATAGGTAGGCACACTCCGACTTCAGAGGATTTGGCTTTTCCTTTTCATGGATGTATGCTTACATCATTAACTTCAACAGATTTCATCCCTTTGTGATGAGGAACAACAAATTCTAAGCTGTGCTGTGCCGTTCTGTCCCGTCCTGTTCTGTCTTGTCCTGTCCTGTCCTGTGCTGTGCTATACTGTGCCGTGCTATGCTTCGGAGTGAAGGGTGTGGTACTGTGGACAGAGACATCCAGACGATGCAGGCCTTGCTGTGTGTGGTCAACAACGCCAGTGACGTGCAACCCTGGGACGTGGCGGAGGACGGCATGGAACATCCAAAACTATGTCAGTTCCTTTTTTTTTTTTTTCTTCTTTTTTTTTGGGGGGGAGGGGTCGTTTTCGTCCACTCTGCTTCTCTGTCTGTCTCGCTGTCTGTCTATCTGTCCTATCTCTGGATTTCCCTCGGCGTGCCTCCCTCTCTCTCTCTCTCTCTCTCTCTCTCTCTCTCTCTCTCTCTCTCTCTCTCTCTCTCTCTCTCTCTCTCTCTCTCTCTCTCTCTCTCTCTACACACACACACACACACACACACACACACACACACTATTATAATAAGGAAAAATTATATTTCTTTGTACATGCAATGTTGAGTGACTTTTTTTTTTAGTTAACCTTTAATGTGTTTGTTCTTATAGATTGAAAATGGATGTGTTAACTTTTTGTTTAGCACATAGTTGATTTCTTGTCTTTTTTTGGGGGGGAGGGGGTTAGTTGGTTACAGTTACTTTTGTTTTGTTTTTAGCATTATTTATTTTAGGTTTTCCCCTTTCAGCGATGGGCATTTTTGTTTTGATTTTTGGGTAGGGTTTTGTTTGTTGCGGGGGGGGGGGGGGGATTAAGGTTTTTAATGCAACATGGGAATTTTAGGGAATCATATCGTTATTTTTTTTCCTTTGTTGCAGATACTGGTCCTATTGATACTGCAAAAAGACCACCAGCTCGAGTAAGAAGCGCACGTGTGTGTGTGCGTGCGTGCGCGCGCGCGCGGTGTGTGTGTGTTTGTGTGTGTGAAGTACTGTAATCGACAATGTAAAGATTTACGAGTATGAACGCAAATGACGTTTTAGAAAAATAATAAACAAACAAACACAAAAAATCCTTATTTTTCCTAGAATCTCGTATTGTAATGACGCGAGTTGCAATAACGACATATATGGATATCCTCGAAAACAATGCCCACATTCTTTGGTGGTTTGATTAGGATAAAGTCCTAGCGGAATTATCCAATTTAGGGGCTGAAACTCTTAAAGACAACCTCTATCTCATTCAGCCACCCTATCTGCCAGCTGTTGTAAATGAGGCCTCCCATCCTTTGGCTTCACCCCACCTTCCTTTTTTTGGTCACTTTTCCTTCTGTTTTCCTATACTACTCTTGCATTCATACCGCCACGTACTAAGGCATCCACTGATTTTGGGGGGAGGTATAAAACCCACTTTTTGTGAAAGAATAGCCTCTGATTCAAAACTTATATGATTTTGCACAAATTTTGTAGGTTTGAATTTTTCTTTATTTTTCAGCAAAAGCTGTACCCTCTCAGTCCTTTAAGATCTGCTAGCCTCTTAACCAGAATATATATATACACTGGGGTCAGCATTGTTGAACACAAGCAGTCCTCATTTTGATGATCAATTCCAACTTGCTCATGACTACCTGCTACATGCTCTGTGTCCTCAATTCCAAAAACAAGTACACACTGCAAATGTTTTTCATGCTTTTTAACAAAACATCTGTGAAAATCAGCACAACTTTTTTTTCTGACCAGAAGATTCTGCATGACCCGGAAGCTAAAGGTGGAGTGTAGACCTCTGTCTGTCTGTCTGTCTGTCTGTCTCTCTCTCTCTCTCGCTCTCGCTCTCTCTCTTTCTCTGCATTATGGCCGAGGCACATAACATTTCTGAGTTCTCTCTCTTTCTTTTCAGACTGTGACGTTTCAAGATGGCGGCAGACGGCGGTCGCGGTGGATGTGCAAGCTGGTGGCTGTGATGTCTGTGTGCCTTGTTATCGCCGTCATCGTCGTCGCTGCTGTCCTCTCAACTTCCTAGCCAAAGATTGTCTGTGTTGCCCTCTACTCAAAACTGTGAAGGTTATTGTCCAAAAGCACCAAAAGTATGTTTTTATGGTGGGTGGGTGTAGGGACAAAGAGTGTTTTGTCTTTGTTATGATGATGATAATAATGATGATAATAACAACAATAATACTAATATTACCAGCCGCGAAGATTATTGTCTCCCCCTCCCCCCCCCCCAAATTAAAAGAAATCTGTGTGTGGGTGTGTTAGGACAAAGAATGCTTTGTTTATATAATAACAATAATAATAATAATAACAGTAATACTAATACTACTAGCCGCGAATGTTATTGTCCCATAAAAAAGTATGTGTGTGAGTGTCAGAATAAAGAATGTTGTGTGTGTGTGTGTGTGTGTGTGTGTGTGTGTGTGTGTGTGTGTGTGTGTGTGTGTGTGTGTGTGTGTAATAATGATAATCATCATCAAAAACATTATTATAATAACAATAATATTAATAATACTAATGATAATAATACTACCAACCACCAGTGCTCAGTGGTTAGCACCATAGGTTTACGGTATGGAAGGTCTTGGGTTCGAGTCCCATAAGAGTCACGGGGATTTTTCGGACTCCGGCAGGCTCCTACCCGGAGTGAGTTTGCTATAGACTCATTGTGAAGACTGGGACCAAAGATTTTGTCCCAAAAATAGTTTTGTGTGGGCAGTACTGCGAAGTTTTGTCTGCGTTAACTACTCTCAAAACTTGTTAAAGGGTTTTGTCCAAAAACGTTTTGTGTGGACGTTACTACAAGGAATGTTTTTGTCTGCGTTGTTTACACAAAAATGTAAAGGTTATTCTAAAAATTTTAAAAACTGTGTGTGTGCGTGCGTGTGTGTGTAAGTGTGCGTGTGTGTGTGCGTGTGTGGTGTGTGTGTGTGTGTGTGTGTGGTGTGTGTGTGTGTGTGTGTTACTATAAAGAAAGTTTTGTCTCGTTGTCTACTCTCAAATCTACAAAGAACGTTGTTTTTTTGTCTGCGTTACCGAAAGTCACCGCTACGATCAGCGACATTCTGTTTTAATGCCACCAGCATGTGGAATGCATTACCTCTGTGGTTTCGCAGAAACTGATTGCATGTACAGAAATAGCTTTCTAAAAAAAAATTAAATTAGTTTCGTTCAGTAGGATCCCTGTGTGTATGTGTGTGTGTGTGTGTGTGTGTGTGTGTGTGTGTGTGTGTGTGTGTGTGTGTGTGTGTGTGTGTGTCTGCGTGCGTGCGTGCGTGTGTGTGTAAAACACATCCTGAAAAATTCAGTGCAGTCCCCTTACGACTCCTCAAGGAGTCAAGAGAGATAACTCTCTGTTTTGTCAGAAAGCCTTTGTGTTTGTTACCACCAATATATTTGTGTAGGTCTAACACAAAACATCTTTGTGAAGTATCTTCAAAACGTGTGTGTGTGTGTTCTCACAAAGAAGTGTCTGGGTTACCTGACAAAAATGTGTGTATAAAACCACTAAATGTTTGTGTTATGTTACTGCAAAATGTTTCATAGGTGACTGTGTGTTATCTCGCAGAAATATGTGTTAGTTACTACAAAGCCTGTTTGTATGTGTAGGGTGTCTGTCTGTCTGTCTGTCTGTCTGCATGGCCGTCTCTGCGTCTGTCTGTGTATCTATGTATCTGCGTAATGTTCACGTCAATTTTTCATCCCTAATTATTGGTTCCGCATGCCTGCCTAGCTAAATGAGACAACTTGTTTTTATTCACTCTTGTCTCGATTCATTTTTCCCTCTTTCTTTAAGCAAATGAACTAAAGTGCGTATGGAATGTTCTCTTTATAGTATGATATTGAGAATCTTTCAGTGCGTGTGAATGCCCAATTAGTTAAAGAATGCAAAATTGTGCGCCAAAATAGAATGAGCTATTATCGCTTGTTCATTAATGAAAAACCATTGTAGCTGTTGTATCTGGCGCAATGATTCATTAGTATTGTTTTTTATTATTATTATTATTATTATTATATTATTATTATCATTATTATTATTATCTTGCGTAATGATTCATTTATTATTTTAAGACGTATATTTTGTCACGTTCATGGTAACAATTATCTACTATCATTCATCACGGTAACATTTTTGTATTCTATCACTTTTGGGCGAAATATTTCCTTGTTACCGCTTGTTATAAAATGATATGGGTGTGTTGTTAAGCTTTCTTAACTTTATCACATTTTGGCGTTGAAATGTTATCGATTGTTATTGTTGTTATAAGTGTCATTAATATTATTATGCACACAATTGTTGAAGTGAATTCTAAGCCTTCCATGCCGCACTTTCGTCAGATCATTTTTTCTATATAAACTTTTGATATTATATGAAATACTGCTTTAATATGTCTTGTAGATACACGTAATATTGATTTATATTCACTTTTGTAGATAATATGTATTGAAGTGTTCCCTGTGTTTTTTTGTTTCTCTGTTGATTATTTCTTTCTGATTTTGTTGATTATTTTGTATTTGTTCTCCATCTATGCACCTGTCGTGTGTGTGTGTTACACTGCCTTTCTGGTCTTTATGTATCTACATATGTATGTGTCTGGTTAGTTTACTATAAATCTCTCTATATCTCGAATCCATTTATCTGTCTGTCTGTTTATCTGTCTGTCTGTCTGTTTAACGATTCATATTATTATCCAATTTTTTAACCAGTCCACATATTTGCTTCTTTATTAATCTATTGACTTGTTTGCTTATCAAGCTATATTTAAAACATAATATGAACATTTGTATGAACACTTTTATGTGTACTGATGTACAATTTGTATGTGTGTGTGGGTACGTGTGTGTTTGTGTGAGTATATGTGTGTATGCGTGCGTGTGTTTGTGTGTGTATGTGTGTGAGTACGTGCGTGAGTGTGTATGGCATGTATGCATGCATGCATGCATGCGTGCAGTGTGTGTGTGTGTGTGTGTGTGTGTGTGTGTGTGTGTGTGTGTGTGTGTGTGTGTGTGTGTGTGTGTGTGTGTGTGTGTGTGTTTAGAAGAAAGAAAGATATTCACACATCTGTCCAAAAAAAAACAAAGAAGAAACTTCACAAAATGGCATTCCATGGGGCTTCATTCATCCAGAATATGTAAACGGTCAGTCCTCTCCTTTCAAAACACAATGCTACCTTGTGTGTCTTACTTTCTTAACTTTCATTTGTCACGTCATTGTTATTAAACCTTTACTTTCGTAAACGTGTTCCTCTTTTCTTTATTTTTTTCTATAAAAAAGTGTTCTGAATGTGCGGACAACTTGAAATAATAGTGTAGGTTGCCATGGAAAAGTAGTATGAGTTTTGACGGTGTTGGTATATAGCCCGATTTATTGGTTTAAACAAACGTTTATTCAGAAAAGAAACATTTTGTACACAAATCCATTTGAAGCAGCAACAAGCTAATACCAAATTTATTTCTTTTTTTTTTTTGGGGGGGGGGGGGGGGTCAAAGATTAAATATATTTTTCTGCTTATATTTGAACCGTATTTTTTAAAAAATCAGTACCGAAATTTAATTTGATTTTACTTGTAATTTTAACATGAACACAGTGCGAGTTTTTTCTTAAGAGCTAGAACTTTTTTTTCATTCGTTGGCTAGAGCTTCGAGGTTTACCAATAATTGTGAGATTTTTTGCGTGTGCGACTGTGTTTATCTACCATTAATGAAGGTAGCTGCATTACGGCTTCGGGGATAAACATTTATTGTCAAAAAGAAGAGAGGAACAACTGTTTATAATTATTTTATGCGAGTTTTTGGTTGCTACCATTTTTGCATGTTGCGAATATGTTCTGTTACATTCTGGTTTTCGTTGTTGTTGTGGGTGGTGGTGGTGGTGGTGGTTTTTGGTATTTTTGTTGTTGTTAGCTTGGTTTGGGGGTTGTTTTGGTTGTTTTGTTTTGTTTTGGATATTTTTGTTTTTTGGTGGGGGGGGGGTGTCTTTTTACTAATATCTAACATCATTTATTACTGACTTACACTTCTTAACCTTTTATTAAACAGAAGTTGAGACTGTGAAAATGCATGCCAAAAAAGAAAAGTCGAAAGTGTTTTCATGATGACATATTAATCATTCCTTCTTCTGACATAATGTATCACTTGTTCTCTGATGTTCGTGTGCTTGTCTCTTTGTGTTACGTTTGTGCAAGCAGGTTTTTCCGCAATAATTATGAAAACAATAATCATGATTATTGTTGATGTTATCGTCATTGTTGTGGACGACCGTTATAGCTGAGTGGAGAAGCAGCCTATGACTTTCATCCAGTGGGCCTTTGAAGAAGTAGTGGTTTATTTGGGTTTGTTTGGTGTTGGGTTGTTGTTGTTGTTCTTTTTGTTGGGGTTTTTTTTGGGGGAGGGGGGATTGTTTGGGGTTTTTTGTTGTTAGTTTGGTGTGTTTTTTTACTCTGGTCTGTGTCTGTGTGTGTGGTTGTTTTTTTTCTTTTATTTCGAGAATGACTGAATAAGAACTCGTGTGCTTTCTTATATCCTGTCCCTGTGTGTATGAAGTTTTGTAAAGTGTTGTCATCCGTTCCCACCGGCACACAGTAGCTTACTCTTCCGAAAAGCGGAACGGGTTTTAACGTGTGCGCAAGATGTTCTGCATGCGTTCGCACATGGGACCTAGGTTTATAGTCTCATCCGAAGGACTTTTGGGGGAAGTGGAGTCGGCACTAATGTTAATGTGTGTGTGTGTGTTTATTGTGTGTGTGTGTGTGTGTGTGTGTGTGTGTGTGTGTGTGTGTGTGTGTGTGTGTGTGTGTGTGTGTGTGTGTGTGTGTGTGGACGCGCACGCGT
Source organism: Rapana venosa (assembly GCA_028751875.1). Taxonomy (NCBI): domain Eukaryota; kingdom Metazoa; phylum Mollusca; class Gastropoda; order Neogastropoda; family Muricidae; genus Rapana; species Rapana venosa. The sequence continues at coordinate 13,935,532 of CM054153.1, forward strand.
GCACAGGGGGAAGGATGGAGGGGGGGGGGATCCTTTTGGTAGAATGTGTAAATAGCATTGTTTGGTTTGCTTTCTTAGCACAAAATGGACTATACCTGTTAGCTGGGCAATCAATACTATTTTATTGTTATTCTGCAGCCCAATAAGGATGTGTGTGTGTGTGTGTCTGTTTGTGTGGGTGGGTAGGTGTGTGGGTGTATGTGCGTGTGGGGATGGGGGGGGGGGGGGACATGTGTGTGTGAGTGTGCGCGCGTTATGCACGAGCGTGTGTGTGCATATGTGTGTGAGTGTGCGCGCGCTATGCACGCGCGGTATGTGTGTGTGTGTGTGTAGAAGTGAACCTTGTGTTTTTTTCTTGTGTTTAAATCAAACGGGTAGATATGTATTTCGCCGATGTTTTACCTTCTACAACACTTCAATTTTCATTATTACCTTTGTGTGGTTTTATCTTGTTCTTAGCTCACTGAAAATGACATACAATGATTTTTTTTGGGTCCTTTTTTTTTAACTTTCCCATTTTTAACTTTCACATGAATATAAACGCCCTCTCACACTCACTTTTCAAATAAAATATTTAAAAACTCAAAGAATTTCTGGGTTTGAAAACAAGCTATTGCTTTGCTGTCTGTCTGTCTCTGTCTGTCTCTCTGTCTGTCCCTGTTTCTGTCTGTTTGTCTCGCTCTCTCTCTCACTCTCTCTCTCTCGAGTTCTGAGTTCTCTCTCTCTCTCTCTCTCTCTCTCTCTCTCTCTCTCTCTCTCTCTCTCACACACACACACACACACACACACACACACACACCACTTACACACACACACACACACACCACATATAGTAGTTACTGAGTTGAAATTGGTATATTCATAGTATTGCCGAGAAATAATTACACATAAAAGGATACGCATACAAATCCTTCTCTCTCCTCTCTCTCTCTCTCTCTCTCTCTCTCTCTCTCTCTCTCTCTCTCTCTCTCTCTCTCTCTCTCTCTCTCTCTCTCTCTTCTCTCTCTCTCGCTCTCTCTCTCATTCTCTCGAACTGAACGGGTGTGCTGTTAGTAAGCTGCTGCAAATTTTTGCATTTTAGCTTCAAAATGTCAGTTACTGGCCTTCCAGCAACTGTAATAACAACTTTAAACGCCCTGCTGATCGACAACGTCGTATCGAGTTGGAAAGTCCGGGGGGGAGAGCGGCAGTGTTGTGTTCGTCTTGCGAATGAAGCCAGCTGACAAGCCAGTGTCAACAGAAATGGCGGACCCGGTGCTGAACCGTAACTCCGTGTTCAGTACTATCGCAAGAAACCCCCTTGTCAAAGACGTCGCGATGTTCAAAGAAGTAGACAACACCAAGAAAGACAGGCAAGTCGCCAATGTGACAATAACAGTGTCTTGGAAGAGCCGGTCTTGTGTAACATTGACTCCCTGCTCGATGTGGAAACAGAAGGAAAACAAACCAGTGTGTACACAGAACTATGTGTCAGCAGTGAATTGAATGCCTCAGCCACACCAGATTCACTTGATCTACTGTGTGATCCAGCAACAGACAGCAAGATCGGTGTGTCTTCTGAGGCGTCTGATGTGCAGGAAGAGCTGACAGTTGGCTGCACAGTGGATGACTCTGATACTGATACTGGTATTGTGAAACAGTATGTGTCTACTCTAACTGACAAACGTGTACAGCGTCGATTAAGGGACAGCAAGAGAAACACACGGTTTCGAAAGGTGGTGGTACATAGTTCGGTTGATCAAAACATTGTGATGTGTGAATCAGATGACATCATCCTGGAATACTCTTGGAATGGAGATCCTGGCGAGGAATCTAAGTGTGTGTTCTGGTACATCAAGCAAGAAGAGAAAAACATGTTGCCAGAAGAACGTGTCAGGCTTGCCAGACTTCGTAAAGGGAAACAGTGTACTAACACACAACACACAGAGACAGTGGTGGCGAGTGCTGAGCAGGAGTTACATCATCTTCGGGACCTGATCCGGTCTTACATGGGCTGACTTCGCTGGCTGTAGACTGGAAAAGGAAAGGCTGGTTTGAAAATTGAGACACTTGAGACACAGACAATAATGTATCGAATCTTGATGTACATACCACCACTGCCATGGTTTCCATGTCATTGTAATCGCGTCCCGTTCGATATCGTTGTTACCGCGCCGCAGCGCTATATGGCTTGATTGCTAAATAGCAATAAAATTGTGTCAAATTGTGTCAAATTGTGTCTCTCTCTCTCTCTCTCTCTCTCTCTCTCTCTCACACACACCACACACACACACACACTCACTCTCTCCCTCTCTCTCTCTCTCTCTCACTCTCTCTCTCTCTCTCTCTCTCTCTCTCTCTCTCTCTCTCTCTCTCTCTCTCTCTGACACACACACACACACACACACACACGTGTGCGTGTTCACACACATGCACACCTATACACATAATTATGCACATATTTGATAGATGGTAAACCTAGTGTTGAGCTCTTTGAAGTGTGTCTGTGTGCGTGCGTGTTCGTGTGTGTGTTTGCGTGCATGTGTTTGTGTTCGCGCGCGCGAGCTCGTGCGTGTGTCTGTGTGTGCGTGTGTCTGTGTGTGTGTTCGTGTGTCTATGTCTCTGTGTGTGTTCGTGTGTCTATGTCTGTGTGTGTGTGTCTCTGCGTGTGCGTGCGTGTGTGATTCTGACAGATCGCGCTGAATAAGTGCAACACAAAGTCAGTGATATAGTGTCCCGGTGTTGAAATCAGGGATGTAATGGATCATCACTCCAGTCATCGCAAGGTCACCTCCAGAACCTCAGATCCTGATGTGGAACGTACTGAAAAAGACAGAAGGAATTAATATAATGAAAGACGGAAAGTAGGAAGGAAAGGGATAAAAAAAAAAATGAAGGTAAGTAGGAAGGAAGGAAGAAGAAGGAAGGAAGAAAAGGACGGAAGAAAGAAACGTATAGATACATGAATAGATACGCATCTGTCTCTCTCTCTGTGTCTGTCTGGCTGGCTCGCTCTCTCTCTCTCTCTCTCTCTCTCTCTCTCTCTCTCTCTCTCTCTCTCTCTCTCTCTCTCTCTCTCTCTTCTTTCTCTCTTTCTCTCTTTCTCTCTTTCTCTCTCTCTATACAATACAATACATTACAAGGCAATACAACTCAGTACAATACTGCAGTTTACTCACTTCAGAAAATCTGTGACTGAAAGTGGTTACCATAATGTTTGTCCGTCGTGTTCGACGATGACCTCCAAAACAGCAGAGGAGGCAGCTGCTGTTTCGGAAGTTGGGCACAAATTTGATTATAGTGGAGATGCTTTGCCCACAGCACATCTCCACTCTCTCGCCCAAGAGGGCATACAGACAGTCAGCGTTGGAGATGTTCTCCAAAGGCCAACCAGCCCCCAGGGCTGCAGCACATAAGGACTGTGCGAGTCAAGCCTCCTAGTCGGAGAGTCATAGTCGATCACTAAAGACTAAGCTGTGAAGTGGAATTCCATGAGTGGGAAAGAAAGCCACTGGTCATACAGCCTCTCACTTTGCTGTTGCCCCCAGCATCAATGGTTTAATCAAGAACTGTGATAAAGCCCAGGCGCTGAAGGCCAAAAAAGGGGTATACAATACAATACAACTCAATACAAGCATGGGGTATACTCACTTGAGGAAGTCTGGGGCCCGGGAGATGACGTGTTCAAACTCTATATAGGACAACATGCCATCGTCATCTAGATCTGCCTCCTCCAGCACCTGATTAACCGGTTAATTGATTAGTTGATGGATTGAATGATTGATTGGTTGGTTGACTGATTGATTGGATATTTTGTTGGATTGGTTGGTTCATTGACTCATTTATTCCTTCATTATCACCGAAGTTGGGGTGCGCTACTTTCATTGTGGGCATAAGCGATCGCATACGCAAAAATCTCACCATTGGTGAACCTCGGAGCCTTAGCCGAGGAATAAAAAAAAACAGCGGTCTTTGACAGTGTCTGTCATTGATGGATTTACTGATTGATCGATTGGTTGATTGATTCACTCCCTTTCCTTCATTTATTGACAGGACCTATCTGTCATTGATTGATTATTTCAATCAGTCATTTCACTCATCGATTTCAATGAATGATTTCATTGGGTGGTTGGCTGGTGTGGTTGGACCCAGAGAGAGAAAGAGAGAGTACACACACACACACACACACAACATACACACAAACACACACCACACACACACACACACACACACCACACACACACACCACACCACACACACACACACACTACACACACACCACACACACATACCACACACACACACACAGACCACACACACACACACACACTACACACACACACACACACACACACACACACACACACACACACACACACACACACCCACACCACACACACACACACGCACACACACACGTGCGCGCGCACGCTCTCTCTCTCTCTCTCTCTCTCTCTCTCTCTCTCTCTCTCTCTCTCTCTCTCTCTCTCTCCTCCCTCCCTCCCTCTCCTCCCCCTTCCATATCCAAACCTCGCTTAATCAATAACCCACAAAAAAAAGAAATAATTTTTAAAAGTGAACTGTAACCAACAAACACAATAAATAAAGACATACCAAAAAAAAAGAGTAGCCCTACCTTGTCCACCACAAAAACCACCTCGTCTTCTGTCAGCCCGTCCTGGGTCAAATTCAGCAGAGTCGCCTCCAGGTCTGATCTGTTCAGGTGACTGTCCCCATCCCAGTCTGAACATCAACAACAACCAAACTTCGGTCAGTATCCCTGAGGTCGGAATGCGGCTACCTTAATAGTGGGGTTTTTTTATAAAAAAGGTCGCATAGGTATGGAAAATCTCACCATTGGTGAACCTCGGATTTCTAGCCGAGGAATCAAAACAAAAACAAGACGAAAGAGTCAGTAATGTAATTTTTCAAATATAAAAGAAAGGAAAGAGAGAGAGAGAGAGAGAGAGAGAGAGAGAGAGAGAGAGAGAGAGAGAGAGAGAGAGAGATTTCTGTGTAAGAATCACTGTGAGACCGTAAGTACACACATTGGATGAGAAGTTTGCGTGCACCGTTGTTTTCAAATGCCTCACCATACAGACAACCATACTCCGACTTCAGAGAATTCTTTTTCCTCTTTCAAAATTGGAGATTACAGGTTGTTGCGCTAGGCGCTCGTTAGGTATGAAGTGCAATTCTCAACTTCATATTTTAAAGTATAAATCAACATGTTAATGTAAGGCCTTAGCACTTCGCTTACATCAATAACTGACAAAAGTTTTCACCCAGGGCCAGAATGGTTGTTGTTGCTGCTGTTGTTGATGCTGCTGTTGTTGCGTATTCCCCCAAGGTTTACACTTTGGGTGGTCACTTAGAACATTCACTCTGACTCACTCACCCTACCTGGGAATCAATGTGAGAACGTACATACACACAGGACGAGAAGTTTAATGGTATGACTCTTTTTTCAAGTAACACGTTATATACCATAGGCAGCCATACTCCCACTACAGAGGATTTTTTTTCTCCTTTTTATTCATTTATCTTGTTTTTTATTTTATTCTTCTGTGTCAAGGATAATGAAACAAACACTCGTATACTTTTTTCCATCCACTATTTTATTTTTCATTAAGAGGATAATGGAATAAGCACTTATGCGCTTTTTTTACATCCAGTCCCCGTTGTGTATGCGGTTTTTGTAAATTCTGTCATCTGTTCCCACCGGCACACAATGGCCTACTCTTACGAAAAGCGGGACAGGATTTAACGTGTGCGCAAGATGTTCTGCGTGCGTTCGCACACGGGGCCTCGGTTTATAGTCTCATCCGAAGGACTTTTGGGGAGAGTGGAGTCTGCACTGATGTTAACTCCAGGGGAAAATACCCTCCTTGAACGGGAATCGAACCCGGGTTGTCAGATTGCGAGCGCAATGTTCTAACCACTAGGCTATCCCGTCCTCCTCCCCCCCCCCCCCCCTCCCCCTAAGAGAGAGAGAGACAGAGAGAGAGACCAAGGGTGAATACCGTAGATTTTGAAGGCGTAGACGGCCTTGATGTCTCTGGGAGCTGCCTCGCTGAAGACGCTGAACATGTCCAGAAACTCCTCAAAGGTCATGTGGCTGGACCCTGGCTCTGAGAACACCTTGCAGATCTGCTCCTTGAAAGGGTTCTCCTGAAACATCAGGAGGAATGACCGAACAAATGAAGGAGGGAAAGAAGGAAAGGGTGAGTGGAAGGGTGGGTGATTGTTTGGTTGGATGAATGAATGAGTTGGGTGGGTGATTGGTGAAAGAATTAATGAGTTGGATGGTGGAAGAATTAATGGGTGGGTGGTTGGTGAAAGAATTAATGAGTTGGGTGGTTGGTGAAAAGAATTAATGAGTTGGGTGGGTGGTTGGTGAAAGAATTAATGGGGTTGGTGAACGAATTAATGAGTTGGGTGGGTGGTTGGTGAAAGAATTAATGAGTTGGGTGGTGAAAGAATTAATGGGGTGGGTGGTGGGAGAATTAATGAGTTGGGTGGGTGGCTGGTGAAAGAATTAATGGGTTGGCTGGTTGGTGAAAGAATTAATGAGTTGGTGGGTGGTTGGTGAAAGAATTAATGAGTTGGGTGGTGAAAGAATTAATGAGTTGGGTGGTGAAAGAATTAATGAGTTGGGTGGGTGGTTGGCTGGTTTGTTAGTGGAAGAATTAATGAGGTGGGTGGTTGGTTGGTTAGATGAATGAATGAGTTGGTTGGTTGGATGAATCAATGAATGAGTTGGTGGGTTGCTTGAATAAATGAATGAATATTTGGTTGGTTTGTTGAATGAATCAATGAATGAGTAGTTGGTTGATTGGCTGGATGGTTAGTCGGTAAATAGGTTCATTTGATGATTGGTGCATGACTTGCTTGGTTTGTGGTTCATTTAATAGTTGAATGCTTGGGGGGGGGGGGGGGGGGGGGGTAAATAATGGGCAGAATGACGGTTTGCCTGTTCGCTTAGTCTTTGCTTCAGGGTTGAATGGATTGTTTTGTGGGTTGGTGATTATGTAGTGTTGTCAGTTGGTTTCGGTAATTGTTAAGTGTTACAGTTCTTTGATTAGTTGATTTATTATATTATTTAGTTGTACGCGTGCGCATGCACGCGCGCGCGCACACACACGCACGCACACACACATGCTCGCATGCTCACACGCAAACAAGCGCGCGTGCACGCACACACACGCGCACACACACACACACACACATACACACAATCTTGCACACACTTTAAAACCCGTTTCCGCTTTTCGGAAGAATTGGCCATTGTGTGCCGGTGGGAACGGATGACAAAATTTACAAATCTGCATACACACGGGGACTGAATGAAAAAAAGCACATGAGTGCTTATTCCATTGTCCTCGAAATAAAAGAATAAACTAAACACAACACACACACACACACACACACACACACACACACACACACACACACACACACACACACACCATACACACTCACAACACACACAACAAACACACCACACACACACACACACACACACACACACATACAACACACACACACACACACTCACACACGCACAACCATACACATCAACACCACACACACACACACACACACACACCACACACAATAACATACACACCATACATTCTCTCTCTCTCTCTCTCACACACACACACACACCACACACACACACACACAACACACACACACACACTTCTACACACACGTACGTACCTTCAGTTCAGGCATGTTGGTGACCAGGGAGTGAGGTATACGCACAGTGCAGGCCTCTTTGCCTGTCATGTCGTAAGGCACAGTGTCGGGGGCCAGGCCTTGGTAACGGGAAAACACACGCAGAATTTCCTTCCCCGTGAAGAACGTGCAGTCCTGCAAATGCCGGTATCCTTCTTGATGTTGTTAATGTTAGCTGGGATGTGTGTTTACATGTTTGTGTTTGTGGTGCAGTTCTGCCAGTACCGGTATTATTGTTGTTGTTATTGTTTGGATTAGTGGGAAAGAGTGTTCGTATTTTTGTGGTTATGGTCAGTTTAGCACTTGTTTGGTTTCGGTTCTGAATGGATGCTTGCTTCATTATTGCTGCTGTTTCTGCTGCTGCTATTGCTGATGCTGCTGCTGCTTGTGTTTCTACAACTACTGTTTCTACCGCTGCTGCTGCTGATGATGATAATGATGATGATGACTGCTTTCAACCACCACTACTACTATCATTACAACTGCCATTATTGCTGCTTCGACTACTACTATTGCTGCTACTATTAATCATCCTCCCGTCCTCCTCTTCCTCTTCCGCTGTTTCTTCTTAGTTTCCATCCTCCTCCTCCTCTTCTCCATCTTTTTCCCTGTAAATTTTTGCGATTACGTTCCGACAGACAGAGAGGGGTACAGAATATGATTTACACAGACACTGTGTACAAAAATACGCAGAAAGATCGAACAAAAATTCTTCAATTATGTTCAGACAGAGACACATTATAAACAAACTCTATGTAGGACAATCATATGCACAGAGACTAAACTATGTCTCACACACACACACACACACACACACACACACACACACACACACACACACACACACACAAATAGTATAGTGATAAACATTCGATACAAACCTCATACGCTTCCAATTGCTCAGGAGTAAACGTAGACACCTTGCTACCCATGTTTCGTGAAAAGTTCGAAACGAATCACGCAACATATAGACTGCACATCACACCCGTACGGCGACTTATAACCGTTGATATGAAACCTTATAAGCAATAAATCGAATAAATCCAACCCAAAACTGTCAAATCCCTTACACATACACACGTTACTGTCTAACCAAGACTTACTCTTCGAGACGAAAATTATACAAACCACATTTTCAAAACACAAATCTGAATCAATTCTTTCAAAACTGTTGGATTCCGAACACCTTACGGGCTAAGAGCAACACTTCGCAATGAAAATTATACGAACCACACTTTCAAATCACAGAACTGGAAAAAAAAACAAAAAACAACCAGTCCCTTCAAAACTGTTAAACCCAAAATACTACCTAACTGTTTGGTCAAATATATACTACACTTCAAAATAAAAACAATCTCGATCTACACTATCAGAAGTGAGCTAATCAGATGCAGAGCTATCTAATCATCAGAGACTCTGAGTAGCCTTCTGTCCGCCATTACACCCGTAACAAGCACACACGCACGTAGCTTCGGGTAGAAGGTAATCGATAACACTGATCTGGGACAGTCATCAGTCCTATGCAAGCAGTTAGATCGATAAGAGAGGTCGGGTGGATGACAGTGTGTGTGTGGTGTGTTGCTTTGTTGTTTTTATTCTTTTATTTCGAGAATAATGGAATAAGCCCACGTGTGTTGTTTTTTTACATCCATTCCCCATGTGTTTGCAGTTTTGTCATCTGTTCTCACCGGCACACAATAGCCTACTCTTCCGAAAAACCGGAACAAGTTCTAACGTGTGCGTAAGATGTTCTGTGTGCGTTCGCACACGGGACCTCGGTTTATAGTCTCATCTGAAGGACTTTCGGGGGAAAGTGGAGTCGGCACTGATGTTAACTCCAGGGGAAAATCTCACCTGGAACGGGATTCGAACCCGGGTCAGCAGATCACGAGCGCAAATGTGCAACTTACAAACCGGGCTATCCCCCTCAGTGCGCTTGTGACATGAGCTTTGGTCTATCATTGATAAACGGTGACAGATACGACAGCAGCATGGTCTCTTTATGAAAAAGATAGGTGAAGAATTAGAGGATAATTCGTGTGTGTTGATGAGAGAGAGAGCGTGTGTGTGTGTGTGTGTGTAGGGAGGTGTGTGTTTGTTATTTAGGGCGGGGGGAGGGTGGAGCTGTTATGCTTGGGTTTTTATTAGATAAGGCATGAGATGATTTGTTAGATTTAAATACTACAGTGTCTTGGGGGATTATTATTATTTTTTCAGTCGTTTTGCGTGTACTTCTCATTTCTATTGGTTTGATGTCGATGCATTTTAGTGGTGAACAATTACAATTGATGACAGTGTTGATAAGTGGTGTAACACCTCTCACAAAAGCCAGTTTCGTGGTCGTATTACCAAAAGATAAATCTGGGCTCTCCTAAGTTGATAACCGCAGTTACCTCCCTTGTACGATTCTAGAGTAGTGATGGTCATCCACGCTATTAACCGCAGTTGTTTCCCTTACACTGTTCTGCTAGTGATATTCGGTGCATGTAATTTCAACACGTTTTTTTTCTACCAGTAAATATTCTTTAAAGGAGAGGATATCATTCATACTGGTATGGTGAGTCTCGGTGAGTCTCGGAGCTGTAACTGAGGAATTAAACAAACAAGCATAATGGTAAAATATACTTTTGATAGTTCTCTGTGGTGTTTAATTTTAATCAAATGAATTAACTTAAGGGGGTGGGGGGGGATCTTATATCGACTTAGGTAAAATAAGTATACCACACACACACACACACACACACACACACACACACATATATATATATATATATATATATATATATATATATATATATATATATATTATATATATATATTATAACTTCTCTTGTTTGATTTGTATGATTTATCATTGATTAGATTTTTATTCTGTCTGCATATATATTATCTTCTTTTTTTCTTTAGATAGATGGCTTGGTGGGGAAAAAAGCAAATGCACTGCTTATTCAATGTACCATCTGAAAATAAAAGTTTGACTTTGACTTGACTTTCACACACACCACACACACACACACACACACTTCAATTACATAACAAAAACTATTTGAATATGAGTTTTAAAAATAAATAAATAGCAACAAAATAGAACAGTCTGATAAGAAAACCTTTGTGCGTATGCACGTGCAGGAGTGCAAAACTTTTTAAAAACCTACAATTTTAATTTTGTAACTGACAGTGATCAGCCCACCACGCCCACGCCCACCCCCACCAAAGAGCCTGAAACTGATTGCTTCTGATAGTTCTAGAATCGCGTCTAGTTATGTCCCATGAATCCGTTTTATTGATTGATTGACTTTTCTTCTGGACATCATCATCATCCACAACGTATTCATCACTGCCGTCAATATTTAACGTCTCGAAAGACGTATCTATGAAGATTTTTCTCTTCATGTGCACTAATGCGAAGGAGATGACGGAATAGGCTAGGCTACGGAAGATGCGGTTGTTGCTGCAACTGATTGGTGGAAATACTTGTGACGTAAAAGGCAACACTGTCAGCCATCTTTTCTAAACACAGGGTGTTTTCGGAGGTACGGTGGAGAAGACAGCTGCCTGTAAAAATGGCATCGGAAGAAAAAGTTGCCCCATCTCCACAGACGGAAATCTAACGATGGAAAAGAACAAGAGAGTGCCGATACGACGAAAGAGGTCAGCCATCTGAACCCATCGTGATGCTAAAAAGAGATAATTTATTCATAACCATGTCGAGTTTGTGTGTGTTTTGAACCTATTGTATTTCTCGATTTAGCAGCTGATCGGTGACTAACCAGTAGAACGGACAATGCGACTGTTACATAGATTTATCGCAGGCCAGACAGTGGTGCATGCTTATCAGCGCCCGTCTTATCATATTTAACTTATGTATTGATTCCCAGACTGGGGGCGGAATAGCGTTAGATTCGTGAATCTTGACATTAAAACTGAAAGAGGGGCGTGGGTTTGAGTTGCTACTGAACCACTCTCTGACATTAATGTGACATGATTCCGTTGAAGACGTTTATCCCATACCATCCAGTTGTTCTGATATTATTCTTTTGCAATTCCTGTGGATGAAATTCTGCAAATCGACGTTACATATGGGTACACAAGCACGACAATTAACATCTTCAGCACTGTACTGTAGCCATCTTTTGTAGAAACGTGGCTAGTTTAGGCTGATCACAGTGTTCAGTGATCATTACCAATACCATTCAACACTCCCAGTATGCACCAATATTGTTCAGATTCATCAAGTTGAATCTGGTCCCTAGAACTGCAAGAATAAGAACAAAAGAATTTACTTTTTATGCTTTGGGGGAGAAACCTTGCAACAGATTCTCCATACACTGATGCAGCTCACATTTTAAATTTAATGCACAGTATAGTATATATATAATTATATATATATGAAAGATTGTGTAAGTGATGTAAGGGGGGGGGGGGGGTTGTGTGTCTGTGTGACCAGTGCCACCAGTAGTGGGATTTTTACACATGCAAAGTTGTTTTTTGCCCACCATGTCCTCAGGGATGTATGCTGGGTATGTTTGTGTTTCTATAACTCACTGAATGCTGACATTAACTAATTTTTAAAGGGATCTTTCACATGCATATTTGATATTCTGCATGTGTATGTTATATATATATATACACAAAAGGTAATTAATTCACTGGCTGTCTGCATTTGAAATTAACCTGGGAGATAAAGGGAAAAAAAACACCCTTAGTTCACTAGATGTCACCAAGATTTGAATCCTTGACTTCATGGATCCATGGGTCTTAACCATTCAGCTATAGCATCCATCACCATTATGTATCATTTGTGTGGCGCCTTGTGTCAAATGTTTGTGTGGGATGTATTTTACAGCCCTTGTCAGTGTGTGTGTCTGTATTGTCTGTGTGTGTGAAGTCCCGTGTGTATCATGCGTAGTGTGTGTGTACACATACATGCATACACATGATGTTAAAGTATACCCAGAATCGCATTATGGCATGATTAACATTATGATTAAGAATAAGATCTTTTACTTGAAGACTTGTCACTGCAGCATTATTGATACTATTAGTATTATAATAGTATGCAGACAGTGAACAAAAAATGATGAGCATTTTCTTTACTTGCAGACACAGCACAGCAAGAAAACAGCAGAACAGAAAGAAGAGGAGAAGTTGAAGGCCAAATACCCCAGTCTGAAGGTGGCACCACCAGCCATGCTGCACAAACGTCTCATTCAGAAGGGGGTAAGACCTTCATAATACCTTTACTCAACTGTCTCTATTGCTATAGATAGCTTTTGTTTTCATAACAATAAAGATTGTGTTCTGACTGTTGTTCTGTTTTGTTTCATCCACACAAAAATTTGTGCTTGAACTGTAAAAACTAGGAAAGATCACTGGTTACAGTGTTTAGGATTCATATTTAAAATATATTCTTTTTTACAGTATTTCAGAGTAGACCTTGGCACTTTGCTTACATCAGTCACTGACAAAGCTTTTGGTTTGGCCAGACTTTGCCAAAGTTTAAAGTATTTTTTCTTCTGATTTTAGATCGCACTGAATACAGTTTGCATTGGTGCAGTGATATTGATTAAAACTGGAGGTGGTGTGTCACATGGGAAAGATTAACTGATCAAAGCAGTGATTTTGAATTCAAAGTACACCCTTAATTAGCACCAGTGCAGAAGAAAGAACATTGATCATTACAGTGTCATTCTGAATAAACATAAAGTTGAATATGTGCCGTTTTATTGTGTATTACATGATACATAGAAACAGGCACTCTTACACACTCATGCACACGCAGCACACACACAGAGTGACACACATACATTCTTACACTGAACACTCACATGCACACACTCACACATATATATACATGCACGCATGCACACACAAAATAAACTCTTGCACACAAAATGTATTAACAGTTTGTGTCAAACATGCACATAAGCTACATAAACAAAATAACAAACACACATGCAGTGAAAAACACACACAGTGAAACACACACACATGCACACAATTGACAAACCCTTAACACAGCCTGTTTGGTGAACATTACGCAAATTGCAAGAAAAATATTGACTGGACCTTTCCAGGGATCTGTATCAAGCTGTGGCTCATTGCAGAAATAACAAGTGATGTATTGACAAAACCTGTCTGACTGCCCCATTTTGAGAGCTTCTGCGTGGGTCAAGTCAAATATTCAAATCATATGGCCTTTTTTTATATATAAGCTGTATGACATTAAATGGGTGTGTCGCTTTTTTAATTATGTTAATATTCATGAATTTTTACCTGTATGTTTTGTTTTGGTTGTTTTTTTTTATCTTGTTACTTTATTTTGGGGATAGTGGAATATGCACTATGTGCTTTTGTTTACATTTTGTATGCTGTTACATAAATTTTGTCATCCATTCCCACCAGCACACAGTGGCCTACTCTTCCAAAAACTGGAACAGGTATTTATGTGTGCACACGATTTCTGCGTGCATTTGCACACAGGACCTTGGTTTATAGACTCATCTGAAGGACTTTTGGGTGCAGTGGAGTCAGTACTGATGTTAACTCCAAGGGGGAAAATCCCCTTGAATGGGATTCAAATGTGGGTCAGAGAGTGTATGTGCATGTGCATGCATGTGTGCGCGCATGCATCTGTGTGCATGTGTGTGTAACACATTGTAGATTTATAAATGATACTATAGTATATATTTCTTGACATGAATGGTGATGAATTTTTCTCATGTTATTTAAGTTGCAGTATATAAGCAGCAAAATTAAATCATGAATGAGCTCAGGGTAGGTTTGCTTCTGTGTTTCATATTGGTCAATATATTATTGGTCATATTATATTACTAGTGGAGTGGTAATCTAGAAGTAACTAATGTGCATGGCTTGAAAGCGAAAAGTGGGAGTTTGATCCCCATTAAATTGAACCAAGACTTTTCCACCTTCATCTAAACCTTGAGTGGAGGTTTGGGTGCTAGTCTTTTGGATGAGATGATAAACCAAGATTCAACACACACTTAGTACACATAAAACTAAAAGAGCCCACAGCAACAACAAAGCTGTCCCTTTCAAAATTCTGTTTAATTTCTTTTTTTAAGCCACCCTGATAGAAGAACAAGTACTCTGTATACACATATTTGAAAAGATAATAAACAAAGATAAAGAATGGATAGCGCTGCTCTTTTGGCAATGTATTCTTTCAAGGGAGAGCAGATTGAATTCCATACAGGGAAATCTACAGTAATCTATGCAATACAATACAGTACTATAGTCCCTGAATCAGAAATCTCCACTGGGACATAAATTTAATCACAACAACATACAATACTTTGCATATATATACAGTGCACTACAATGTAATTAAGTAAATACTGTGAACCGAAAGTAAACATTGCACCTTCTATATTGTACCTTCTATTTTTTCAGAAATTCTTTGACTCAGGAGACTACAACATGGCCAGGGCGGCCATCAACAACCCCAAGCGACCCCTGCCGGCACAGGAGAAGATGCTGCTGCAGGAGTCCATCGGAGAAGGCATCCCCACCCCCAAGGATCTGCCTCCCCGCAAACCTTCCATCATCCAGAGCAAACTGGCCTCCGGGGCTCTCTCCTGAGCGCTGCATACAACAACAACAAAAAACTGGGGGGCTTGGTTCTGGGGGGTGGGAGGGGGATGGGGATTGAGAAACTTGGGGGGGTGGGGGGGGGGGGGGGGGCGCTTGGGGTGAGGGGGAGGCAGGAGGAGGGGGGTGTTAGGAAAACTTGTCACGTCTATTATTGTACTGGCCAGAGCTTTGTGAGGTCGATTAGGGGAGGTAGAGACGTCATCTTAGCTATGTCAAGTACTAACTACAACTTTTGAAGTCATTGTAATTGACAAGTAGATCACTTTTACAGAGTGTGAATTTCTTTTCTTTTTTTTCTTCTTTTTTTTTCTTTTTTTTTTGCTGGGGAAACAAGTATTGGTCATTTCTGTGACCTGAAAGTAGGTGATTATTATTTTTAGTTTTTGTCTTTCTGTTGGTAAATTTTATTGTTTTGTTCATCAGACAATCATATGAAGCAACAAATATTATGTTTTCAGTAAATGTTCTTAAAGAGAAATATTGATGGGAGCAACTAGTCTGTGTTACCCAGCATCTGTTAGAGCTTTTAAGGGTAGGGCAATGTGTGTCACAATATTTGTATTACACCATTTGAGCCCCTTGCTATTATGTTGCGGGAAAGAAATATTGAGACCGGCCAACTGAAACTGTCCCCGCACATCCATTAGTTTGTTTTCTTTTTAAAATGTTGTACCTGTGTTGTGGAAGCATGCTTATGTTTAAATAACCTAAACACCCCCACCCCCTACCTTTTTGTGATTTACTGTAAGGAATATTTCGCATACAGTGGCCCAGTTTTAAGTGAGAAATTGTCAAATGCCAGATTTGTAGAGTTAATATTTTGTGTGTGTTTTTCCTGTGAGGTTTACATACTGATTAGGAAAAAAAGAAAGTCAGGATTACTGATAGTATTACAGATGTCATATTTTTTATTCAGGTCATAAATTTTGTCACAGCTGTGATTTGACGTTGATGTAAATAAGCATAGCATCAAGAAGTCTGTCGCATCTTGTACCGTTACAGTTGCTTTGAATTGTGGATAGGGAGAAAGAAAAACTCAACGACAAAAAAAATGTTCATATCCTAAAACATCCAGAGGAGTTAAGACTAGGGTATTGCGCTGAGGCTTGTGATGTCTTGGGCAAGTATAATGTGGTGGAGTCCAACCCTCACCAAGATAAAGTCTGCATGCTGGGTATGCTCCCATCAATGGCCCTAGTAGGCCTCTGCTTCTATGAAAGATGGATGGGTTGGTGATGTGTATGCAAGGTGTTAAGTTTGTATTTTCAGATGGGCCTGGGTTTGTAGTTTTATCTAATAAGGAAGGTGACAGGACAGTTAAACGTTCACCTGCCTAACAAGTAAACAGTGAGGTTCTGGGTTCGATTCCCAGCCTTGCCCTTTCCTCCCAGTTTGATGAAGAAAATCAAACTGATGTCAAGTCTTTCAGAGGAGTCTAAACCAGTCAAGTCAAGTCAAGTCAAATTTTCATTTCCAGATGGTACATTGAATAAGCAATGCATTTGCTTACTTGTGCTTGTCAAAAGAATCCATGACAGTTGAAAATCAGGAGGTACCTCCTGATGTCATGGCAAAATTGGTAGGTTCAGTCCCAACTCTATCCCCAAAGTCAGAATGCAGTAACCTTGATGGTGGGGGCAAAAAACAGTCGCATACGCAAAAATCTCACCGTTGTTGAACCTCGGATCACTAGCCAAGGGATGAAAAAATTTTAAAAGTCTTGTTTGAAGGACTTACAGCAGAATGCAATAAGAGTTAATTCAAGCTGAAAAATCTCTTAGCCTGTTCAGTGGAGAATGGAACTTTTGTCCTTGGTGTATTCAGTATATGAGTCATTCATATGATGAGTCTTAGATTCTAACCACTGAACTATCTCTCGTTGCCCAAACCTCTCGCCTCCACTTTCCTTCCTTCCCCTTCTGTATAAGCATACTGAAGATCAATGTTCTTTTCTTTATTCATACTTTTTTTTTGTAGTGAGCTTAGAAATGAAAAGTTTTTAGCTCGTAACTGTAAACAATCAAAAAACTTTACCACTCCATAAAGAAACTGAGAAAAGACAAATATGTAAGTAAACATAGTCTCCTCAGCAGAATATATGTAGTCTCTGATAACTATATCTGTCTAGATCTACATTTATTCAACTGAAAATGAAAAAAAGGAGGAAAAGTCGAGCCATCCTTGCCAAAATGTGTTGTTTTTCTTAATTTCAGTACCAAATGCCCATAGCAGCTACAGCATAGTAGTTGGGGAAAACATTGTAGTTCAGAATAGTCTAGGATCATACTCTAAAACTTGTAAATGTAACATTTGCCTTGTAAGGGAATGTGCAAACATGGTATTTACCTTGCAGTTGTATCTAAGAGAATGTGCCATGAGCCTTGTACTTAAAGTATGAGATGGTAAATTATCAAGCATGTTCATATGTTCAAATGAATCTCAGTTACTGTGTATGTCAGTCAGTCCGTAGAAATAAAGGACACAGAATGTTACGTGTGTGTGTGTGTGTGTGTGTGTGTGCTTGTCTAGAGAAAACTGTTCTAAAAACATTTTATTTCCTACTTTTCACAATTTTGAGTATGCTTTCTTATGTCTGTTTCTCCCTATAGTTTTCTGATTAATGTCACATATCTGTTGTATATAAAGCTTTCTGTTTTATATTTGTTTAGTATTTTGTTTTGTTCATGTGGATTTGATTTGTGAGAAGGGATAAAGACTGCCTCTGTCTAGATCAAAATTGTGGGGTCCTGGTTTTAGGGTGTGTGCTTTTACTGTGGGGTTGTTGTTGTTTTTTTTCAGACAGAATAAAAATTGTCAAAGATTTGTCACGTAGCGTTCGTCTGTATTCCGTTATATGAATTAGCATTAGGTGTGTTTGATGCTGAATAGAAAGTGCATCAGAGACTAAGAAGGCATGTGTCTCTACAACTTCAGTGTACTTGATTTTTTTTTTTTTATGGTTTTGATATGTGTTTGGCAGGGAACGGAGGTGTTAGTTTAGTGGTGCTTTTTCCTCTTTTTGTTGTTGTTGTTGTAATAATGAACTCCTTGCCTCTCTGTGTTAGGATTTTACTCCTCTCCCTTCCTATTCCTGCTTTTCCACACCACCCCCCCCCCACCCTGTCCCTTCCACCTCCAACCGTTATCCTCATTCTTCTTTCCTAATATGCAATTTGCCTTTTGAAAAAGTCCTTTCTCTTGTGATTTTGTCCCGCTTTTTTGTTTGTTTGCGTTGTTGTCGGGTTTTTTGCTGTATTTTATTGTGTTCACTATTGTAAATACTTGAGCTTTTTGTATTCGTGAGAGTATGTATTCTAGATATTCTTTATTATTACTGTTAACATTCATGACCATCGCCCTTTTATGTTTTACCAAACACAACAATTTAGACATAGAAGGTACTATTGATACCGTTGTCTCATGTCAGCATTTGTATAGATTTATGTTTAGTATTCTTTATTTGTATTTCTTTATTTATTATTTCTTTATTGGCCATGGGATGAGAGCAATCAGTTTCGTTCTTTTGTCGTGCACAGTTGAAACAGCATGTAAACTGGTTCATCTTGTACACATAAACCTTTTTTTGTGGCTGAAAGGGAATCCGTTATTTGTAGAAAATAGTCCTGACCTGCGTATGAAAATTTGTATCTCTTCAGATCTATTGATTGATTTTTCAAATTGATGAAAGGCCAAATTACGTAGTTAGTTTACCTGCTGAAAAGTTGATCTCTTCAGATTGATTGATTGACTCTTGAAATTGATAGATTGATACCTAGTGTCTTGATCAAAGGCAGGATTGTATGGTTGACCTGGGTTCACCCATGTTCCTTGTAAGTTTGTAGATTTGATCTTAGACTACAAAAACCTTGGGATATTGCTGGATCAGGTGAAAGGGTTGTTATGATATGATTTTTTTTTACCTGAAGGGGGAAAAATCACTAAGTATCAATGACTAACCATTCTTACTGCCAATTAGAATTACTGATTAAAAAAATAATTAATAAATAATTTTTAAAATTCTTACTGCCAATTAGAATTACTGAAAAAGAAATAACCATTCTTACTGCCAATTAGAATTACTGAAAATGTCAGGATTGTGATGGTGGTGATAATGATGATGGTGGTGATGTTGTTGATGATTATGATGGTGGTGATAATGGTTATGTTGATGACAATGATGATTTTTTTTGTGTGTGGAAAAGTTGAACATTGCACACTGTATTTGTAAATGCTGGTTTTTGCATCTGATGAAGAAATAGTAACTTTTGTTCTGTCCGGTTTTCAAGTAGACTTTGAAGAGAAAGGTTTCTAAACTGGGCGAGTGTAAAAGTCTGAAAAAGAGAGAGATTCCCACTAAAGTATGTACACCGTGAAGGCAAAAATATCTCCTCCGGGGGTCACAGAATATTTTTCATGTCCATAATAGTTTGTGGGGGCCTGCAATAGCCCTGCTGGACAAATTGGACAAAGTGCGTATTATATCAACTTATGTGAAGGCATTTCAGTGTCAAGTCAAGTCAAAAACACTTTAACTCAATGGAGTCGCAGTGAAATGGATCCCGTCATTTTGTGGTGACGCTGGATTTTGGCTATATTTGAAAAATTCAGCAGACTTACCCAACATAATAATGACATACACATAATACATCATTGAAAAGTTTATAATGTCTATTTTTGGGATTGTTTCACAGTTTTTCAATAGATGACTGTATTTATTTTTTATAAATTTTCAAAATATGTCGCTGAATGCTGAAAAATAAAAAGGTTTGAAAATTAAGGCTGCGTATCTTACATGGCTTGAACTGTTCATCAACTGGTCCCCTTCAAACAATGTGATGATTTTTCACCAAAGTAAAGTTCCCTGAAGTTGGCTGAATCCATCTGATGTCACTTTTGTACAACAGATTTTTTTTTTCAAATAATCATAACACTGGAGAGCCTGAAATCCCTATGATATCACTTGTTGACATGTCAAACAAAATTAGCCAACAGATACAAACTAGGCAAGCTTATGGTCAAGTAAAGCAACTGTGTTTAGAAAAATGATTGCCCTACAGGCCAGAGTACTTTCCCTTGAGTTAAACATCGCTTAGTGTATTTTTTAAAATTCGTAATTCTGCCGAATCTTAAGCTTCGGCACGTCACAGTGAAGGAGAGGAGTTAATCATCCCATGAAGAGAAATTACAATGTTTAATATGAATCGTCATCATTTATTAACCAATGAAGTAGTGTCACTATTGGCAGTGGATTGTGGATGTCCGCGTGTGTTATAACGATTTTGGAATTAAAGGTAATGAGTTGTATTAATAACTTCATCCTCGTATTTTGTGTGGAGGGGGGGGGGGGGGGGGAGAATACTATTTTTGTTGTTGGATTTTTTTTTTCCCCATTTTGGCACAGAACTCAACACTTCATTTCTACAGCTACCAGCAATTCTGTTTGAATTGATGTTGCTTTGTGTATCATTATCTTAAATTTACAGTACTAAGATGTGCATCTTTTGTCTTTTCTCTCTCTCTCTCTCTCTCTCTCGCTCTCACTCTCTCGTTCTCTCTTTCTCTCCTTTTTTCCTTTCTTTTTGGTCTTCTTAAATCAACATTGTTTTTGCTTATCGTACAAGTAGTTTAATTTCATTTGGTGCACCCCCATGATCTCATACACTGAATCTAGTCAAGTGCGTCTTATTAGTCCAGTGAATTATTGATGTATTTTGGGCATCTACAATAATCATTAGTATTTGAGTACTGGGTCAATGTTCGTAGAACTGAGAGTGTTTGGTTTTAAAAGGTGGCTGGCTGCATTTGTGTGTACAAAACTTGATCCAGAAATATGAAATGTTGTGTTCTGACATTCCATAAAAACCGTTGTCATTCTTTTAAAACGGGTACCTTAACACGGCTTTAAAAATAGCTGTAATGCAGAAGTCCGTGAATTTGTTTCTCAAAGTGAACTATCACGTTATCTTTCTTCATGCTCCTTATTTTTTTGTTGGGTTTTTTTTTTTTTTCTTGTTTTGGTTGAGTGTTCATGCTACTGTTTCCATCACACCACACACACTTAATCACACGTCAATCCTTCACAGCTAGCATTTTTTGTCACATCTTCAGAGTCCACAGTTTGGCACTGGGCAACAAGAGGATGGTACTCTTCAGTTTCTGTCATAATGTGCCCTGGTATCAGCTTGGGCAGAAACATGCAGACACCTCCGTGTTGGCTGTGCGATTTAAGCAACTCTCTCAGAATAGCATTTGCAGAGTGGATGATGTTCGACTGTGTGATTCCAGTCGTTGCCCATGTCACACAGAAAGTTCTCTAGGTAATATTTGACAAGAGCAAAAGAAAAAAGTCTTTTGTCTGACGGGAGTCAAATCTATGACCATCTAGTCAAGTCATCGGGGCACATATCAGCTCAGCTAGGAGTATTTGACTCTCTTTTTTTAAAAATACTTTTCTGGGGGGTGGGGTTGTGCTTTCCGTTAACCTGTAGTAACATCAGTGTTGTATATTATTTTGAATGTTTATTTTGTTGGTGTTTCTTTTTTTTTCTACTTTTGCTGATTGTGCAGAAGAGAAAGATTTGTTCTAAAATTACAGTTCAGCAGATACTGATCACTTTGACATCTTGTGGGGGCCTGGTGTTTAGTTGTAATACATAATCAAATGGACTAAACAATACAAATGAATGTTTCTGTTATGGAAGCACAGTTGACAATTTTCAAACTTTTATGTATAAAAAAAAAATTTCAATCAAAATCATTTTCAAGAAGTTTCATTTCTAAATTTATATCAGAAATCAATAATAATTGTTTCACAGGAGTATGAGAAGCTTTCTTAACAGAAATTTTTTTTTTAGATGCTTTGTTTAAACTACAATTCTTTTTGCACACTCATATCTGTTCTCTGAAAAGCAAAAAGCCAAAAGCATTACTTCTACACACAGTTGAGAAGGGAAGACTGTTCACATCATTGAAGAGGTGATGCATGGAATGGAAAAAAATACCAATTTTTTTTTGTAGGTTGTACAGTTTACTATTAATAATCAAAGTATATGTGATGTTAGGCATAGTATGTTTGTGCGTGTGTAGGTGTGTGTGCGTGTGTGTGTGTGTTTGGTCTCACAGGAAAAGAATATACTTTTATCCTCTTGCATGAATGAAAAGAGGTAGCTTTAGGGGTTCTTTTTTTCGTTTTGGTTTTTTATGAATTTTCTGTCAACACTGGATTTTGTTGGGGTTTTGGGTTTGGTTTTGTTGGGGGTTTTTTCTGAAAGATTTTCATCATTTTATTTTTATTTCTTTTTGATGGGGATAATGGGTGAGGGTAAAAGTTTTGAATATGTTTCAATATGTGATGAAAACCTGAAAGTTTGCAAGCAAAAGCAGTCTACCCATTCCTGTCCCTGCCTCTCTTTCTCTCTCTGCATCTCTGATTTTTTTTTTCTTCCTTATGGAGGAAAATGGAAGACTGCCAGAAATATTCTGGTATGTCTCAACAATATGGAGATTTAGGACTTTAATTAATCAGAAATACAAAAACTAACATTTGAGTTTTAAACATTTGATTTGTTTCAAATGTTAATTAGCTTTGGGTGCGTTTTGATAATTGAAACAAAAACAATTTAAAACATGAACTTAAACAGTTGACCTCTGGATGCAGGGTGGAACTGTTTTGTTTTTTCTTTCTTTCTTTCTTCCTGTGTTTGTTTTGAAATGTTGAATACAGAGTTAACTGTTTTCTTAGCTTTTAAGTGATGATTAACAGGTGAATGAATTATCCCACTTCTTTTTCGTTTTGTTTGTTTTCCATTTTTTAAGATTCTGTTTTATGTGATTTTTCAAACATATACCTTAGTGTATTATAATGTATAAGCAATGAAATATAATGTTCATAGACATTACACATGACTCAGAATCATTTTTGTCCTTTTTTTCTTTTAATAAACATTCTAAGTATTGCAGTAGTTGTATTTCAGACTTTGCATGTCAAAAGTGAATCTTATTTCTCTCAAGTTAATTTTTCCCCCTTAATTGTGTTTTCTTTCAAACAGTACAAAGTTACAAGAAATACTGTGATTTGTCCATTGGGTCAATGGTAGATCTCTCTCTCTCTTTCTCTCTTTCCAACAAGCAGGGTGTGATAGATATACAGACAGTATATTCACCAATGTATTTATTATTTATGGGATTAAAAGGACTTCTCAGTGCATATGTTTATTGAAGTTGATTTTTGTACACAGAAGATAGTATTTATGCCTATTTTGTGTTGTGAAGTACACGAAGAGAAAGAATCCGATTTTTGCCTGTTTTGGGTTTTTTATTGTTTGTTTGTTGGGTTGGGTTGGGTTTTTTTAATGAAGTTGAATGAGTACTGTATTCTCTCTCTCTCTCTCTCTCTCTCTCTCTCTCTCTCTCTCTCTCTCTCTCTCTCTCTCTCTCTCTCTCTCTCTCTCCTCCCCTCTCTCTCTGTATTTTTGGTTCAAGTTCTCTCTCTCTCAGAAGATAATTGCATTTGGGAATGCACAGATCTGTTCAAGTCTTATCAACTCAACAACAAAACGCCTCCCAGATTGTGATATCTTTGTGTGCACACGTATGGATATGCGGGCCTGTGTGTGTTTATGTGTGCTCTTGCATGCATGTAAAAATGTGGTGAACACACACACCCAAGCCCAGATAATTTTAATTTCCAGCGGCTTAAACAAAAATGTTTGGGTTTTTTTAAAACAAGTATGACTTGAACTGTCAGTCACAGTTACCAAATTTGACTCCAGTTCCGTTATCTTTGCACTGTTTCACCACATTTGTATGCAAAAAGTCTGGCTCGTGCCAAAAGCTCGTCGATTATTGATGTAAGCTAAGTGCCAAGACCTACTTCGAAATTATGTTATGCTTTAAAATTACTTCAATCATGAGAAGCTCTTAGCATAACAATGTATACTCTACTCTAAAGTAATAATAATAATAATAATCCTCTGAAAGCAGAGTATGATTGCCTGCATGGTGAGTTTTTTTAAACTTCATCCATGGAAACTTCTCATCCAGTGTG
Source organism: Rapana venosa (assembly GCA_028751875.1). NCBI lineage: Eukaryota > Metazoa > Mollusca > Gastropoda > Neogastropoda > Muricidae > Rapana > Rapana venosa. Next base: position 13,959,914 of record CM054153.1, read on the forward strand.
TACTTATGGTCTCACAGTGATTCCCAGGTGTTATGAGTGAGACAGAATGTATATTCTGGTTGAATGACCTGCCAGGGTGTTAAGATGAGGAACACCCAGCAACCTATTATGCACATTCACACAAATTTCTTTTTAACAGAAAGATTCATACAGGCCGGGGACTTTCAGTTTTCAGCTTTTTTCCCCCTAGGTTGGTAACAAAGATTTCAGCACATATTCTTTTTTTTATTGCTTTTATTTTGAGGATAATGGAAAAAGCACCCACCTGCTTTTTTTACATCCAGTGCCCTTGTGTCTGGGGCTTTGTAAATGTTGTCATCCGTTTTCACCGGCACACTGTGGCCTGCTTTTAAGAAGAGCAGAACAGGTTTTAACATGTGCACTAGATGTTCTGCTTCAGATCATATTCTGAAGTGTTTATTGGCTCACTGGTCACGAGGTAACATCCATCTAAACATGAGGTTTCAGGGTTTCAATGCCATGCAAACCCAGACTTTCTTCCATCAACTTGACCATAAGTGATGTCTTTCGAATGAAATGAGAAACAGGTTCCAGGTGCTGGCTGCGTAACATATGTAGTGCAGGAAAAACAACCCATAACAAAAGAGTTGTTCCTGAAATTAAAGTTTCTTTGTACAAAAAAAAAATTGTTTAAATGGAAGAAAAATATAATATTAAAGCAATATCATACATGAATAAATGGTGCCATAACGTGATGGCAAACTCTTTCTAAGAAGAGACACAATCTTACCAGGTTAAAATACACACGTGTCCATGTTGTCTAACAGATGCCCATCTGTCGATTCGACAAAGACCATCTAAGTCATCCAGGCTAAGAAGAGAAGCAGCCTTACCAGGTTAAAAAACACATGTATACATGTTATCTCATTTAACAAAGACGGTCTAAAGTCATCCAGAGCAAGGGGGTGGTTGGGTGTCGTGGATACAGACGACCTGTCAGACCAGTCCTCACCTGAAAGAGTGTACAGCGGCAAGGACAGGGGATAGTGGCTGCAGAAGGTGTAGTGGGTTGGTGGTTCTGTTCCTCCTGGCCCTTCTTCACCCCTCATCTCCACTGATCCTGTTTGCTTCACGGAGGTTTTGCGCCCTTGTAGACAACACATGGCCACTCTGTAGACCGCTGATGGTCACTTTTGCACGGTCCACTGCTGCCTGTTCTCATGTGTCAGGACTGATTGTGAAGGCTTCCAGTTGATGCCTTCACAGTGTCTCTCTGTCGCTTCTTTGGTCCGCCTTTGGTGAGCGTTTGCCGTGCTGTTGTGTGCTTTTACAGGAGTTTCTTTGGAAGCGGGTGGTCTGGTTTGTGAGTTATTTGTCCTGCCCAGTGCAGCTGTGACAACATCTGGATGGTGGGGAAGGTTGGTATAAGTTACGACTTGGTTGCCTTACAGGTTTGAAAAGGCACGTATATACACACGTGTACACACACACTCACTCATTCACGTATGCACGCCTGCATCACACACACGCACATACATTACATAAGCCATATTAGGAGCGCTACCGACAGCATCGTGTGTAAGTTTATTACAAAAGTAAATTATCACTGAGTAGAAATTATTCGTGCCTTTGATACTACAAATCAACGATCAAACAAGCCAAAATCAGCAATTCAACACACACAAAAACCAGTCATCTTCACATGAAATTTTCCCTGGTGTGATAAGTAAGACATACTTCATTTCCTCGGTAACCTCTAGGGTGTTAATCTGGGGAACGCCCGACAAAACATTAAAACCTGCCGATTCTGTATAAAAATTTGTTGACTTGAACCACATTTTTTTTTATCTTGGATGGGGTGGGGGGTCAACTTTCACCATTCAAATATAGGTGTTTTTTTTAAATGTCAGTTAAAAATCATAACGTTCAGTAACTCCTTGATTCATTGGTAAGTCTGGTGACTGGTATTTGTAATATGGTTGAAAAACGCACACACACATCTTAGTCCTAGAGCTGTTTTATTCGTATTTTTGTTTTATTCGGACGGGGAAGGGGGGTGTCTTGTTTTTGTGACTATCATTTTTGTTATATTTCGTATTGCGAATGTGCACGACTTTGCCTCAGTCTGTGTGCAGGAAGGGGGGGGGGGTGTATTAGGGACTTCTTTCTTCACCTCAGTACCTTTGTCAGTGGTTTTAAACTTTAGCTCAGTTACACACTAGAAAACCACACGGCCTCAGATTCTATTAACGAGTTCTGTCGACTCGCACATAATTTTTTTTTGGGGGGGGCCGTCAACTTATCTTGCACGTGAATACCTGACCATGTCGTTCCTAGGTGTGTTGTTTCGTAATGTGTTTGTCAGGGTGTGTCACTCTAGTTTCCTTTTTTTTCTGACAGTGTATGATTATCCGCCATTAAAACGGTGATTATTCTTTGCCGAATTTTGAGGTAAGCAGTTGACATTTGACTAAATTATTCATATGGTTGCATTACGTTAGTGGTTATGATATGCGAATGAATCGTTTCTAAAGCATTTTTGTTTTTCGTTCAAATCCATTGCTGATAAAAACTTGCGCATTTGCCGGTTTGCGCTTGCATTTTCGTTTGTGTGGAGAGGCAGGGAAAGTGTTGTGTGTTTACTTTTCTCAGTAAGGTAAGCTTTTGAAGTGCTAGGACTCGTGAGAGGGAAGTGAACGTGACTTAAACACGTTCAGAGTTCGGGGAAAGTGTTTGTGTTTACTTAACTCAGGAAGATACACTTGCATTTGTAGTGCTAAGAGGAAAGTAGTAGACGTGACTTTAACACTTTTTATAGAGTTTGAAATGCTGCGTTTTACTGGGTTTTTTTTATATATATTGATTGGATGACCGATCTGTCGATTGGTCGATTCATTATCTTTCACTGATCGATTCATTCATAATCGGTCAATTGGTTGATCCATCTGTGATCTATAGCTACTTCATCTAACGATGTTTTTTTTTATTATTAACTGTGGATCGATCTATTGATTGATTGATCCATTTATTGACTGGTTGTTTGTGGTCGATTTATTGGATTGAATGAGTGGTTGAATGATCGATTTATGTGTGGTTGATTTGCTTCTTTGCTTCGTGTTTACGAATCTATTCTTATATTTTGAGCTGCTATAGTTTGATACAGCAAGGGCTTGTGTTTATCTTAACTTTGCATTTACACGCTCCCCTATACCCAACGGTGCAGAATTATGAATTTTTTCAATATTTCCTTCCACACCTTCAACCGCTCTGCATAAGATTTGTAACACGCATACGCATACATGTTTGCGTTTGTATGCGCGTACACTCATACGCGTGCGTGTACACCCATACGTAAACAACACCAGCTATACACAAAACTATTGAAACTAGTGCTGGTGTGATTATGATGTAGGTCAGTTAATCAGTAAGTTTAAAATATATTTACGTTGTGTTGTTTATAGCCCCACCGACCACGAAGGCCATATCAGGGTGTCGCCTTATTTCAATTTCAACAACTTCAATAACATTCACCTGAAGTTCGAAATCAACAATATCAGTATCTAATCCCGTCAAATATCAAACACTGTCAAGGGGGAGGTCTACCAACATTGCATGACAAAGTAGCTAAAGTATTTTCTTCCATAATGCCAAGAAAACCAGACTGTGCCGAGGACGCCAGCCATTCTGCTCCTTTTGTCATCTCCTAGTCTCAATTGTTAATTCTTTTTGTGGATAATGAACACTTCACTGTGAAACAGAATGGTCAGAAAAATGCTGTTATGGGCAACTAACACTGCAGAATGGACACCCTGTCCTCATCCTAGTGTTTACAATATCACTACCTAATCGCTAGAACAAACATTTACAAGCAAAATGCCATACAACGTGTGAAAAGAAAATTTTTGTAAGATTCGCTTGAAGAAAGGCAGGAAAATGGACTAGGAGGAGACGGGATAGCTCAGTGGTCAGAGCACTCGCTTTCCCCCAGCTAAGGTTTGCAGCATCAAGCATGGTTACCAGTTGGATGGGTGATCGTTTGAGCGCTTTGGCTTCAGTACAGTCCCCCCAGTTCACCCAGCTACAAATGGGTACCTGCCTCTTTAAAGTCAAGGATGGTAAAGCAGCGAGGGAGAGGAAATGAGCGCCGCCCTCAATATGCTAGCCTCTAGAGAAGCTGAGGTCTCTAATTTCTCGCTCCCCTACAACCACTTAGGTTATGGGACACCTTTACCTTTAACTTATGGACTGGGAAGGCAAAAAAAAAAAGAGGGAGAGGTGTTTGAAAGGTAAGGAAAAAGACCGAAACAGAACAAGTGATAGAGAAGGAAACATATCTAGCACAAAATGTTCAGTTATTTGGGTCTACAGAACAAGTGATAAAGAAGGAAACATATCTAGCACAAAATGTTCAGCTATTTGGGTCTTCACATCCTCCATGGTCACCCCATGTGGGACATGTTGTTCTTGTGCGTTCCCCAGCTTAACACTCTGGGGGTCACTTAGAATATGCAGTCTGACTCACTCATCATCCCACCTGGGAATCACTGTAAAATTGACATTGCGCACTGAATGAGAAGTTTGCATGTATGACTGGGGTTTTTAAGTACCTCGCCATATAGGCAGCCATGCTCCGACTTCAGGGGATTTTTTCTCCTGTAGAGTGCAAGTTGTCAAGTTAAGAAGATGGCTGAAGGCAATCTCAACACAACTTTTTGCAACATAACATTTTAGTGTGGGCCTTGGCAGTTAGCTGACATCAAAAACTGACACAGCTTTTGGCCTGGGCCAATGTGGGACATTATTTGTTTATGTTCTGAAAATGTTCAGAAGGTAGGGGATGCTATTTATACGGAAAGAGCCCACGGCATCCCTACGGGGGGAAATGGTAATAATCGTGATAGTGCTCCGACAAATCTACAAACAAGCAAAGCAACCCCCTTACACAGCGACTCGACTTTCCTCCTTGAGAAGTCTATGGTGGGTGCTGCACTTTGGGGGCGCGATAGCATAGTGGTTAGAACGTTGCGCTCGTCATCTGACGGCCCGGGTTCGAGCCACCACCGAGACACCCATTCGAGGGGTAGTTTCCTCTGGAGTTAACATCAGTACCGCCTCTACTGCCCCCAATGTCCTTCGGATGAGACTATAAACTGAGGTCCTGTTTGCGAACTCACGCAGAACATGTTTCGCACACGCAAAAACCCGTTCAGCCTTTCAGAAGAGTAGGCCAGTGAGAGCCTGTAGGAACAGACGACAACATTTCCAAAATGCATGCACACTGGTGTCGTGTTTAGACGTCATCTCGAAAGTCGGAATGTGGCTACCTTATAATGGTAGGTAAACGGTCGCATACCTAAGTTTTACGATAGGTTAACCTAGGAGCTCCAGTCCAGGGACAATGAGAACAAAACAACCCCACCACCGCACGCAAACGTGCACGCACAAACGCACGCGCACCTTCCCAGAGAGAGAGAGAGAGAGACAGGTAGACAGACCACGCATACACGCATATCATCACACAAGAACACCCCACACACGCGCGTCAACACATGCAGGCACGCACAGAGAGAACACGTAGGCACGCACGCACGCACACACACACATGCGCGCGCGCGCACACACACACACACACACACACACACACACACACACACACACACACACACACACATTTTAGTAGTGTGCGTATAAGGCACGAACAAATCTGTTGTTAAGTCATCTTATTTCCTCAGCATTATATTGTAATATGCACATCTGTTTATACTGGCCAGATGACCTGCAAAATATGGAATCAACTTTTATTGTTATGGTTGTTATTGTCACACACACACACTTACACACACACACACTACACACACACACACACACACACACACACACACACACACACGCGCGCGCGCGCGCACGAGGCGGGGCGGGGGGGGGGGGGGGGGGGACGAGAGAGAGACAAGATAGCCTGGTTGGTTAGAACGTTTCGCATTGCGCTCGTGATCTGCTGACCCGGGTTCGAATCCCATTCAAGGGGATGTTTTCCCCTGGAGTTAACATCAATGCGACTCCATCCCCCTCCCCCCAACCCCCCCAACCCCCCACGCAGAACACCTTGTGCGCACGTTAAAAACTGTTCCGATTTTCGGAAGAGTAGGCCATTGTGTGCCGTGGGAACAGATGACAAAAATTACAAAACTGCATACACACGGGGACAGGATTTTTAAAAAAGGGTGCAGGAGTGCTTATTCCATTGCCCTCGATATAAAAGAATGAATAAATAATAGAGTAAATAAATAAAAAGAGAGAGAGAGCACGGTGCGTGCGTACCGCGTGCACAAACAATCCCAAAAATAAATGCATGATATCTCTCTCTCTCCATATATATATATATATATATATATATATATATATATATATATATATATATATATATATATATTAACTGTGTATCAAATGCCAGTTTAATTGTTTGACCTTAGGAAAAGGGAGTCCCGGTTTTGGCACGCAAACGACTGACACATCAGTGGAGGAATATGCAAAACAGCTCTTTGGTGTGGTGTCTAATGAAAATTTGATGGATTTGACGGAGAAGGGAGAAAATGGGCAAGTAAGTGATTTATCTGTATTCGTTTGATCGTTTTGTTTTTACAGTCTTTGTGAAAATGATCGTCTACGATTTGATATGTGTGCGTGTGCAGGCGCGCGTGTGTGCGTGTTTACGCGTGCGTGTGAATAAGTCAACTGTAAAGTCTGCAGTTATACTCACTTTTTTTCTTTCCGTGTTTGCGCCTTTTTGCTCTCAATTCCAAAAGTAAAAGAGAAAAAATATGATCAGCATTTTTAAAAAGTCTTCTTGTTATTCAAATATTCGTTCTTTAATTCAATATCGTTTTCCGTTTAAGTGATTTTTAGACGAATGTGGGGGGGGGAGAGAGAGAATCATTCGAGGATTAAAAACATGTGATTGTATAGTTATGTTCCAAAGTGTGCACCTGCGTAGTAGGTGAGGGGGGGGGGAGAGAAAAACCCCCTCAGCAAGACAGATCAACGTAACCTATGAGAAAAAAAATGATAGTGAATAATTATAGGGCTCATTTCAGCTACCCGAATTTAATATTTGGGAGAAAGGTGTGTGTGATATTGTCAGTTTAACGTCTATTCATATGTAGTAATTTTACACCCCACACCCTCCACTCTCATCCTAAAAAAAACAAATCTTAGCAAGAAAAAGCAAACCATAACTGAAACAATGTCAGATAACAGCGCTGAATAAACAGTAACTTTAACTTACTACAAAAACTGAATTGTCGGACTTTTAAAATTTTTTTTATTAAAGCTGCCACAATGTCCAACAATAGGGATGGTTTAGACAAAAACTGATCCAGTGATAAATAAGCACAGCAAAGCAAAGCAGATCTGAGTGTGAGTGTGTGGGTGTGTGAGTGGGTGTCAGTGCGGGTGTGGGTGTGTGGGCGTATGTGGGTGTTGGCTCGCGTGCACAAAAAAGTAAAAGTAAACTCGAGGAAATTGCAAAGTTGACACAAAAACGGCTTTGCTGTCGCTATCCCCAGCCCCCACCCCCTCTCCCTCTCCCTTTATCTCCTAACTTGCTGATTCGACTCCCCTACCACCACCACCACACCTACCACCGCCAACACTACCACCACCAATATTTCTAAACCACCAGCGCCCACATCACCTCCCCCCCCCCCCCCACCTCACCACCACCACCACCACCTGTCTTGGCGTTTCATTCTAGTTTTCCATTCGTCTTTCATATTACGTGAAATATGAATGATTACAGACGCACTCTGTGTATCACCATGCTCTTACGTACAAAGTGATATTTTATGAAGCATGTTTCGGACCACTGGCTTTGGTCTTAGTTAATTGTTATTTCTGTTCTCAGCAAATCTTGCGATGAAGGTGGGTCTTCGCATTTGCCACATCTAATGTGGATGTGGATTGACTTACGTGTGAGGATTTAGTAGCACTACCAAGTGTTGTTGTTGTTGTTTGTGTGTTGAAAAATGTTCAGGATTTTCGATTTTGCTACAGTTTTCGTGAAAGAAGAGAGAGAAAGAAAACAAATCACCAGAACACAAACGAAAAAAGGCAGTAGGAACCACTCTGCCATCATCATCATCGTCGTCCATAGCATCATGATCATGTGGAGATTATCCTCGTTGTTGTTGTAGTGGCTAAACTTCAGCTGGAGAGTCTAGATGTGTTACCACTATTTTGTTGCGTTGTATGTCTCAATTTCGTAAGCTCTCGAATTGTATAGATTGTTTCCAAGATGCCGATAAAACCTAAAATTGAGAAAAACCAAAGGTAGGCCTACCGTTTAGAGATTTAAAGATTGCGTCACCAGGTTATATGGCTTAACAACAAAAACAAAAACCAACAATAAAAACAACAAACCCCCAAACAAACCATCGTTTACTGATTTGTACTTGCGGCTTCCGTCTAAGTTGTGTGGATTTCGTGAGTTCATGAAACAGGTTTTCTCACCACAGATTTTTTTTTTTTGCAGTGGTCTATTATTGCTCTTACAGAGTTACACGTGATTTTACCATTATTTTGAAAGCCTTACAAAAACAGAACGAATGTATATTCTACCCATGTTGTTTGTTTGTAGACTCTATTTGGAAACTGATCTTTCAACCGTGCGTTCTTAGAAATCCTTATCCAAGTCTTTTTTTGCCAAAGATTGTACCACTTTCAAGTTCCACTCGTCTGGAACTATCTTCCGTCCTCTGTCAGAGGTATTCAAATACGGTTTTGTTTTTAATGAAAACAAGACATACAAAATTATGTCCCTTTTGTAGAAGCTGTAGCATCAATGTTTCTTCCCGAGAATGCATAGGTTGTTTGTGTATTTGCCATGTTGCATTGCGCGCGCGCGCGCGCGTGTGTGTGTGCGTGCGTGTGTGTGTATGTGTGCCAATATTGTTGTTATTATTATCATCATCATCATCATCATCATTATTATCATTATTATTGTTTTGGGGTTTTTATGGGTTTTTAAAAAAATTCCTTTATATCGAGGATAATGAAATAAGCACTTATGTGCTTTTTTACAACCAGTCCCCGTGTGTATGCGGTTTTGTAAATTCTGTCATCTGTTCCCACTGGCACACAATAGCCTACTCTTACGAAATGCGGAACAGGATTTAATGTGTGCGCAAGATGTTCTGCGTGCGTTCGCACAGGGGCCTCGGTTTATAGTCTCATCCGAAGGACTTTTGGGGAAAGTGAAATCTGCACTGATGTTAACTCCAGGGGAAAATATCCCTTTGAACGGGAATCGAACCCGGGTCGTCAGATTGCAAGCGCAATATTCTAACCACTAGGCTATCCCGTCCCCATGTTGTCATTAATTATATTATTGTTGTTAGGAATATTATTATTGCTGTTGTTGGTGGTTTTATTATTATTATTATCGTCATCATCATTATCATCATCATCATTATTACCATTATCGTTGTTTTCATCACTTTTCTTATCATCATTATTATTGTTATTATTTTTTTTATTACTGTTAGTTATTAATGAAAATGTTTATTATTATTATTATTAGCACTGTAATTACTCAGATCTGAAGCCACCCTACGGCATTCTAGCTGCAAGAGGAGACTAGTTTTGACAGCAATAAGGACACCCAAAAAATTTTATTTAAGAAATACAATGACTCGGAAATTGTTCCCACCAGTAAGCTCTTATTAAACTTTAGTGCTCGCTTTTACAGCCATGAATTTTTTAAGATAATGGGTTTTCATTTTCTCTGCTTCACACATTTTTCGCTTTCATTCATTCTTCCTTTCCTTCATTCGAGCTTTTTTTATTTATTTTTTTTATTCTTTTATTCAGGAGAGAGAGAGAGCGGGGGCACAAAGAGAGGGGAGAGGGGGAGAGAATGAGAGAGAATGACAATGATGACAATGACAATGACAATATTTTATTGTCTATAGCATTACAGCCCTTTTAAGAGAGAGAGGGGGAGAGAGAGACAGAGACAGAGAACTCGAACTCGAACTCGAAAGATTTATTCACAAAAAGGCCATTGGCCCATACATGAAGGGGGGTGCCAAACTGCTTAGTATTTTAGTGAGAAAAATAAGTAAAACAAAAAACCAAAATGATATTGTATAACCACAACCACCACAATAAAAATCAGTTACAAAAATATGACTTAAGAAACCAAGATATCTCTTATTCTAAAGGCTTTACACAAATATAAAGCAAGGCTGCGCACAATGAGAGAGAGACAGAGACAGAGAGAGATGCGTATTAGGTAAGGGTAGATATACAACTTTTGTTTCCAATACGATGAAGTGTAGTTTGTTATTTTTGGTTCATCAAGTCGGTTAAGAGGTGACTTTTGAAGTTTGTTAATGATTGGCGTTGTTTATTTGAACCAGAAAGGGAGTTCCACAGCATAGGACCTGAGTAGAGTGAACTAGATTTGACCAAAGTGGGGCACATGGTTTTTCAGTATTTCTGGAATGATTCATGGGGAATTTGTCTTTTAAGGATGAGGGAACAGTTCCTGGCCTGTGATTGTCTTAAATATCATGGGGCCTTTGTTGTATCTTAATCTTTGGTGGAGAATATTTAACCGAGTATAATCCACTTCTAGCAAGCTTGTCTTTTTCAAAAGAACCAGAGACAGACAGACAGACAGACATCAGACAGACAGACAGAGACAGGCACAGAGAGACAGAGAGAGAGAGAGACAGAGAGAGAGAGAGAGAGAGAGAGAGAGAGAGAGGAGAGAGAGAGAGAGAGATTTTTTTATATCGAGGATAATGGAATAAGCACTCATGTGCTTTTTTTACACCCAGTCCCCGTGTGTATGCGGTTTTGTAAATTTTGTCATCTGTGCCCACCGGCACACAATGGCCTACTCTTTCGAAAAGAGGAACAGGATTTAACGTGTACGCAAGATGTTCTGCATGCGTTCGCACACGGGGCCTCGGTTTATAGTCTCATCCGAAGGAGAGAGAGAGGCAGGCAGACAGACAGACAGACAGACAGACAGAGACAGGAAGACAGACAGCAGAGACAACGCGAAAACCAACGAATCCTCAGAGAGAGTAACAGGAGGGGTGTCTGAGAGAGAGAGACAGACAGACAGACAGATATTCAGACAGCTATTCAGACAGGTATTCAGATAGACAGAGACAAGGGGGGAAAGGGCGACGTGACATGATACGTCACTTCAGTTTAATCCAGAAATGTCGGAGTGGCCCATTTCTGGGAGACAGGACCCTGGCACCGACCTTGAGAACATGGCTTCATTCTCTGTACTGCCAGAGAGACTGGGTGAGATCACCTACGGGTGGGGGGGGGGGGGGGGGGGGGGGGGGGAGGGGAAGGGGGGGGGGGGGCGAAGATGAGAGATGGGAGAAATCGGAAATGAATGTTGTTCTGGAACAAGTAGAGCCTGGTAGGATAGTGTTGTGTTTTCTTTGGTTGTTTAGCGTGTTGCTGTTTTCTTCTTCTTCTTCTTCTTCTTCTACTACTACTACTACTACTACTACTACTACTACTACTACTACTACTACTACTATTACTACTACTTCTACTTCTTCTACTACTACTACTACTATTACTACTACTTCTTCTTCTTCTTCTTCTTCTTCTTCTTCTTCTTTTCCTCCTCCTCTTCCTCCTCCACCTTCTTCTTCTTCTTTTCCTTCTTCTTCCTCCCCCTCTTCCGCCTCTTTCTCCTCCTCCTCTTCCTCCTCCTCCGTCTTCTTCTTCTTCTTCTCTTCCTTTTCTTTTTGCATTCTTCTTCGCATTCTTCTTCAGCTTACCTCAGAATATGAACTCTTGTCTTACTCATCCCACCTGGGAATCGATGTCAGACCGTTTATTCAAAATGGACAAAAATATTCTATGACTGTTTTCAAGTACCTCGCCATATCAACTTCCATACGCCTAGGGGGAGATATTTTTTTTCTCTTTTAATAAAGAACACGAGGTTGTTATGATTGGGGCTTGTCATTGATAAAGACAATTTCGACATAACAAAACGTAACAACATGTAAACGTAGGCCTTGGTGCTTTGCTTACATCAATATTTGACACAACTTTTGGCCTGGGCCAAGTAATAATATACAGTCCTGTCTTGTATTGTATTGTATTGCCTTGTATTGTATTGTCTTGTCTTGCATTGTATTGTACTGTATTGTATTGTATTGTAATGTATTGTACTGTATTGTATTGTATTGCATTGTATTGCATTGTACTTTATTGTATTGTATTGTGTTGTATTGCATATCCCTTTCAGTCACGGCAAATTTCTCTGCGTAAAAATTCGGGCCGCTCTTCCCTTGGGAGAGTTCGTCACGTCGCCACAAGAACAGTGCCAGCAGCCATTCTTAACAGAAAAAAAAAATATGTATTTTGTTTCCGTACAAGAGTCGTTGTATTCGCCCCCCATTCCTGGCCCAAGCGATTCATGAAATGCTCTCTCTGTATCTCCCTCTCTCTCTCTCTCTCTCTCTCTCTCTCTCTCTCTCTCTCTCTCCCTCTCTCTCTCTCTCCCTGCTCTCTCTCTCTCTCTCTCTCTCTCTCTCTCTCTCTCTCTCTCTCTCTCCTCTCTCTCTCCCATCCCACTTCCATTTTTTTAATCTTTTTTTCTTGAGGGTTCGGGGTGCCAGTCTTTAGAACGTGGTGAAATGAATACATAAAAAAATAAAATAAAGTCGACTTAAAAAAATTTTAAATCTCATTTCCTGCAACCCTCTTTATGCATGGGCCAATGGCCGACTTTATAAAATAAATTATTATAGAATTCAGAGCGTCTCTCTCTCTCTCTCTCTCTCTCTCTCTCTCTCTCTCTCTCTCTCTCTCTCTCTCTCTGTCTCCTTTCTCTTCCCTCCCTCTTTCTCCTTCCGCTGATGGTCCGGGTGCTTGTCTTTAGAATGCGATGCTAAACCCAAGTCCCCTGTGCAACATACGTTAGGTAACATTGACTGCCCCAGACAAAATATCTGTCTTTTTTGTGAACTTATGAATACAATTTCTGACCGACAAATATTAATAGGTACCCCAAAGAAGAAAAAGAAGTGGCCTCATTTTATGGTACTGGGCTCTTCTTAAGGGGAAAAGTGAGGAAGGGAGGAGGCACAGCCCGTCAAAACACACGCACGCACACACGCACGCGCGTACACACACACACACACACACACTCTCTCTCTCTCTCTCTCTCTCTCTCTCTCTCTCTCTCTAATATCACTGATAGTGAAAAGACGTAAAATCTAAAGAAGGAACGAACACACAAAACCCGTAGGGCTTTTTAAAACTACGTAAACACAAAACACACTACAGTGAATTATAAAGTCGGTTACTAAAGGCATTACCATTTCTGCAAGCTGGCTCTAGCAAGAGAAAAAAAAAGAAGAAACCCAGAGTGGGTCTCAAGGGACGTACAGTGTGGTCTAGTGGTTTTTAAAAAAAACAACACCCCTTGTATTCGTGATCCGATTGTAGCTGAAAGGCACGGGTTCATCTGTCAGTTTTATAGAAAGATTGAATGTGCACACTCAAGATCCCGTCATTCATTGTTAGCCTTCGATGAGTTACAGAAGAACTTCAATATTACATTTGTAGTGTAGTGTTGTGTAGTGTAGTGTCATCATCATCATTATCAGACCCGTGACCTTGGCGGTTGTGGGGGAGACACGAAAGACGATGCCGTGGTAAGCCTCCTCCATCCATCTCGGTCCTCGGCTCTGCGCAGTAGTGCCGAGTCATTCATCCTGGTCCATTCTCTGATGTTGTCCATCCATGACTTGTTCTGTCTTCCCCTCTTTCTGCCACCTTCGAGTGTTCCCTGCAGTACTGTTTTTGGCAGAGTGTTGTGGCGGGTGATGTGGCCGAACCATGTCAGCTTTTTCTTTTGGACGATGGTGAGAAGGGGTTCCTGTGGACCTGCCAGCCGTGTTATTTGACTCTTGACAAATTCATTGGTCTTTCGTTCTCTCCAGGATATGCCCAACAGTTTTCTATAGCATTTTGTTTCAAATGACTGGATTCGCTTTGCTGTTTCAGCAGTCAATGTCCAGGTTTCACTTCCGTACAGCAGGATAGTCTGAATTAGGGCTTTGTAGAGCTTTAGTTTGATTGGGAAACTGATCTCTTTACTTTTCCATATGGTGGTGAGTTTTGTCCTGGAAGATGTTGCCATGGCTATTCTGACTTTGATTTCTGTCGTCGATCGCCCGTCCTTTGTGAGTGTAGCGACAAGGTATTTAAAAGCGTCTACCTCCTCCAGTTGTTGGCCGTTCATGTAAATTTTAGCAGTGGCGTTGCTCGTGCTGTTCACAAGTACTTTACTTTTCTCCGAGCTCACCTCCATCCCATATGCTCCAGCTCTGTTCTCAAGTCTGGTCGTAAGATCTTGCAGCTCTGTGTAACTTCCGCCCATGAGGTCAATGTCATCGGCAAACCGCAAGTTGAGGGGTCTGCCGCCAATGGAGATGGTAGAGTGGAAGTCATGGAGGGTCTCTCTCATAATGTTTTCCAAGAACAGATTAAACAGGACTGGAGATAACAGGCATCCTTGTCGGACCCCAACTGTGGTTTTGAAGTAGTCTCCGTCCTGATTGTTCAGAAGGACTGCACTGCTTGCGGTGTTATATATTGCTTGAATGGTTTGTACTAGTCCTTCAATGCCAAACATTCTGAGGACCTGCCACAGGCCTTCGTGCCATACTCTGTCGAAAGCCTTCTTGAAGTCGATGAAGTTGTGGAACAGGTCTCTCTGATGTTAAAGATGTTTTTCCATCATGATGTGGCAGTTAATTAAAAATCTGTTCGATTGTGCTCCTGCCTGCCCTGAACCCAGCTTGTTCCTCTGCAAGGTGTTCTTCTGCCTCCTTCTTGAGTCGATTCAAAATAACTTTGAGCATGATCTTGCTGGCGTGGCTGATGAGGCTGATTGTTCTATAGTTTTGGCATTGGCGTAAATTCCCCTTCTTGAGCAGGGGTATGATGAGTGATTGTGTCCATTCTGTTGGCCACTGTTTTGTCTCCCAAATCTTCTGACAGATAGCTGTAACATGTGTGATGACTGTTTCGCCACCATGCTTGAGCAGCTCTGCTGGTATATTGTCTGCTCCTGGGGACTTTCCTACTGGTAAGCTACGGATGGCTTCTTCCACTTCTTCCCTCAGTATAGGTAATGGCGAGGGTGCTCTTGATGTTGCTGCCTTCTCTTCTATTATGCTCTTGTCAGGTTGTATTGGGTAGTTGTACAGTTCTTGACAATACTCAGACCACCTGTTCAATGCAGCTGAGCTTTCTGTGAGGAGGTTTCCGGAGCTGTCTTCAATGACTGATGATTTGGTTTGAAGTGGTTTTGTGAGTTTCTTCAGGGTGTCGTATGTCTTTTTACTGTTGCCCACTTTCATGCTTTTTTCGATCTCATCACATTGATCACTGATCCACTTCTCTCTGGCCTTTAACATTGACTTCTTCACAAGATTGTTGGCCTCCCGGTATTCTTTAGGGTTGGAAGACCTGGTTGGTTTCAGTGCTCTTCTTGTATCGCAGAGGTCCAAGATGTCATTGGTAGTCCATGGCTGGTGTTTATTCCTCTGATGACCTGGACAACCTGGCATGCGCCAAACGGCAAGATCCATAACCAAATAGATTTTATCTTAACACAACGGCGCTTCAAATCCAGCATCAACAGAGCCAGAACAAGAACCTACCCTGGAGCTGACATAGGCAGCGACCACGACCTTGTGCTGCTGGTATTCAAAATGAAGCTGAAGAAAAACAAACAGCCTGCAAACCCACGTATCAAATTTGACGTGGACAAACTGAAAAATCCAGATGTCGAGGAGATCTTCCAAGCTAAGCTTGGCGGACGTTTTGCGGCATTAACCCTCCTGGACAATGATATCAATGACCTCACCAACAACTTTAATGAGGCAGTCCAAGAAACAGCAGAGGAGGTACTCGGTCGTCAGAGGAATAAACACCAGTGTAGTGTAATGCAGTATATTTAGTTGGGGGGGGTTTCCAGGATAATGGAATAAGCACTCATGTGCCTTTTTTTTACATCCGATCTCCGCAGTTTGGTAAACTTTGTCATCTGTTTCCACCGGCACGCAATGGCCTACTCTTCCGAAAAGCGGAACGGGTTTTAACGTGTGCAGTGGTCGGAGCACTCGCTTTCCCCCAGCCAAGTTAAGCAGCATCGAGAGTGGTTACCAGTTGGATGGGTGACCGTTTGCGCGCCTTGGCTTCAGTACAGTTCCCCCAGTTCACCCAGCTGTAAATGGGTACCTGCCCTCTTTAGGGTCAGGGAAGGTAAAGCAGCGAGGGAGAGGAGATGGGCGCCGCCCTCAATATGCTGGCCCTAGAGAAGTGAGGTCTCTGACGCCTCGCTCCCCTACGACCTTATAGGTTATGGGACTCCTTTACCTTACCTTACAAGATGTTCTGCGTGCGTTTGCACACAGGAACTCTGTTTATAGTTTCATCCGAAGGACTTTGGGGAGACTGGAGTCGCACTGATGTTAACTCCAGAGGAAAAAAGCCTCTTAAACGAGATTCGAACTCGGGTCAGAAGATCACAAGTGCATCACTCTAACCACCAGGCTATCCTGTCCCATAGTGTAATATAGTGTAGTATAGTGTAGTGTTGTGCATTGTATTGAATTGTATTGCTTTTGATTGTATTGTATTGTATACCACTTTCCAGTCATGCAGATGTATTTGTCAGTGTAGAATTCGAGCTGCTATTCACAGAGCGAATCACCACAAGAGCAACGCCAACCTTTTTTCTTTTATTTTTAAAAAAAATGTTTCCTGTCTACCACTTGTATTTTTTCCTCTGTATCACAGTAACTTTTTTCTACATAATTTTGCCAGGGACTGAAATGAGGTTTGGGAGGTACAATCAGAGCACCAGGGGCCTATGCCTCAAACCAGTTCTCATAAAAAGACCACGCAGACAAAGTATGTGTGTGTGTGTGTGTGTGTGTGCCTGTGTGAAGAATTTCAACAGGAGTGAAGTCAGTATTGATGTTAAAATTTTAAAAATCCCCCTAAAACAGGCGCCTGTGTGACGGTCAGATCACGAGCTCAATGCTCTATATCTAACCACTAGGCTGGCTATCCCGCCCCCTTCGGCTGGGTTCAACTTACCCAAGAGACATGACCTGAAAAAAAAATCGATCCAGTGCCCCCCCTTTAGAGAGTTAAAGGAGAGGAGAGGGGGGGGAAAGGAGTGAAGAGGGATTGGGGGGGGGGGGGGTGCTCAGTTCAGTTACTCTGCCAGTCTCTTTTCAAGGAACACTGTGGTAATGAAGAGCTATTGTGCAACCAAAGCAGAACTTATTTGCACACAAGCGCGTTTTGATTTTTTAGAAAAAAATCTTTCTGGTGAAATGTAGAGCACAGGACATCCAGACAGGTTGTGCAGGAACTCTGCACATGCCGCGCTCGTGCACACACACACACACACACACACACACTTTGTCTGCTGGTCTTTTATGAGAACTGGTTTGAGGCATAGGCCCCTGGTGCTCTGATTGTACCTCACAATTCATTTACACCCCACCCCACCCCTCTCCAATTCAGCTCCCCCTCCCCCCAAAAAGGGGAGGCTGGCTTTTTCTTAGTTTCTTTCTTTGGTTTTGGCTAAGGAATAATTATTGTCGTGGCCACTTGAAAGAATCTTCAGTGTCAACTATGAGGAAAAAATATATTAGTTACAGCTTTCTGAGGGTTGTTTACACTTAGACCGTCTTCATCCATGACAAGCACTTAACACAGCAACCTAATACTTCACCATTCTGAGGGTCGTTTATACTCAGACCGTCTTCATCCATGACAAGCTCTTAACACAGCAACCTAATACTTCACCATTCTGAGGGTCGTTTATACTTAGACCGTCTTCATCCATGACAAGCTCTTAAAACAGCAACCAGTATCCTCTATCAAAGAAAAAAATCCTCTAAAGTCAGAGTATGGCTGCCTAAAATACCAATTATAGAGACGTATTCCGAAAACTGCCTCGCGCCCTTTTCGTTGCATTGAGTGTGCGTGCACTCTCACCTTGATTCCTCGGATGTGATGCGTGAGTCTCAGAGTGCATAACCCGGGTACACTGATGCCTTGGGGGCTTTAGGCCTAGCCCCAGAATGCTTCAGACAACCAGATGAATGAGAATTGCAGCTGAGGGGGGGGGGGGGGGGGGACAAGGTGATCTGATAAGCTTTTCTTGTTGCTTTTTCTGTCTTCATACTCTCTGCCAGCTTTTCCTTACAACAATGAAAGGTGCCTAAGAGAGAGAGAGAGAGAGAGAGTCAAAAGAAAATTGGTTTACTGGAAGCCCTATTGCATGAACTGTCTGCAGAGTTGTCCCCCTTGACATTAATTGATTTCTTGCCTGTGTATTTTTGGAGGGGGCTGGGGTGTTATAGAAGAGGAGGCGGGGGGGGGGGGGGGGGGGGGGGGACTGTGGGAGTAGGGGGAGGGAAGAGTTGTGTTGGAAAAAGAGAGCACAGTTATCATGCAATGAGTCAAACTCTGCACTTGGCGGTTTTCCCAACTTGTTGGCTGCAATCCACGTTTAGCGTCTGGCTTAGGTAGTGCCTTCTACATCGATACTTTTGCACAAAGAAGAAGGAGAGAAGAAGAAGAAGAAGAAAATGATAGTAGTAGAAGTAGTACTAAAGGTTAAAGGTACTCTCTAACCTTTGCAATCGTTGAGGAGCGAGGTGCCAGAGATCTCGGCTTCTTTCGGGGCCAGCATCTTGAGGGTGGCGCCCATCTCGTCTCCCTCGCTGCTTTATCTTCCCCGACCCTGAAGAGGGCAGGTACCCATTTACAGCTGGGTGAACTGGGGGACTGTACTGAAGCTAAGGTACTCGAACGGTCGCCCATCCGCGAGGTAGCCACGTTCAACGCTGCTTAAGCTTAGCTTGAGGAGAATAAGTGCTCTGACCCCTGAGCTATCCCCTCCCCTTGTAGCAGCAGCATTAGAGGTGGTGGTGGTGGTGGTGGTGGTGGGGGTAGTGGTAGTACTACTAGTAACAGATGATATTTATATTTTAAAAGGGGGAATAGTGCTTTTAACAATGACCAATAATACTTTACTACCATCGTGCAAAGAAGAAGTAAAAGCAGAAGCAGCAGCAGCAGTAGCAGTAGCAGTAGTAGTAGTATCAGCAGCAGCAGTAGTAGTATGAGCAGCAGCAGCAGCAGCAGCAACAGTAGTAGTAGTAGTAGTAGTAGTAGTAGCAGCAGCAGCAGCAGCAGCAGCAGCAGCAGCAGCAGCAGCAGCAGCAGTAGTAGTAGTATGAGCAGCAGCAGCAGCAGCAGAAGTAGCAGCAGCAGTAGTAGTAGTAGTGGTAGCAGCAGCAGCAGCAGCAGCAGCAGCAGCAGCAGTAGTAACAACTGTCTCCATCGCCGCTGTCGGCAATAGGAGCTCCACGCAATGCCTCTAGGGTTCACCATCTTTGTTGCTGAGTTCTTAGACCCACTTGTAGCCCTCCCTCCCAGACCACTGATCTCAGAGATATTGGCAATGTAGGATGTCGGTGGTCCGCCTCTTTCCCTTCTGCCCTCAACCTTACCTCGGAGAACTGTCGTCGTCAGATTTCGTTTGTGTTCCATCTGCTGGCGTGATTAACGTATCTCAATCTGTGATGAGGAATTTCTGCCAACAGTTTGGCTTTGGTCTAAGAGTTCATCAAGACTACTTTTCGATGTGTTCTTCTGTCTGACCGATCGTGGCAGAAGTATACATAAAGTAAAACATATAATAAACGGAAAGAAAATCCAAACATGGAAGGGATTATGGCAAAGAAATACAGTGTTGAAGGTTGGAGAAAAATAAGGAAAAGAAGAATTGGGGGGGGGGGAGTTACAAAAGGTAAAGGAGAAGAGGTTTAATACTGGCAGAAGAAAATTTTCTCACGAGAGAGAGAGAGAGACTCGCACACAAACACGCACACACATACACAGAGAGAGACAGAGAGAGATGTGTGTGTGAGAGAGAGACAGAGAGAGACAGAGAGAAGAAAAGATGGGAATAGGACAAAGAAAAAAATTCCACACATCATGGTTGAACAGCTGCAACAAACACAGGTACATGGTTAACTATAGGTAAAGGTTAAAGTGTCCCATAACCTATAAGGTCATAGGGGAGCGAGATGTCAGAGACCTCACTTCTCTAGGGGGCCAGCATATTGAGGGCGGCGCCCATCTCCTCTCCCTAGCTGCTTTACCTTCCCTGACCCTAAAGAGGCAGGTACCCATTTACAGCTCGGGGGATTGTATTGAAGCCAAGGCGCGCAATTGGTCACCCAATCAACTGGTAACCACGCTCGATGCTGCTTAGCCTTGGCTGGGGGAAAGCGGGTGCTCCGACCACTGAGCCTATCCAGTGCCGTGAATTGTAAAACTATGACTGCTGTAATTTTCAGCAGGTAGAAGACAAGGAACAAAATGCAGTTGCTGTTAGTGCTTTACCAGCTATTCAGCACCCACCCAGCCTTGTGACTCATGTGATACATGTATGCGTTTTTGTTTCTGAAAAACTGGCCTGATGTACAAAACCAGCTGTGATAAGAGAAACTTTACATGGAAACCACGTCAGCAGGATTGTATTTGTTTTTTAAAAAGAAAACTTGGCAAGAGAGTGGAGAGTGAAAGGCAGGCACTTGCCTTATGTTAAGTAGAAGAGGGAGAGGGAGGGAGGAGAGAAACAGACTACAGACAGACAGACAGAGGGTCAAATATTTCATTCTTATGGTAATAGTAAAGCCACGAACGCTTTTTTTCCCTCTTTCATCTAGTCCTGACCTATCCAAAAACGCGCGTGTATTTTTATTTTGTTATTTATTCTTTGATATCGAGGATAATTGAATAAGCAGCCATGCGCTTATTTTACATCCAGTCCCCGGTGTATGCAGTTTTGTAAATTTTGCCATCCGTTCCCACCGGTACACAATAATGGTCTGCTCTTACGAAAAGCGGAGCAGGATTTAACATGTGCGCAAGATGTTCTGCGTACGTTCGCACACGGGGCCTCGGTTTATAGTCTCATCCGAAGGACTTTTTGGGGAGAGTGGAGTCTGCACTGATGTTAACTCCAGGGGAAAGTATCCCCTTGAACGGGAATCGAACCCGGGTCGTCAGATTGCGAGCGCAATGTTCTAAGCACTAGGCTATCCCGTCCCCCATAAAGGACATCGTGCACATAGAAAAAAACCCAGAGAACTGCTACAATATCAGGTAAACGCGTGGGACATACAGGGGTATACATTCATAGAGTCTACACCCCCTGTCAATGAAACTATATCTTCACCAACTTAGGTACCTTGGTTCGTATCGCTTCTCAGACAAGTAAAGATCTTTACCGCCTACAGACAACCCTCCCCCCCCTAAAAAAAACCCCACCCTATGGGTATCGATATTATATGGTGCCAGTATCTTCACAGGGCTAATGAGAAGGTGAGGGGAGATGGGGAGAGAGGAGGTGGGTAGCGTGTGCGAACGTCAACTCTGTGATGTCAGTAAAGGCACAGCCGTTTCTACGAGACCTGTATGTAACGGGCAAAGCCGTTATTAACCTACATACAGTCTCAAGGGGGTGGTGTAGGGTTTTTAAAAATCTTTTTTGGTTTGGGTTTCTTTTTGTTTGCTCCTTGGCTCGAGCTCCTAGGTTCGTTACCCCAGTGGCGAGATTTTGCCCGTGCGACCGTTCGCCGACCATTAAGGTTGCCGCATTCCGACTTCGAGGTTGATTTCTAAAGACACACCAGTGTCCATGCAGGTGTTTTTGTGTGTGTAAATTTATCATTATTCGTTCCTACCAGTAGGCAATGGCCCCCCTCTTCCGAAAAGTGGAACAGGCTTTAACGTGTTTGCAAGATGTTCTGCACAGTGCGTTCTTAACGGGACTTCTGCTTGTAGTCTCATCCGAAGAACTTTTGGGGGAGTGGAGTCGGTACCAATGTTAACTCTAAATTTTATCGAAATCTTAACCCCCTTGCCCCCTCCCCCCCCCAAAGCCCACATTGCAAAAGAAAGATTTTGCTACGAAATCTGAGTAGTAATGATTCCATAATCACTCCGCTAACTTGTCCTTTTCTTCCAGTGCTTTTATGCCGAGGATAATGAATAACCACGCGTCTGCTTTTTTTTAAAAATCAAGTCCACGCGTGCATGCAGTTTTGTAAATTCTACCATCCCTTCCCACCGGTACATAATAGCTTACTCTTCCAAAAAGCGAAAGAAGCTTTAGCATGTGTGCAAGATGTTCTGCGTGCGTTCGTACACGGGACCTCGGTTTCTAGTCTCAATCGAAGATTTTTCGGGGGAGTGGAGTCGGCACTGATGTTAACCCTAGGAGAAAAATCCCCTCAAAACAGTTGACTTGGTTATGGCTTGAGCCCGGGTTCGAGTCTGTTTGTGAGCGCAGCACTCTAACCACCAGGCTATCCTGTTCCTTACACAATATGCTGGGGGAAAAAACAACTGAAAACGATCCTTTCGGCCAATTTTTAAACTGAAAGCTATTTCATACGGTATGAATATGTTTGTGTTACATTTCGCATGTATTCGTGACATCTGGCGTGGGCAAGTTGATTTGTTATTCAATATCAAAAGTCCCTGTGTTGTCTCCAGTCGCAGATATTTGTTGTTGTTTTTTGTGAAATGTTTGTTTATTCGTTCGCTGCCTTTTGTGTGTTATTATTATTATCGCGTGTACTTTACATCATAGTGACAAAGGTCCAGAAATATCAGGAACGGCGCAAAACTGGGGGGAAAATGCATTCTTTGCGAGAAAGATAATTTTATAGCTATGGGATGTTGATATGTATCTGCGAAGTGTCATCATATCTTGCCTATGTCTAATAATGTAATGTACATTTTTCCCCCCAAAAAAAGTATATTATTGTGCTGTAACATGCGCACAACCATAACAAAGCGCTTGACCAAACGATGGAAGGAACCCGAGTGAAAGTGTGAATGAATGACAGTGTGGAAGAGTTGAAACGCTGAGCGCTTTGAGTGTGCTGCCTGGAATGTGCTTCTTAGACTCAAAATGAGAATGTTGATGAAGCGACTGATGTTGTGCATGTGTATAACTTCTTTCGCTCTTTGAAAATGTTATGCCCCCTAAACTTTTTAAAAAATAATTAAAAGTTTCCAAATAGCAAGCCCCGGCCCTGGATGACAAAGTTATACAAGTCATTTCTTAATTTTAAAAAAAAAAAAAGAAAGAAAAGTCCGATCCAATCCAATTCAATTTTGTTGTTTATAAACCTGCTGACCCCTGAGGCCAAATGAACACACACACGCACGCGCGCACACACACACACACACACACACACACACACACACACACACACACAACAGTGCACTGCACTGCACTGCACTGCACTGAAAGTCATGTGTCATGCAATTTTAGTTTTGTTTTGAGGAATTGGGCAGTTGGTTTTATCTCATTTTATGTCATTTATGTGGTTCTCCTACAACGTGGAGACATTCTTCCGTTGACCTTTGATTGACCCTCGGTTGACCCTGGGTTGGCCAGGGCGTAGATATGAGGAACGAGAGTACGAGTAGAGTTGGTTTTAAACCCCGTTTTAATCAGGATATATTTGCAGAGTTTAATCTAAGATCTAGTAATGTTACGAGACGCCAGCCCCAGTATGGACTTTGTAGTTTAGTCGACGGAGCTATGCACAACACGATTGGATTGAATTGGAGTTCCTTCCTTTGCCCAGGATACAACAGAACGTGCTACTCACGCATCAACCTCTCCAGTCATCAGAGGGCTTGTAGACACTGAAACCATTTCTTTTCTTCCCAAGATCCTCGCATATGAGAAACCAGCTATCAGTATGATGATAGAGAAGGAGACAGATTTTATATTTGGTATCAAGAGAAGCTTCAGTCCAGTTTTGTTTGCTCGGGAAATTTGTTCCTCTTTTTTTTTTTTGGACTACTGTGATATTTTCTTGAACATTCTTTGAAGTTCTGTTGATGAATCTTGTCATTTAAAAGCGTGAGAAGTCGTGCTATTCATTTGTCGTGAAGATCTGTAAATTCTTTGGTGTAAACTTATAGAGAGAAGGAGAAAGAGTTGAACCTTAAGGTACACCTATTGACAGTGTGTTGCATGTAGGAAAACCGATTTCTGCGATTTGTGAACGCGTTTTTCGGTGAAGTACAGATACATTCTACCG
The DNA here is from genome assembly GCA_028751875.1 of Rapana venosa. NCBI lineage: Eukaryota > Metazoa > Mollusca > Gastropoda > Neogastropoda > Muricidae > Rapana > Rapana venosa. The sequence continues at coordinate 13,984,099 of CM054153.1, forward strand.
TGTCAGTACTTTACAACCTCAGTAGCTTATCAGTGTTTTCCTCAATAGTGTAAAACATACTTTATTGTATGCACTTTGGATGTCAATTATTACAGCCAAAGTTTCCTCTTTTCTGTGAAATGTTTGTGTACTTAGCAGGCAGATTTGTCTGTATTTTCCCACGTGCGCTATTCTTAGCCATCTTAACTGTGCAGGATTGGGAGGGAGCAAGAGTGTATTTCCAGGAGCTCTTGTGCAAAAGTAATTTTTTGAAAAACCCAAACTTATCCATCTTTGTTAGCAGAGCAGGTCAGCTGGTGCTGGTGACATAGATGACCTGAGTATACTCGGCATGCAGTCAGTAATTCGACCTCAAAGATATTGGCTTCACTGACTTCGGTCTTTGCCAAGATATACTGCATGAAAGCTTCACTGCACGCAGTGTCCCATTTACTATTTCGGAATCTAAGAGAATGAGACAGAAAGAAAACGCAATGGTATGAAAGTGGGATTTAAGGAATTTGACGTGAAGAGTTGGTTGGAAGTTCTTTTAACTTCTTCTTCTGTCTGCTTCTTCTGTCTGCTTCTTCTTCTTCTGTCTGCTTCTTCTTCTTCTGTCTGCTTCTTTCTTCTTCTTCTTCTTCTTCTTCTTCTTCTTCTTCTTCTTCTTCTTCTTCTGTCTGGTTCTTCTTCTTCTTCTGTCTGCTTCTTCTTCTTTTTCTCTCTGCTTCTTCTTCTGTCTGCTTCTTTCTTCTTCTTCTTCTTCTTCTTCTTCTTCTTCTTCTTCTTCTTCTTCTTCTTCTTCTTCTTCTCCTTCTTCTTCTTATTTCTGCTTGTGCTTCATACCTAGCATGCACCCTACCTAGAGACGGGTAGGCTTTGCTGGGTTCAACTTGCCCTGGACACAGTGCCTGAAGAAGTCGGTATAGTATTCGTATGACTCTTATGGAAGACAAGGGAGAAGATAGGACAGGTTGAGCCTTCCCCAGCTTACCACCCTGCGAGTCACCCAGAATATGCATCCTATCTCACTCATCGCACCTAGGACTCGTAAGACCTACTTATACACTGAGCAAGAAGTTTGCACGTTTGGGTATGTTCAAGTACCTTGCTCTGTATGTATGTTTGTCCGTCGTGTCCGACGATGACCTCCAAAACAGCAGAGGAGGCAGCTGCTGTTTGGGAAACTGGGCAGAAATTTGATTATAGTGGAGATGCCTTGCCCACAGCACATCCCCACGCTCTCGGCCAAGTGGGCATAAGGACAGTCAGCGTTGGAGATGCTCTCCAAAGGCCAACCAGCCCCCCAGGGCTGCAGCACATAAGGACTGTGCGAGTCAAGCCTCCTAGTCAGAGAGTTATAGTCGATCACTAAAGACTAAGCTGTAAAGTGGAATTCCATGAGTGGGAAGGAAAGCCACTGGTCATACAGCCTCTCACTTTGCTGTTGCCCCCAGCGTCAATGGTTTAATCGAGAACAGTGGTAAAGCCCAGGCGCTGACAGCGGGCAGCCATACTCTGACTTTGAGTTTTTCTTCGTTTTGTTTCAAGGAGAGTAGAGGTTACTATGCCAGGAGATTGTCATGGCTGAAAACAATCTCAACGTGTCTAAACACAACAGCATTTTTTTAAACTAATGTAAGGCCTTAGAGACTAAGGTTTCGTCAATGACTGAGAAAGCTTTTGTCCCGGGCCAAAGGTCAAATCGGGTAAAAGAGGTACTGGCGCACGAGGGGGGATATCCCATGACATGCATTGCCACACCTGCCACAACAGTGCACCTGACAGCCAGGTGTCAGACCGGCGCCGATCGTCAGATTGACTGATACGCTAACGACCAGTCTGCAGAATGAGAGCCTGGTGGCCGCACTTCACCGTTACCTTTCTTGGGTCAAGCAGGGGTAAGGGTGGATTTGGGGTATCTGGATATCCCGCATCCGTTTAGAAACCGAGGATTCGCGATTTCCATCCCCGTTTGAACCCCAGTTCCTCTCCTTCCATCCCCTAGAAGCTTGAGTGGTTGTCTGGGTGTTGAGTCTCTGGGTTGAGAGGATAGATTGCAGTCCCCTATGCAATACATATTTAGCGTACCTAAAAAAGAAAACCAAACAAACAAGCCGTGCGGGAACAAAACAGTTGTCGCTGGTAAATTTATGTAGAAGCAAAAAGCCACTCTCAGAGTGAAACAAATACTGAAGTTGTCTTTATCAAAATTCTGTAAAGAAAGAAGAAGAAAAAAAGCCACTCTAAAGGGAAACAAAGTAGAATTCCAGTCTTTTTTTTTTAATGTTGTAGACACCAGGTAACTCGCTCTTCCCCGGGTAGCAAGTCTTTCGTAGATACTGCTTTAGAAAGCATCCAGACGCTGTAAAAAGTGATTTATGCTTGCCTGAGTGCTAGAAGAAATCTTCGTGAAAAAATGGACATCCCTTTAAAACAGTGGAGTACGGCCTAAGCAAGACCCAGTCAAAATCTGGAATCTCTGGATGATACTGATAATCGAAGGGGGAAGAAAAATGGCCATCATTTATTGATTCCTTTCTCTATTCATCATCGATTTTATTTCGATGATAATGGAATAAGCGTGTGTGTGTGTGTGTTTTGGGGAAGGGGGTGGGGGGTTGTTTTAGTTTTGGGTTGGAAGGGGGGGAGGGGGGGGGGGGGGAGGGGTTGTGCACATGCATCCCTTTTAAATTTGGAGTGTGGCCTACGCAGGAGTGGCCACAGTCTGGAGCCAGTCTGAAGCAAGGTCTGCTAGTAGTGATATCTGGCACTGTGTGGACGGCCATGTTTGTCTGGCGTTGTTGTAAGTCAGCTGGGGTCAGATTGGTGGCTATCGGGATTTAGGCATGCCGTCTGCCGTGCTTGGTTATCTGCCCGGGGGCTGTGTCTGTAGTCTTTGTTACGCTGCTCTATCTAGAAGGAAGCCTTGGGCTTGGGACCCAGTGTGGGGTTAGTGTGTGCTGACATTGTGTAGCCGTTGTGTTGGCTTAGTGGAGGAGCATTTTCGTGGTTTAGGTGTGTGCGCGTGTGTGTTGTGTTTTAGAGGGGGGGGGGGTTCTTCGCGCGTGATTTTGCGTATTGTTCGTGTGTTTTTTTTAAAAATTGATTTAATTATCTGATCGTTTATTTATTGGTTAATATTTGTTTCCGTTTATTTCTTGATTTCTCTGTTATTTATTTATGCATTCATTTACTTATTTATTTATCTTTTTTTTATATCTGTTATTTATTTATGTATTTATTTATTCATGGATTCATTTACTTATTATTTATGTCTCTTTTGTTCATTAGTTTTCTTTGTTCTATTCTACTTCATTTATTTATCCATTTATTTCTATTTGTTTACGTATCTTATGTCTTTATTTACCGGGAGGGTTTTTTTTGTTATTCTTTTATCATTTTTATGTATTGATTCATTTATATTTCTGCTCTCTTCTATTTTCTGTTTGTTTATACATTTTGCTGGAGTAAATTTTCAGTTGTTTTTTTTGTCCCACCAGCTCACATAAAGTATGAACGAACAAAATTTAGTTACTCTGTCATTAATTCTATTCGAAAGCAGTATTATTTTGGGTTGTCGGTTTTCAGCTTTGTTTGTATGCCTCAGCATCATTCAGGACAAAGACGTTGCTGGATTTAGTTATGTAAGTAAACACCATATAGTGCGCCGCTCAAAGGTGAAAGGTAGATTATATATATATATTATATATATATATATATAAGAGAGAGAGAGAGAGAGAGAGAGGAGAGAGAGAGAGAGAGAGAGAGAGAGAGAGAGAGAGATCCGTTTTTCTTGTCGAGTACCCACCCTTGTTGTCCTTTACGGAAAGTGGTTGAGCTGCGTGCGTGTGGTGTGTGTGTGTGTGTAAGTGTGTGTAAGTATATATATATATATATGTGTGTGTAACCAGAAGAAAAAATGACGTATGCTCAATCCCTCTGAAGTGGGGTCAAATGTGACGTCATCTGCAATATCCATCCACCTTTTTCTTACGATATAGCGTGACCTCTGTACATTTTGACTTGAGCAGCGATCAAGCCTTTTCCCGAAGTCTTACAGAGAAAAGGTGTTAAGTCAAAATTGACTCTTGGATAATTATACACCTTGAAGTTGCTGGGTTTATGATTCCTTTTTTTAAAAAGTTTTATTCAAAGAAGTTTTGCAGTCTGTGGTTAGTTGGAAATGTTACACAGAGAAGTTTTGTGGTGACTTAATATTTTACACAGAGAAGTCCTGAGGTTTGTGGTGGCTTAATATTTTACACAGGGAAGTGTTGAGGTTTGTGGTGACTTAATTTTTTACACAGGGAGGTGTTGAGGTTTGTGGTGACTTAATATTTTACACACGGCAGTGTTGAGGCTTGTGGTGACATAATATTTTACACAGAGAGGTGTTGAGGTTTGTGGTGACTTAATATTTTACACGTGAGAGCCTTGTGAAATCGCGGTTACAAGCCGTTCAGACTGTTGATATCCTGATTAGAAGACTTTACATACCGAAACCTGCCAGCCTCTTGTGAGAGGACGTAAAAAGCCTTGTGGAATCACATTTAGAGCCTTGAAAACGTGTTAATATCATTAAAAGACTTTTACATACCGAAACCTGCCAACAACCTCTTGTGAGAGGACGTAAAAAGCCTTGTGGAATCACACAGTTAGAGCCTTGAAAACTGTTCAACATCATTACAAAGCAGACTTTCGCGTTATAACGATTCCGCCAACCTCTTGCGAGGACGTGAGCGATCTGTGAGGAGTCGGGCGGGTCACCGTGGTCAAGGTCTGCCGCCATGGATGCCAGCGAGCTGGCGGACTCGGTGTTCCGAACTCTGGGCAGTCGAGGCCGCTTTCAGCTCCTGCAGCTGCTGGTGTGCTCTCTGGGCGAGTTCACCGCGGCTTACCAGCTGTACGGCAACATCTTCATAGGTGGGTGGGACTGGTAGTGGTCTTGTTGGGGTGTGTGTGTGTCTTCAATTTTACGTCTGTTCACTTAAAGTGATATTAGACGATATTGGGGGTGTGTGTGTGTGGTGGTGTGTTGTGTGTGTGTGTGTTGTGTGTGTGTGGATGGGGGGAGGGGATATGTGTGGGGGGGGGGGGGGGGTTGTTGTGGGTGTGGTGTTGTGTATAAGTGGTGTGGGGGTGGGAGGGGGTATGTGTGTGGAGGTGTGTGTGTGGATGGGGGGGGGGGGGGATATGTAGGGGTGGGGTGGGGTGTTGTGTGTTGTGGGTGTGGTTGTTGTGTTTTTGTATAAGTGGTGTGGGGTGGGAGGGGGTATGTGTGTGGAGTGTGTGTGTGTGGATGGGGGGGGGGGATATGTAGGGGTGGGGTGGGTGTTGTGTGTTGTGGGTGTGGTGTTGTGTTGTGTATAAGTGGTGTGGGGTGGGAGGGGGTATGTGTGTGGAGTGTGTGTGTTGGATGGGGGGGGGGGGGGGATATGTAGGGGTGGGGTGGGTGTTGTGTGTTGTGGGTGTGGTGTTGTGTATAAGTGGTGTGGGGTGGGAGGGGGTATGTGTGTGGAGTGTGTGTGTGGATGGGGGGGGGGGGGGATATGTTGGGGGGGGTGGGTGTTGTGTGTTGTGGGTGTGGTGTTGTGTATAAGTGGTGTGGGGGTGGGAGGGGTATGTGTGTGGAGTGTGTGTGTGGATGGGGGGGGGGATATGTTGGGGGGGGTGGGGGTTGTTGTGTGTTGTGGGTGTGGTGTTGTGTATAAGTGGTGTGGGGGTGGGAGGGGGTATGTGTGTGGAGTGTGTGTGTGGATGGGGGGGGGGGGGGGTTGTTGTGGGTGTGGTGTTGTGTATAAGTGGTGTGGGGGTGGGAGGGGGTATGTGTGTGGAGTGTGTGTGTGGATGGGGGGGGGGATATGTTGGGGGGGGTGGGGGTTGTTGTGGGGTTGTGGGTGTGGTGTTGTGTATAAGTGGTGTGGGGTGGGAGGGGGTATGTGTGTGGAGTGTGTGTGTGGATGGGGGGGGGGGGGGGGTGTTGTGTGTTGTGGGTGTGGTGTTGTGTATAAGTGGTGTGGGGTGGGAGGGGGTATGTGTGTGGGTGTGTGTGTGGATGGGGGGGGGGGGGATATGTTGGGGGGGGGGGGGGGTTTTGTTGTGTGTTTGTGGGTGTGGTGTTGTGTATAAGTGGTGTGGGGTGGGAGGGGGTATGTGTGTGGAGTGTGTGTGTGGATGGGGGGGGGGGGGATATGTTGGGGGGGGTGGGGGGTTGTTGTGTGTTGTGGGTGTGGTGTGTTTTGTATAAGTGGTGTGGGGGTGGGAGGGGGTATGTGTGTGGAGTGTGTGTGTGGATGGGGGGTGGTATATGTGTGTGTGGGGGGGGGGGGGGTTGTTGTGTGTTGTGGGTGTGGTGTTGTGTATAAGTGGTGTGGGGGTGGGAGGGGGTATGTGTGTGGAGTGTGTGTGTGTGTGTGTTTATTGTGTTGTGCTATGCTGTGGTGTGTTGGTGTGTGGTGTGGTATGGTGTGGTGTGGTGTGTGTGTGTTTGTTGTGGTGTATGTCAAAGTCAAAGTCAAACTTTTATTTTCAGGTGGTACATTGAATAAGCAGTGCATTTGCTTTTTTTTCATCAAGCCATCTATCTAAAGAACAAAAAAAGAGAGAAAAAGATAATATATATGCGTGCGTGTGTGTGTGTGTGTGTGTGTGTTGTGTGTTGTGTGTGTCGTAGATCCTGTGACAAGATCTGTGTATGTTTGGAGTGGAGTGAGTTAGAGGAGGGGGCTGATGGTTTTTGTGTAGTGTGGTGGTTTGGTTTTATTGAACGGGGCAGGGGGGTGTGGGGTGGGGGGGGGGGGGGGGGGTGAGGAGCAGATAGAGAGGGAGGAAGAGAAAGCGAGGGGAGAACTGCCAAATGTTCGAGAGTGTGTGGGTGTGGGTGTCTTCGTTTTGACGCCTATCTAATAAACAGTTGTTTTAGACTGCATGTTGCAAGAGAGTGTCTGGTGTGTGGTGTGTGTGTGTGTGTGTTGTGTGTGTTGTGTGTGGTG
>CM054153.1:13996072-14108572 GCA_028751875.1 Rapana venosa
AGTGGAAACAGTCTGGGTTTTTTTGGCACGTGAAGCATCATGTTCTTGTGTTTTATTGTGGGAAAAAAGTCATACTTCACATTTTACTGCATGTGTCTCTCAACCACCTAGTCTCTTTTCCTTTACACTAAAAAATAAGTTTTGGTGGTTTTTCTTTTTAGCTTGTTTTTTGCCGTTGTTGTTGGGTTTGGATAGGAGGATGTTGGGGTTCCTTTTGTTATTTTTTTGTTACAACCACCACAACAACAACATGATGCGTGTGTGTGTGTGTGTGTGTGTGTGTGTGTTTCAGTATGAACTGGTGTGTAACCGTTACCTGCTGGTCAGCTTGGCCCAGACCTTCGTGGTGTTGGGTCAAGGCATCGGGGCCTTCTTCTCCTCCATTGTGTCCGACAGGTCAGTCAAAAGTGTAAGCCAACCGCCCGAACATTACATTTTTTAGGAAACGTTACCCTGGAGTTGCTTCAGTACCGACTCCACTTCCCTTAGAAATCCTTCAGAGGAGACCATAAACCGAGGTCCCGTGTGCGAACGCACGCAGAACATCTTGCGCACACGTTGTGGAAGAGTAGGCTAGTGAATGCCGGTAGGAATATATATATGACAAAAAGTAAGAAGGAAAAACCCTGCATGCACACAAATGGCTTGTTTAGATATCACCCCCGAAGTCGGAATGTGGATACCTTCACGGTGGGCAAAAACGGTCACATACGTAAAATCCACCATAGGTGCACCTCGGAGCTCTAGACGAGGAACGAAAACAAAAGTCTAATACCGCGTTAGTATCTGACCTTTAAACAGCATACAGTGACGAGACAAAACAGATGGAACAGTACAAATCAAATGTATATATTGGGTGTAGTACAAAGGCAGCATGATAGTCACCGTCACTGTCACGTCACCGATCCCTCAGATTCCGAATCCTTTGGGGCGCCTTCGAAGCTTTGTCAACCACCTTTCTCCAGTCCTCGCGTCTCCGGCCGCTCTCAGGGTGTCTCTCAGCTCCATGTCTGTCCACTCTCGAATGTTGTCCTCCCATCTATTCCTTTGTCTGCCTCTTCTTCTCCCTCCCCTCACTGTGCCTTGTAGGATTGTTTTAGCAAGACCAGAGAAGCGTGTGACATGACCAAACCACCTCAGTTTTCGTTGTCTTGCGAGTGTTTGAAGGTCAGTGTAGGGCGCCCGATTTCATTGCGAATGCGTCTCTTGACTTCTTCATTCGTGATGTGGTCTTTGTATGAGATGCCTAAGCATGATAGTAGTGTACTTTATATGCAGCCTGTGTAACGCCAGAAGGACTGAGCACGTGACGAATTTCATGAATAATGAACAAAAGAAGAAATGTTTGAGAAAGTGGAGGGGGGGGGGGGAATGATGGTTGTGATTTTTTTTCCGGGTTTGTTTGTTTTTGGGGGGGGGTTTTAATGCTAAGTTTTTATGGGGACGGGATAGCTCAGTGGTCGGAGCACTCGCTTTCCCCCAGCCAAGTTAAGCAGCGCGGAGCGTGGTTACCAGTTGGATGGGTGACCGTTTGCGCACCTTGGCTTCAGTACAGTTCCCCCAGTTCACCCAGCTGTAAATGGGTACCTGCCCTCTTTAGGGTCAGGGAAGGTAAAGCAGCGAGGGAGAGGAGATGGGCGCCGCCCTCAATATGCTGGCCCTAGAGAAATGAGGTCTCTGACGCCTCGCTCCCCAACGACCTTAAAGGTTATGGTTACCCTCCTCCTTAAGTTTTAACTCCTTGTTTAATATTTAAAAGACTAAATACCCGGTTTAGAAATTTTTAAAAACCGTCCCATGTTTTTTATTGTTGTTGTTCTTCTTCTTGTTTCTTTTGGAGTGTGGGTGGGTGGGGGGTGTCGCTGTGGGTGTGTGTGTGCATGAGTGCGTGAATGCGTGTGACCACACAATTGCTAGAAAGTACCACTTTTTTCTCTCGTGCTCTTTGTTGCTTGTACTTAATCAAATGAATCATTTTTGTGGGAGGGGTAAGTTACTTGCTTTTAGGGAAGAGGATAGGGGAGGAACTTTAAAACCCATTCTTCCTGATCAGCCTGACAAGATTTGAATTTGTTTTGTCCAATGAAACGATCAGGTTTGGCCGGAAGCGGGTGATGATTGGCTCACAGGTGGGACTGCTGATTGTGGGCGTGGCTATTGGTGCAGCCCCCTCCTTCCCTGTCTTCGTCATCTTCAAGTGCTTGGTCGGAATGTGTCAACAGGTATTGAACTGTATTGTATTGTGTTCTATTTGTGTTGTGCTGTATTGTATTGTGTTGTTGCTGTTGTTGTGTCATTTTAAGTCATGGCGATATAAGATTTAAACAAAAAGGGAAATAAAATGTGTAGAAAAAAATAATGATTAAAAGATAAATGCAAAAATAAGCCTATGACAGAGCATTGATAGCAGAGCTAGAAGAAACCCTCGCAATGTCAACTATTTCAGGTCAACAAGTATTGTAGGGTACTGTATTTCGTGTGTTCCTATAAGAGTAGTTTTGTATGTGTGTGTGTTGTTTTTTTAACAGAATATTGCCAGAGACAACTGTATTGTGGGTTCTTTTAAGTGTGCTAAATATATATTGCACATGGGATCTCTGGGTTATCGTCTCACCCGAAATACTAGTACCCAGACCACTATTCAAGGTCTAATGGAAGGGTGAAAAGCTGAAATACAGAAACTTAACGGTAACCTAAAATGCACACTTCCACCCTAAATTTTCGGGGGGTTTCGTTTCTAAATTGTTGTAAATTTTTGTTGCCAAAAGCACTTGATGTGTGCATTTAATCTTTCATTTTGGCCTTATACGGTTTTTTCCCTAAATTATTGTAAATTTGTTTGCCAAAAGCCTTTGATAATTATGTGCATTTAATCTTTCATTTTGGCCTATATGGTTTTTCCCCAAAATTATTGTAATCTTTTTGCCAAAGGCTCTTGATAATTACGTGCATTTAATCTTTCATTTTGACCTTATACATGACGGATTTCTACGATCTTCTGTCATTGTAAGAATTACTTTGGGGTGTTATATTGATCAAACATGATAGAAACCCTCATGCTTGTTTGTTGCTCTGATCATGTGCAACTTTGGATTTCTTCAAACATTAATATGTGTTAACAAAAATAACCAGAAACGATAGAGGAAACCTAACAGCGTTTGAAATGTACAAACCGGACAGTATTTTAAACTAAAATGCAAAACAAAAAAACCCTAACAATGTGCTTCAGCAAGTTTTAAACATGACCATAAATTCAGTTACAGCCTTTCTTTTATTTCTTTCAGACTTCAACAAAATATATCTCCGAAGTCAGAATGCGGCTACCTTAATGGTGAGTTTTTAAATTAAAAAAAAGTCACATACACAAACTCTCACCCTAGGTGAACCTCGGAAGAACAAAACAAAAAAATAACAAAATCCAATTAAATAGCAACCTTTTTTATGTTTGTTTGTTTGTTTCATTTTTGGGGGGTCATCACATAGGGTGTGGTGACAGCGATCAACACGATGGGAGTGGAACTCTTTCCCCGGGAGCACCGGTCAGTCAGTGGCTTCGTGGTCAACATGATCTGGGCCTTCGGGGCCTGCAGCATGGCTCCTATCGCCTACCTCCTGCGGTTCGAATCCTGGCGAGTCCTGCAGTATACGCTGTCTTCTTTCTCCGTCATTTTTGTCCTCCTCCAGTTTTTGTAAGTTATGTCGCAGAGTGAGGAGAATGTGTAAGGGGATTGGATGGGGGGTGGGGGGTTGAGAGGGGGGGGGGGGGGGGAATGGATGGAGAGTGTGTGTGTAAGGGTGTGGTGGGGGGGGGGGAGTGGGAGGTTGTGTGGTGGAATGATAGATTGGTGTGTGTGTGTGGATGTGAAGGGGTGGGGGGGGGGGGGGTTAGCTCTGTGTGTGTGTGTTTTGTCTGTCTGTCTGTGCATGCACACATGTGCTAGGCTTGTGTGCAGTACAGTGTGTGTGTGTGTGTGCGCGCGCGCACATGTGTAGCTGCCTACATATTGTACAGTAGAGATTTACAAACATTACAGTGAGGCAGATTGAAGTTTGAATGACAAAATATACAAAACTGCATGCACACGGGGACTAGGTTAAAAAAAAGCGCACATGAGTGCTTATTCCAGTATCCTCGAAATACAAAAACAAAAGAAAAAAAACGAATCAGAGATACTATCTGGCAGTGCAGTTAATGCTATTTAAATCTGAGACAGAATCTTTCCTTCATCTTGAAAATGTTTTAACACTTATTTCTCATTATTCTTTACACTATTTCTTATTTCATTACATCCATTTTTCTATTATTTCATGTTGTTTCCTTTTCAAGATCGTCATATTATTTCCTTAAATCCGGTTTTTTATTAAAATATTATTTCATGTTCTTGTTTCCTTTTCAAGATTCATCATCCTCATTAAATTGAGATAAATCAAACCACACACGCTACCACCCCTAAATTTCTCAATATCAGACACTAAAGTCATTATATTTTTTTTCTAGTTAGACACGAAATCACATCGCAATGATAATGATCGTTTGGTGCGTCAGTTACATGGAGGAATCTCTCCGTGGGCTGCTGGCGAACGGGAAAGAGACACGAAATCACATCGCAATGATAATGATCATTTCGTGCGTCAGTTACATGGAGGAATCTCTCTGTTGGCTGCTGGCGAACGGGAAAGAGACACGAAATCACATCGCAATGATAAATTAATGATCGTTTGGTGCGGCAGTTACATGGAGGAATCTCTCCGTTGGCTGCTGGCGAACGGGAAAGAGAAGGAGACGATGCGGGTGCTGAAGAGAGCGGCCCGAACCAACGGCAAGGTCCTGGCCCCCTTGCTGTCCCTGATCCGTCACTGCAGAGCTGAGGACGCCCTTCAGAACCTCCAGGACCGAAACGGCCGGTCCCACGTCAGCGAAGACGACAGGGAAGGTAAGGGTTGGGTCTGCTGCTGGTTTTGCTTGGACACAACAGATAACGAGTTTTTGGTGGTGGTAGTGTTGTTTTGTTTGTTTTTGTGGAGAAGAATTTAGTTTCGTTGGGTTTTTGGGGTTGGGTTTAATTTTGGTGGGTGGGTGGTGGTGGTGGTGTTGGTGTCTATTTTTGGTGGGGGGGGGGATGTCCTCTTTTATGTGGAGGTGGGGGGGTCGGGTGTTGGTGTCCTCTTTTATCTTTGGTCTGAAGAGCCCGTCTTTCAAAGGAAAAGAAATCTTGTAGTGAGAAGAATACTGTTTTCTTTATCTTTGAAAAGATGTTTTTTTTGTGTTTTTTTAATTGCCTTTTTTCCCTTTTGAATGTACATGTTTATCTTTTGAGTGAAAAGTCCATTTCTTACTCTCTTTTTTTCTTTTTCTTTTTTTTTTTGGCAAGAAAAGTATTAGTTCTTTCTTTTTTCTCTGGTGAGAAGAGGGAACATTTTTCTCTTTTATTTTTTTCTTTTGGAAAGGTTGTTTTCTTTGGGGGGGGGGGGGGGGGGGGGGTGTTTTGGTGAGAAGAGCCAAGTGTTTGTTTACCCCTTTTTATATTGCTATAGGGGATAAAAGTGTTTGTTGTTGTTTTTTGGGGGGGTATTTTGTGTTGTTATTGTTGGGGTGTTTGTTTTTTTAGGGGTGCTTTTTGCAAGATGAGTTGAACATTTTTTTATTTACTTTTTATTTTAATTTTGTTGGGAAGAGTTTTGGGTGGGGGTTGTTTTGGTCATCTTGTTTGTGGCGAGAGAAGATAATCTTTGACAAATGTTCTTTTTATTTGTCTTTTGGTGAGAAGACGTCAGGTAGGAGATGGGGGGGGGGGGGGGGGGCAGATCTCTTTACCTTGTTTGTGACAAGAAGAGTTGAAAGGTTTAATTTTTTTTTTTTGCTAGAAGAGTTACAAGTTTAACATTTTTTGAAAAGATATTTTGCTTTTGGCAAAAACTGTTGAGGTTTCATCCTTTTTTTTTGGTCTCCGATGAAAAGAACAGCCTTTTCGAAAAAATATTTTTGTTTAATTATTATCATTGTTTTGTTTTCCATTTTGTTTGTTATAAACAGAGTGCATGTCTGTTTTCCTTGAACAAACACAACAGAGAAAGGGACAAACCACGGAGCAGAGACCACCCTGATGAATGGAGAGGGAGAGGAAACAGCGCTGACGTCATCTGGTGGGGAGCAGGCGGGGGAGAAAGAGGGAGAAGGGGGAGACCTCCACCTAAAGGCTTCGCGCGCTCTGACTCTGCTGGACATGTTTCGCCACAAGATCCTCTTCTTCAACGCCATGATCATCTTCCTTGCCTGGTCAGTGGCGCTTGGCGCTTGGCACCGCCATCTGTGCTCTTGTTTCGATATGAATCGTTGTTGCTGTTGTTGTTGTTGTTGTTGTTGTGTCCTCGACAGGTTTCGCCACAAGATCCTCTTCTTCAACGCCATGATCATCTTCCTTGCCTGGTCAGTTAAGTGTGGTGCTTGGCACCGCCATCTGTGCTCTTGTGTCGATATGAATCTTTGCTGCTGTTGTTGTTGTTGTTGCTGTTGTTGCTGTTGTTGTCCTCGACAGGTTTCGCCACAAGATCCTCTTCTTCAACGCCATGATCATCTTCCTTGCCTGATCAGTTAAGTGTGGTGCTTGGCACCGCCATCTGTGCTCTTGTTTCGATATGAATTTTTGTTGTTGTTGTTGTCCTTGTTGTTGTTGTTGTTGTTGAAAAAGACGAGATATTCAAACATCACAAAAACATAACAGAGAATAGTTAGTCACACAATCTTAGAGCTTATTTCGTGCTTAGTGTGTTAATAGAGAACATGTCTAACAGGTAGATAGATGCGATGAAGAAATAAATTTATTTTATAAAAAGCGTAAATGAAACGCACAGAACCAGCGTAATTTAATAAAGAATTTTGCATCAAGAATAATAGATATATGTTATATTGCATGATTGAAAGATGCAACAACAACAGAACTGTTCAAAAGTCGGTCTTTGACAGCCATTGAAGTTAATAAAGATATAGATAGATAGATAGATAGATAGATTGATAGATTGGTAGATAGATAGATAGATAGATAGATAGATAGATAGATAGATAGATAGATAGATAGATAGATAGATAGATATGTAGAGAGAGAGAGCATCTTGACAGACCAATCTTTCAGGGATATTTTTCAGTGATTCAGAAACATGAAAAGATAACCAATATTCGTGTCTCAAAAGGTAGGGGTATTTAAAACCTTTTGAACAATACAATAAATCTGCTTGCAGTCGTATCAAGGAACAGAAATTTACAGAATTTCCCCTGCAAGTCTTTCTTAGCAGATTTTGGGGGGTGGGATACCTCAGGTAGTTAGATTTGTGATTGATCTAAAGGCTTTGAGTTTTGAGTCAGGGTGGCAGCTGAGCTGTCTGGCGGATTAGACCCCTCCCTTCCCTTCCCCCTCCCCTCCTCAGGAGTTATTCTGAATATTCACTCGGATTGTTCAGAAATATGTAAAAATGTCTATGTATCACGTTTGTAAGCGCTAAGAGCTTTCGTAGGAAATGTTAGGTACGCAAAATATATTAGCTACTTATTTTGTGTTCCCCTGCAAGTCTTAAAAAATTTAGACAAGAAATCGAGTTTCCATGTGGAAAAGGCAAGGGTTATGTCTTGGGTACGTGTTGAATAGGTCAATTTTTTAAATTCCATACATGTTTCACAAAAGAACAGGCCAATCATGGTCGATGGTATGGAGGCCACAATTTTACATTGGTTAATTAAGCAGTTGGTAAACATGTGACAAGTAGCCAAGATGGTGTAATGTCAGACAGAATATCTCTCTGACATTTACCCAAAATCTTTTCTCCACTTTTCTTTATAATTAATTTTGTGTTGCCTATGGGCAGCCATACTCCAACTTCAGGAGGTTTTTATTTCAGGGGAGGTGGGGGGGGGGGGGGGGTCCTTACATTTCGAGAACAAATCTTTATTCAGAGAGTGAGTCGTGGATGAAGACAATCCTAGTATAACTTTTTAAAGCAAAACAACATTTTAGTGTAGGCCTTGGTGTTTTTCTTACATCAGTAACTAACAAGGCTTTTAGCTTGGGCTATGATGAGGAAAGCAGAGAGGGAAAGCAGAAGATCGTGGGGAGTGGAGGAAGCTGGTTGCAAAATCTTCATTGGTGCCCCCATGGTCCACGGGACTACGGGAGAGGTGAAGGTGATGATGAAGAAAGGAATGATGCACCGGTGTAGGTTTTTGACCAAATGCTGTCTGCTTTGTGGCTGCAGGTTCACGGTGGCTTTTGTGGTGTTTGCCCTGTACATGATGTCCACCTCTTATGCTGGTGACCCCTACCTCAATTATTTCCTCACGGCGCTGATGGAGATCCCTTCCTGCTTCCTCCTCTACTTTGGGGTGGACAGGTGAGCAGTCGGTTGTTGTTGTTTGTTGTTGGGCGTTCCCCACCTTAACAACCCTGAGGGATTCACACTCCTTAACAACCCTGAGGGATTCACACTCCTTAACAACCCTGAGGGATTCACATTGTTTACTCATGTACTCTGTCTCACTCATCACGTCTGGAAATCCCTGTGAAAGCAACAGGAACTGAAATCATACTCCAAAGAGTATAGCCCTGACTAGCTCAGTCTCTAGTGCTACTTTAGAAGACAGAAACTGCTCATAGCAAGAGCTAGAGAGATGTGGGGATTCGCTTGTATGTTCTTACTTTGTTTACTCATGGCGGGGGAAAAAATAGCATTTATGGGGTCTACAAGAAGCACATGATGCAGAAATTGGAATCAGAGTGAAGAGTCGCAATATTTAAACTAAATTATGTAAGTATTTCCTGAGTAAAATTTGTTGCTTTTTCTGTAATGTATGTTAGCGATGGAAGCAGTTATGTCCCCTGCACAATGCCCCGTGATATGGGGGGGGAAGGCAGTTCTGATTATCCCCCAACCCCCACCCCCAATGATGAAACCTGCCAGGTCACCAATGCATTTCATAATTTCATGATATTGGTTCTAAGCTGTGAAATTCTTTCATTTTTTCTTAAAATAAAATAAATAGACAAATAAATAAATCAAACAGTGGCCCTAATTAAGCTATTAAAAAAATAGGTTTAAGAGATAAACAAAAGGCTGCATCTCTGAACCGTAAAAAAATAATAAACAAACAAAAGGCCGCATCTCTGAACCATACCAGCTGCCATGTGTATAGCTTGTTGTGTAACTTAACGAACGTCAGCCTTGTTGCCGTTTTTGATTAGTTGAGCATTTCAGATCTAACCAATTAACGTTTCTGTTTTACCGCCATCATACGTTTCTTGAAAAGCAAGATGGCGGTTAGCCTCAACTTTGGAGAGGGATTCTGGAAAGAATGAGTGAAAGAGGAAGATTATTTGTGACAGAGACATGTTGCCAAATTGGTAAGATAGGATACCAATCAAGCTTCTTTTCATATCTTTCCTACACACAAAAATGCTTCGCTTTTATGCACAGAGGGATCCGATGTCAAACCTGGCTTTAGCTTGGGCAGGTAAGCTTACTTGTTGGGTATCAATAATCGAAAGAAATTAGGACTATAAAACGGAACCAGAGATCCTTGTGTGGGTGCACAGCTATTGGGCAACCTATCCAGAAGAAACGGCAAGAGCAGGGAATGGTGGGGGGGGGGGGGGGGGGGATATTTTACCTTTTGCCCTCAAAATGAACAAGGTGCAGATTTTTTTAGAATGATATTTGCATTTATGCCTCTGGGAATTTCACCTGTGTTTCAATGGAATATATGAATCACAATCTAAAGAAAAAACTCCCCTCAACCTGCACACTGGAAAAAAAACACCCTCCTTTCTACCTCCACAGTTCAAATTCAGTATTCCAAAAAATATGTGAAGTCTATAAAAATGCTAATTTTGAATTACTTCTTCTACACTTACCAAAGATTTCAGCCCCCAGTTTCCTCTCATGGGTGGGTGTGTGTTACAAACTGGTCTGCAACTTGCTAAGGGTTATGCTAGCTAGTGTTACGACTATTTATCAGCTATAACAAATTACTACTGACAGTGGATTGAACTATTTTTAAAAACGTTGAGCAATAAAAGGGTGCACTTTTCACAGACAGATTGGGGGGGGGGGGGGGGGGGGGGTTGGAAGACAATGTCCTTTTTCTCATTATAAAGGGCCTTTGGGGCACCTTTTCTAAAAATTGTAGAATCAACACTGACTTCAGCTGCATGGATAATACCACAAAACATGATGATCAGTATGAAATTACTACTAAGGTGCATGTAAAACTGAAATGAAGTTGATAATATCTATAAATAAGAATGAAAAGGATGTGCTCTTGCCATTTTTCTTCATATCCCCATCAAGCTTTTTTGTTTTGTTTTGATAGGCTCTTAGAAGTGTCGGCTAATGGAATGGCCTAGTGGTTGGGGTGTAGGACTCATGATATGTTGGAATCTGAGGGCGTGGGTTCGAGTCTTTGCTGGAGTTAAGCTGATGTCAGTTGCAATCTCATTCCCCTGCAAATCCTTCAGATGACACTGGAAACCAACAAAAGCCAGCAAGGCCTATGCACACAGAACATAGTGTACACATGTAAGCCCATGCATCTTAGACCTGAGTTGACCTGTTAAGGTCAGTGGTATCAATGAAAATATCCACCATATAATTAATCTGACATAAAGGTAAAGGATTCCCATAACCTATAAGGTCGTAGGGGAGCGAGGCGTCAGAGACCTCACTTCTCTAGGGCCAGCATATTGAGGGCGGCGCCCATCTCCTCTCCCTCGCTGCTTTACCTTCCATGACCCTAAAGAGGGCAGGTACCCATTTACAGCTGGGGGAACTGTACTGAAGCCAAGGCGCGCAAACGGTCACCCATCCAACTGGTAACCACGCTCGACGCTGCTTAACTTGGCTGGGGGAAAGCGAGTGCTCCGACCACTGAGCTATCCCGTCCCACAATCTGACATACTATCTACCAAAAAACCCCAAAAAATACGGATCCCCTACAACTTCTCTAGCAGTTAAGATTAAAGTCTAGGCAATTCAGGTGAGCAAAGCACATAGCTTAGCTCAGGTTTTTCTTGGGTTTTTTGCTGCCTAATCTTCTGTAATATTCCTGTAATGCTGTTCCCATGCTGTTCATTTCAATCCCTCCCCCCAGCCATTATAGCCAACATTTTAATGCATTTTTTCTGTATGATTTTCTGTCAATGAGTCCTTGGTAGTGATTTTGCCTGTTGATTTCTTTGTTTCAGATTGGGCAGAAAAGTGACAGTACAAGGGTTCTATGCCCTTGCAGGCATTGGTTGTCTTGCAAGCGGTATCTGCCGTATCTTTGAAGGTAAGCCTTTGAAAAAATGAAAGGGTGTGTGTGTGTGGTTGTGGGTGGTGGGTGCAAAAAAGAGAGAGAGAGAATGTGTGTGCATTCGTGTGTGTGTGAGTGAGAGCTCAGATTAGGAAATGTGTTTATCATTGTGCAGGGTTGTTTGGTTTTTTTTAGATGTTTCTGCAGTTGTCACTCTAGTAATGCCTATCTTTCCTTGTAACTTTTACTGAGACTTGAACTTGTGCTTTTCTTCTTATGGGACACGCCTGCTATGAAGAGTGGTTGTAACCAAATTCCTCCATTTATGTCAGTTGTGGGCCAAAATTTAGGTCTCTACAAATGCTTGACCAGTCCATTCTACAAAATTACCAGTCCACTTTTTTTCATGTGTAGTGTATGCAATAATTCATCAAGTTAGGAATAAATCACATGTACTGTATAGCCATTCGAAGACGCAGTAAGCTAACGCTGTTCATGGCCTGTTGGTGTGCAGACATTTCCGTGCTGGGCACCCTGTCAGCAGTGTTTGCCATGCTGGGCATGATAGGCGGTTCTGGCGCCTTTGACACCATCTTCTTTTACACCACTGAATTGTTCCCCACCAACTTCAGGTCAGTTCTGTGGCAGTGATCTACTCCACTTCTACTGCATAAGGAATGGGAAACATCATGTAATTAATGCCAGAAACAGTTGATATAACAATGGGGGGGGATGATAGCCTTGTGTTGGGCTGAGTGCAGAGCTCGCAGTCTGGTGACAGGTTTAAGCTGCCACTGAAATACAGTTCCAGGGAATTTTTCTTCTGGAGTTAACATTGGTACTGACTCCACTCCCCTAAAGTCCTTCAAATAAGACTATAAATCGAGGTCCTATGTAAAACACCCAGAAAACATCTTGGACACATGTTAAAACCTGTTATTCCTTTAGGAAGAGAAGACCATTGTATGCCAGTAGGAACAGAGTAACAATTTTTTTTTTAATTGCAGACTGGTGTTATGTTTAGATATCTCGGAAGTCGGAATGCGGCTATCTTAACTCACAAAGCGCAACAGACCGTTATAGCAGCCCAAGCCTTAAGCCACGCTGTTTTATAATCTGACATTCAAAAAGAGTGCTTGCTGTTGCAGATATGTAAATGTTGTACTTGTGTATGTGTATGTTTGCACACACTCGCACGTTGGTTGTGTGTTTACTTGTGTGGGGGAGGTGTGTGCAGATGGATTAACAAGTGTGCAGATGCACGAATGTGCAAGTCTTAATTTGACTTGATTGTCATTTATTTACATGTCTATAAAATTCCTATTTTTTTGTGTGTCACCAGGAACCAAGCTATGGGGACAGGATCAGCAGTGGGCCGTGTGGGGGGAATGATTGCGCCCTTCATGAAAAACCTGGTAAAGTCTAGTGCCACAATTAGACATCTACATTTCCATTTACACCTGTGTGTGTGTGTGTGTGTGTGTTTTGTTGTTGTTGTTGTTTTGTTGTTGTTGTTGGGTTTTTTTGGGGGGGTTGCACAAAAGCATGCTAATTAGAAGTTGGTCCATCCCTAAAGCTTTGCCATTTGCCCAAGGCCTAAAAAGTTGTTATGCTGTAAAATTACAAGTTGAGATTGTCTTCAGCCATAACAAGTTCTTAACATAACAACCTACCCTTTAAGTATGAAAAAAATCCTCTGATGTCAAGAGTATGGCAGTCTAGATGGTGAGAGAAGAGTTATACACGCCAACTTCTCATCCAGTGTGAAGACATTCTGAGAGTATTTTGAATTGACACTGGTTTTGGTGGGGAGGGAGGTTCTGTTTCTTGGGCAGAACTCGTCATTCCTGCCAACATGCAGAGGCCTAACCTTCCCAAAGGCACAACAGGTTTTAACATGTGTGCAAGGTGTTCTGTGTGCATTTGTAAACTGGACTCAATTCATAGTCTCATCCAAAAGGACTTTCTGGGGAGTGGAGTTAGTACTGATGTTAACTCCACAGGAAAAATCCTGTTGAACGGGTGGTGGCTCAAACCTGCATCATCACATGACAAGATCAGTACCCTAGCCACTACACTATCCTACCCTTGTGACTGTTTACCCATATAAACACCGAGAGTTTTTCCACATAGATGATACTTTATTACTAGATATAAACATAAGGCTGTGATGGTATTTTAGGAAAAATAAATAAATAAGGCTGTGATGGTATTCCATAAAAAAAAAGTTGTGTGTCCATAGTAAATGTTCAAGGTTAACCATTGTCATTCTTAGCCAAGACACTTGACTGTTGTAATGAAAGAACTTTGTCAGTTTCCACTTTTGTGTAATGCACTGTGCTAATATTTGTGTTGTTTGTGCTGACTGCACATATTCCAGGAAGTCAAATGCCTGTCAATTGTGTGTGCAGTTACTGGTGGTCGTGTGGGGACCCGGTGTGATAACAGGTTTGCTGTGTACATTCGTGGTCATAGGCCTCCACTTCCTGCCTGAAACGCGGGGCAAGGCACTGCCTACGGAGATAGAGGACGTGGAGGCTTGGTATTCGTCAAAAAGAAAAACAGCTTAATGGAAATGGAAATTCAGATTGTGTTTCCCTTTAACTCTACATTCTTACAGTAAGGTTTTTGACATTTCGTTTTGTAGCAAGGTGGATTTTTTTTTAACCTTTTAGTAAGCTCATTCCGTTAACACATCTTTCTTTTTTTTTAATAGATGTGTGCATCTCCTTTCATAGTTCATATTCATTGTAATTCTTCCAAGCACTGAGACGTTATCAGTTTTCCAATTAAAAGATTCTTCCCTTCATTCAGAACATCAGGAACTGTGTTAGAATAGTGTGCCCCTTTTCTAGACGTTTTTATGGCAGAAATTTCCTCTTCTCTGTCATTTTAAAAAAATATTCTTTAACATTTTCTTCCTTCTTTTCTGCCTTTCCAAATCTACCCCTGTACCAGTTTTTGTAGCAAGTCTGAGAACTTTTCTTCTACTTATGTTACTGAAGTATGCAGTGATTTTTGTCCCCTTCGTCTTTTATCCTTTTTTTTACCCCCCAACAGTTTTCGACATGTCCATGTACCATTTCATTTTGGGTATAAGATTGAGAGGATGCAAAACACTGGGTTGGGCACAGGTTTTCTAATCAGCTTTTCTTTTTTGTGTGTGTGGAGGGGGGAGCTTGTTTTGGGACCTTTTTTTTTTTAGTTTGACTTAGAATATTTTTTCTTTTTATCTATGACAGGTTAAGCAGTACAGGTGACCCTGAAAAGTGTTTTTTGGTTGGGTATTTTTACAAAGTATCCCAAGAACTTTTCTTTTTAATTTGTCTTATATCTACTATATATATATATATATATATATATATATATATATATGGGGGGTGGGGGGATGACAGATTAAACTGTAAGGGTGATACTGGTCTCAGCAAAGACTCTATTCATTTGCTTTAGAGAATTAAGTGGGGTTTGGCAATTTTGTCTGAGAAGTTTGGTAGTTGTTTTACAGATTGGCATAATGTGTTCTAGAGGGTTGGTGAATTTTACAAAATTTATTGCTCAGACTTTGATTGAGCTGAAGTAGTAGTTTTGGGTCAATGTTTGGTTAGTTTTGACCCGAGTTTCATGCAGATAAATGTGCCGTGACTTAAAAGTGAGAATAATAATAATAACTTCAATCTTGAGAATTTGCTTTGAGGACTACAACTGTTTGATAGCTCAAATTTTGCTTGCTCAAATTTTGCTTCCACAGTTTTTTAAGCTGTAAGCCACATGACATAAAAAATAATAAAAACCTCACAATGTGTCATGACTGTTAGAAATTTTTGTCAGGTTCAGGTAATTTTTTTTTTCAGTTAGAGAAAGAAAGTTAATGCTTGGCAAAAGTTTTGTTGAAATAATTTTTCTCCCAGAAATAAAAATGTTGTATGGTATTCAGTAGATGCAGTTAGGGTCAGGATGGCCATGGGTATGGTCTCAATTTTGGGGGTTTAACAAAAAAAATTCTCTGTACTAAATTTTCCTAAAACATGTTATGCTGAGGCTTGTACTGCAGTTGTCTACAACTGAAAAAAATGCAGAAGTCTTAGGTTATGTGGCAATAGTAGGGACTGGGCATTTTGGGGGGTTGATTTTTAAAAAACAACAACGTTAAAGCAGGGAGATGTCTAAGGCCGTGACAGATGCAAAAGGGATTTTATATTCCAGATCTGTTCTGTTAGTCATGACAAGTGGACAATATACTTTTATGGTGTTGCAGGCCCAAGCAATGATTTATGTTTGGGCCTTTCAGCTTCATTCAGAATTGATTCTGTAACCCTCAAGGGCTGAATATGACCCATCTCATAAGTTTTTGCCCCCAAAATTGTTGACAGCTAGTTCATGTTTGCAGAAGACATACCTTTCAGAAAAAAAAAGATCATTAGAATATTTGAGTGAAATCATTTCTGTTTCCCCTCGCTATACACTTCTTGCTTTGGACAGATAGGAATGTATGACGTGGGTTTCAATACGTTGGTGTTCTGGGATCTGTTTCCTCCCTGTGGCTGTGTTTTGACAGATGTTCTTTGGAGAATGTCACTTTTTCTCTGGGTTTTTGCTTTGTTTTTTAATATAGATTTAGATTTAGTTGTCTTTGGAAAAATGTTTACCACCTTTATTCTTCATGGTGGTTTTGTTTTTTTTCCTCCAGTAGTTAGCTGCATTCAAAGTGTATAGCACAGATTTGTTCACACTGTGCCTTTTAATCTGCCGGTTTCCTGATTTGATTTAGAGTATTTTAGGTGTTAGGTATTTTAGGTGTATATTCCTTCTTGTGGTTTTTCATGCCTTTTAGATATGTTTGTGTATGTTTCATTTGAGTATAAGTGTGTGTGTTTGCACACACACCTGTATTTATGTATCAGGCATGGAGAATTGCCAGAACTGTTTTGGGAGGGGGGGGGGGGGGGGGTACAGTGGCTGAAAAAAAAAAGCCAGGGGCCACTTAGGCCCTGGTGGAATCAGGCGCAATGCCCCAATGGGGGGCCCAGGTGGAAAGCTCCCCCTGCTAAAATTGAGATTGAGATTTTTTTAGGGCCGTCTGTGGCCTTTCTCAGTAGGTAAATTATGAAGAGGCACACAAAGAAAATCAATACAAAGTGTATTTTTCACTTTGCTGATATGGCAGTGGTTTAGTTTAGAAGCTGAATCTTGACATATCAGTTCCAGAAACAGCTGCCTCCTGTGTTACAAAAATGTATATGTAGTTAAATATCCAGTGTCAGTTCACATCAACACCTACTTTCCTTTTCATGCATCATATGAAAGCTGTATTCAGTAATTGTTTCCCATGGAAGCTATAGTCATCACCATAGTCTACAAATTTCACCTCTACACCACATAATAAATTTCTTGGATTCTTAACCATAGATATATCTAGATGTTCTTCAAAACCACTGGTGTGGTGTACTGTTGTTCCTTTCTTTAAACTTAACCTTTCTAGAAACTGTTGCTTATCAGTATTCCACATCCACCCACAACCATTGCCATTTGCCAAAAAAAAAAGTTGAAATCATAAATAATGATGTGCTAAACTATATTCTTCTGATACGCTGTCTTGAAAACAAAAGTGCATCAAAGGTTGTATTACATACAAAAATATAGTAAATAATGAGCAGCTGGATAGGAAATTATTTATGATGAACCATTAACATTTTCTTTTCTTTGACAAGATACAGATTGTTCCTATGGTCACCATTTTAAACCAAGCTGGGGTGTAAGTCGCAAGGCCTAAAATTCCCATGCCTGATGTATGTATGTGTGTGCACAGATAAATGCTATGTAAATTTTACATATTAGACATATAGATAGACTGAGAACAGCAAGCATAGCAGAATATAGATAAGGCAAAAACACTACCGTAAAAACAAAGACAAATCGTTTTTCATCGATAATTCATTTAATGAAACATGTGCTGGCAAAGGTCATGTACACTGACGTGTCCAACAAGTAATAAGTGGATGAGATTTATTTTGAGCAGAGTGAAGAATTTTTTTTTTTTATACATTGTAGTCACATGACAATTTGTTCGCTCCAATCTCATCATTTTTTTTTTCATATTTCAGTACACACACAATTATGACATTGAAGATAAATAACTGTACACATAAGCTTTTCAACACTTAAACAAGCCATTCGCATTGCCAAATTTTGCAAGCACATACACCAGCCACCTTTCTCCTTAGAATAACTTGGTGGGCTGTTTACCTTTTATTGCATTTTTATGCCAGCTTTTTTTCTTTTTTTTTCAACAATAAATTAAATAGGTTCTGCGCTGCAACACTCCACACTCTTGTAGCTCCACACCCAGTCATTTTTGGCGAGATTCTCCCGTTCATGGAGGGAACAAGATCTAGCCTGAACAATGCAGGCGCCATAAAACACACAGTAAGGCAGTTGCAGGACTTGCAAAAAAATCCTAAAACAAACCAATACTGCAATGCACACATTCCACACACACACACAAACACATTAAGTTTGACATACACGTTTTAACATGGATGAGAAAAGAAACTAGGCATATGTGCCTCCTCATTACATCACCTAGATGAATATTATTTTAAAAAACCCACAAAACATCTCTTTCTACATATGTGACCTCCCGTTTTGCCTTGAGCTTTGAATCTGGAGTATGTTACATAAATATGTGACCAGCATTTTTGTTTTCTCAAAATTCAATTACCAAACAAAATGCCCTTGTTACGCCATTTTTCCTGCAAATATAGCAACCATTTATGTGTAAAATTTTGTGCCCGAGGCATTTCCTTTGTGTCCGAGTGGGGAAATTTCTCGGCAAACAGAGAAGAAAAGATCGGGGGGGAGGGGGGAGATAAGGGCAAATAAAGAGCAATTAGCTGTATATTCATTGGTTTAAAGTGTTATATTTTCATTGGTGGAATTGAAATAAAGTTACTGTATTTTCACTGGAGGAAAGTGCTGTATTTTTATTGGTGAAAAATGGTGGTGGTCCTGACAAATATACTTCCCGCAATGTTGCCAACTTGCTTCATTTAAAGTTTCCACAATTGTAAGTTTGGTTTAAAGTGTTATATTTTCATTGGTGGAATTGAATTAAAGTCACTGTATTTTCACTGGGAAAGTGCTGTATTTTTATGTAAATTTGGTGGTCCTGACAAATTACTCCCGCAATGTTGCCTATTCTCATTTAAAGTTTCCCACCATTGTAAGTTGTGTTGGCACACCCTGGTATTTACTTATTCTCTTAGAAGCCCCCAGTGCAAACTCACTCTTTCTGTGCCAATCAGGATGGCTCTTACTGAATGAGAAGTCTGTTCCGATTGGCTGAGAAAGTGAGTAATCAGAATGGCTCTTACTGAATGAGAAGTCTTTACTGATTGAGAAGTCTGTTCCGATTGGCTGAGAAAGTGAGTAATCAGAATGGCTCTTACTGAATGAGAAGTCTGTTCTGATTGGCTGAGAAAGTGAGTAGTTGTCAATGTAATATTTTAGAAAAGTGTATATAAGGAAATAAACCAGAGGGTTGGGGATGGTGGTGGCCCACACACAAAAAACCCACAGACTTTGAAGGAGTGAGTAGCCACTGGGGGCTTTCAAAAGAGGAAGGTGGTCCACACAAACACCAATGCTTTGTCAAGTGTTCTGTCATGCTGATTTCCATACGTGATGATAACCTAAATACACGAAACATTCTGATGATGACCATTGCGATTGCTGATGATCGCTAAACGCTTTACGGTTTGAGCCGATACCACGTCAGTCCCAATTCACCAAATAGCACAAGCTGTAAACCATTGCTAAACTCAAAACCCACAACAATTTCCTCAATTCTATGAGTTGAATGCAAAAGCCGCATTGGCTGTGTTAGATTTCACGAGCAGTTTGCGTCTCAAATTCATATCGTCAATCAACAAAGTCAGAAGTGCACACGCTGCTTGGATTGCTTACATCGATATATGAGCCTGGATACACATCTCACAGCATCATATTTTCGGCAAGAACGCCATAAAAACGACTGTAAATGTCGGCTCTAAAGACAGCATCTATCTTGGGGAAAAATATACCCCTCCCCCCCAAAAAAACTGCCACATTTACCACTGCCATTTGCAAAATATTCCTTTTATCTCCCCCTCCCACCCCCCCTTCCTGTTAAAAACAAAACAAAACCAAAAAACCCCAAAATTTTATTACATCAGTAATCCTGTCTAATTAATTGAAAATAATATCTACTTTTCTACAACCCCCCCCCCCTTCTCCACCAAATCTTGGGTGGTTTTTTTTTTTACTGTAATCCTGTCCAATTTGAAATATCACCTACACTTGTTTACTCTGTGTGCCACCTTCCTCCTTTATTTTTGAAACCTCAATCCTATTATTTTGTCTCATGACTTGGAAATATTACCACTATCAACACCCCCACCCACTTCACCCCCCCCCCCCTCCCTCCCACTTACCTGCCTTTTAACATGCAATAAATTGTTCTGATAGACTGTAAAATGATACAGCCTTAGCCAATATTGAAATGGGTTTCCTTCACTACATAGCTAAGGTAGTTAGTCTGCTTTTTTTTAGCTAGGGTAGCTAAGTAATATTCTATCATTTCATGGCATTCCAATCATATGTTCTAAAACTCAACAAGAGAACCTAAGTATCCTTCCATATCTTACTAGAAAGACAATCTCATTATTTACAGCGAAACTAGGAAAATTACTATTAATCCCCAATAATGCACAAAGGGGGGGGGGGGGGAATAAAGTTTAGTATTTCAGAAATAAATCTATTCTCTCTTCAAGTCGAGTAATCTCTACTCCTGATGTTTGGCATGCCATTTTTTCCACACTTTTTTTTCCACATTAAAACAAGGTTAAAAAAAAAATTAAAAATTGTATGTTAAGAATCACAAAGCAATGTTTATGAGTTGGGGAGCATACAAACTTCACAGCTGTGATGAACTTGTCAGCTGTTACAGAGAGATTTCTGACATGGTGGTTTATTAGAACTTCAGCCTTAGTGACTGTTCAGTTCTTGGTCTTCTTGCCGTCTTCAACACCCTCCATGTGCTTAATTTTGACTGCTGCACTCCCAAATATTCTTAACCAAAGTGCTGTTTACATGATGGCAGCAGCTCTCATTCTAAATGCCAGACAGATTTGTGCAAAGTGCAACAAGTATAAAGTTTCCTTTTCCAAACTAAAATCAAACAGCCAAACTTGTCACTGTACTAGCAAAAACAATACTGCAATGCTACTCTGCTCATTTTCACCAAACTGATCTCTATACTTGAAGTCTCTTCAATAATCTCAACATCTTTGTCAGTTTCATGCATTTTCTTCGCCATCTTGAATTGAAGGAGCACATAAAAAAAGATGTACCCAGAATTTATTACTTAAAACTGGCAAAATAACTACAATCTGAAATGTAAAATTTATCCATTGGCTGACAATTTGTAATGCCTAAGTTCACTGCACAAAGCGAGTTTAAGCTAAAGAAGTAGAGCTTGCTGTGGTCAGTACAGAGTGCACACAGGCCAGCAAACTATATCAATTTCTTGTACAAAAGTCAATCAAGAAAAGCCGAGAAAAATCAGGATATTCCCAAATTGGATAGTACACCCACACACACACAAACCAAACAGTGTGTAAGTTCAGTACCAATGGACACTGATAACATTAAACTGCCCGCACAAGCAGGACTCTTCAGGAAGGCCATTCAGTGATCACACGACGATTGATTGATTGATTGCCACACCACGGAACATCAAGCAGGCAAATCAAACAAGCCCTGAGGTTTTAGTTGTGTCAAACCATGTAATCATCCGAAGAAAAAAAATGAAACCAAAAAAAAAAAAAATCATCCATGAAGGTGCCTGACTAGTAAACAGAATACTTTCTTGCTAGAGTCTGGGAGTCAAAGCATTACACAACTTAAAAATCAAGACAGTATTGAATTAAAGCAAATAAAAACATAACAATGGCATCTCGAAAAGACCAACTTTCAGTGAATTATGAAATGCCCATTTCAAAAATTTACTGAAAATACCTTCCCTTCCCGAGCAGAATATGGTCATCTTTGCAGATAAAAATAGCCGTTCAACAGATACATTTCAACATAAATCATCGTTTGCATGGATCATTGTAAGAAATGAGATCAGGCAGAAACAAGAGTGGAAAGCCTATCACCAGCACGAGCTAGAAAAGTACAGGAGAGGATGGTGGGTAGGAGGATTTACAGGGAAAAGGAAAATGGCAAGATCAAGAATATTTGCCTAGTCACTCCTTGTGAGCATTCCAGGATTTTACAGCAAAACATTCCAAGACTATGACTGCACCGGTTACGTTTGTTAGGTCGTTACTGTTTTACAAACTTCAAAAAGATTTCCCTTTTTTAAAGTTTTGATAAAAAAAATTTCATGAATCTGTTTTGTCTGTAAACCTAACCAACCCCCAACCCCAAAAATGCAGTAATGCGTCAGTCCTTTCAAACTATAACCCTGGGTCAAAATATGTCAAATAGTTCAAATTTCAGAGCATAAGCAGTGAACCTACCAAAAATTGTCAGTCAAGATTGTTAAGAAACAAACAGAAATTACAACTTTATGTGCTCTTTCAAACTAGCTATCCACATTCTTGAGATGGGGTTTGCATGCTGATGAAAATAATCACAATTTTAACAGGTAAACAATTGTTCTAATGTTTTCCTTGACAAAATTAAATAGAATATGCCATGATTTTTTCCCCAGTCTTGTTTGAAAGCTGATAAATTTCAATAAATTTACACTGTACAGTTTGTAAAGTTTGCATAAAACTTCACACTAAAATTACAAATGTACAAGAAATTTCAGTTCTGTATCTAGTTGGTTGATCCGATTTTTTTTCTTTCTTTTTACCCTTTTTATATATATTTTTACACATACTCTCATTACAAGGGCACACCTTCAGACTTTGCACAACAAAAGTTTCATTGAATGCTGTTTACATGGACTAGACAGTTGGTCACAGATACATGCACATACACTAGTGGACACTGCACACTTGGAAATCAACACACATTTCTTTGTTGCCTCTGTTCAGAAGCCGTTCATAGTGACCCAACATTCTTTCAGCGCAGGGGAAGAACAGTGTACTGGAAGTGAAAGATGACTGGAAAGAATGAACAAGACAGGGTTGAAGGAACAGTGATATGTCAGCTTGAAATCTGCAGGAAATAGGCAGGGAGGTAGGTCATTCGAAAATGGACTGTTTAGAAATTACCGTCATTCTTCAAAAACATGGGATGTTTACGTACAGATGATTTCCAAAATGGATTTATGAAAAGGCAAGTCATGGAACAAGGCAATTATTACACTGGATCTTTTTCAAAACTTTGATTTCTGTCCACCTTACACCCATCTACCCAAATGCACATAAATCCATTTGCTCTGTTTAGTTAATGCTGATGCTCTCAAAAAAACAATGTTCTCAAAATATCATCTCAATCAAAGACCTCATTTGCGTTCAGATATTATACATGTATACAAACTTCAGAATTGCTTGCACAGGCTGAACACTGAATGCTTTACCCAAGTCAATTTGCTGACAGACACGCACACCAAAAGTATTGAGATCATCTCAACAGTCATCCAGAACGGTGCAAATGGAAATTATTCTTGCACCACACAGCATAATTATAATCACCCAAAATAGTGCACATGGAAATGTCTCTGCACCACATGGTCATTTTGGCAAGTGTTCTGCACACAACAAACCTTTCTTTTAAACACACACACACACACAGAGAAACGTTTAGTTCTATCTATAAGCTCTCCTTGAGCAGAAATCCCAATACTAAACTAATAAAAGAACTAGAAATCAAAGCTTGCCACTTTAGTACTGAGCCTACATATGTGATTTTTTCACACTGTAGCTGCTCAATGCAAGAACTGAACATCTTATCTCCATCAATAACAAAACCAAAAACAAGTCACAAAAAACTCTGAAAAAATGTCCCTATTCAGAATGTGTGCAGAAAGTTCAGACTATTACTGCTGTCCTCTTTTCATCCCATCCTACCATCTCACATATGTCCCTAATCACTCAACCACAAAAACAGAAAATTTAAGATTAAAAAAAAATCATCATTTGTGGGTTGCTCACAAATTTCTAGGTGATGGTGCAAAGAACAAAAAGGTTTTTTTATACACACAACAAAAAATTATGACACCCTAGCTTCCTTTAGGAGAAGTCGAAAATGGATCTGTTCCAACCTTGCTGATTATACATAGCTGTTAACCATGCAGGCCATACCCTGAACACTTAAAAACCGTCTATGAATAGTAGGGCTAATAGGATTAACACATCTCCATGATGACTTGCCAACTTGATGCTGTATGTCCTCATGTAACATTGAACATCATTGAATAAGGACTTCATTACTTTTATCAAACTACAGAGTACATGTACAGCAATTTAGTGGTTGATGTTTCCACAAGTACTTTTTGTTCAACAGAAAACATTGCTCCAGAACATGATTTTCTAAAATATTGTATACTGCTTTACATTTCTCTACTGTTACCATGATCAGACTATATTAAATTTGTCTATCAATCAATCAAAACCACATAATTCAACTTACTCGTCAAACATACCTTGTCATCAGAACACATCTAATCTACCATTCCGCTTGACGTAAATCAATGACAGTACACTATTCTACTGAAACTACAATCACACTGACTAAAGACAGCAAAAACAAACAACAGCAACAAAACCCAAACAAGCAGAAAACCAAAAACACTAAAAACCAAAATCTTTATTTCAAACCTAAGAACAAAAAACAAAAAAAAACCTGCTCTACTCAGCTGTTATGAACAAAACAAAAGACAACACAAAACAAAAACAAAAAAAGTAATTCACTTTCTTTGTCTTTTTTTAAAACTTGATGGGGCTGCAGAAAATACTTTCTTTTTTTTCCTTTTTTTTGGAGGTGAAAGGTAATAATATACAAACATAAGGCTTATGAAATTTGACGCCACAACTAATGTATTTAGTACAATACCACTGTTACAGGGAAAATGTGTCATTCTAATTCTGAGCAACAGATATTAAAAACACGATGTTAACAACATAGGTCAGCCACAACTGTATACTACAAAAATTTCACACTGTTTACCGTAACCCAGTGTGCTAAAATTCTAGTTAGATAACTTTTTTTTCCTTCTGGAAACACAGACTTTTGATTCTTGCAAGATTCCCAAAGAGGGCATAGGGGAACCTGTATGGTGGGATTAAAAGTGATGGCATGTGCAAATAATCTAATGGTCAACTTTATGGAGTTTTGGCTGAAAGACAAAGAAGTCCTGCAAACACCCCAACTTGTGGAAAACCCATTTGTCTGCCCTTGAAGACATTTTAAAAAGAATTTGCTTTTTAAGGCACTCTATTGTAGTTTTAGCAGTTTGCTATTTCTTGAAATTGTTTTTTACTTATTATATTTTTTTAGCAGTTTGCTATTTCTTGAAATTGTGTTTTTACTTACACCATTATTTTTTTTAACAGTTTGCTATTTAAAAACAAAACTTTTCTTTATTATATTTTTTAGCAGTTTGCTATTTCTTGAAATTGTTTTTTACTTACACCATTTTTTTTTAGCAGTTTGCTATTTAAAAAGAAAACTTTTCTTTATTATATTTTTTAGCAGTTTGCTATTTCTTGAATTTGTTTTATTATTTTGCAATAAAGGTAATCACATTTCATCTTTGAGGAGACTTGTCAGAGGGGTATCCTGTTTTGTTATTACTTTTAGTATGTTACAGTGCAAGGATGAGACAGCCTAGTGGTTAGATCAGTGTAGGAAGTTTTGGGCCATATCACTCACTACAAGAGGGCTTCTTTTCTGAACACCTTCTGCTGGGGCAGTTTTCTTCTGACACCACAATTCAAGTAGTGATTTATTCAGTTTTCAATCAACATCATCTGTCGATATCTACCATAGCGTCGTCTTACAGATTCTCCAGTGAAAAATCCTGATTGCCTTTTTAGATTTTTGGGACATTGTGTTTTCTGAGAAAACTTTAAGGAGATAAACAGCTTCTATTTCCAGGATAGTCCTAACATTTTGTGTGAAATAAGCCACTGACATCCTACACTTTAATTCATTCATGAAGCTTCCTCTACCAAGACGAACATCCTACACTTTAATTCATTCATGAAGCTTCCTCTACCAAGACAAAAGTGCAATGCATGGCACTGAAAATGCACATTTTATGTATCAACAGACTTCCCAAATGCTTGATAGTCCAGTAGACATCATCTCATCCTCTGAAAACAGAATATGGCAACCCCAGTGAAGAAATAGCCAACAAACTGCCTCTTGAAGCAACCTTTTGATAAAAGTTGCAGCCATGATATGAAGATGGGTATTTAGTATGAAACAACTCAGAACATCCTAAGATTCACAGTATAACCTATTGCCAGCCCATCTTCACCTTCCTCTGTTATTTGTTTAAAAATCCAATCAAACCTTTCCTTTTAACCTCTTAAAATCAACAGGTGGCTAGTTCTTATGACCCAGAAAATATCTTTTTTAAACAAAGAAAAAACAAAACCACCCAGAAGAAACCTAAAACCCTTTAAAAAATAAATTAAAAAACCTCATGTCAAAACACAAGCCAGCCAACTAAAGCAACACATACCAACACATCCAAGCTTTCAGATTCTGAAAAATGCAGGTGAATAATTATACTCCTACAAAGTCCCTTCTACATTTCGAATGCAAATCAGTCTTGCTTCAGTCCATCACATTTTCGGCTCATCACAGATTATGTCTTTTAAGAGTGGCAGACATAGACATTCTTCATCTCTTCAGTTCTCTCACATGCACATGTACATATACCAAAACTGCATTGATAACATAATCACTGCTCATGAAAAACAGAACAGTGAGTTTAAATGCTTGCAAGAATGTTAAACAAAATGACACAGTATAGCATGTTTCATAAATGTCAACAAAAAACCAACCCAAAACAGGCACACAATTCATTGCACAATCTCCTGACTGCGAAACAATTATGTTGATCATCATTGTCTTGTCAAACGTGAAGCGATGACACGAAGCACTTGGCACCATAAACACTCTGCAGAACATAACAAATATACATATTTATATACAACTGTTTCCACAGTCTGAACCCTGCACTACTATCTCACCAACACACTCAGTCTGCTTTCATCCTGTTCTTCAACTTCACACAGACACCTTTCACCTCCAGCCTCCCACAGGCCATGATGAGAATCGCTCTCCTCCAAGTTGCCTAAGCACACTGACACGGCAAACATCGACCACAAGACGGAGCTAAGTGAAAGACGGGTAGTGTGGAAGGATTGCTTCCGTGGATGTATCCATGGCGGTGGGTGCTGTGGGGTCGAGTCTTCAGTGCCAGAGGACAGAGCCGCTGAAGGACCTTGTGGAGGATGGGAGGCGAAACCCTGAAGGCTTTCTTTTCCACAGGGCACCGTTG
This sequence comes from Rapana venosa, assembly GCA_028751875.1. NCBI lineage: Eukaryota > Metazoa > Mollusca > Gastropoda > Neogastropoda > Muricidae > Rapana > Rapana venosa. Next base: position 14,022,856 of record CM054153.1, read on the forward strand.
CTGTTTGCACCCTCTTCACCATGGCTGTCCTCCCTTCTCTCTCCATGTCTGTGCCAAGATCTTTTCGCAGGCTGGTGCTCCAGAATTGCCACCTAGAGCCACACCCTGTCCTCCCACCATTTGCAGTAAAACCCTCCCTACACACAGTCATCATGAAGGCAGGCTGCCACACCGATACGCCACTGCTCTCCGAGCCAACACGTTCTTTGCGACACACACACACACACCACACGTCCTTGCCCACAGAGGTCACACCATGATCTCGTCGTCCTCCTCCACCTCCTCTATCCCCGGCACGTTGACGTAGTTGGACTCGGGCACCATCATGGTGGCGGTGTAGGCGGCATCAGCAAGAGACTCGGTGGCGCTGTGCTCGGTGATGCAGATGGTAGGGGGCGACTCGGCCAACACTTCAGGAATGGCGGCCTGTCGCTGGAGGGCTTGGCGATTCAGACGTCGGCTGTAACGCAGAGGGGGACGCCGCCTACTGGGAATGGGCACCCGGCCTTTGGTGACGTGGCGGAGAAATGGGACATTGGCTGCAACAAAGGTCAAGGTCCTCATGACTTTGTATTACATGGCGACACAAAAATGTGCAGTTACAGAGCAGGTCATTTTAATATCTTAAGTATGTGTTTAGATTAATAGGAATTGTCCACAAACAGTATAATATAAAACAAAGTCATCCTCAGAGAAATGGTTCTTCAAATGAATTTGTATCAAATACCCTGAAAGTAAACTGGATACAACTCTTTTGCTTTTACAGCAAGATTATACCGAGAAACGAAGCCTGCATATATGTTATTAATGCCTTCACTCTGGCTAGAAATACAACATGCACAATGAGCAGCATTCACACAATATTCAGACAAATCAGGTTTTGCACACATGCCTCAAGTCAGGGCAGGGCGGGGTCACTGCAGAAGGAAGCATGCGCACACACACACACACACAAACTGATGACTCAACATCTCAAAATCATAAAGCTATCATCCTCCTACATAATAAACAACATCAACAGAAAAGTACTCATTACCATCTGTCCATTTAGGATTTCTCTACCAATGTCACCCACTTGTAACATTATATACTTGTGCCCCCCCCCCCCCCCCCCAACCCCCCCTTCTCCATTCCACACATGCTGTTTTTACTTTGTAATTATCTATCATAAACTCCATCGCTTATATTGGCATATTTCTGCCAATAATTTCTTTTTATGCCAAGAATAATAGATATCTTAAAAATTAACAACATTAATTTTACACAAATAAGAATTCCTTTTTTTCCCCCAATAACATTCACACAAATAGAATATGGCCACAATAAAAAGACAAATCCTTTCTCATTCAGCAACAGCTATTTTCAGAGGATGGAATCACTTCAGCAGAGATTCAAACCTCCACCTTCAGTTACCTTCAGTTCAGGAATTTGAAACTCTACCCAACAGACTATCCCATCCCCAGAATTCTAGATTTTAACCTGCTGATGTGGCCAAACCAGACATAAAACAGAAAATTAATAAAACAGATGAACCTGAATGTTTTAAGTTCAGATCTGACCAAAAGGATTTTTTAAAAATTGAAACTTTACAGAAAACACACAATTCTATCAAACTGATGGGTTTTTTCTGGCCAGAGAAAAAAACACAAGGTCTAAGGCCCATCAATCTACAAATTTGTCATACGCAACACATCAATCTTATATTCAGAAATAGTTTCTCCCCTCCCCTCTCCCCTTTCAACTGTGTCTAAGTGAAACAAGAGCTACTAAACTCTACATCGTCAAACCCAACAGTACTACACTGTCCTTCCTCTTTCAAGGAATAGCATGCTTGCCATTAACTAATCTATTTCATAGAAGAAAACGTTCTCATGCACATACTATTCAAGGAGAGAGTAGAAGATCATAAACAACCACATTTGAGAAATAGCCATTTCAGACTGCATGCACTTGAGTGATGAATAAAACAGAAAAGATAATGATAAAGTAGTGAAGATATGACTAAAGAAGAGTCAATCATAGAAAAAAAAAAATCCTTATACAATCTAATACAAATCGTTACGCTACTCTTCTTTATGAAGATGTACTCAAAATTCTGTAAAACCTCTGATTTTTTCCCCATACAAGCCCTGATATTCATCACAATACTGCTTCTAAAGAGAGACACAAGCAACTTCAAGCTGACAAAGCCAGACAAAACTACAGCACTGGTTGATAATTTCAGTTATTAAATCTACACCAGCACACAGTCTATCACCATCATTTTTTTTTTTACTGCTCTATCACCATGTCAGAGTTTGGGAGGGTGTTTCACTAAATATCTCTGTCAGAGTATTTTCATTAAATAAATGAGAGATGGAGGGAGGGGCGTGGAGAGAGAGAGAGAGAGAGAGAGGGGGGGGGGACGACAGAAGAAGAAAAAAGGACAGAAACAAAGGATAGATATAACGATGAAGCAATTTCATGCACCAACTTTCCACAAAGCAAGGACTTTTTTTTTTCGGAAAGAAAATTCTGACATCCTGTACTATATGCGGGTGCTAAGGGTACACCAGGGGAATACCTCTCTCTCCAGCATCCATCAAAGCCATTAGTGGCTCTGACAAGTAAAGGACAATGACAAAAGAAACAGCCAGCCAAGAACCAACGTTACTCATTTGCTCGCAACATAAATGAATTTCTCTGTTTGAGAGAATAAAGTATTTGAACTTGATTTTTTCCCCCCATCCCTTGGCTAGTGTTCTGAGGTTCACCGATGGTGAGATTTTTGTGTATGCAACCATTCCACACCCTCTGCCCCCATCTAGGTAGCTGCATTCCAACTTAGGGGATCCATTTGAATTTAGAAAAAATATGTTACTGTGTTTTGTGCGATTCAAAACCTGTACCCCTCCAGGATTTAAAAATCAACAAGAGAGAGACACTGAGAGAGAAACACACAGAGAAAAAGAGAGACAAAGAGAGAAACTGACAGACAGACAGACAGAGAGGAAGAAATGATGAGCGCCAAAATTCTGGCAGTGAGTGAACATGTCAATATTCATAGAAACACTGCAGAGTTGATCAATGTCGACAGAATTAATGCAAGTTGCAGTCAAGCACACAAGTGTACACATGTTGACAACAATCAACCATCTCTGAATATCCATACACACACTAACTGCAAATAAATAATTGACACTATGATAGGTTTTCAACGTGTGTGTGGAAGATGTTATACACATTTGCACATGGAACTTTTGCTTACAGTCTTGTCCAAAAAATCATGTCATTTTTTTAGTGTTTAAAAATTTCTGTGTGGAAATGGGAAGATTTTCTTGTGTAGATATAAAGAACTTGGTTTACACAGCAAGTTTTAAGGACGCAGAATTCTTGTATTCATTACCAAATAAAACTTGTAGAAGATCAGAAATCATAATTCTGGCAGGCATACTGGACTATTTTCATGACAATGGTGCATGAAATTAAAAGCAACTTGTGGATGTCACAATTTTATAAGTGATGCCCTTTTAGTGGGTGATAGAGCCAGGGAACACGAACTTGTTACAATTTTCTAAAAACTATAACTCACTTGCCCCACCTTAAACAGACACTAAATAGGGACTCAGGATCAGGCCACAAGTCTGAGACCACCGGTCTATTCTGTCCCTCTATGTATCTGTACATCTATACAAAATACATACTTCCACTATGTTAAAAAAAAAAAATATATATATATATATATATGAATCAAAAGGAGATTTAACCCAGTGAAAAAAAAACAACTGATATATCTCAAGTGAAAAACTACCACCAATAAAAAAAGTGACAGCTTATCAAAATTCCATGCATAACATTTCTCAACAAACAACTAGATGGAAGAACTGATGACACAGAAAATATGAAAGGGCATTTTTAAAAAGTTGATTTTTCTGTTTGGGCTTCAAATCAAAGCATATATCTTCACCAGAAAATATTGTTCAACGGACAAATGTGTGTAAATTTAATATTTCTCCAGACGAAGACCGTGTTAGAAAAACAGTTTAGTCACAGCACTTAGCACTGGAGTGATCTTTCAGATATTAGTTATCACACATAAAAAAACCCATTCATCACTGTTAATTTAGTGAATACTCTCACTCACTCTCACACATGTGCATAAACACACACACACACACACACAAACACCCACACTGTTGGTCAGTTTTCAAGCTGGTATTTACCCCCCAAATATGATCAGTTCAAGTACTCCAAAAGATTCAGACAGGTATCTGATGACAACACCACATGGAACCAGTCAGCACACCAATGATACCATCACACCCTCCGTTGTAACCTATCTTGCGCACACATGCATGCTCGTAAACATACGCACACACACACACAAACACACACACCTATCGAAAATTCACACAGAATCTTGCTCTCACTCACTATCCCTATCACCACCTACCCCCTGATTTTGGTAACATAGCGAATAAAAAAGAAATAAGAGAAGAGCTAGGTTTCCTTTTTCTTTGAGGGGAAAAGAAGTGGGGAGTTATATTGCATCATGCATTGTCCTGCATGGCATTGCATTATATACCACTTTCAGTCTTAAGCAGACTTCTCTGCATGAAATTCAAGCTTATCTACCTGGGGAGACCATGTTGCAAAAAGAGCACTGCCACCCATCCAAAAAAAGGGAATCTGTGTCTGTTATTGTTTCCCTATGAGCGTGGCTACTTTTTTTCAGTATAGAATTTTGTCAGAACATCTCTCTTGCTGCAGTTGGTTCTCTAGATGTGTGGTGCACACAGGATTCTGATTTACTGTCTCATCCGAAAAACTAACCCCAAGCCCATCACTCGTAGTCTAGTGGATGGGGGGAAAGCCTGTGTTCAAACAGAGATCAAATCAGTGACTTGTCATATTCCAGTTGGGCATGATACCCTCTAGACCAGTGATCCATTTGAATTACCAAGATTGTGATTCGGTCAAACATCCTGCATTACTGAACATAAATACCCTGTACAAAACCCTAATGTTGATGGCCGTATGACAGCCTAACATTGAAAAGCTTCCCATGGACTTCTAGCCCTGAGTATATGATATGACCAGTCAAGATATAGCTGGGGCTAAGTGATCAAAATAAACGACCTAGGGACAACAAAACTAAGAGCGTTAAGGAAAATAAAGCGAGACTATGAGCGGGTCAAGTACAGCTCTACATGTGCGCTTTCATCAACTAGTATCAAGCTATCTCCCATCTACTAAATACAAATAAAACAAATACCCCCCAAAAATCGAAATGAAATTATATATATATATACACAGGCCAAAAACTAAAGAAAGGAATAAGAAGAAACAGCGTTCAACTAAAAGAGCAATAAAAGACAGGAGATTCATTTTAAAAAAAACAACAACAACAAAAACCCCAACCTTGATGATACTACATTTCAATTTGGTTTTCATGCATGCAGACTGTAATTCAGTATAACAGTAGAGTGGCCAATCTTCCCCAACTAAAAAACAGGCAATTAGAGAAAATAAAAATCCTAGTTACAAAAAAAGATGAAAATACAAGCTTTAAACTGAGAACATAAAACAAGAACTCCCACCAAAAAGACAGCCCTGAAAAAACTAAAAAGTTCTGAAAGATGACTATGCAGAGAAAAGGAAAGAAAGGCTGTAGAATAGCATGAAAAGAAATCAAAACAGGCAATAACAGCGTCATAATATGAACAAAACAAAACCAGAAAGTGATCATTCTCTTCCCATGCCGAAGTTTTACCTGAAACCACGACGAAACGCTGAACATAGGGAAGACAAGGAGAACAATGTGAGTACGTCTATATACATGTGCACTTCTTCTTTTTGTTGGCTTTTTTTTCCCCACCAAGCATAAACAACCAAAAATAAAACAAAACAATAATAAAAACAAAAACCCAACAGAAAAGTAATACGTCTGCAAGTATGTCTTCTTTTTGTTCGTTTTCTTTTCTACCAGGAATAAACAACAAAAACAACACAAAAACAATACCAAAAAACCAACAGAAATATTATATACATCACTTTCTCTGATGTGAAACAGTAGACCACTTTCAGGCGGGCCAGCTTCAAGGCTATTGCAACATTACGTACTTCAAAGACACTCTTCCAACAAACTTATTTAACGCTTCCAAGAGAAGTTAAGGGAAAAGAACTGTAGCCTCGAGGTCTTGTCCGAGTCTTGAATTATTACAACACTGCACTGAACTTTTCAGGCATGGTTTTTTGGCTGGGTTTTGTTCGTGTCATCCATGCCACTGGCCATGGCTAGTCTACGCTTCAAAATAAGATGGATGGGATTTCAACACATGCACAAGATGTTCTGCATGCAAGGCACACAGAGGTTTATAGACTCCTCTGAAGGATTGTCAGGGGAGGTTTTTTTTGTGTATTTGTATACCACTATAAGTTCCAGCAGATTTCTCTGCATTTAATTCTAGCTGCTCTCTGCAAGGAGTGTGTCGCCTCAAGAGCTGCATCACCCTTTTTCTTTTCTTTTTTTTTACACCAAAGTGAACTCCAAGAGAAAACCCTATCAAAACGGATGTAGCTAAAACTGTAACTGTTCTCATAAAACTAAAATCCGATACGAACACTTCACCAAGAGTCACATTAACACATTCCATTATTTCAAGATCAGGATAATTTTTTTGAACAGTTAAAGGGAAAAGCGTAGTACATATATTCATTTTGGGGGGCTTTTTCTTTTTGTTTGTAACGATGACTTTTGTCACCATAACGAAAAGCTCCCCCCATATTCTTCTCTCAGACAACACACTGTACAACAGAAAGACAACTGATGCAATCATGCTTGGTGTGGGTGGGGTAGGTGACACTACCACACTATACAGACTACATACTTCACAAGTTTACATACTGTACAAGACAATATACAGATTACACACTGTACAACAACATTAACATAATAGTCTATATACTGAACACAATATGGATCAACAGTCTGTAGAACAATGTGTAGTTTACACACTGTTCAACAATATGTAGTTGACATACTGAACAAGATATAGACTACATCTGAACAACAATACATAGCTTCATACTGTAAAACAATATGTTGTTGTCTACATACTGTTCAACAATATGTAATCTGTATACTGTGCAACAATATCTAGTCTACATATTACAAAACACAGACACATCACATGCAACTAGGGCAACTACCACATCCAATTCTGTTAACGACAAAAAAAAATCTTTTTCATCACTATTTCTAAATGTGCTGCACACTCTTATTCATTCACACACACCAATAATGTACATATACATGTACACACATATGCAGGGACACTCACATGAACATACACAAATTTCATTTCCAGTGAAACTAAGCAACAAAAGTGATGCTGTGGTTAAAATGAGGATGTACATTTCCAAACACTAAAAAGGCAAGATTTTTTTCTTCCACTTGAAATTACTTTACTACTCTTCCATACTCTTCCCACTCCACACCCCCCCCCCCCCCCTCCTCTTTTTTTCTTCCTTTTTCATGCCAATTTTTTCCCACACTAAAGATTCCTAAACCTTTTACACACAACCCCTCTCCCCCCTCCTGCATGACAACCGCTTCCCGTTAAACCCCATTACCGATTTCTGTCTTTTCACACGCAAAAGCACATCAAATTTTAATTTAGCAAAAACATCTAAACCTCTCTCTATGCCACCCCCCCTCTGTCTCTGTGCCCCACCCCCCACCCCTCTCTCTCTTTTTCTCCCCCCCCCTCTCTCTCTCTCTGCCCCCCCCCCCTCTCTTTTTCTCCCCCCCCACCCCACCCCCTCTCTCTCTCTGCCCCCCCCCTCTCTCTCTCTCTCTCTCTCTCTCTCTCTCTCTCTCTCTCTCTCTCTCTCTCAGCAGCAGTACCTGGTAACTCAAAGGCGACGGCGTACTCTTCATTGTTTTCGCCAGGCTGGTCCATGGAATCGAAGACGCTGTCGGTTTCGTCGCCTGTCAGCATGTCTTCGTCAGAACTGGCCTGACGGGTCTCCAGCACTGGCAGCTTGGATGTCAGGTCTTTCCTGCACAGGTCAAAGGTTGGGGGTTCATTTTGTTGTTGCTCCTGAGCTACCAGCTCTGAGGTTCACTAATGAATGGTGAGGTTCTGCATATAGGTCCGTTGGTCTGACTTTAAGGTAGCTGCATTCCGACTTCAGGAATGATGTCGTAACACCATACCAGTGTGCATGCATTTTTTTTAAAATCCTGTCATCTGTTCCTACCAGCACACAATGGCCTACTCTTTCCAAAGGCAGAACTGGTTTTAAAGTGCGCACAAGATGTTCCTGCATGCATTTGTACACAGTGCCTTGGTTTTTAGTCGCGTCCAAAGTGGATTTGGTACAGATGTCAAGAGTGGTGGAAAAATCCCCTCCAACGGGCATCTTGGTAGTGGCTCCAACCCAAACAGTTAGACTGTGACTTCGACACTCTAATCACTAGGCTCTTCCGCTCCCTTCACTGGTTGGCTTGTATAGCTCCAAAAATATCTTAGCATCTATGGAATCACTGCTCAACAGATTCTTAGTCGTCTGTCACCAGTACAGATTACCACTTTCAGTCAGGGCAGATTTTTTTCCTAAAGGAAAAATGCATCACCATGAGAACAGTGCCACCTATTTTTTCCTATATCCCAATGAGAAAGACTTTTTTCTACAAAGTTTTGCCTGGGGAAACGACCTTGCTGCGGTGGGTTCCTTCACATAACAGAGTTGTTTTGTCATTATATCTCTGAAGGAACAATACAAAACAATCGTACAAAAATGATCGTTACTACCTTTCTTTGTGTATGGTGGCGATGTGGACAGTGAGGGCGCGGGCCTCGGCAGCCAGTTCAGGGTTCGATGAAGTCGATGCGTCTTCCTCCTCGTTGGAACCCTGGGCTGGCAATGGTGGGTGTAAATCTGCCTTCACCTGTCAAAATGAATCAATCAATCAATCAATGAAAGAATAAATGATTGACAAAGCACGCAGAACACATCATAGGCATGACTGCAGCATTACATAAAAAGGAAACAGAAAAACAAGTAGTGGAAACAGGGAGGGGACAGGAAGAAAATAAACTTACAGGCAGAAACAAAGACACAAACTACGCAATACTCACAAAAGACATACACACTCTCATACAGGCACGCATGCATGCATGCACGCACGCAAGCAAACACTGTCACACACACACTATCTCTCTCAACTTCTGAAGAAGAAAACACTTTCAAGTTGAGTTTGATTCATTCCTTCATGATACATGTAAAACGACCTTTAAGCTTCAAATCAATAAAAAATGTGTTCCCCCCCCCCCCCCTCCTCTCTCTCTCTCTCTCTATAGAATTCACACTAGAAAAAAATGAACATGCATGATATTTCTACTCTAAAGTCTAAGACCAAAAAAACCCCAAAGACTTCGCTCACCCTGGATTTTTTCAGACTGGCACGCACAAAGGACAAACGTTCTTCTGCCGTTTTTTCTGCCGATTCCAGCGTGCTGATGTCTTCCAGTTTGGACTTCACTGTTGCCAGCTCCTCCGACAGGATCACCTCAATGCAACTGATTGAACATGGAACATTCTGGATAACTTCATGCTGAAACATTCATACTGTTGTTGTTGTGTGCTCCCCAGCTTAACACCCTGGGGGTCACCCAGCACATGCACTCTGTCTCACTCATCCTGCCTAAGAATCACTATTAGAGCACACACTGGATGATCAGTCTGCATCTACGACTCTTTTCAAGTACTTTGCCATATAAGCAGACATACTCCAACGTCAGAGGATTTTTTTTTCTCCTGTAAAAGGAGAGTATAATTATGCTGTTGTGCTAAGTATTTGTCACAGAGAAAGACAACACTATCTCAAGATTTTTTTTTTTTTTAAACATAACAACACTAAAATGTAGGCCCTGGGATTTTAGCTTACATCAGTAACTTGACAAAACATTGAGCCTAGGCCAACACATGTCTTGGTTACATCAGTTTTCAACTCAGATGGTCAGAGCTTAACTAGCGCCGTATGATCAGGAACGTCTGTCACAAAACTGTTTCACAAGACTAATTCCCATCAGAGAAAATAAGAGTTAGATTTTGTTGTGGCCAGGTAAGAAAACATAATGGTGTTACAAGCTGATAATAGCTACGCCAGCTGAATTTTCTTTCAAAAGCAGCCAACTACAAGAATTTTTGCTGGTCTGCATGTGTTTGTTAGGTATGTTTGTGGGCTGACACTCACTACATCTTACTAACCAACTCAATTTCTCAATAACTATGTTTTAATTTCCATTATGTAGTTTGCAGTAACTAGTTTGGGTTGTTTTTTTGTTGTTGTTGGGGTTGTTTTTTTACTAACTCTGACGCACAGGCAAGACATGCTGCTCTAAAGAACTGAGACAAAGGGTGGAAAATGCACTAAAAAAAATTTTTTTTTTTTAAAAGCATCTTCTTGTGTCTGTGACTAGAACTCCGGAGTGTTACCTGGTCTGTTTGGGGACCTGGTTGAGAGACTCCTGGGCCTGGATTTTCTTGTTGCTGCGCAGCAGACAGGGGGCGAAGATGATGGCCAGGCCGTTGACCGACATCTTGGTGCTGTCCTCATGCATGGCCACCCTGCACACACAACACGGAGTTTGGTTTTGTTCCTCTGGCTAGATACACTTGCCATGTTTGATTTGGTTTTGTTCCTCTGGCTAGATACACTTGCCATGTTTGATTTGGTTTTGTTCCTCTGGCTAGATACACTTGCCATGTTTGATTTGGTTTTGTTCCTCTGGCTAGATACACTTGCCATGTTTGATTTGGTTTTGTTCCTCTGGCTAGATACACTTGCCATGTGCCATGTTTGATTTGGTTTTGTTCCTCTGGCTAGATACACTTGCCGTGTTTGATTTGGTTTTGTTCCTCTGGCTAGATACACTTGCCATGTTTGATTTGGTTTTGTTCCTCTGGCTAGATACACTTGCCGTGTTTGATTTGGTTTTGTTCCTCTGGCTAGATACACTTGCCATGTGCCATGTTTGATTTGGTTTTGTTCCTCTGGCTAGATACACTTGCCGTGTTTGATTTGGTTTTGTTCCTCTGGCTAGATTCACTTGCCATGTTTGATTTGGTTTTGTTCCTCTGGCTAGATACACTTGCCATGTGCCATGTTTGATTTGGTTTTGTTCCTCTGGCTAGATACACTTGCCGTGTTTGATTTGGTTTTGTTCCTCTGGCTAGATACACTTGCCATGTTTGATTTGGTTTTGTTCCTCTGGCTAGATACACTTGCCATGTTTGATTTGGTTTTGTTCCTCTGGCTAGATACACTTGCCATGTTTGATTTGGTTTTGTTCCTCTGGCTAGATACACTTGCCGTGTTTGATTTGGTTTTGTTCCTCTGGCTAGATACACTTGCCATGTTTGATTTGGTTTTGTTCCTCTGGCTAGATACACTTGCCATGTTTGATTTTTGCAATGCCGGCTCATGGCCATCCCAAAATAGCTGAAAAAATTTAGTAAACATGTTTGCCGGAGAAAGATGCCTCAGCCCATTTGTTGATCTCGCATTGAGGCTACTTCTTCATTTTTTGGGGTTTCTGCCAGTATAGCACGCACACGTGCACACACTCTCACACACACACACACACACATACTCATGCATCCATACACATATTGTAAACACACACACACACACACACACACACCTCATGCATACATACACATAATGAAAACAAACACACACACACACACACACATGCATACATACACATAATGAAAACACACACACACATGCATCCATACACATAATGGAAACACACACACACACACTCTCTCTCTCTCTCTCTCTCTCTCTCTCTCTCCCCCTCTCTCCCTTACTTTGCCAAGTGGAAGGTGAGCCTCTCAAACAGGTCGTAGTTGGCTTTGGGTAGTTTCTCTAACACAGCAAACATACACTGAACCTGTTCCTTACGATCCTTGATTTCTGCACACATACAAACACCCACAACATCAACATTTCTCATTGTTTCCATCCTCTGGAATGAACTAACTAACTACCATAATATGAAGAAATTACTCTTCATCTTCAGCATTGGGTTGGGTGTGTAGTGCCCGGTCTTCTCCTGTGCTTGGTACAGCAAAGAGGTCTGCCCGCTGGCCTTAGCCACCACAGTCTAAGTCTGCAACCTCTCTAGGTGGAGGATGCTGAGAACTAGATTTTTGTTGGTTGGTTGTTGGGGGTTATTTGCGCTGGTTGTCCTCACCCATGCAGCATTTGTCACAGCTTGAGGCTGTGTCCACCCTGCTCCATGTTCTCATCAAGAAAACACCCACATTAACTTGGTGTGGAGGTGTGACTATGGAGGAGTTCACTCTCGACCCAAGAGTAAGAGATCGTCACAGAGCTAAAGAAGTTATGAAAGACATTTCCAGAAAGGAAAGTCCGAAACCTGCATGTCCCTTTCAATCGTGGCAGATTTCTCGGCAGGAAATTCTGGTTGCTCACTCTTGGGAAAATGCCATGATGTTATGCTAAATATGTAAAGCTGGTAAGCTGATGACATTATCATAGTTTGTGGGGGTAACTGAGTGTACAGCATTACAAGATGCACCACCCAAATTACAGTAAAAATGTATAATTTATTTTTAATCCCAATTTGGACTGTTAATGACAAAACTACTGTCAATAAATTCGACCCAAACTTGATTTATAATCTGAAGAACACAATTATGAAGCATACATATTTGAGTAAATTAAAACCCTCCAGTGGCTACCTTACTAGTGGGCAAACGGTCAAATACACAAATATTTCATATTAGCAAACCTCAGAGCTCTATCCGAGGAATGAGAAAGAAAACAAATGAAATCCCTTCAGCAAAATTATACTTACATTAACAATATTTAGTGTAACGATTTTTTTTAAACCCTCAAAAAACAAACACACAAAGCACTATCCTTTAGTAAAGCCAAGTACAGAATACCTGAAATACTTTAAAACTTTCCTTATCTCAAAAAGAGGATGTAACATTTTTACATCCACCATGTTTTCCCATGAATTGTATAACACTGCACAACATTCAGTCACATTTTCCACTCCATCCAATCAAAAGTCTTTTTCTCTTCAGACATACCTGACCCTCTAAGGAAGTCATCGTAGAGTTCGAAGGTGAGGAGAGGTTCGGGCAGTTCCCTGAAAAAGGCTTTCATCACCGTCGTCAGTGTGTGGACAGGGTATTCATCCAGGTTCACCAATTCGTAGTCTGTGTGAGATCACAACATCATTGTGGGTCAGAATGTTTCCAACAGAGTCACCATTTCATGCTCTGTGATCACGGCCCAGGCCAAAAGCCGAGTCTGTTATTGATGTAAGCAAAATCTTCATTCATGACAAGCTCTTAGCATACCATTTTGCACTCTCCTTTAAAGGAAAAACAAATCCACTGAAGTTGCTGTACGCCTGTCTATATGGCAAGGTACTTAAAAAGAATCATACACAGACTTGGATCGGGGTGGGGGGGGGGGGGGGGGGGGGAGTTACCAATCAGAGTGAATATTCTGTTGTGCAGAAAAATAAGATATCCCAACACCAGTACATAAAATCAATGCTTACTTCCAAGCAATAAAACAAGAATCGTTGACAACAGATATGATACACCATCTGTGAAAACTCACTGCTGAGAATTACTGGTGTTGGGTTGTGGGATTTTTTTTTGCAACTGCACATTGCTCCTTTACTAAGAAACTTTCACGAAAGATTTTTTTTTTTAAGCTGTAATCTGTCCAAAAATATGCACCACAAATCCTGAAAAGAAACACAACCTCCCTGAATGTTTATCAGACACTGCCCCCGACCCCCGGAAAAAAAAACAACCAACAAAACCAACAACAAAAATTCCTTAAAGAACCCATGGTATGTCTGTAAACATTCTTTGCTGAATGTCATTTTTGTTTTTTTGTAGCCGTGTATTGTTTTGTTGCTATGAATATTTCATGATGAACATACTTGTGTCCTGTCAAAAAAAAAAATCAGTTTTATAACAGCATCAATCTCACCAACCTATATAGAGCTGTCATTCTCAGATATCAACATACCAACCAATACATCATTGTCTAGCATTACTACAACACCTATGATCATTCCTTCCCACATCTTAAAAAATTGACCCTATTTTTAAAATCTTAACTTTCAAGACAATGATCCCTTTACCCCCCCCCCCCCCTCCCCCCAATTTGTTTTAATCTTAACTTTGAGGGCAATCATTCCCCCATCCCCCACAAAAAAACGCAAACAAACAAAAACCAAAACCTGATGATCTTAACTTTGAGTTCACGCATCTGTACACCCCACCCCTGCCCCCCCAAATTTTTTTAAAGTTCACACACAAAAAAACGATACTGTTTAAATCTTGACTTAGAGGAAAAAAAACCATTCTTTAACCGTAACCCCCAAAAAAGCCTCACAATTACCCCCCCCCCCCCCCACCGGAAAAAAAAAAAAACAGACCAAAAAAACGATTTTTTAAAAAAATGTCAAAACCCACACACAAAGTAACCCCAATCTTGTTTCTCGCTTACCTGACTCCAGCAGAGACCTCAGCTCCCTGGCTTTAGGGGCGGCGGCACTCTTTCTGTACAGCCCCTCCGTGAAGAGGCCGTGCATCTCCACCGCGTTGATGAGGCGCTCCATCACCGGGGGGATCTTGTCTCCCTCCCTCAGCAGACTCTCCAGGGGAGCTCCAAACAATTTGTCGTTGGAGGCGTTCTGCAGGGGATGAGGATGGAGAGTGGTAAGAGAGAGAGAGAGAGAGAGAGAGAGAGAGAGAGAGAGAGAGAGAGAGAGAGAGAGAGAGAGAAATCATCGTCACTTTGTCAGAGCCTAACTCTATATTGTATTTGGTAAGAGTGTGGGGATGAGGGGTTTTTAATGTTGTTCCATGGCTAAAGCTCCGAGGTTCACCAATGGTGAGATTTTGCGTACACGACTGTTTACGCGCTGTTATGTAGCTGTCTTCTGATTTGGGGATGGATGACAGTTATAAATATATTCCGTACTGCCAACACTGATGAAGGATATAATAAATAATAATAATAAATAATAATAAATAATAATGTATGGAATTTATATAGCGCTGAAGGGTATCCCTTATTCCCACCCCTACCCTTTTTTTCTTCTTTCCTATTCTTTCGAACAAATGACTGACATCTAACTTCTGGATGAACACAACCTTTAATGCATGATTTACCAGTGGGTTTTTTTTGGTATAGGTTTGTTTGGGGGTTTGTTTGTTTTTTATTTTGTTTTTGCTTGGGGGGGGGGGGGGGGGGGTTGTGGGTTTTTTGTTTGTTATTTAGCTAGAGCTCTGGGGTTCACCAATGGTGAATTTCTGCGTATGCAACCGTCCCCCCCCCCCCCCCCCCCCCCACTCCACTCCCCTTTAGGCAGCTGCTTTCTGACTTCAGGGAATTTTGTTAGTAGAATTCTATTTCTGTCACTCTGTGTGCTTTTTTATGTATGTCTTTTTCAGGAAGAGTGCATAAGCTCTGAGATTGGTGTTGCTCTCGTTACAGTTTTGTTAATGTGTGTAATAATGTCACTGAGAAGACACACACACATACAGCAATGTACACACACACACACACACGCGCTCGCACAAGCGCACGCGCAAGCTGCACGCACACACACACACACATGCACGAACGTACACACACACACCCACTCACCTGATTACTGCTGGAGCCTCGACAAGCAGATATGGACCTTACTGAACACTTTTTGTGGCACGTGTACTTGCACACTGAAAATCAAAATGGAAAATAATTTCAAACAAATTCCGCAGACCTGCCAGTGCCTTAACTCCCTTTATCTATATACGCATAGAGAAGATCAAATATGCACGTTGAAGATCCTGTAATCCATATCAGTATTTGGCGGAATCTGGAAACATAAACGTACCCAGCATGCACTCTGTACCTGGAGAGGGATGGGCTCTGCCGTGTTCTACTTGCCCAAGGGACACGGCCTGAAAAATTCAGCGCTGAACCCCAATAACTCCTTAAGTTGACGCAAACAGTCCCACATTCAGACAACAACCTTGAATAATTCTCTTTGTCTTCTTTTTGTATTTGTGTTTCTAAGGTCCCTGTGTGACAATAAGGTTCATTATTTAAATATAGCACCATTACAAACACAATCTTTGTTCATTTTTCTTTTACGGGATATATTTATTTGTATATGTAGTTATCTTCAGTACATTAGAAAATGCAAGTAAATCAAAATCATAGGTATGTTTTTTCTGTTTGTGTGAGGTAGTCCTCAATGGACCTCCTCAGGAAACATATACTCAACAAAAGGGTTAATTTGAGGTGAGGTGGGTTTTTCTTTTGTTTTTGGGGGTGTTTGGTTTGGTTTTGGTGGGTTTTTTTTTTTTTTTTGGGGGGGGGGGCGGTTTGTGCTGAGGATTTTTCCCCCCTTGCTAGGGCTCCAAGGTTCACTAGTAGTGAAACTTTGAGCATGGAACGTTTGCCCACAATTAAGGTAGCTGCATTCCGACTTCAGGGATGATGCCTAGGTACACACAGTGTGCATACATCTTTAAACATTTCTGTCATCCCTTCCTACTGCCACCAAATTGCCTACTCTTCAAAAAAGTGAAAAAGGTTAAATAACTGTGTACAAGATGCTCTCTGTGTGTTTGTACACAGAACCTCAATTTATAGTCTCATCCAAAGGGCTTTACAGAGGGAGTGGAGTCGGCACTGGTGTCAACTCTAGAGGGAAAATCCCTTCCTCCACAGCAAAAACAAATCCAGCATAACTCCGTGTAGGGTCCGGTGCTAAAATTAGCCCACCCCCTTCCTTTTCTTCACCCTCCTGGTTTATAAACGATGTCAGTTCCTGCTGTAATTAGCTCCCAGCTGGGACGGGATGGAAGACTGGCTAGCAGCTGAAAGTGGGGGCAAACTGACAGCTGTGCTTTAAACAGGCATCTCGTTGGAAGCTCAAACCTGCACCATCAGAATGTCAGTTCAACGCTCGCTCTAACCGCTAGGCTATCCAGTCGCCCCAGTTCCATTATTCATTTAAAAGCAAACAAAGAAAAACTGACCCTAGTTGTAGCGGTGGTTAGGTTGTGGTGTGGTGTGGTGTGCGGTATGTTGTGTGGTGTGCGACGTTTGTGTGTGGTGTGCGTGTGGTGTGTTGTGGTGTGTTTGAGTGTGGTGTGGTATGGGGTGGTGTGATGTGGTGTGGTGTGGTGTGGTGTGGTTGTGTTTAGTTGTGTTGAGGTGTGTTGTGTTGTGTTGAGGTGTGGTGTGGTGCAGTGTGGTGTGTTGAGGGTGGTGTGGTGCAGTGTGGTGTGTGTGGTGTGCGGTATGTTGAGGTGTGGTGTTGTGTTGAGGTGTGGTGTGGTACGGGGTGGTGTGGTGTGGTGTGGTGTGGTGTGTTGTGTTGAGGTGTGGGGTGTTGTGGTGGTGGTGTGGTGTGGTGTGGTGGTGGTGTGGTGTGGTGTGGTGTGTTTGTGCTGTGTTTGTGCTGTGGTACGGGGTGGTGTGGTGTGGTGTGGTGTGGTGTGGTTGTGTTGTGGTTGTGTTGAGGTGTGGCGTGGTGTGTTGTGTCGTGGTGTGGTACGGGGTGGGGTGGTATGGTGTGGGTGGTGTTGTGTGTTGTGTTGAGTGGTGTGGTACGGGTGGTGTAGTGTGGTGTGGTGTGGTGTTGTGTTGTGTTGTGTTGTGGTGTGTTGAGGTGTGGTGTGGTACGAGGTGTTGTGTTGTGTTGTGGTGCGGTGCGGTGCGGTGTGGTGTGGTACTGACCCTGGCAGACCTGCCCCTTGTCCATGATCCAGATGAGGGAGGAGCAGTACTCGCAGAAGGTGGGGATGCTGAACTGCACCTGCAGGAACTTGTGACCCAGGTGCTCCTGTTGCCACACACACACACACACACACACACACACACACATATGCCACATAAGTAGGATGGTACATGCACACGCATATGCATACACAATCTCACATGCATGCATGCCTGTTCGCACACAGACACACACTGCTCAGAGTGTGCGCGCATGAGCATACACACACACAAAAGCAGGTGCACGCACACAAACACACTTTTCACAGGGTCAGACTAATGCCATTCCATATTTTTCTTCAGTCTGGAAATTCAGTCGCAAGTAGAAGAAGACGCCAGCAACAAAAACCAAAGACGAGAACTAAACAGACAACACAATATGAACGGTTGATTTTTTATTTTTTTATTTCTATTATTGCGAGGATGGGGGGGGGGTCATAAAATAAATGAAAGTACATCAAATTTAAGATGCCCCTCATAAAAGAAACAGAACTGACAACAACAACAAAAGAAATAAATGGATGAACAGATAAAGAGACAACTGCATGTGCACAATCAAGTAAAACAAAAAAATCCCACAACAAATAAACATACAAAAATGAAGAAATTCTTTTTTTTTTTTTTAAACAAACAAACACCAGGAAACAGACACAGAAGCAGTGAGTGATGAAAAAAAAGTCAGAAATGAAGAAACAGAACGATAACACATCAACTGACAACAAAAACCAAAATAAAAACAGACCACCACAACAACACACACACACGCACACACACACACACACACACACACGCACACACACACACACACACACACACACACACACACACACACACGCACGCACGCACACACACACACACACGCACACACACACACACACACACACGCTAAAGAACCACCTACCACCATATCTTTTTTCTGTTTGTCTCTCTTGACCGGTTTCTCCGGCTTGCTCCTCTCCTCTTTCTTCTCTTTCCGCCGCCCAGAGTGCTGCTTCATGAACTCATCCAGAAAGCCGCGGAAGGCATTAAGGGCCATAACCAGGGGTGCCTCCGTCTGCTCCTTCTTCATCTCCGCCATCAGCACTTGCTTGAACTTCTCGAACAGGTCGCGGTACTTCACTGCCACCTCGTCGTGCTGTAGACACGCGGTCGACAGTTGGCGATTGTTATGAGTGTCGTCGATACGTGTGACTCTGTGTGCGTGTGTGTAAGTGTGTGTGTGTGTGTGTGTGTGTGTGTTGTGTGTGGTGTGTGTGTGTGCGTGTGCGTGTGTGTGAGTGTGTGTGTTTTAATTTTATTTATTTATTCTTTTATATCAAGGATAATGGAATAAGCACTTATGTGCTTTTTTACATCCAGTCCCCGTGTGTATTGAGTTTTGTAAATTCTGTCATCTGTTCCCACTGGCACACAATGGCCTACTCTTACGAAAAGCGGAACAGGATTTAACATGTGCACAAGATGTTCTGCGTGCGTTCACACACGGGGCCTCGGTTTATAGTCAACTCCAGGGGAAAATATCCCCTTTGAACAGGAATTGAACCCGGGTCGTCAGATTGCGAGCACAATGTTCTGATCACCAGGCTATTTTGTTGTGTGTGTGTGTGTGTGTGTGTGTGTGTGTGTGTGTGTGTGTGGTTGTGTGTGTGTGTGTGTGGGTGTGTGTGTGTGTGTGTGTGGTGTGTGTGGTGTGGTGTGTGTGTGGGTGTGTGTGTGTGTGTGGTGTGTGTGGTGTGGTGTGTGTGTGGTGTGTGTGTGTGTGTGTGTGTGTGTGTGTGTGTGTGTGTGTGTGTGTGTGTGTTTGTGAGTGTGTGATGTGTATGTGTGTGTTTGTGTGTGTGTGTGAGAAATAAGTCTACGTCTTCTTAGTCAATGGTCTTTAAAACGTTGAATTCATATATTGGTGTATGTGTGCGCGTGTGAGTGGCATGCGTAAACAATAAGTTGGCTTTCTAGTCAATGGTTTTTATAACATCGTGTTCCCAATTGGTGTGTGTGTGTAGTGTGTTCGTGACATTTTTATTTAAAGTTATTTTGGAATGTTTTAACCAACATGAAATGTAGCTTTTTTGTGTCTTTCAAGATTATGATGCTTATCAATCTGCCTGTCAGTATTGTAATTGCCCTCTATGGGATGATTAAAGTGTTTTTGACTTGACTTGACTTTAGCCAGGGAGGCACCGTGGTCGAGTGGTTTAGGCGGTCAACTCGTGATCCAGAGGTCGCGGGTTCGATCCCCACTCAGCTCGGTGTTGTGTCCTTGGGAAAGACACTTTACTCCTATTTTCCTCACTCCACCCAGGTGTACAAGTGGGTACCAGCTCTGCTGGGGAAGTATCTGGTGACAGACTAGCGTCCTGTCACAGGGGTGGTGAAAAACCATCAGTTCGCTTAACGCTACAGAAACCGGGATAAGCTCCGGCTCTATGGGCCTTCTGGCTCAAAAGAACATACTTACTTACTTGACTTTAGCCAATACAAATGTTTCTTGTCTTTGTATGTGGAGGGATCCCCCCCACCCCCCCACAGTACATTTTAATTTTCATTCACTGGTACTTGTTTTATAAACTGTTTAAGTTGTTGTTGTGTTGTTTGTGAGTTCTTCAGCTTAACACCCAGGGAGTCACCCCCAAAAACATACTCTCTGTCTCACTCATCCTATCTGGAAATCACTGTGAGACCATAAGTAAATAACTGGATGAAAAGTTTGTGAGTGCAACTGTTTTCAAGTGTCATGCCATATGAACAGCCATACTCCAGCTTCAGAGGACTGTTTTCCTCCTTGAATGGGGGACGCAAGTTGTCATGCTAAGAGCTTTGCCTTCTGTCTTTTTTTTTTTTGGCCAAGAGCTTGTCATGGATGAAGACAATCCCCACAAAACGTTTCACAGCATAAGAACAATTTGATGCAGGACTTGGCACTTTGCCTACATCAATAACGGACCAAGCTTTTGGTCTGGTCCACATCACAGACAATAAATCTCACCTGCATCTCCACGCCTATCACAGTCTTCAGCTCCCGTCCAAACTCATCCAAAGCCCCGCGGAAAATCTTGTCAAAGATGGTGTCCCTTCGCGTTCCTCCTTTGAACAGCTCGCGACACTGCACAGATCGTTATTGCCATTAGATATGGGAAGTAACATGTAACCGGAATCATTTGAGGTTTTTTTTCTTTCAGTGTTAAAATTTGTTGTTGAGTGCAAATGTGAAGATTTTTCTGTGTTAAAAGTTTTCAATGCATAGTTCTATCCTGCGTGGTGTAAAGCTATTATTGCCATAAGCAAATGTGAAGACTTTTCTGTGTAAAATTTTTTATGCATCTTTCTGTCCTGTGGTTCCTACACACACACACACACACACACACACACACACACACACACACACACACACACACACACACACAAAATAGAATGTATGATAAAATACGCGGTCTCATAGACTCCATCAAAACAGACACATCAGTAACTTTTAACCTCCTATTTTTCTTATATACATCTCAATTAAATCACCTACTCACACTAACAACAACACACAAATACAACAACCACATCCCCCTCCCACATACACACACACAACACTACCCCCATCCACCTCCCCTCACACACACCCTACCCCCCCCCCCCCCCCCCCCCCCCCCAACACACACACACACACAAAACCCCCACCACACTTTGTTTTACTCCCACAGCCTACCTTCTGTGAAATAAACTCATCCAGGTAGTGTAAATCCTGGACGTCAGTGATCTTCATGTCGTCGGAATACTGCCATTCCGATGTGCCGTAAAAATTGACGTTGCTGCGCGACTGTGGCGTGGTCAGCTGACTGCTGCTGCCCTGTGACCTCCGTCGCTGCTTCTTCTTCCGCTTGGCACGAGGCAATGGTGACACCTGTTTCCCTCCATCGTCAACCAGCGCAACAGGGTGGTCTTTCTTGGCCTGACCGGTTGGAACAAGGGGGACGATCGGTTGGGTGGTGGAGGGAAGGACGAAGATTCCCACTGGAAAGAGAAGAGGATTTTTACAAATTATTTTGCTGTGGTCATGTTTCATTTTGTGTCACCCCTTTTAGAACCTCAAATATCCCCCACCCCACCCCTATGAAAACTGAGCAGTTTCTGTTTTGAGAGCGAATTGACCACGATGAACAAGCCAGCCAGCCAGCCAGCCCCCCCCCCCCCCCCTTCATGCTAACATTTCATGAAAAAAAGTAAATTACAATAAATGCAACTGAAATTCTGATTGGAGAAAAGGCATAAAGGAATGCAATTGTTCTTTGGGGTGTTTTTTTTCACTGTTTCGGGGTGGGGGTGGGGGGTGTTGTAAGAAAACAAAACACTTTAATCAGTCCACTTACTATCAGCGGCCTTTCTGACAGGGGAGGACACTGAAGGACACTGATGATGACTATCCTCCCCTTCCTCGTCGCTGTCTGTCACATCTTTTTTCCGACGCGAACCTAGCACACATACACCACAGCCAATCAGATTGAGGCTCCGCATAGCCACATCACCACACAGTTCACCTTTCACCATACATACACATTATGCCTCTGTCAAAGAGACTATACTGACAGTCACATTTACACAACTTGCCACTGGTGGATCAGCGGTCTAGAGGTAAGATACCCATCGAGAAAGCAAGAAGCTGCAGGTTTGAACCCTAGCTTTCCCTTATCTACTAGACCTTGAGTGGTGATCTGGGTGCTAGTCTTGCCGATGAGATGATAAACCCAGGTCCCCATATGCAACATACATATAATGGACATTAGAGGAGAAAAAAAGGCACCATAAGAGTAAACCTCTGGCAGTGACAAACTCTCCCTGCAGAAAGAGCAGCCTGAATTTCACAGAGAAATGTATTGTGGCTGAATGTGGAATACAATACAATACAATAAAACACAATACAATACAAATCAAGTCAACTCAACTCAACCCTACAGTATAGGCTGTTTTACAAAACAACAAACACACAAAAAGTACCCCATAAAACTGAACCCTGGTAAAAGTGTCCTAAGTGACTTATTTTTGCTAAGAAAAGCACAAAACATGTTGACCGAACTATTCAGGAAAGATTGTACACTTCCACCAACATCATCAGAATGTTGTCATGGTAATCTGATACTGCCATTTATGATTTTAATGACAAAAAAGACTATTATCAACAGATATATCAATAGGATAGATCTATAACTAGTGATCTGATTTGATTTGATTAAGTTTCAAAAGTTTCTTGACAAGAAAATCAATCTTACACCTTAAATTCTACTTACCATTCTCCCTACAAAAACAAAACAGTGTGTCACAGATATTTACAATATCCAAACCAACAAAACAAAACAACAACAAAAAAGCTGTGAAATACTTTTGGATCTGATCAGATCTTTCCAATTTTAGTGACAGTAACAAAGCATGTTCAAAAATGCAAACTTTACAAACAAGACAAAATGGATGTATCAAGGCAAATCAGTATGAATCCAAAAGAAAGCTGAAAAAACATATACTTCACAGCTCTCTAAAAACATATATATCTACATATATATCTACATATATATCTATATATGTATGTATGTATATATATATATATATATAGAGAGAGAGAGAGAGAGAGAGAGAGAGAGATGGAAAAAAAAATTTTTTTAAATTGGGTTCTGGTACTCTTGTGGCAGGAAACATCCTATCCCAGGGGAGAGCAGTCTGAATTTCGCACAGAGACATCTGCCATGGCCAAATAGTCATTACATTCAATTATACTGACAGTACACTTTTTTCCGACAAAATTACAGATAAGAGTGCCCAAAGTGAATAGAATAGCACATCGATTGAATGAAGACGAAAAACAATAACAAATCAGCAATATGTATAAAAAGCGTTTATAACAATTCAAAAAAGAAGAAGAAAAAGGAGGGGTGATAAATTGAAATACACCACTCACAAAAACAAACACACACACACACACAAAACCCACCCAACCCACTTCGACCAAAACTCCCGAAACTAACCTACAACTGCTTGTTCAGTCTGACTTATAAACAGCAATAATAAGAATAAAACATACATACTGAAAGATAAAATTGTTGTGCTTACACTGTTAACACTCTCTTGTACCTAGAAAGGATCTGACAGACATGAAAAAAAACAACTTTCAAAATATCTGTAACAATCCACAAGTAAACTAAAAGCAGAATTATCCGACCAAAACAGAAAGGAAGTAGCAGGGCATTTTAGACGTTCACCTGCCTAACAAGTAAACCATGAGGTTCTAGGTTTGATTCCCAGCTTTGCCTTTTCTTACCAGTTAAATAAGGAAAATAAAACTTTAAAAGGAGACTCTAAACCAGTGACAGTTGGACCCGTGAGCTTACAGACTTGTGCACATCAAAGGAACCCAAATTGGAAAGAATAGAAAAGTACTGGAAAATGTCCTGGCAAAATTGGCAGGCTCAATTCTCAAATGTATACAGTCAGAAGAGAGCTACTTTAATGGTAAGGGCGGGGGGGGGAATCAACCAAAAGGAGAGCTAACCATTCATTATCTCTGCATATATTAAAATGCTAAAAATAAAACCAAATACATTCTGATTGAAAAATAGACCTATCAAAGCTGTTAATGAATGTACACTACTTTACACAGAAAAAAGACTACTTTTTTGTTGTTGTTGGGGTTTTTTGGTTTGTTTGTTTCTCAGCTATCGCTTCAAGGTTCACCAATGGCCAGATTTTGTGTATGCAACTGTTTGCCCACAATTAAGGTAGCCACATTCCGACTTCAGCGAGAGACACTGAAATGAAAAACTTACATCAATTTCGCTACACACATTCTCAAACAACAAATAATTTCTTGTAAAAAAACTGCCATGATTCAAACACTACAGAAAGAAAAAGAGATATCCAGCTTTTAAAAAAAAGGAAAAAAAAAGAAAAGAGGACAGGAAAATAGACAAAGAACAAGAAAAATAATAATTGTCACAGTACATACACTACATAATACACAAAGCAGACATAAATGGGCAAAAAAGACATACCACAATACACGCGCGAGTCACAGAAAAACCTTGTATATTGAAATACATAAAATATACTTGTTACAACATTTTAGCTCAGAGAGGTTGTCTCACAGGGAACATACTACTACTGCAAACACTGTGTTCAACTCAGAAAGAAAACCACAGCCTAAACAAATACTATATAACTTTCTCTGGGCATGAAATAGTAAAATATAAAAATTAAGAAGTTGTGTTGAGAAGGGAAAGGCCTGCATCTTTTTCACTGGACATGTAATAGTAAATTCAAAAATTTTGTGACAGTTTTTTAATAAACAATACAGTATATTCAAAAATTAAAACACTGTTACAACAACAACAAATCAGAACAACACTCTACCACAACAACTGCATTCAACCCAAATTTCATTACATTATCTATAGAAGTATATGTATATCCAAATACAAGAGGAAAGCTGAAATATTTAAAGGGAATCTCAAGCTTAAAAGACACATGGAGAGAGATTTACCCAATATAAAATGCTTTACTTGTTGATGAGTTCAATCCAGATATAGATGAAAATGCTTTTTCATCAAAAACAAAATTGGGTTGCTGACACTGCATATTGTAAAATGGTATGAATTAAGATATAAACACCAGCAAGTTCTAAAGCTATATATTCATATATGTAAGAAGTGCTCTCTCGCTCTCACTCTCTCTCTCTCTCTCTCTCTCTCCATCAAATTGTGACAATCTCTTTTTGCATCTCGTTTCCTTCACTTGCCTTTTTGCCTTGCTCACTGTATGTATTGTGGCCAAAGGCCAATGTGTATTAAAACCTGTTCAGAGTTCTCTCTCTCTATCAGATTATCTCTCTCCATTACATAAATGACATCTTTGGGAAAACAGAAAACAGTGCTTTTTGGTACAACAGTGAGAGAGGGAGGTAGGGAGGTGATAGTTTAGACAATTACACCATACAATGAAGAAAATACACACTGATTTTTGTTTAAATACATCATAAATCAAAGGAAACACAAGATATGGAAAAAAAATTACACCATAAGCTCAACTGAAATACACACAAAGCTTTTACCAAATTTCATTATTTTAAAAATAAAGAAAATAAAAAGAAAAGGAAAAAAGACAACAAATATTATATACCTGATAAAAAACAAAAACAAATAAACAAACAAACAAAAACAAAGAAAAAACCACATGGAATCATGAAAACCACCCAAATTATAAATTACAGAGAAAGATACTGGGAGAAAAATAATACTCTGTATGAAAAATAGACAACACAAAAACTGAAAAAGCATAACAATATTTAGCACAGTGAAGACACAGAGATCTGAAAGAACAAAACACAAACAAACAAAAAGTCTTGATGCTGTAAACAAACACAAAGAGAAAACTACAAGCTGAGCAAGCAACATGCAACCAACTGCCGAGCCAAACTCACGAGAGTCGTGCGCAGCGGAGGATCGAGAATGTATATGCATGTCCGGTAAGTGGAGCCCTGCATGTCAGCATAGCAAAAAGCGTCAAGATTTCCGCCCATACCCCCCACAGCCACAAGGCTATCCCTACAGCAGGCTTCTTTGCAAATTACTCGGTTACAGCTAGCTAGCACTACTGAACAGTTGAAAGCCATTGTTTTAGATGTTAAACATTTTATATCTATATATGTGGAATAGTTGAGAAGTTAGGGTATTGAATTCATGATCTGATGGTAAACTGGGGAAATAGGTTTGAATGTCCAGCGGGATATCCACTTGAAGGGGTTTTCTGCTAGTGTATTTTAACACTGATTCCACTCTCCTCAAAGTCTTTCAGATCAGATGATAAACCCAGGTCTCATGCAAACACACACATACACACACACTCACACACCACACACACATACAACACACACACCTTCCGCACAAGTCAAACAACCCATCCACCTTTCATAAAAGAGTGGGCCAGCTGTAACCAGTGGTATGGATGACACAAACATACCCGTGCAATCTGGAGAAAGATGGGGTCTACCAACTTCAACTTTGACCAAGATACAGTACCTAAAAGTGTTAACGTGACATCCCAACGACTCTTCAGGGAGATATGAGACAGGTTAAGAACTGTGGTAAACATCAGTGCAAAGATCTGCTGTAATCAAATATACTACAAGACACATATCTAGACTAGAGGTTTTAGGCTTTGGAAATAAGCAAGAAAGCTGGAGTTTCTAACATTCGTGGTATTATAAAGAAAAAGGTGCTATTTACTGCATTCTACACATGTTTCATACCATACATGAATTGAAAACTGTTTTAGCTCTTATGCATGCAAATATATCTACTGAATAGATCAGTAAGCTCAACCACATACACAAATACCTGGTAAAATAAATGCTAAAATGATTTATAGAAAAAATTAAAATGTTTAAAAACCCAACTATCCCTGTCCTTTTTCCAACTGTACACACACACACATGTACACAACACCACACACACACACACACATGCATGTACACAACACACATACACACACGCACGCATTCATGTACGCATGCACACACTCACCCCACTCATGTATACAACACACACACACATATACATACATATCACTATCACGTTTTACACACGCACACAAATTTAAAAAATAATAAAAGAAAAAAGCCAATCAAGTAAAAACAAAAAATAAATAAATTCAAATGAAAACATTACAAATTCCTGTAATGAAATCTGTACTTAAAAACCCAAGAGAAATAAATCCGAGTACCAACATTGAAAAAAGGTCAGTCACATAAAAACCAGCTTTTCTTTTAAGTTTTGAGAAAATAAAGATAAAATAACACAAAAGAAAAACTTGATTTTTAAAAAAAAAGAGAGAGATAAACCAAATCCATCAGAGAAGATTTGTACTACAACAAATCGACAGCCTGACTTTGTACACAGTTAACAACGACAGGCACAGCCATTCATTCTCAGTTTGCAGCCAATCAGAATGAGTATATGCAAATAAAGTTAGGTGTTTCTCTTCAGTGCAAGAACAAGTGAGAGGTGTACCATACATCTTAGCACAGAGCATAGATCTGCTACTTGCTACTTACTCCTCCTCTCTCGGAGAAATTTTATCGAATTTCTGGGATGTCTGAGAAATTGTGAAGGACTGCAACTGCGAGCTTCCCGAAAATCTAACATGCGTACAGCACAGAGAAATCACAATGGACACAATGTTTAAAACAAACTAAGCTGAATGTTTTTTCTGTACTCAAAAGGGCCCTTCCACAGTTTTACATACATCTTTCTCCCCTACTCTGCTTTTCCATACCGGGTTGGAGGTGAAGTGCCTGGACTTCTCTTGTCCTTGCAACTTTGCAGGAAGTCTTCCCTCTGGTCCCAGCAGACTCATTCCTACTTCAGAGCAGCTCATTTTTGTTGTACAGGATGCATGCTGGGTACGTTTGTGTTTCCATAACCCACTAATCGCTGACATTAATAATGGGATCTTAAACATGCATATTTGATCTTCTGCATGTGAATATACACATACACGAATCAAAAGACGCACAGGTCTGCACTCTAGGTTGAACTGGGAGAGTGTAAAAATCCCATTTCCTAATTCATGAGATGCCTTACCCAAGACTTTTGAACCCATGAATTCATGGAGCTATGGGATTGAAGTCAAATAGTCTTAACCACTCAGCTATAACATCTGTCTTAAATAATAAATGATTTGATGTGCCTGCACTAACAGCTATTGACAGCCTTTAATGCATACAATCATGTCTGTCCAAACAGAATTCTTACATGTGTTACCAGTTTACAAGTTTTAGAAGATAGGAAGTACACATTTGGCGACCATATTGGATTATTTCCATGGCAATAGTGCATGAAACAAAGTAATCTGTGGATTTCTAGGCTTTATAGGTACATCCCTTTTAATCTGTGATGTCACACTGAATACTGACTGACAATTTTTGATCAGTAATAATCCATGTCCCACCTTACAAAAAGGCAACCCAATGTGAGATACACAGATCCGTAATACTCTCATATTGCTAATCCGCCACGGGCAATGACCAATCAGACCATGAGACAATAATTACTACAGTAATTTGTGACGGTATTGCCCTTTCATATATATATATATATATATATATATATATATATATATATATATATATATATATATAATTGATGTTCCTGAATCACAGGTGTCAAACTCCTGTCCACTCTGCTTTTATATTATACCTGGTTATATGTAAACAC
Source organism: Rapana venosa (assembly GCA_028751875.1). Taxonomy (NCBI): domain Eukaryota; kingdom Metazoa; phylum Mollusca; class Gastropoda; order Neogastropoda; family Muricidae; genus Rapana; species Rapana venosa. The sequence continues at coordinate 14,051,932 of CM054153.1, forward strand.
ATTCAACATCACTTTATATGACACAGTAAAGGTGAACAGCTTTATAACGTGAATGCATGCACATAAGCATGTAACTACACACGATACACATGCACACATATGCACGCACACAGTCACGCACGCACACATAGTCACGCACACACACACACACTTCAGAAGAAAACAAAAACTCAAACAATTAAAAAAGAATAAACAGAATGCACAAAAATCACATGCTTTTTCTCCCATCCAAATTTGCAAAAACTTAAATCTTGTTCTCATTCAAATAAGAAAAAATGAAGAAGAAAAAAACCCCAAAGATTAAAAAAATATTCTCTAGCGTCTAAACATGCACCATTCTCGCTTCCGCCACCAAACTATTTAAGCCACAATGCACCAAAGAATATTCTGATGACAAAATGCAAAATGTATACACGTATATACTCCAACCATAACCTCAAGACAGGGTAATATGATACCATAACAAATAAAGGCATGACAATTTATCTTTTCTTCCGAACCTGATTCTTTCATCTTCCTTGTTCTAAGCTTGGGGCTTGCAGCTACCATGAAAAAGAAGATCGATGACGGATTAACAGCAAAAGAAACAGCTTCGATTTGCACAATGATAGATTGTGAGGGTTGGGGGGGTTTTCATACTAATTCACTATTTTCGCTTAAACACAGATCATGGCTTTTCTCATACTGATTAAGTGTTTCATTCTATGTATTATGATGGGGAGAATGCTACAACGGGATAGGAGAGAAGGTTTCTTCTTCTTCTTCTTTGTCAAACGCTCAGACAGCAACTACTCGTCTGTCATATGAGTGAAAATGTGTTGCGATGCCGTTGCATTACATTTTCTAGATGAATTGTTGAATCACATACATTATATTTGCAGGTCCTTCTTCACCTAAGTTTTTACTTCTGACTTTGATGTTTTATCTATCTTGTAATCAAGAAAGAGATGGGACTGGATCTTGCTGAGGTAGCGGGTGAGGTGGGTGGGGGTTAAGGAAAGAACCATCAAACTCTTTTTTTCTGTGTTTTTTTTCATATTCCCTGCTTTAGTTTGCAACAGTACCAAAAACAAGCTAAGTGTTGTTAAAGAGAAGAAAAAAAAAAGGGGGGGGGGGTGTATTGTCACAATTTCATATAATTCATAAAATGTCATATTATTCATAAAGTGTGTGTGTGTGTGTGTGTGTGTGTGTGTGTGTGTGTGTGTGTGTGGTGTTTTTTTCTTTTTTTTTTTATATAAAGGATAATGGAATAAGCACTCATACGCCTTTTTACATCCAGAAGGTAAATGCAGTTTTGCAAATTTTTTCATCTGTTCCCATGGGCACAGAATGGCATACTCTCCCAAAAAGTGGAACAGGTTTTAACACATCAAGATGTTCTGCATGCGTCATCCGAAGGAGTGTGTGTGTGTGTGTGTGTGTGAAGCCAACCTTTTATTTCCAGATGGTACACGTGTGTGTGTATGCATGTCTGTGTGTGTGTGTGTCTGTCGCTCTGTGTGTGTGTGTGTGTGTGTGTGTGTGTGTGTGTGTGTGTGTGTGTGTGTGTGTGTGTGTGTGTGTGTGTGTGTGTGTGAAGTCAAGTCAACCTTTTATTTCCAGATGGTACATGTGTGTGTGTGTGTGTTTGTGTGTGTGTACAACTCTACTCCTGAAAAAGTGAGGTAGCAAAATCAGAAGCAATAACACTTTGTCCTGAAAATGTTCAACAGATATGCCTCGAAAGCTGCTCACTACCCAAGCCACCATTTTGCAAATTGCGTTTTGATTTTCAAGCATCTATTTAATTAAGCACCATAATCACTTTTTTAAAAATTAATTAAGCACTAATATTAAATCAAAAGCCTTTGCACAGTTCAAGCTCTCTTCAAAGCTCAAAAAATACCAACAGACAGAAAGTAGGTAAGCAAATTTCGTTAAAAAGCTTCTTTTTTTTCTTACAGCAAGCAGTCAAATATTAAAATGACATTGTATTGAAAATAACACAAGACACACAAGATGGTTTTAGCAAATAGAAACCAAACAAAGGCAAAGAACGAACACTAAATATATCAGAATTACCAAACAGGAAAAGGACAGACGTTTTGATATTTTCATTATTGACCAAAAATACTGTTCAAAATACAGAACAAAAAACTGGTGCTATGGTACCAAATAATAATTCTTTTAACATTTTTCGGGGGGGTCAATTTATCATACTGCACATAAACTTTTAAGTTTCCGTTTAACAGTGTGTGGGGTGTTTTTTTAACGTAAAGATTAGGCCAAGCCAAATTTGTACCCCCCCTCAAAAAAAGGATCAACCACACAAAGTCATTATCTCACCTCCCATGAAATTCTTGAAGTGCTTGCGTGCCTTGTGCAGCGGGCTGAGGTGTGTCGAAGGATCGGAGGTGGAGGTTCGGGCCTCCTCTGGGTCCAGGCGGGATGGTCTCCCCTTGACGATGGCGTCTTCGATGGCCTGGAGGTTGTCTGGCGACAGAGAGGCAGCAGCTGGAGGTGTGGAGGGTTCTGGTGTTGGCTCGTCCTTCTGGGGCGACAGCTCCTGACAACAGGCACCATTAAAGGCTTGTTAGGTCAACTCCAATCACGTCAAGTCAATTCCAGTCACGTCAAGTCAATTCTAGTCAAGTCAAGCCAAAAGAAAAGAATTTTCAATCAACATCCCATGAAAGGCTATTTCAGCACGTAACCTTCAAGGTCACACATTGAGATAAACCTATAGACTACAAGTACACATGATTTTATTTCATACTGTTTATAACCCAACTTACCACAAAAGACAATAATTATCAAGGTTGTTACCTTTCTAGTTTAGAAAAAAAAAAATCTCACAAACAATCACCTCAAACTCAAAATAAACGATATTAATCCTCTCAAACATCCAACCCTGTCAACCTGGGGAAAAAAATGGTGATATTGCACACAGACTGTACACAACACAGGAGTAAATAACAGATTCGCTTAGTCACATCCAAACTAATTTCATAATAATTGTATAAAAGGCAGACCAAAAACAGGCCCACATCAAGATTAAGACTATCAACTACAGAACTCCATGAATAAGTAAACATTTTAGAAACAATACAGTTTTTTGCATTTTTGCACAGAGAATTCAATTAAAACACACACAGAAAAAAAATTAAGGCTCTAGGCAAATCTGTGCCGTAAGCTGACATGAGGGATTGTAAAAAAAATCTCCACCCTGAATTCACCTGCTTTGGATGCTGCGAGATTCAAACCCACAAGTTCATGTCTGGACAGGGATGGCAGTCAAACTCTTTATCCATTCAGCAATAGGATCCATCAAAACACTTGGTAACTATCTTAAAACTTCATCATGCACTGAATATATCAACAAATCCTCTCACCATTTTGGGGTTGTTGGTTGTTGTTGTTTTTTTTTGGGGGGGGGGGGTGTTTAGGGTTTGTTTGTTTTTTAATCATTTCTTCGCTAGAGCTCAAAGGTTCACCAATTAACAACCTTTAAGGTAGCTGCATTCCAATTTCAGGGATGATGTCTAACATGACACCAGTGTGCATGTGGTTTTATACATTCTGTCATCCATTCATATATGCACATGATGACCTACTCTTCTGAAAAGCTCCAAGGGTTTTAACTTGTGCACAGAATGTTCTGCATGCATTTGCACCTGGGTCCTTGGTCGATAGTCTCATCCAAAGGACTTTCAAGGGTGTTGATTCAGTACTGATGTTAACTGAAGGGGAAAAAAAATCCCCCTTGAATGGGCACCTTAGTAGTGCCTCGAACCCAGGCTGTAAAATTGCAAGCGCAACACTCTAACCACCAGGCTATCCTCAGGCTATTCATAATTATGTCCTCTTTGATGTTCTATTTAAGACAATTGCTTAACAATATTTTTTTTGGAATTTTTTAATTTGAAAATTACACAAATAACAGTATAAGCTATATCTTAACCTAAAAAGATATATACATATGCGATTATCAATATTCAGCCATTTTGACACTTTCACAATTCATCTTTCAATATATACAATATTTTTACTATTACTGGAATAATTTCTACCACATCAGTACTATGTAATACCAAAATGATTATACCAAATCATCTTTCTTTTTCTTTGCTTTCTTTTTTACTTTATCGTATGTAATGGTTTATTCACTACAACTGTAACTACACACATGCCCATAACAAATTAGTGGATTAAAACATGCTATATGATACTGGTAATCATAAACAAAATAATAATTCTAGTACCATAGCCACACTAAAACACAAAAGATATATTTTCATATGTTTCCATAACCCACCTAATACTGACAAGGAATATGGGAACATTACTATGCGTATTTAATCTTCTGCACACGTCTATACATGATGGAAATCAAGGTCTGGCAGGTCTGCACTTTATGTGTTAACCTGGGAGATCATACAAATTCCCACCCTTAATTCACCAGGCTCTGCTGCCGAGATTCAAACCCACAACTTCATGGGACAGAAGTTAAAAGAACAAGCCACTTGGCTATAGCAGATGTCACTACTCCAGACGGCCGGTTCAACAGAAGTTTCTGAGAACACTGTCTGTGGCTGTAGTGGCAGCCTCCAAAGTTTTGGCTTTGAGAGTCAGAAAATGAGAACTACTTTTAGTGGATACATTACATGACCTCAAAGCAGTACCAATAATTAGGGAGGAACACTGCCATAACTTTTGCAGGTAAAGGACCATCTGCTTCAAATGAGGCCCACAACACACCACACACACACACACACACACACACACACACACACAGTGTAGTGCGGGTGGGCACAAGGGGGGAGGGGGGGGGGCAGCAGGCTAGTAACAAAAAATATTCAAACATAATTAAAAATATACAAAATAAGTTATGAGACAATAACAAGATAGTAGGTTCTTTTCTACCATTTAAAAAATTTATCAATATGCTCTGTACAACTCTACACACTAACACCAAAATCGTACAAAAGTATATGAAATGTACGCCACAAATCTTCAGGCTCATTTTAAACAACATATTGATAAAAGTACAAACATTGTTGACAAGACACACACAACCATATATAATAACCAAAACCAGTGGTGACAAGACAACTGATTATCTATTTCTACTGGATGCCAGAAGGATGCACAAATATTCCACCCATTCATAAATCAAACACAGTGGATTGCTTGGGCCTCTAGGAGCTAGTGCCCTATTTGGCACATTCTGTTGCTCTTATTACCTGTCACTAAATCAGAAACAATTAAGACCTTATACACCCCCCAAAAAAGACATTTACAGCAGAACATGTTATTTCTCTTTGACAAAACATTTACCAGGTCATCATGGAAGCTTTCAAAAATTCTTTTTAAAAGCTCCCCCCACCCCCAAAAAAAAAAAAAAAAAAAACTTCACTGAACCCCCATGTCATGACAAAAATAATCAAATGTCACTCCAGAAACCTGCCATGATCAATCATAAATGCTTTTTAAAAAAAAATAAAATCTCAGGTTGCCGGTTCATGGGAAACAGTCCTTGGAAAAACACTGTGGGGGTCACCACACTGGGTGGAGTGAGTGTGTGTCTCATTCAGTCTGGCTCCGCGACACAAAGCTATTACTACTGTATGTCGTTACAAGCTGGCTTCCTAGGTGGTATGGTGAGTATGTTGGCTCAGAGTAGGCGTCACTTTAACTCCAATGAAGCGTCTTAGCAGCAGTTTTTGTAAAACAACCGTTTTTTTCTGTTCTTTCTTCTGTGCCAGTAGAATAAACAACCCCCAAAAGTGTTTTTAATAATTATATGAAACTATAATTTCGGTTTCCCAACATCAAAGACTGGACTGCCCAACCCCTGCAACACCTTCTACTAGCCACACAGGATCGTGAAGCATGGAAAAAGATCTCTGTTGCGTCTTCTCTCATGTACCCCCTACGTCCTTTGGGACATGGGACTGAGTGAATGAGTCATAATTTCGGTTTAGATGCTATGGTGATGCCTGCATTTTACACTGTCTCAAGTTTATGACACTTTTAAACCAGTTTATCTAGAATTTTCTTAGATTCATCCTTCATACAAAGTCTTTTGCAGTAACATACTCAAACATACATGCGTGCGCACACATGCACCCGCACGTGCGCGCACGCACGCACACGCACACACAGCAATTCCAAAACACTGATAATAAGTCCTGTATACCACAAACAGTTCACAGACAACAGAGATTGACAGACAGACAGACAGACAAAGAGACAAAGACAGAGGCAGACAGAGACAGGCAAGACAGACAAGAGACAGAGAGAGAGGAGACATAAATAATAAACTATAACATGTTTAGTTTATCAGTCATTACATTCTCAGTAAATGCATCATTCCCAATGTAACTGTGTATCATCACCATGTTTTCCTCATACAAGGAGAATGTCATTCTGTTAGTCATCAGCCAGGATCTCTACAAGTCTGCTACATACTACAGCCAGAAAAATACATCAATCAGTCACAGTGTAACAAGTTCAGCCATCCAAACTTCCAATCTGTTCTGTATTAAATCAATGCAGCCAAGCATTAGGCCAACAAAATGGAAAGTGTTCAGCAATCAATCCTGTCAAATCAGAAACATAACAAAAAATGTGCATTGCACACTCAAACTTCAGAGACTCAGATGAATATCAGTCTTTACACTCGATTACAATTCCAAATATCACCATTCACCTTGGTATGGGGGTTAAAGTACAGGGTAGTAGTACAACATATTCTCTGAAGAAAAGTTGTAGGTTCAAGACTCCCAATAGAAAAAACCCATATGAGTAGGATTTTAGGAACTCCAGCCTAAAACTTATCTTTTCTACTATTTGTCATAGATTTTACCAGAGAGCCAGTCCTCTTTGCTGTGTATCATCCAATGTCAGGGTGCAAATTTGACAATGCTGTTAAAATTACCTGACCAACACTGCAGGTGTCTGTATCTCTCAGGTCTGGTTCACCAGGAGATTTACTATGAAAGAAAGGAAAAGGCCTGACACATAAATGTGATATCTAGATGGACCTGAACAGCATCATCAATTCCATCAACTACACTATAGTTGATCACCACACAGTAAAGAGAAATGTCTTAAATATGGATCCCCTTCATGTGAGTGTGTATTTAATCAGTTACCTTTTATCATGTGCATCTGGAGTTAAATGCGTGCAAGTCTTATTAGTTGTTCAAAGATGTTTTTATCACTGCAAAACCCCAATGTGTTCAGCCTGGGAACGCCCGACCATAACTACTCAGCGGGACACTGCCTGACAAACAGCGCCTTCACAGGCTGCATCACAGTAAGCATCACCAAATACAGCCAAAATGTCCCAGCAGCAGTGCATGGCCTTTTACAGTAGGTGACCTGATGGCAGCCAACACTTAGGTTATCAATGATCTCTTCAAGTAGGTGGAAGGAAAGTGTATGTGACAGATCAAACTTGGGTATATGTCAAGATCATAATCCCTGGAATAAGGGTAGTGGTACTAGAATGTCAGCAAAGATAAGGTATAAATGAAGAAGGAAAAAAAAAGGAAGAAAAAAAAGGTGCTGAGTTATTTTGGTTAAAGTGCCAAGTGCTTCATCTGTTAATCTCATGCTCTCTTGGAACTGTTAAATGACAAACATTTGTGCGCAGAAATCGTTTTTTTTTTTTCTAAAAAACAACCTAAAGCTTTCATCCATGTGCAGAATCAAAATAATTTCTTCATTACAGATAAAACCACCATCTCCACACTTTCATCCATGTATAGACATGTAGTTTTCCCCATCTATTTGAATACTTTTCCGTAATTAAAAAAGGATGAGCTCAAACTCCTTAAGTACAAACTATCAGTTATCACTTTGTGTGTGTGGTGTTGTGGGGGGGGGGGGGGGGGGGGTCAATTTCAGAGCGTCACAACTCTTATGATTCTTTTAATTAAAAAATTTTGTTTCCTGTTCTGCAGAAAATACACTGAGGCAAAACCACACATACACTAGCCTATTAAACATAATACCATGTGCACACACATACACTGCACATGTGTGCACCCGCACGCACGCACGCACATACACACACACACACACATACACTACACACTATACACATGAGTGCTTATTCCATTATCCTCGAAATAAAATAATAATAATAATACACACACACATACACACAAAACTTTGTTTCTAACAACCTAAATCAAAGATAAAAAGACAGAAAGAACATATAATGACTAAACTTGACACTGAAATATGTAACAAGAGAAAATATAAAACATAAGACCCTAGTCAACCAAGTAAGCACACAGTAACCAAGTTAACATCTATGTCATCTATTACGATCTGAAACAAGAAAACAACCTAAGCTTTTGCTGCTATATCCATGTCTATACAATCAGCTTTTATCACAAGCAACCATGTTAAGTGACCCCATTCCTCCTTTTTCTTTTCTTTTCAGCTTAACTAGTTGATTGTATGAATACCTCACATTCTTTTTCTTAATCTCACTTAATTCATTCATTTCCTACTTCACTCATTCCTCTTACAAGCAACATGAAAAACTTGTATCACAAGCTGCTATGAAAAATCAGAATCAGAAATTTGTTGTTTGAGAAAAATTTGTTATCACATTTGTATTTGTACTTGTATTTATGTAATTTCCCAAGACCACTGATACATTAAAAGATTTTTTAAAGGTAGTTTACACTCTCTTCTACGTCTTCATTTTCTTCCTCCCATCTGTTAAAAATGAGTCAGAAATATTGTTCAGCAACGTTACTGATAAAAGCCATGTACAGAACCGTCATTCCTTAAAACAAGCAAATATATACTGCACAATACAAAATCCTTGGAAAGTCAATAAATGATAAATGACTTACTGATCCATACAAAACGACAACCCTTGTAACTATATACCATACCTTTTTTCACACAAGAAACACACCAATACTTTCAAAGATAAACTTAACACACAAAAGAAGACACCCACACTATGCCTTCAAAACCAACCGTTTGTAACGGTTTTGAATCCAGAGGTTCAGTTCCACGCACTGCACAGACGGATTAAAAGCTACTGTGCTGAGTCCATTAATCAGAAAAGCTACAGCCAGCACCGCCACCAAGAGGAAAGCATGTTCCATGTTAACAACCCAGACGAATACTCTACAGTACAGCCCACTGGGTCACACACCACAGACAAAACAGTCAGACTTTTTTTTACCTTCTACAACTACTACCAACTTTACGTTCTATTTTATAGTGAGACACAAGAAAAGCACACTTTCTAAACACAGCTAGGATCCAAAAGCGAAGAGAGAAAGAAAACTGCAAAGAGGGTGGGAACGGGTAGAAATGAAAAAGGCTATCTCTGGTGATTTCTGTTTGTTATCAAATTGCATTAATATGCAAAAATGTTGACTTTTTTTTTTCTTTGAGGGAGGGGGGGGGAGATTGTTTTTGTTTGGGTTTTTTTGGGGGGTTTTTTTTTTGGGGGGGGGGGTTGTGGGGGGAGGTATAAGTGTTTTAATGACTTACTACACCCTTCCTTAAAAAAAGAAAGAAAAAAAGAAAAGTAACAAAAGCAATAAGCAAACTTTTCAAATTTTCACTTACTCTGGAGAGCAAACCAGATAAAACACAACTGAATTCAAATCACTTGGAGGGTTTTCTGGTTTTGTTGTTGTTGTGTTGTTTTTCACAAAAAAGCATGTGTTATAATTAACAACTTTTCCTTACTCTCATGGCATATTCTTAACCATTCAGATAGCGTCAGCATGATTTAACCTCCTTCCCTCTTATCCCTGACACCCTTCACCCCATTGTTTCCATGAAAAAGAAGGGACGGAGGGGAAATTCACTTTATAAGCTATTCTACCATGAGGCTACTGTCACACATCTACAAATCCGAGGACAGAAAATGGTCAAACTGAAAGACAGTTTTCACTTGTGGTATGGCATTCACTCACGCACACACACTAACAGTATATACTACTTTTTGTCACAATATACATGTTTGGGGTTTTTTGTTCCATGGCTACAGCTCTTATGTTCGTGAAAGGTGCAATTTTGCATATGCAACTGTTTTTACACACCATTAAGGTAGCCACATTCTCACTTCAGGAAATCTCTATCAATATATATACACATCCCAAAATATTATCCATCTGACAGAAAAATACATTAAAAGACTGACACTCTTTATTTGTGTCCTCTCAGGGGGGGAACTGATAATATTTTAACAAGTATGAATGGCGTAGTTGACAAATTGAGAGAAGAAAAGAGGGAGATAGAAGAGGATACTGAAAGGAGGATACAGCGATAACCATGGGGAAGCGGGTAAAGAAGGGAAGGGGTGATTTATCATAGATGACATGCGCAATTCATTCTACTCTGAAAAATAAATTGACTGCATATTTTTGCTAACTTCAAAACAAATTTCAGTTATTGAACATAACTGTGAGAGTGTCACAAGAGTGCAGAGTGTGTGTGTGTGTGTGTGCATGCGTACGTGCGTGCGTGCGTGCGCGTGCGTGCGTGTGAGTGTGTGTGTGAATGTGTGCATGTGCATGTATGTATTTAAGTGCAACTGAGACCATATGATGGTGTGCGTGTGAATCAGAGCTACAGTGCTCACACATATCATTTAAAGGCTTTCAAATTTTAAGAAATTTCCTTTCAGAATTTTAGAAGTTGCTGCTAAACAAGATTCCCCTGACCTAACAGTACAAAGTTTAAGTACATGAAGCACAAGCAAAGGGCGGGGAAAATTTGCCAGGAAAAAAAAGCAATGCGGAGAAAATTGGGGAGTTTATATCAAGATTCCACAGGAATGGACAACTGAAATGAAAAATAGTAGGATAAATGGTGGGGAAAATGACTGAAGACAATAAATGGCAATGATTTTCATGATACAACAGGAGATAAATGAACCATATATAAACTCTTTTGTTTAATCTCTTCTGCTTTAAGGCTCTGATACTGCATAAAAGGTAGGGTCTATTTATGCTACAATTTCATAAAATAGCATTTGATAAAGAAAATAATCTGTTTAATCTGTACATTTCTTGATATTCTCTCATTCACCCACCCATACACACAGATATACCAACACATTCTTATTTTATATAACACTGACTGTGCAATTCCTTCAAACACACACACACATTCTCTTTAAATTATTATTTCCACCACAAATTTAGACAACTCACTCATTCACACCTTTCTCTCTCTCTCTTCTCTAAAATCCAATCAAAAATTCAACCAAAACTTACAACCCAGTGAAACATTCAAACAGAGCAACAAGGGGAAGAAAAAAGAAAAGAAAAAAAAGTAAAGAAAAAACAGGAAGCACAACAACATATAAAAGCAAGTGAAAATGTAAAAAAAACAAAAACGAAAATGAACGCTAAGTGCAGAAGCAGCTACATGAAAGAACAAAGCTCCGATACACCCACAAAAAGATTAATGTTTCTTTTTTTCTTCTTGTGTAAATGAAGGATTAGACAGGCTAGGCTGCTTGGCCCCCGGAAAGCAACGATTCTCACCACGTCTGAAAACGACTCCTGCTTGGCAAGGGGTGCCGGGAAACGTTTCTGACGAAGTCTTTGCGACCCCCGGCGAACAAAATACGTCCGCCCATCCATCTAGATTAGCAGGCAAGCCAATGGGTGGTTCGTATATATATAGAGATATCCATATTCAGCCATTAAGAGTAGTGGTGTATATAACTGGAATGAATAAAATGGTATCAGGCTTAATGCCTGGGGGGTACATCATAAGAAAAAAGAGTTCTGAAAAAGGGATTTTGAAACAGCATGCAAGTAATAGTATAAATGAAAAAATATATATATATATAATAGATAGATCTATATAAGATGGTGTATGAATATGCTAGCTTGTCTTTGTCTCAGCTCTAAGAAAATTGTGCAAGCGATACAAAAAAAAGACAAAGGGCAGGGCAAAGACATCTGGGAAAATACCAATAACTGATTACTTTTACAGCAATTCAATCATGAACATTACCAATTCTTAGTTTTTACAGCTCACAAAAATCTGTTTTAAGATGACTCATGATGTGAAAAAGAATATTTTAAAAAAACAACTGTTAACTTATTCATCACCAAGTTCCATCCGATCCCTTTGTGCATTAACAAATTTATAACCTGTAGCATGCATTTCAAATTGTTTCTGCATTACAGTTAGGTTGATTCTCATCCACTAAAAAATACAAAACGTCACTGCTTTGTGATTGACAATTTGAATACAGCTGGTTAAGTATTGTATATTACAAGTCATAAAGAGCTACAAATTAAATGGTAAGACTTTAAATCCCTTTATCAAAATTCCAATTCTGATAAGCCATGAACATGAATCATCTGCATGGAAATGTACACCTACAATCAATACAGAGGTGGATGGGCTTTTGTAAGGGAGTGGGGGGAGGGTAGTTATTTAAAACCTACACCCAGATGTTCTGAGCTCAATCATCAACTTTGATACAATTCTCATTCATGACGGTGTTTCCATAGACTGTTCATGATATACATTACATGCCCCCTTTTTTTATTTTATGTTGAATGACTCAAAGATGAGGAGGGGTCCATTGCCTTATAATTTGCAAAGCATGGAAATGATTATTTTTCTTTTTATCATCAAACAAAGTCTCTTAAACCATCCACATTACTTTTTATTTCCTTCTCCATATGGCCATTCTCTCCTTGCTTGTTTCCTTGAATCCTTCACAGTTCAGCAAAATTCCCAACAGCTGTTTGATTATGAATGATTTTCACATCTGTGCATTAAATATAAACATATAAAACCATTATTCATTTTCTCTGTAGGGGTGTACATAGTTTTCAGGTTTAATCTGCAATTCCATTTACGCTGATCTGTGGGTCACTTCTATTTTCTTCATCTGTTTGTTTGTTTGTTTGTTTTTCAACTTGCTTTAATTAATCAAAACCTGCTCACCCCCTTTTGGGGCATGTTGAAATACAGTTTAAGTTTAAATGTTTGCTTCCGTAATCTAAATTCATCACAGAATTACTTGAGTGAATATGTTCTTGGTTACTCTAGACTTTCCTATTCGTTTAAGTTCAATTCAGAGCTTGAGAATTATTTCAAAGTTTGAATTCTTATGGTCATATTCAAAGGTGTTATTTCAGAGCCTTCAAATCATTTCAAATTTTGAATTCTTATCTCATATTCAAAGAAGTTATTTCAAAGCTTTCAAATCATTTCAAAGTTTGAATTCTTACCCCATTTTCAAAGATCTTTAAAAAAATAATTTTAATTATTAAAAAAAAAAAATAAATAAATAAATATATATATATATATATATATATATATATATATATATAATATATATATATATAATATATACATTTCTATAATCTGCAATAGGCATATCAATCATTTCTCTAATTTTATTTTTTCAATAAATTCACAAGTTTCAGGGGTCAAAACACTTTGAATATCTTTGACCATAAAAAAAATTTCTGTCTAAAATTGAAAGAAGATAAACAAAATAAATAAACAAACAAAAATAGTTTTTAAAAGAAATCTTGACCACGCCAAAGGCAGATTAATGCACAAAGCCTCTCCCCAAAATCCCAAACCCAGACCAGGGCAAAAGTCTGTATAATAACCAGATACACTTTCGCAGTGACAGAGTACACAGGAAAGCAAAATGCCGCTATGACAACTGTGTGAAAACGATCACAATGAAATCATGATTCAAAAAACAAATAGGAAACGAAACATACATACATACATACACACACACGCGCACACACATAAAAATTACAGGTGGAGGGAGACTAAAACTCACAGATAAAAGTGAGGGTTTTCAGGGTCATGGAGAAGTTCACATTTGGGGAGGACGACTATTAAGGTTTGAATGAAATCATACATACAAGTGCATGTACATGCACTCTCTCTCTCTCCCTCACGCACACACACTTTCCTTAAAACTACCATAAAAAAACCCCAGAAATGAGGACAGACAGACAGACATACAAAAGTTTTAACACAAAGCATCAAGGGAAGGAAGTTAGAAACAAAAGACAAAACAACAACAACAACAACAACAAAAGACAATGAAGGAAGGTGGAAGGGGAGACTATCGACACTATCTCCTACAATGCACACGTGTGAGGAAGATGGCACAGGGATGAACTAATCCTAAAACACACACGCACGCTCAGGCAGACACACAGGCACACGCACTCAGGCAGACACATGTACACACACACAGAACAATACCAACAGCCCCTACGCCTACACAATGCACACAGTGCTGATGTCCAGCACAGCTTCTTTACCTCATCTCTCTGAGCCCCTGCCTGGAACGTCTTGGCCAGCTCTTGAACCCTGTTTCAAAAAACATAATAATCATGATAATGATGATAATAATGATAATTATTATTATTATAGCAACAACAACATCAGAAGAAGAAGATGACAACGATGACAATGGAAAGGTTCCTAATCTGTACGAAAAGGTCCACTTTGTTATATGTTTTAAACAGGTCTCTTCTTCACTTGAAATAGTCCCATTATTATATCAACAACAGCAACAACAACCATCATCATCAGAAGAAGAAGGTTCCTAATCTGTATGAAAAGGTCCCTTTTGTAACATATTTTAAACAGATCTCTTCTTCATTTGAAATAATCACATTATTATAGCAACAACAACAACCCACCATCATCATCATCATAGGAAAAAGTTGATTATGACGATGATAATGGAAAGGTTCCTAATCTGTACGAAACGGTCCACTTTGTTATATAATTTAAACAGATCTCTTCTTCACTTGAAATAACCACATGTGTTAATCAGGAGTTTTAATCTCAGTGAAAAAGATAAAACGACTGGATTTCTTATCTAAATGTAATGGGTGAAATGGTTGGATTACATATCGAAATAAGTTGAATGAAATAGAGTTTTTACCTAAATGAAACAGATTCTGATCTTTCACCCTTTCCCACCAGCATGAAATGGCCTACCAACAGCTGAAAGATCGGACGTTAATAACTGAAATGCAACTACCTTAAATCAACGGTGGGCAAATGATCGCAAAATCTCACTTGTGGTAAACCTCACAGCTTCTTCTTCTTCTTCCTCCTCCTTTTTTGTCATGCTTCTCCCAGGGGAGGTTTGACATTGATGAGCCTTCTCCATCTCTCTCTGTTTTGAGCTTCCTCCTCCTTATTTATGCCCCTTTCTCTAAAGATCATCTGCAATACAGGCAGCCCAGGTCTTGCTAGGTCTTCCCTTTGGTCTCTTTCCATCCACTAAGAAGTTCATTGCTCACGCTGAGAAACGAAACGACAACCAAAAAAAGCATTAACAAAGCCTCCTACTACATAATGGCACCGTGGTCGAGTGGTTTAGGCGGTCAACTCGTGATCCAGAGGTCGCGGGTTTGATCCCCGCTCGGCTCGGTGTTGTGCCCTTGGGAAAGACACTTTACTCCTATTTTCCTCACTCCACCCAGGTGTACAAGTGGGTACCAGCTCTGCTGGGGAAGTATCTGGCGACAGACTAGCGTCCTGTCACAGGGGTGGTGAAAAACCATCAGTTCGCTTAACGCTACAGAAACCGGGATAAGCTCCGGCTCTATGGGCCTTCTGGCTCGAAAGAACATACTTTTTTTATTTTTTTACTACTACATAATCACAGACAACAACAACACAAAGCACCAAGCCGCGCACGCTTCTCTCACCTCCCTCCTCCAGGGGCGCTGCCGGCCTCGACCAGGTACACCTCGCGACGCCCAGGTTGAGCCGGGGGACGACCGGAGCCCCCCGCCACCTGGAGCTCCGGGGTGGGCGGGGCGGAGGAGGAGCTGGCAGGGAGGGAGGTGAGGGACTCCCTCTGGCTCTGAGCGTCCACAGAGGTGGTGGCCTCCGAGTCCGAGTCCTCCAGGATGCCACTGCTCCTGCTGACACTGCACCGCTTCAGACATGTTGCACACTGACCCTGCTGCTGCTGCTGCAGCCAGCAACTAAAGGGATGGGGGGGGGGGGGAACAGGGGGATACATGTTTGTCCGTCGTGTCCGACGATGACCTCCAAAACAGCAGAGGAGGCAGCTGCTGTTTCAGAAATCGGGCAGAAATTTGATTATAGTGGAGATGCCTTTCCCACAGTACATCCCCACTCTCTCAGCCAAGTGGGCATAAGGACAGTCAGCGTTGGAGATGTTCTCCAAAGGCCAACAAGCCGCCAGGGCTGCAGCACATAATGACTGTGCAAGTCAAGCCTCCTAGTCAGAGAGTCATAGTCGATCACTAAAGACTAAGCTGTAAAGTGGAATTCCATGAGTGGGAAAGAAAGCCACTGGTCATACAGCCTCTCACTTTGCTGTTGCCCCCAGCGTCAATGGTTTAATCAAGAACTGTGATAAAGCTCAGGCACTGACGCAAAACAGGGGGATGGAAGAAAGGGGGAAGGGATGGTTAGGGACATAGTGATAACGAGGAGTAGGCGCAACTAGAGGAGGAGAAGGGACGGGCACAAACGTAAAGGAAGGACGGGAGAGAAGACTACAGGTCATACCAGCACAGTCCTCTGTGCTCTATGGCTGCTAGTGTAGCAAGGCGCTTAAAAAGGAGTCATACATGCAAACTTCTCATGCAGTGTGTATTTTCAACCTCACAGTGATTCCCAGGTGGGATGAGTCAGGATGCATGTTCTCAGGACCCCCGAAAATATTAAGCAAGGAAACCTGCTTCAACGACGACGATGAAATACCAACACAGTACATGTTTCAAAGCTACAGACGTCCCCAAAAACAAGAGTATTGTTCATTCTTACATGTTTTCTTTTATTTCAAAAATAATGGAATAAGCACTCATGTGCTTTTTTAAACATCCAATCCATGTGTGTATGCGGTTTAGAAAATTTTGTCATATGCATATGCTCCCACCAGCAACCACAGTGGCCTACTCTTCCAAAATGCGTACAGGTAAAGGACAAGAGTGGAGCCAGGGGCATGCATGCACTGGAATAAGGACAGGTAAAAAAAAAAAAAAAAGACATACTGACAAAAAGATAGGGACAGTATGGAAGACTAAGGATATGCCAACACAGGTTTATGAACAGGAGGGTGAGTTACTAAAAGAACACGTGAAAGCCAGGTGAGGTGCCTGAGCACTGCCAACACAAGGAATACGACTGGGAAAGACACGCAGACTCAAGGGGTCTAGAGACAGGCAAGGGACTTGGAACATACAGACATGGAAGAAAGATGATGTACATGGCAACACTGTGTCACTCTTTCCGTCACGGCATTGCTTAAGATAAGAAGTATATCCATATCCACCACAACAGGTATATTAAACAAAGTGTATGCGTGTATGCCCAAAAAGACTGCATGTATTCAATCAACTTCCGCATGTCCTTTATCTGTTCAATTGTACCTGGAAACTGAAACTGTATTCATTTTTGTTATATATCAATACTCAAAAGTACTAAAGTTAGTGACTGTTGCTGCATGTAACCTTTCTTTCCATGCATTTCTGTAATTTAGCTTAGAGTGATGTAGCACAATCGGAATATTCCATACACACACTCTGTGTGTGTGTGCGTTGGTGTGTGTGTGTGTGTGTGTGTGTGTGTGAGTGTGTGTTTGCATGTGTGTGTTTGCATATGTATGTGTGTGTGTGAGTGTGTGTTTGCATGTGTGTGTTTGCATATGTATGTGTGTATGTTTGTGTGTTTATTTTACAGATGTCAACACACTTGCACACGCGCACATGAGCTCTTACACACACACACACTGACACACACACACTCACACTGACCCCCCCCCCCCACACACACTGACACTCACACACACCCAAAACCCCCCCAACACAAAACTGAGCCCCTCACTCTTCCGAGTCACGTCGCTGCACAGGACCGAACTCTCTCTCCTCCAGCTCCTCGGCACTCGAGCCTTTCAGCATGACGCCCTCGTCACTGGCCGTGGACTGAAGCTCCTCTTGGAGTTGTAGCTGTCGCTGACGTACTTTCTCTTCCTCCTCCACCGCCGCTGCCGCTGCTGCTGCTGCTGCTGCAGCTGCTGCCAAACTTTGCCTCTCCGCCTGCTGTTTCTCTGCCCTGGCTTGAAGAAACCTGTCCACGAAAAAATAAAAATTCTTCTAAAGTTGGAGTATGGCTGCCTATGTGGTGAGGTACTTGAAAAGAGTTGTACAAGCAAACTTATTTATTTATTTATTCTTATATATCGAGGATAATGGAATAAGCACTCATGTGCTTTTTTACATCCAGTCCCCGTGTGAATGCGGTTTTGTAAATTTTATCATCCGTTCCCTTCTCATCCAGTATGTGTACTTTCAATCTCACAGTGATTCTCAGGTGGGATGAGCGATTCGGAAGAGTGTGTATTCTGGGTGACCGCCCAGGGTGTTTAAGCTGGTGAACTATATAGTAACAATATCGTCAAGAAGAATGTGTCAACTCCATAAGCTGTTGAGACAAAGCTGGACTTACAGCAGACATTTTCTTTCAAGAAAACTATGGGACTGATCAGAAACATGTGATTTTTTTCTAAACTTTGGAAAGTGAAGTTTAATCTGAGTTCTTCCCCCATACATCAGACCATGAGTGGTGATCTAGGGGCTAGTCTTACAGATGAGATAATATGCCGATGTCCTACACGCAATACAAATTCAGTAAACATAAATAAGTATGTTCTTTTGAGCCAGAAGGCCCATAGAGCCGGAGCTTATCCCGGTTTCTGTAGCGTTAAGCGAACTGATGGTTTTTCACCACCCCTGTGACAGGACGCTAGTCTGTCGCCAGATACTTCCCCAGCAGAGCTGGTACCCACTTGTACACCTGGGTGGAGTGAGGAAAATAGTAGTAAAGTGTCTTTCCCAAGGGCACAACACCGAGCCGAGCGGGGATCGAACCCGCGACCTCTGGATCACGAGTTGACCGCCTAAACCACTCGACCACAGTGCCTCCTCAAACATAAATAAGAAGTTAAAAAAAGCCCACAGCAACAAGACAGTTGTGGCAGAATTCTATACAAAAAACAACAAAAAACAAACATTCATGAAAAACACATACAGACAGGAAAAAAATATTATTTTAAAAGGGTGGGTGCTGCTCCTGTGGCAATGTGTTTTCTCAGGTGGACAGCTGCCCGAATTTCATGCAGAGAAATCTGCCATGACTGCATGTGGTGTACAAAACAAGTTACTGTGTGTTTTATCATGTAGAGGCAGTACCAACACGTTACATTTTTATCACAATAATTCCATCATGAAGTCAAATATTCTTCTTTAAAATGAAGCCTGCGATCATTTGCAGACTTCTCCAAGGGTGAACTTTTTTCAAATTTCAAAGGAACACCGACTTTCACTATTGAATGCTTTACTTTCTTTACACCACCTTAACTTTTATTTATCTTCTGAAGTCGGTGTACTGCTGCCTATATGGAGAAAGCACTTAGAAATGGCCATACACCGGAAACTATTCATCCAGTGTGCACTTACAGCCTCATGGTGATTCCCATGTGTGAGGAGTGAGACAGAGTGCACATTCTGGGTGACCCCCAGGACTTAATGTTAAACTGGGGAAAATACAGCAACAGTGAACAAAATAAAATAAAACAAGAAAAAGGACTGATTAGGTGAACAAAAATAACTTTAAAAGACTTATACTTCAATGTACTGCAGAGTGTACACTAACTTAAGTCTTTGAGCAGTGCTCAGTATGAGTAGTGTTCACTGGTATTCCTAACACTCCACTTATATCTTGTTCTTCTGTAGGACACTCTTAAAGCTTTTAGGGGCTGACTTAATTTGAACTGTCTGAAAACACTGAAGTTTTGGATGTTTACTATCAAATATATGTTTGTGTGTGTGTGTGTGTGTGTGTGTGTGTCTGTGTGCATGTGTGTGTGTGTGTGTGTGTGTGTGTGTGTGTGTGTAAGTGAGGGGGTGGGGTCTTATACTTGATTGGTTTTGGGGTTTTTTAGGCAGGATGCTATATTTTATTGATCTAAGTAGGACAATGTTGTAGCTTTTGTTGTATCTTAAGCATAGTGTTCATATCAACTAACAGCAATGAACACACACACACACACAAAACACACACACACAAACACACACCAAACACACAAACACACACAGACAAACACATACACACACAACAAACACTCAAAAAACACAAACACACACAAACACAACACACACCAAACACACCACACACACACACTCTTACCTTCGCCGCGTGAAAACGGTCCTGAAGTGACACTGTAGGCAGATGACTGTGTCGCGATACGCGCGATACGCTTTGCGTACCCGCCACCCCCTGTACACACGCTGCACCGTGACGGCGGCATCCTGCTCCGACAACATTCTCTGCAGCACACGCTGTGCCAAGAAGCGACGCGTATGTTTCTGCAACATGATGTGTACTTAAAGTATGTCTCTGCATCACGATGTGTACTTAAAGTATGTCTCTGCATCACGATGTGTACTTAAAGTATGTCTCTGCAACATGATGTGTACGTAAAGTATGTCTCTGCAACACAATGTGTACTTAAAGAATGTTTCTGCAACACAATGTGTACTTAAAGAATGTTTCTGCAACACAATGTGTACTTAAAGTATGTTTCTGCAACACAATGTGTACTTAAGGCAATGTGTGGCACTAAATTTTACTTTTTACAATTGAAAAATCAAAATCTAGTTTTTGATGTTAACTTATAGTACTATGACTTCTAAGTTAAAAAATGTTATTTGTTTTATGTTAGTAAGCCATGTTGTCATGGAAACCAAGATAAACATCCGCCATCTTGGATTTTTTGGAAATCATTTTTCACCTATAAAATCAAGTGATACATTAATGATTTTTGGTACATATGTGCATAATGGATGTATTTACAATATTATAGAAAGACATTTTTCAAAACATTAAATCTTAATTTTTTATAATTTTTTTTTCAAACATGGACATTTTATATACGCGGTATTATGTAATCTGCTCTTATAACAGAAAAAATACTCAATATATGAACAAAAACTCTCTATAATAATGTCAGGAAGACAAAAATGTGTAAGTGTGCCAAGTTTCATTAATTTCTGATAGACAGGTTTTGAGAATTTTTGATTCCAAAATGCATGCCATGCAAAAAACACAAAACTGAGAAAACAGAGGAAAAAGAACACAAACATGTTCAGACCAACATTTATTACTCACAGCCTTGCTGGAAGGCTTCAATACACACAGCAAACCTTTCAGCAACAAGAATACACAGTCAGAACACCCCTGTAGCAAAGGCAGGGCCACTTTCCAGCTCCATCAGCTCCTCCTACCTCTTCAGTTTAGCAGCTCACAGAGTGTTGCGCCTCTGGATCACACTGTCTGTCTGGTATCTGAGGCTGTTCTTCTCCCTCTTCTGCTGTCTGGATGCCCCCAGCCTCTTCATGTGCACTCTTTTATCAAATCCAAAGCAACTGGCAGTGTCTTGGGTACAATCAGGACCAAAATTGAACTCATGGATGGCTGTCAGAGTGCGAAGAGAATTTGCCGGCATGATGTGAACTTGTCCTTGGAATGACAAATTCCATGAGACTGTTGAGTCTTGAAAGCACCACATCTTTGAAGCAGCTTCATATTTGTCAGTCTCTCATAGACAGGCATAAGGTAGATATGCTGCTTCTCACAGTTCAGGGGTGTTGTCAGCTCACTGAAGGTCTTGGCACCACCAGCTGACAGCAGCTCTGTGTATCCCAGCTTGTTGCGCTCCATGGAGCACACTACAGGACTGCTTCAAATTCCATGTGTGCTCATAAAGTGGATCAAGATACAGATCTAGTTATAGTTTCTTATTTTAGGAGCTCTGTGTGTGTGTGTATGTTATTTATTTATTATTACTATTTTTTTTAAATATTTTATATTCAGGATCATGTGTGTGTGCATGCATGTGTGTGTTTAGGTATGCATGTGCAAGTATCAGCGTGTGTGTGGGTTACTGTTAGTGTGTACAAGCATGGAGAGTATGCTGAACATCTATAATGAATTTGTTCAAACAAGTCACTTGAAAGCTGGCTTCCACTCCATTTGAACATATTCATTTCAGCCTGAATCCTTTTGTAAAAACTGTTCATTCATTCCAGCAGTTTTACCCAGTACTTATGTCCATACACACAGTAATGTTGTTTCTTTTTTTGTGGTCTTATTTGTATAATGACAGGTAGAAATAAAGAAAACTCACACACACACACACACACACAAAAGAATTAAAACACACACTCTCTCTCTCTCTCTTCTCTCTCTCTCTCTCTCTCTCTCTCTCTCTCTCTCTCTCTCTCTCTCTCTCTCACACACACACACTTTATAATTTAGATGCTACAGAAATATAAAAAAAACCCCCCCCAACTTACCAGTAAAATATATTGGCCTTGAGTTTTCCACCCCCTCTCTCAGTCAGGAAACATTCTATCCCCTCTACAGCTTACTTACTGTGAAACACTACACACATGAATACACAGAATAGCTAGTCCACGTGGTTTCTTTTCCTCTGTTCTGAAGCAAAAAGTGTGTTTACACTGGGAGTAACTTCAGCTCGTGACAGTTACCAGATGGCTCTGCACTGGCCGTTTCCAACTTTTTTTTCATACACTGCCTGATATGGTTCATGTTTGGGCCGAGTACGAGCTTTCTTAGACACCAAAACACCCTCAGTACGGTTCGATGTTGACAGCCAAGCAGACGAACGGATTTCAGTTTTTGAACGATGTGCTGCTCGGTCAGACTCGGCATTGATTCTCAGCAATTCGCCCGTTTCCTTCAATGCTGTGCATTGTCGAGTAAATGCAAGGTGTTTTTCTCACCTCGGCTTGCATTTAGGAGCCATTGGAAGTGTTTATTTTTTCAAACGAGTCATTTTTCTGCTTGAAGCGGAGGCATAAGCACGATGTAAACAACAGCCATTTGCAATGACATAAGCGTCACGTGACCCGATACAGCTAACCGGCTAGCTTGTTTTTGAATCGCTCTCTATATATGGAAGTTGCTGTGGATATGCTAATCGTCGAAAATGACGTATAGTTCGTTGTGAATGAGTTTTAGCAGTCGAAGCTCTTCGGAAAAGTGTAGGGGAGATAATCTAGTTTCGTTTGGTGTGTGACACTCCGTAGTTTGTGAACGAGAAATGTCGGTTGCTAGGGCAAAAAGATCGGCATTTTCACGCATTTTTCGGAACAAATGAAAGCAAACTCGGTTGGGTTAGGTTAGTAAAACCTCTTTTTTTGCAAAAATACACCATTTTAATGAAATTTAAGTATGGAATATGGATATAGACATATTTTAGAGTGTAAATTTGGAAAAATCTAAAAATAGCCAAATTGACCCAAATTTAGCAAAATCTACTGCCGCACATTGCCTTAACCGTGGTAGCGCTGAATAGCCCTCCAGCAAGGCTCAGTTTTTACTGGCTGAATGAACATTGGCTAGTGTTGTTTTGAAGCAGGGTGGGCTCAAACACCCTTGATATTGATATATATAAAACTGAACTAAGTGTGTGTTAAGCTATAAATCACTGGAAAGATTAGATAACAAGCTTTTAAATGAGTGTGATTTTGTAGCAGCATGTTGTGTTTATGATTATGTATTTTTTTTTTAATTTAAAAATTTTTTTGTGTGTACTACTGATCACTGTTGCACCATCAGGGCCCCGGATCAATTTTAACACGATTAGCAAAGTTCTTTCAGTGCATAAATGTCATGATTAGGTAAATACTACTTCGTGACATTTGTTTTGAAAAAATAAGGAGTTTGTATCGCTTTATTGGTCATCAAATACTCGGAAAAGTTCAGCAAAAGGATTGACGCCATTACAATCGAGTGCTTTGATCTGTTGCTTTACAAGATTCAGCGCTATATAAATTTCATACAATATTATTATGGCGGAATGTGCAAAGTGGTGGCTTTCTATGACCAAAATACAATGATCCTTTGATTTCATGCGATGCAAAGTACTCAGCAGCAGGGCAATTTGACTCAACAACAGTTATTTCAAAGCCTCGTTGTGTCAAAATAAAGTAAAACAATCTGTGACATCGAAATCGCCAAGTAGCAAACAAGTCCATCCAGCAAAACTAGCACGGCTTAATGGTCGGATTGCAATCAATTTTTACCAAGTTTTTAACAAAATATTGCACAGTCCTTACCTCATTGTCTCTCTCATTGTTTAATCCACCAAATCCAGCCTCTAAAACATTGGTTGGGGTTTATTTCCCCTTTCACATTCCATGATGAATATTGGTTGGGGTTTATTTCCCCTTTTTGTCGTAATCTTATGGTTTTATGTTTGTTTAATTTTTCATCAATGTCATATGATCCCTAATAAGGGCAGGGACAGGATAAAACAAATTTTAAATGCACACGAGTGCTTATTCAATCTCTTCAAAATAAAGAATTTTACCTTACCTTGCCATACAATTTTCTTTCTTTCTTTAACTTTGTTATGTATGCCATGCATTAGCAAGTTCATAGTATGTACTTCTTTCTTCGCCCTTTTTTTCAAAGGACTGGATGTAAAAATATATAAATATATATATATATAAGGAAGGAAGGAAGGTGGCAGGATGGTTAAGACGTTTGCCTGCCTTCGATTCCCAGCCTTGCCCTTTCTTCCCAGTTTGACAAAAAATCGAACTGAATATCAAAGTCCTTCAGATGAGACTATAAACCGAGGCCCCGTGTGTGAACGCATGCAGAAAATCTTGCGCACACGTTTAATCCGGTTCCGCTTTTCAAAAGAGTAGGCCATTGTGTGCATACACACAGGGACTGGATGTAAAAAAGCACATGAGTGCTTATTCCATTATCCTTGATATATAAAAAAAAAAGTCATCTGAGCGCTTTGATTTGTTGTTTTACAAGATTCAGCGTTATATAAATTCCATACATTATTATTATTATTATTACAAAAAAGCAATTAAAATGCTAATTCTATTACCCTCCTTATGAACTATTTCATTTTCCCTCACCTGCAGGGTGACTGCGGAATCCCTGAGACGCTGGAAGAGGCGTCGCTCCAGTCGAGCCTTGACCCACCGCTGAATGAAGATGACCCTCCGCATGATGGCCGTGTGCAACGATTCGTCCAGCAACAGTTTTTCACTCTCTCGAAGAAACACCTGGTATGGAATAAAGACTTGAGTCATTGTCCATGGCAAAGCAATGAAAAAGACAACAGATGGAATAGCCTACTGGTTGAAAAATGTGTGTAAGTTTAATTGGGAGGAATGCGTTGGGCCTGGGGTCTTCTCCTGTCTGTGCTTGTAACTCTGCAGGAATTCTGCCTGTTGGGTATCAGTCGACACAGTCCAACCTCTGGGCTGCTCATCAAAATATTCATATAATAAAAATGCCAGAAAATATTTGCCAGTTTGGCTTCAAAGAAAGACAGGAGAATGGGCTGGGAAGGCAGAAAATAAGCAAAAGAGAGAGAGGAAAGAAGGGTAAGAAAAAAGACAGTTGTCATGCTGAACTTATTTTTGACAATCTGACAGTTGTCATGCTGAAATTATTTTTGATAATCTGACAGTTGTCATGCTGAAATTATTTTTGATAATCTGACAGTTGTCATGCTGAAATTATTTTTGATAATCTGACAGTTGTCATGCTGACGTTATTTTTGCCCATCGGACATGCTGACCTTCTTTTTGCCAATCTTATCTTATTTTTTTGGCAAATCTCACAGTTGACATGCTGATATTTTTGCCAATCTATCATTATACTGACCTTATTTTTGCCGATCTGTCATTATACTGACCTTGTTTTTGCCAATCTGACAGTTGTCCATGTTTAGCTGCATGCTGGAGAGGAAGACCTTCACGTCCTCCTTGGAACTCAGCAGTCCTCGGGGCAGGAGGATCTGGTACAGCTGAATAAACTCCTGAAAAACGAAAGTACAGAGTTTAGATTTTTTCTTTTAAACTGGAAACTAATTAATATATGTCATCAGACATCTTAAAACAGCTACATAAACTCCTGAAAAACAAACATACACAGTTTGGATTTTCTTTTTTTTCTTCTTTTTTTTTTTTTTTTACTGGAAACTAATTAACATATGTCATAAGACGTATTCAAACAGCTAAATAAATTAATGAAATACAAACGTACACAGTTTGATTTTTTTTTCGTGAAATGAAAAATAACTCATATATCTCATCAGACATCTTCAGAAGCAGTCACCGCAGCACGTGCAGTCTTTCTGCAGCATGGATTGCCCTATCCCTGGCAGCCTGTAGACCCACCAAAAGCGCTCACCCAGACAGTAATAACTCAGTCGCGGAGCCAGATTGAGTGAGACACCCACCCAACAATCACAACCACCCTCCAACAACTTTCCCCCATGAAACTCCAACCCTGAAGGCTTTGACACAAACTCACCACAGGCACAGAAAACACGCAGTACCAATTTTACCCACACATGAAATCCCCCTCTCTTACCCATGCCCCAATGTATGACTTGTGACGGCACTGACCTCGAAGAGAAGTCGGTAGTTGTATCCAGACTGTCGAATCTTGACGGTGGCCAGCATCCCCGTGTATCTCAGCTGCCTCAGGACAATCTCATCGTCAAACTGACATGGGGCCTGGGCAGAGAAAACAAACGAAGTCACCAAGTCTTCCCACTGAATCTTACACCCCATTCCCCTTGCATGTACCTACACAGGTTAACCCTGTCGCATTGAATTTTAAACATTTCTCCTTTCATTTCATCTCCTCTCCTCCCCCCCCCCCCTTTTTTTTTAAAAATTTACACCCCATTTCCCTTCACATGCATCAGCACAGACTGATGTTTTTGCATTGAATTTTACACTACATTTTCGCTCACATACCCTTGCACAAACTAACCTTTTCCCCTAACATTTACACTGCATTTCCTCTCACATGCACCAATACGAACTCTATCATACTGAATCTTACACTCTATTTTCCCCTCATACACACACACATCTAAACAAACCTTTTCATATAAAATTTCCCCTCACATTTACACAGCATTCCCCCTCACATGCACCAATACAAACAAAACTCTTTCACATGGAATTTTACACTCAATTTCCCCCTCACATGCACCAATACAAACAAAACCCTCTCACATTGAATTGTACACTCCATTTCCCCCTTGAATTTCCCCTCACATGCACCTATGCAGACTGACCTTTCACACTGAATTTTTACACTAGTTTTTCCCCCTTACATTTCCCCTCACATGCACCTATGCAGACTGACCTTTCACACTGAATTTTACACTAGTTTTTCCCCCCACATTTCCCCTCACAAGCACCTATGCAGACTGACCTTTCACACTGAATTTTACACTAGTTTTTCCCCTCACATGCACCTAGCAGACTGATCTTTCTCACTGAATTTTACACTAGTTTTTCCCCTCACATGCACCTAGCAGACTGATCTTTCACACTGAATTTTACACTAGTTTTTCCCCTCACATGCACCTAGCAGACTGATCTTTCACACTGAATTTCACACTCCATTTCCCCCCTCACATTACAGACTGACCCTTCACACTGAATTCTGCACCCCCTCACATACACCCACACAGGCTACAGACCTTTTCAGAGTTGGACTTGATGCAGCGGATGAAGTAGGGGTTGGCCTGGTTGAGGGTGGTCATCAGGCGTGACAGGGACCACTGGAACTGAGCGCTGACGCTGGGAGGCTGTTTCTTGCTGGACACGCCCCGTCCTCCCCCGAACATCGTGCGACTGGCGATCGCCTTCAGCGCCTTGATGTCACGGAAACTCTGTTGGGTGGAAGAAGTATCGTCAAAGGAGGAAAAAGAAGGACAAAAAAAACAGTAGGCTAATTTGTGTGGTGTTTTATGTTGGTTATTTTGATTTGAGGATTTTTAACAAGTCAGCTTGAATTTCAAAACAAAAAACAAAACAAAAACAGAACTGAAACTGAGAGGAAAAACTGGAAAAAAAGTAAATCACATATTCAAAGAAATCAACCTAGGAGCTATCTCTTACACAGCAATGGCCAAGAGTTACAAAACAAACAAAAACAAAAGACTTGATCAATGTGCTGACATTGTTTGACTTGGCCTAACTTCTCCCTTAACTCCATGACATGTTGATGGGGCAACAATGAAAATACCATTGAGGTGATTCAATGATCCTAGGAACACATAATCATTCCTACAGTGTCAATGATTGTACTTGGCATCTTATGACTGGCTAAACTAGTACAGATTTCTAGCAACAAACTTCATTCATTCATATTTCTCTCTCTCTCTCTCTCTCTCTCTCTCTCTCTCTCTCTCTCTCTCTCTCTCTCTCTCTCTCTCTCTCTCTCTCCTCTCTCTCTCTCTCTCTCTCTCTCTCTCTCTGCACTTACCAGAGAAGGTTTGGGCCTTGGCTTAAACGATTTGTTCTTCCTGTAAAGATGTCAACAGGCCACAGTAAGCATAACTTCTTCCACCACAGCTTGGTACCACAACGTTCACGATCATTACCAAAAATACTTCCATAAGAAATACCAAATAACAAGTCATTTGCATTAAGATTACATCAAAATGTATTCCACAGCTAATCATTTACAATCTATGCTTTTTTTATGCTAGGCAAAATATACTGTACTTGAAAACAAAATAAAATGGATAGTTCAATCATGATGTTTATAGCCCCACTGACCACACAGGCTATATCAGGGCTGTTACCTCATTAAGAATGAAACTGAAGCTTGCATGTGAATAATCACATTTAAGCCAAGTGTGCAGCTCCCAATACATTTTCAAATTAAAGAGATGGGGTGGGAAAAGACAGAATTATTATAAGTTAAGAATTCTATCTACTGAAAATACAGTTCTTTATTATGTTCAGAAAAAGGTGGGGAATGTAAGAGTAAAAGTGCTGTCTGGCTACATTAGAAGTGCAGATACAATACACAAGAAATACTGCAGATTTGTTAAAATGTTTCAAGTGCATATGTTGAGGGGAAAATGTTTGTATATATGTACTGGCTACACAGTCTGATCCCAAGAGCTGAACTGTCTTACTTTATGATGATCTTTTTTTTTTATATGAACACCGGGCATACATGTTCAAACCAGTCAACCACAAACGCCCATGTGTGCATAAGGCAAGGACTCAAATCCTGATACAGGTGTTCAAATATGACAATAACAAAGTGCTGACAATAACAGTTAGGCACATCTTGTGTGTAATCTTTGTGTAAATGAAGATACCACTGTTTACACCAGCAACCATGGTCAATCATCATCATTATTTCTATATCATTCAAATCCTTTGCATTAAAAGCAGGTACAAAGGAACAAATGGAGATATTAAAAATATCACTTACTGATCTTCATAAACTCATAATAAAGTAGAGTCATTTTTTTAATAATAAGGAAGGTTTTACAGCAGTTTTGCTTATTTGCTTGTTCAGTTGTTTGTTTGTTAGTTAAGAAGGGGGAAAGGGCTCTAAATCTGTGTTTTACTAATCAGCAATAATACTTGACACATTCAACAAAAGTACACATCTTATCTCCATAAATAGCTGCAACTAGTGAATCACATTTTTTTTTTAATGAACTTTGGGTAGAGAATCAGTTTCAAAATAAACATTTAACTGACAAAAGAGAGCCAAACTTTAAATAAACATTAGCAAATAAATAACACATTAATTTCACAAGCCATTAATTAACAACACAGGCAAAGGAAAAAAACCTTGATTTTACTTTGTTTCTAATTTCATATTACTATACACATCTTACTGTCTTCACTTAAGATCTTCTGGAGATTTTTTTTTATTTGAAAGTTTGAGGAAATGTTGATTCCTTAAACAGAAACCACCACAAAACTTAACTATTCAAGTAAATATGCAGCAACCAACGAAAACATTTTCACGCTAACTTAACTTCTGTTGAAAGCTGTATCATTTCCTTTTTATCAAGCACATGCATGTGATATCATTTTTCTTCTCCACTGTCTGTACCATGCAAAGAAAAAGATAAATTTTAAAAAAGAAAAAAAGACTTAGAACAAACTGCTTCCAGCATGACTATAAGTCTTAAACACCAAATACAAAAAAAGATAATACTAGCACAGTAGCAGATATCCCCTCTTTCTTATTCTGAAGAAACAAAACTAACAGGATGCCTCTAGCAGTCAAACTGCAAGAACAGATCTTAAAAACTTCTACACATATGTGGAAGCAATTAGCACGAAACCTGTGAAAGTTAATATCTCTGTACATGAGCCATTGTGCATACTTTTTGTTCTGTTCCCAAAGTAAATCAATACCACAAACATCAGTTGATTTCGTTTTTTGTTTTGTTTTGTTTGGTGAGCAGACAGGTACACTGATTTTGTTTGCTTGTTTGTTTCTCATAGGCATGCATATCTTTTTTTATATTTCTTTTTCTTCAAATACACTGGGAGGTGGGGTTGGGTGGGGGTGGGGGCCTAAACATAGCACTTTGCTTACATCAATAACTGACAAAGCTTTTAGCCTGGGCTGAATGTGTGTACTTGAGTTTATAATGCCACAATGGGTGTTTGTGTGATAGTGTGAGTGAGCACACAGAAGTGTACAATCATAAGCACTGTGGTGTGATTTCACATTAAATTTTGTGTAAGCAGCCATTCCATTAGGCATACACATGCACAACAAGTCTTAATAGTTTTGCTGATTGTCTTCCAAAATGCAGTATTGAAAAAAACACCAAAATAGTCCTTTCCTTCAAGAAAAACTGATAAGCACTGACGTGCTTTTTTACATTCAGTACCCATATTGATAGTGTGTGTGTATGTGCACGCGCGCATGCATGAGCATGCCTGTGCATGCATGCATGTGTTGTATGTCTGTGTGCATGCATACAAGTGATTTTCTGTCCACTGTTCTACCACTCTTGACCTGACTACACTAATACAAGATTTCAAAACTGACAACAATCTGAACTTTATCCGAAACCAAACCCAACAATCAAAAATCCACCATCTATATCACATAAATCAGTTAAGATGCAAAGTCTCATGTCAATATTCTGCAACTTCAATCACAATCTCATGATTTAAAAAAACACACACACAAAACTAAACACTTAATGTGCAGCAGCACAAAATAGCCCATCAAGAATCAAAGTCTTCGTCAATAACAGCCAGCATACATATTACAATCATACCAACTAATACAGAACACATCATGAAACAACCACAAAACTAATCATCTAAGTTTCTACACATTTTCAGGCAAGTGCGCAACTACACACATGCAAAACCCAAAAAAACATGGAAAGCCAAACATACAACAACAACAACAACAACAACAACAACAAGCTTAGTCACAACACCAACGCACATGAGCAGCTTCCGCGCCCGACGAATCACTCGGGCGTCTGACGGGGGCAAGCTGGACTCCATCGTGCTATACATCATCAGCTCCTCATGCAAAACCTGCCGTCTAGAGCGCACAAGGTCAAGGTCACCACTCTCAGCCGAGCATGCTGGGGGCTGATCGGCCTCATGCAGGTTTGCCATGGCAAAGGCGGCGAGGTTTCGCTCTCGCTGCCGATGTCTATTCCTAAAAGGTTTAGGAACGATCAGGATGCGAGGTATGTAGGTTAGGTGGTAGGGGAGGGAATGGAGCACACAGCAAAATGAATCATAAACTAAAAAGGAAAAAAAATGCAACCACAACATAGTCACAGTTATATGGTATTCAGTATAACTCTGGTGTTGGAGGTGGTTTGGGGGAAGGGGGGGGAGGGAGAAGTTGTGTTGTGCAATATGAAATGTTAAATATAAATAGACATAACCAAAAAAAACCTTCTGCACACACACACACACACACACACAACACACACACTCACACACACCTGATTCTATCCCTTTCTACTCTATTTACTGGGGTTTATCACAGTTCTTGATTAAACCATTGACACTGGGGGCAACAGCAAAGTGAGAGGCTGTATGACCAGTGGCTTTTCCACTCATGGAATTCCACTTTACAGCTTAGTCTTTAGTGATCGACTATGACTCTCTGACTAGGAGGCTTGACTCGCACAGTCCTTATGTGCTGCAGCCCTGGGGGCTAGTTGGCCTTTGGAGAACATCTCCAACGCTGACTGTCCTTATGCCCACTTGGCCGAGAGAGTGGGGATGTACTGTGGGCAAGGCATCTCCACTATAATCAAATTTCTGCCCAATTTCTGAAACAGCAGCTGCCTCCTCTGCTGTTTTGGAGGTCATCGTCGAAAACGACGGACTAACATACATACATATACTCTATTTACACAAACCAGTAAAAGATTCCCAAGAAATCAAGCTAAACAAAACTTTTTAAAAATCAGTAAGTGTTTTATATTCCCACATATTCAGGATAAAAGAAGAGCAAAACTAAAAATCAAAAGCCAACCCATTCCATCCATGCAGAGACAACTGACTTATCAAACCGACACCTTAACAGAAAGGAGAGAAAATGTGATTTTTGATCCATCACAAATTAACAAACACAAACACTTGTGAGCACACACACACACACACACACACACACACACACACACACACATGCATGTGCATGCATACAAACAGATGCATACACACACACATACACCACACACACACACACCCCACACATAAACACACAACATACACACACCACATACACCCACACCCACACGTCAGTAGACAATCTTTTCCATAAAGATTCTACAGCTGTCAGAATCTGCAGGCAATCCCTCCCCTCAGTACACTGATGTATTGCTTCACCCTCTTCTTTCTGTCCAACTTCTTCAGTTTGCAGGCAAATCACTCAGAGTTTGGGCAATACAAGGGAGAATGAAAAAACATCAACATAAAAAAAACCAGGGAGCTCACAGTGCACAAATCCAGCATGGCTCAGTCAAGGGTCCAGAGCCCAGTGCTAAAAATTAGCCCCTTTCTTTTTACCTAGTTCGAAAGCAGTCAGCTTCTGCTATAGTTAGCACAGCCTGGGATGGAATGGATAGCAGCTGAGAGTTGCTGAAAGATGGGGAAATGACAGCTGTCGGAGGGAGGGGGGTGCAAGTGGGGGAGTGCTGAGAAAGGAGTATTGATTGGAGGACAGAGGAGAGGAGTGCAGAATCTACATTATTTTTATTCCTGCCAATCTGAAAGTACAAATGTTGCCATTTAAAAAAAAAAATCATTTATGCTCTGTTCCTTGGTGCACAGACACATGATGCACTTAAAAAAACGTTAATAACTACAAACAGGCAAGATACTCGTACACTGTATGCTACTTTAGTCACAGCAGGTTTCTTTGCATAAAAAGTACAAATGTATAAACATGAAAATTAAATTATGTCAATGATTTCATTCAACGTATTTTGCCAGGACATCTTCAAGTTTCTTCTCCCAAAGCACTGAGACCCATAGTTGGGTGTGGTAATTTTACTTTTTAAAAAACAAAACAAAAAACCCCAGATTGATTCAAATCCTTTTTTTCCCAAAAAAACATATTTGTGTGGATACATCAGTGGCTGTTTGGGTTTTTTTTAAGGGAGTGTGAGTTCTTCCTACTGCTGTCTTTTGCTTTAACCTACCACAAGGTTACATTCTATCTTGAAGATACACTCTCCTATTTTAAGCTAGAGAGATATAGAGGATAAAAACTGATACCAGAGTCCATCCACTCAATCCAGATCAATCAAAATATGAACAACACCCTCCTTTTTTCACACATTCAATGATAAAGACCACGAACCAACAACCCCTGTTGATACCAACCAAATAAACTTAACTTTTCTTATACTGCTCTCTCAATTTATTGGGTTTTTTTTCTTTTTTTTTTTTTTTTATAGTTTTAGCTAAGTCTGTGTTTTGTTGTTTTTTCTCTCTCTTATAGACAAAAAACCAAAAAATTACAGAGCCAATCTTGTACATCACAATAATGACATTTTTGCCTGACCAAATTACAGGCCGCTCTCTCCCAGGGAGTGTTCCCTCACTATGCTTACATACTTGTGTGCTCAAAACATCACGAAGTCATACATACCTTCACAGCCTAGAAAATATAGTAAACGAGCTCTTCAAACAATCATCAGATATGCACATAATGTACATGGCCCTACCCAACAAAAATGGACCCACGGACAAGTTGAATTGTACCGTGCACTACAGGAGCAAGCTCACTCTCGTTTCAATTCCAGAAAAATGCATGACGGGAGGAGAGAGGGAGGAAGGGGGGGAGGGGGGGGGGGGTATTGTGAAGGGGCACAATTCGCACCATCAAGGATGAAGAAGAAAAGAAAAGAAAAAAAACCACAGCCACCACAAATTGGGGAAAAAACCGCTATACCCACTGATTCAATCATCTGTGCTTGTCTTCAGAACTCAGCCTTAAACTGGGGTACCTACATTCGGACAGAAGAAATTCTGCTATACTCAGACAAAAGAAATTCCACTACCAGGGACTGTGTTTTCGCTCCGTGCAAAATGCATGAAGACAAATATATGTTAGGAGTGAAGGAGGGAGGAATAAAGCAGGCTGAGCATAAAAATCAAAATGCAAAAATTAAGAAGATAAGGCAAGTAATGTAAATTTCATACAGTCAGTCTCTCTCTCTCTCTCTCTCTCACTCTCTCTCTCTCTCTCTCACCCCCACACCACAACACCACACACTCACACCAACAACACACACACACACACACTCTCCCTCTCACACAGATTCTCACTCTCTCAATCTATCATTCCCCTTTTCACTCTCTGCATTTTTAATTAAAATCATACCAATTTCTCTTCATCAAAAATCTGTTGCACTGTTAAATGCAAGTGCACACTCGCACATGAATATATAAACATGCATACTGGTATGCATGCACACACAAACACGTAAAACAAAATTTTGATGGTTTAATTTTCATGTGTCTGGTCCAGCAATTTATAATTATTTTTGTCACAACTTTTCCATGTTTTCTATATAAATACATTCACATTAAAATGGAGGACAAATTTAAAACCAAAGGGGGAAAAAAGAGTAAAAGATATAGAGAAAAAAGAAATCGTCAGACTAAAAAGTAAAGTGCACCCATCACCACAGGTATTTGGAATGAAAAGAGACATAAATTTCAATCTTTTAATTTTCAAAACTTGAAACCAGCACTTTTAGACAAAGATTGTACAGTTTGGGGTTGGTATTTTTTGTTGTCGTTGTTC
Source organism: Rapana venosa (assembly GCA_028751875.1). Classification (NCBI taxonomy): domain Eukaryota; kingdom Metazoa; phylum Mollusca; class Gastropoda; order Neogastropoda; family Muricidae; genus Rapana; species Rapana venosa. The sequence goes on from CM054153.1 coordinate 14,087,122, forward strand.
TGTTTGTTTTGGGTTTGTTTGTGGGGGTTTTTTTGGGGAGGGGGGGGGGGGGAGGAGGTTGCATTTTATAATTAAATGAACTGGCAGCAAATTACCCATCTACTTTTTCAAAAGAAAAAAAAACTCTTTTATCTTTTTTTTGTTTTTTTTTTGGGGGGGGGGTTACTTTCTTTTGGGGGGTTATTTGTGAAAAACAGTCATTTCTCTATGAAATGAATAAATAAATAAATTAAATTGAATTAAAAGAGAGAATTCGGGTTTTAAAAAAAATACAAAAAAAACATTAGCGTCTACTTTTAAGGTCATTATCGTCAACAGAAAGGCCAATGTCAAAAGTGTAACACAGTGCAAAACAAATCTGTTCTTAAAAGCTTCTGACTCACACACTTCTTCTACAAGAAAGGAACAGCAGCAAAGTCACCGAGTGATAATCAGAAATTCCACTACTCAACCCAGAGCAACCTGAGTCGTTAACCAGAAAAATATTGAGAGGATTAATGGATTAGTAGAGGGGGGAGGGGGAAGAATGCGCGAAAAAGATGCTCCCCACAGGACCACTTACTGGATTTTGTGCAGCACTCGTAGAATCTGAGCTACGTGGTAAAATCTTCAGAGGACAAAACCACAGGCACACAAAACTGTCAGTCAAATTAACGTAGTGTTCTCCTGTGCCTCTATGTTTACACACCATTCTTCTCACACAAAAAATGATCACTCAAAAAGTGTCATCACCCTTCATTCGTGTCTATCAAAAATATATAATTCTTCTCACAAAATTGTCAGTCAAACCACTGTTGTTGGATCTCGTTTATGTATACCAAACACCATTCTTTTCACAAAACTGCCAGTCGAAATAATGTTGTCTTTCACATGCATCTCTAAAAAAATTTTAAAAGAATTCTTCTTACAAGTCAATCCAATTGATGTTATTTTCACAAACATCTATTGATAACAGTATTCTTCTCACAAAACTATCAGTCAAAATAACACCCTTGCTCACAGATATCTATACTTAACATCTTTCTTTTCACAAAACCGTTATTCAAAATATGCTGTCCCGCAGATTTATTTATTGGCAATGCCATTCTATTTATAAAACTATAAGTCTTTACACCATGATTTTTCACACTTTTTTGGCAAATTTCTATTGGTTGGGTCCTTTTTCATCCAAAATGACTGGAAAAAATGTGCATCTTCACATCAAACCATCATTCAAAATAACCACATTTCATATCTTATATAATTATTAGACTTGCTACAGCCGAACCCACACAGCTTAAAAGCTGTGAAAACAACAACAGAATAATGAGAATATGTGTTCCAAACTATGCTGCTTTGGAATGTCATTCTCACTTCATACCAACAAGAAATAGGAGGATGGAATGAAGCGACTAAGACATAGAAAAAGAACTTTATTCCATAGTAAAATATACATGAAAGAATATCTGTAATGAGATTACACGCTCTATGGGTAAATATAAAACAGACATACATACATAACCCAGCTATGAGTACGTATACACACACACTCTCTCTCTCTCTCTCTCTCTCTCTCTCTTCTTCTCTCTCATCATAATAGCGACAATCAAGCCACAGACAAAGCAGTAAGAGCTACACAATACCAACACTACATAACAACCATCCAACTAAAAGATTCGAAAGCTAATACAAACAAGAAGAAATAGAAAAGTAATAAGAAAGCCATGGAAACGACAAGAAAGCTAAACTGACTTTTTTCCTTCTTTTGATTTTAAAAAACAAAGGCAGCTACTGACAAAGAGAGCAAGACAGACATCTCATTCGTCAAAACAGGAATCGCTTCAGGCACAGTACGCTAGGACAACACACATACAGAAATATCTAACAGCAATACTAGAGAAAAACACTCTGGAAATTAATGATATAACTAAGAGATTTTGGAATAAAACAATACATCCCTAAAGACAAGCAACAAACAAAACAGACAAAAGAAGAAGAGGGAGGCAAGGGGTAGGGGGTGGGGTGGGGGGGGGGGGGAACTTACTTTAGCAAGTTTTCACTGAAGGCTGGATCATGAAGATGGGAATCCGAGAGTCGATTCCTCGCTTTCTTCTCCACTCCTGGACAAAAATATACCCCCCAAAATTATGTTATCTGTTCATCCTCTGAAGTCTCAGTACAACTGCCTATATGACAAGGTATATGAAAACAGCCATTTTCACAACTCTCATGAAGTGTGCATTCTAACAAAGCTTCCCGGATATGGTGAGTGGGACAGAGCGCATATTCTAAGTGACCATCCCCCCTCCCCCCCTGGGCGCTCACTTAAGCTGGGGAACACTCAACAACAACATCATTCATCTGTTCACTTAGTACCATAACCCAGCTTTGTGAGAAAATACACCCTTGTCTCTACTTTGGTTTTCAATATTGACTGCTGAGCAAGAAAACTGTCATTCTCTCCCCCTATCCTCCACACCCACCCCCATCCTCCACACACCCCACCCCACCCCACCCCCTGTGCATGCGCACACATACACCAGACCAAAACAAACCAAAAAAAAAGTAACCCACCTCCACTCTTCCTGTATCTCTCTCCAGCATTGATGAAGGCGAAGAAACAGCGGAAGAAGGCTCGAACTACTGACCACCGCAGCACCGCTACAGGATCAATGCCTAAAGACACACACATGACATACCCCTCACTGCACAGAGAGAAAAAAAATGGCGTGAAGAGTCACACTCATCATCATCTATCAACTATCTCCATGGCCGCTGTCCTCTGTAGAAGCTCCACACAATACCACCAGGGTTCACAACCTTTCTCTGTCTCTGCTGAGTTCTACGATCTCCTGTAGCCCTCCCAGACTGCTGACCTCAGTGATTTTGGCAATGTAGGATGAAGGCAGTCAGCCTCTTTTCTTTCTGCCCTCAACCTCACCTTGAAGAACTGTTGTAATACGCATGGTTAATTCTTACACACATTTTCAATGCCTGATAATTGTGGAAAAACCACTGGATATCCAAGAAACTGATTTTAAAACGCAAATGAATGCATTTGTAACAATGTCTACTATATACTTTATATCAATAAAATAGTCATGTCAGTACACACACACACACACACACACACACACACACACATGTACACACACATACACACACACACACACACACACACACAGAGAAGAAGTATGTTTGAAGAGTGATAAATCAACTGCAGAGAAAAAGAAACAAAAGAACAAAGGCCAATGTAACAGTCCTGAAACTTTATTTATCTGAATTTTTGTTCTGCCACCTTGAATCATTTCCATAACAACCAGTGGTTCTGTCTGGGTGATGCCTTACAATGTCTACCTATAAATTCTACTAATTTTCAACATGACTTGAATGACTGAACAAAAACAGCCATCATCACCTCCTACATCACCATCACCGACACAGACAACATGTAACAAAGAAAGACTGAACACAAACAAAAATCGCACAATTAGCCCCATACCCATCAGCTCGCGGACGAAGGTCATGCTGCTCTTCTTCATCGTGCTCACGATTTCCGGCCTCACCAGATCTGAGTTCTTCTCTCGAAAATCCTGAATGACCAATTTGAAAACAGTATGAAGGAAACACTGAATCAGTCCATTTCAAAAGATCAAGAACAGCAATATAACACACACACAAATACAAACCAGCACACCACCACCACCCCAAAAAAAAAAAATCCTCAAGGGCAGGTCAGAAGTTGTAAAGAAACTGCTCATCATTTGTGACCATAAAAAAGTCCCCATTGGTTTAACCACTAGACTGCCTTACCCCGGAAATTTTACGGGGCTAAACGTGCACCCTATACGCCTACAACCCAGAAAATTTTCGGGGTGTCGAACCAAAGTAAACAAGCCTGCTTCATTGACTACAGTTAAAGGGAAAGAACTCCAAAATGAATGGAGATCACTCTCCTGTTGCTTGGCAACATCCAGCTGCAAAAACTGGCAAAAACGATCGTTTTTTAGCTCGTATTTTGTGTTTTTATGCATGACTGCTTGGGAAGTTCTTGTTCAAAATGGCTGACACTTCTTGTTGAAGGCATCAATAACTTTACACAGCTGTAAAAGTGGCAAATAAAACTGTAGATTTACCTAACAGTGATGAAAACCATAGCGTATGATTCAGGAGAACGTGTATTTAAAAAACAATGAATGAGATTTGGCCTAGATTTATGTTTGACGTTATTGAGATGGGGGGTACTCAGAATGACAGTGGTGATGAAGAAATCGTATTTTTCGTTGATTTTTTTCATTTTAAATATATTTTCGCAGTGAAATATCATGCTAACTAATTTGAGCTTGCCTCGAAGTAATCTACGATATATATACTGTCATTGGGTAGACTATCAGGAATATTCATGTAGTAGTTTCTGAGTAAGAGGGATATGAACATAGCAGTGGTACATAAGAATTGTATTCCCAGATATATAGGGTGCACTTGCACTGGGCAGTTAAGAGGTTAAACAGAATTACTGGCCCAGGCCAAAAGCTCTGTCAGTTATCAATGTAATCTAAAAGCCAAGGCCTATGTTAAACAGTTGTTATGCTTTTAAAGTTATGTTAAGATTGTCTTCAGCCATGAAATGATAATTAGCATAACAACCTGCACTTTCCTTGAAAGCAGGAAAAAAACTCCTCTGAAGTTGCAGTATGGCCGTCTATGTGGTAAGATACCTGAAAACACTTACAACACGCAAGCTTCTCATCCAGTGTGTGCTCACAGTTTCACAGTGATTCCTAGGTGGGATGAGCAAGTCAGAGTGCCTATTGTGGGTGACCCCCAGAATGTTCAGCTGGGAATGTGAAACAATAACAACATACACAATTCTTTCCTATTGACACACACACACACACTGCAAACCTTTATACAGTAACTGTCCCATCTTAATAGTTATAAATGTTCATCTTTCTCTGTAACATTTACAGTTAATTTCATACAGTGACAAAGATAAAAATGTTCATAAAGAAACATGTATGCTTCTTGTTGGAAGATGTGCTATATGATGTTTAAGGGTACTACGCAACTTCAAATTGACTAACAACTTATGCACTGTTGACCTGAGATATCTTACAAATCACCACACTTAATTCACCGAGACACCACAACCAAGACTCGAACCCTCAACTTCATGGACACACAGGGCTGAAAGTCAAAAATCTATCCTCTCAGCTATAGCAAAGCAATCCCATCAAACTGCCACTCATACTAAAATGCTAAACCAATCTTGCTAGCTGGGACTGACCTTGACAAAGTACTTGACCTTGCCGGCGTAGTGGAGAATGTTGAAGGCGCCCTCTTTGAGCTGCGGCACCTGGTAGTACGGGTTACCACGGTGGTTGTGGCTGAACTTGGTCAGCAGAGTGTCGTTGGTGGCACCAGGAAAGCTGAATACCAAACAAAAAATGTTCATCAAAAATGGCAAAAATGAGATTGGTGAAGCAAAAAATAGGAGGCAAGGAGCCTTAATTTTCACACAGAGAAATATTCCACGACTACAAACACTACACAACATAAACTTCACTAGACTTCTTCATTAACTTCTTGAGGAGTCGCTGCTGCACTGTGCTGAATTTTCTAAAGCTGAATGTCCAGCTGAAGCTTGCAGAGGCCCATCCCTCTCCTTGTAACAAGGCACATGCTGCGTATGTTTGTGTCATCCATGCCTTCAGCCACAACTGGCCTATTCTTCTAAGAACAGTGGATTGGTTTTAAAGCATGTGCAAAATATCCTGTATGTTTTCCCATACAGCTGCTCTGATTATAGTCTCATCCTAAGGATTTTCAGAGATGTGGAGGCAGTGTCAATGTTAAGTATGTTCTTTCGAGCCAGAAGGCCCATAGAGCCGGAGCTTATCCCGGTTTCTGTAGCGTTAAGTGAACTGATGGTTTTTCACCACCCCTGTGACAGGATGCTAGTCTGTCGCCAGATACTTCCCCAGCAGAGCTGGTACCCACTTGTACACCTGGGTGGAGTGAGGAAAATAGGAGTAAAGTGTCTTTCCCAAGGACACAACACCGAGCCGAGCGGGGATCGAACCCGCGACCTCTGGATCACGAGTTGACCGCCTAAACCACTCGACCACAGTGCCTCCGTGTCAATGTTAGCTCCAGGGTAAATATCGCCTCACACTGGACAGATGTGAAGTTGACCCCACTTAACTGGCCCAGGCCAAAAGCTCCGTCAGTTATTGATGTAAGCTAAATAAGCCAAGACCTACATCAAAATGGTGGTGTGCTTTTAAACACCATGTTCAGACTGCCTTCATCCATGACAAGCTCTTAGCACAACAACCTGTACTCTTCAATACACAACAAAAATAATAATAGTAATAATAAAATAAGATAAATACTGTGAATTGGAAGTATGGCTGCCTACATGGTGAGGTACTTGAAAATAGTCATACACATCATTTTCTCACCATAGACAGTACTTACGCTCTCACAGGGATTCCCAGGTGTGATGAGTGACCTAAGAGTATACACTTTGGATGGCCCCCGGGATGGTAAAACTGGGGAACACCCCCCAAAATTACCCCCATGAAGTCATGACACTTACTTGCACTCTTCGTCCAGAAGATGGAACAAGCCGCTGGGTCGTTTGGAGAAGATCTCCAGGCAGCCCGTGTTGTCGATGAACTCGATGTTTTTCCACTGAATGCCTTCCCTCTGGTACTCCTCCTGTTGTTGTTTTAAACACATCAACCAGTAACAAGCGGGGGGGGGAATAAAGTAAGCCATGGGGCTTTATCTGTTTAATGAACATTCATGTACACAACAACAGTAGCAACTTTGTAGGGTTTTTTTGATAACTGAAAGATAAAAATCAGTTTTCTGTAAGAAAAGCTTTTCTTCTTTTTCTTTTCTTTCTTTTTTTCTTTTTTTTTTTTTGTTCCTCGGCTACAGCTCCAAGGTTCACCAAAGGCATGATGGTATGATTTTAAATATGCGCCGTTTTTTGCACACCATTAAGGCAGTTGCATTCTGACTTCGGGGATGATGTCTATATAGAACACCAATACACATGTTTGCTTTTTTAAATTGTCATCTGTTCCTACTGGCATGCAATGGCCTACTCTTCCAAAAGGTGGAGTCTGCTAATGTACACAGCATGTTCTACATGCATCTGCACAAGGGACTTCAGGTTAACAGTCTCATCAGAAGGGCTGTCAGAGGAATGGAGTATGTTAACTCTAGGGGAAAATCCCCTTGAACGGGTGATGGTGGTTTGATCCCAGGTCATCAGATCACAAGTGCAACGCTCCAACCACTAAGCTATCCCACCCCCAAAAGCTGTATAAACACAGGATGGTTGTCATGTAATAAAACTTTATACACACATGGAGTGTCGGTAATACAGAAGTAACACAAAAATGCCTCGAAACCAAATATTTTCCAGTTCAATCCCCATTCAAACCCAAACTTTTGCCCTGTCCAATAGTACTTGAAGCTATAAATGACTTTTTTTTAAAATAATGATAAATAAAAAAGAAAAAGAAAAACCAGCACCTTACCTGTTCAAACTTGAAGATGTGCTGGTTGAAGTAATACTGCAGGTGTTCATTGGCGTAGTTGATGCAGAACTGCTCAAAGCTGTTTCGGCCAAAATCCTCAAAGCCGAAGATGTCCAGGACCCCTATAGAGTTGCCCTGAAACAGTTTGAAAGGTACGCTCAAGCTGCTGTTGGGCATTCTCCAGACAAACATTCTGAGTGTTATCTAGAATACGTGCTCTTGACTCGCTCATCCCACCAGAGAATCACAGCGAGATCTTAAATACACATACCCCTCGCCCTGCTCCCTTACATGAAATACTGCCACTACTACTACTACTACTCTACACACACACACACAGGTACAAACTCACCTACCTCACCTACCTACCCCACACACACACACACGGGGACTGGATGTAAACATGCACATGAGTGCTTATTCCATTATCCTCGAAATAAAAGAAGAGATTAAAAAGATAAATAAAACACACACACACACACCATTTTCACAAATAAACACAAGCACTCAAGTACATATGTATGCACACGCACACATGACAGATGACAAAATTTACATAACTGCATACACATGGGGACTGGATGTAACAGCACATGAGCATTTATTCGATTATCCTCAAAATAAAAGAATAAAATGGAAAGAAAAAAAAAAGAAACACACACACACACATACCTACCAACCCACCCACCCACCTACACACATGCTTACCTATCCACACACACACACACACACACACTCACCTACACACACAACATACCTACCGACCCACCCACCCACCTAAACACATGCACACACATGTTTACCTATCCACACAGACACACACACACAAACACTCACCTACGTCTACCTACCTCACCCCCCTCCCTCCCCCTCCACACACACACACACACACACACACACACACACACACACACACACACACACACACTGACCTCATGTTCACTGTTGTGTTTCTTGGCCAGCAAGGCCTGGTTGACTTTGAGCACGATCCAGTCGAACAGCGCTCCATAGATACACTTGGCCATGGCATCTCTCGTAGCCACCGCCTGAGGTCAACACAAATATATGTATACATTTCAAATTCAGTATATATATATACAAACCATAGACATTTACATGCTACATGCATACACATATAATGTATAAAAATCACTAACATACATAAATCTAGGCAGGCACACACAACACATGCACCATGCATGTATGTATACACCCACACGCATGCACACACACATTCATGCGCACACACACATCAACGCACACACACACGTACGCACACAAGTATACACACACAAACGCAAAAGCACGCGTACCTGCACACACACACACACACACACACACACACACACACACACATGCACACACGCAGACACACTTCAAAGTCATACAAAACTGTACATTAAGCACAAATGACTATCAACAGATACTGGCAGCCCTTCTTTCAGCCTGCAGGAAAGTAGCACCTAGTGGGGAAAGTGCATGTTTTAGACAGGCCAGATCTTGAAAACTATCTAACGAATGAGCATACAAATTATAAACAGAAAGGAAGGTAAAAACACATAAGCTATGCCAAAGTCAGATGCGCTGGGCCTGACTTGTCAGGCGTTTAATGGCAGCACAACGCATTTTCGCTCATATGGCAGACAACGATAGTTGCTGTCGGCACGTTTGACGAACGTGACGAAACACATAAGCCTCACCTCTTCCATTTTGTAGTTGATGGTGAAGGTTTCATCTCCAGCAGTGGTCCTCTTTTGTGTCAGTGCCTCCAACACAGTCTTTTCTTTCACCTGGAATAGTGCAAATAATAAGCATCATCATCATCATCATCATGTATGGAATTTATCATCACCATCATTATCATCATGTATGGAATTTATATAGCACTGAATCTTGTAAAGCAGACAAATCAAAGCGATTGCATTCCGAATAAAAATGAAACACACACATTGAATTCAGCAGCTTTTTTCTTTTCAATATACCATACTGCTTGCCCAGGCCAAATGCCATCTTATTATTGATATAAACAAAGTGACAAGACCAACTTCAAAATGTTTTTATGTTTAATCAAAATGTTTATGTTGTGATTCTCATCAGCATTGAAAAAGTTCTTAACATTAATAACAACCTGCAGTCTCACTTTGAAAGAGTGAAAAAAAAAAAATCTTGCAAGTCAAGAGTATGGCTGCCTAAATAGTGAGGTAATGAAAAAAGCCAATCAAGCAAACTTTTCATCCAACAGTCTCACACCGACTCCCAGATGGGATGAATGTATATATTCTGAGTGATCCCTAAAGTGTTAAGCTTCGGAATGCCCAACACCACCCCCACCAAAATGCCCTCTGCTCATTCAAAGACAGAGAATACTTTTTTTAAATGAAAGTGGAAAGTCTGTTCTGAAGGACTCCCATATGTAAAAATTATCAGGTGGTGGTGGTGGTGGCCGTGATGATGATAATGACGACATGATGACAATGATAACAGAATCCACCTGGTGTAAAACTGGTTGCTACATACAGATACATTTACTACATGTACCAGAATGGAAGAATATTGCGGCAACAAATAGTGTATGACGTTAGCTAAGTTATTCCACTTGTCATTAATATTAGTATGGACAAACTTACACCCATCTCCTTTGATCACAATAAATTTCCAATGGTCGAATGGCAATTACTTTCAACTACTTAAAAAAAATTATTTTTTTTAAGCATCATGGCAAAAGGACATCAGCTTCAGCTTGCACCAAATAAAACACACACACACCCCCCCAAAAAAAAATCAAAAAGCACTTCTACCATATCCATGTAATTTACAATAATTCTCTACTTTTTTTTAATAAAAATTACAGGTCACTGTGTATTAGGCTTCGACTGAAAAGTTACACACTTAGTGACTCCCCAGGGTGTAAGTTAAGCTGGGGAATGCCCAACAATATTAGCAACCTATCCTTACCTTGAGCAAGCTGGAGATGATTTTCACGGTGGCTTCATTGCGAACAGTGACAGACTCATCATGGTGCTGATCCCCTTTCTAGAAACAAAACAAAGTTGTTAAAAATTGATAAAATAAACAAATCTAAGTTAAGAACTGAATCTGGAAAGGCTCTGTATAGTCTTCAACAATACAAAATGGAGGGAAAAGAAACATTTAGAAAGAAAAAAGAAAATTTCAATCCACTGACGATTTACGAGAGAATAACAAGGACACACATGAGGACTGACATGACCTCTACACAAAATGACAGACAAAACAAAGACCACAAGCAGGACAATCTCACCCTTAAAAACAAAAAGAAAAGTAAACAAAGAAAAGTACACAATCATTCTCTTACAAACAAAAGAAAAGTAAACATTCATTCCCTAACAAACAAAAGAAAGAAAAGAAAAGGGTACAGTTTTCTTCTTTAACCCTCTTGTTGTTAGATTCTACAGAGCTAAACTGCCTGTAGATTTTGAATTCTTTGAAGGTTTTCTACCTCCATCTGACTTACTTTACTCCTAAGACAATTGTGTGTGTGCATGACAAGTTATCAAGCTGAAATTTTGTCACAAGCTAGGTATGTCTTTGTACTTGCATTTAGGCGCAAGTTTATGTGTCTGGTCACCAGATGTCTTGTCATTGTCACCTTATTTGTCACCAATCACAGGTAAAAATATGGTATATATGATAAAACAGCAAATCCTGCATGGATTTGACGATAGTTCAAGCATGTTAGTGTCGAATAAGGAAGTGATACCCAGCTGATGTGTTTACCAATGGTTATGTGCAATAGTACTTCAAGGATGTGTCACACAATGTCCCCATTGCACCTGTTGTTTTATGGTATGTCTTGAGGAGACAGAAGTTTTGTTTAACTATTTTTTCTTTTGAAAACAAGTCATATTCAATCAACATGTGACCTTTATACTGCACTTCATATCTGCGTGTGCTTCCACATGTTTGTTAAGTGTACAGAAGTGTATTATTGTACATGACTGTCACACTGTCACCAGTGTCACAGCACAGGTGTGACAAATTCGAAACAACACAGAACTTCTGTAACCCTACAAAATTTTAATGTTGGTAGTCTCTAAAGTAGTTGTAGTGGTGGCACAGGGTCACATCACATCACAAAAAGCACAAATTATGGATGTGTGGGTGTGGGGGGGGGGGGGGGGGGGGGTACCCATTGCTCTCACCTGTCGAACCTTGGCAGACGGGAGACCTTTTTTTATTTTCCTTCTTACTAGTTTCGTTATCGGCATACCTGTTCGTTTCTGCCATTGCAGTTTCAAAGCAAAAGTGTGATAATAATGAGAAAACAGTCAAAAGGCATCGTTTTCAGGCGTCTATGCCGCGGACCGGCCAGGAGGTCAAATTTCTCCACAGTCGTGTGTGTAGCACAGGTGAGGAATGTGCCCTGTAGCACATTATTTTCAGGCTCACTCTTCTCCCTAACTGCAGCATTTCCTTCCTCCTCTTCCTCATAAGCGTTTAATATCGGACTCACTTAACAATTCTCGTTCAAATATTTCTACTTCCAAGACAATAACATTCAATTTATCGTCTGGCTAATCAGATGAATCGTCTGCTACTAAAGAAAACGCCATTTTTTTTCGCCACACTGCACCATTTAAAAGCGTTCCGGTCGCTGGCTGTTATTTCTTCCTTCCCTCCCCACTACACGCATGTTAGTGGTCTAAATTTATCACTGGCACCGTCTGACACCCTCCCTGCATCGCCCCACCAATTTTCAGACACACTGTGTGAAAACCACGAGATCTGTGTGTGATGGAAAAGTACTGCCCACGTGGTAGCACCAACTGTCGGCTGCGGTCGGATTGGAATCTAGCGGCAGCCTCCGTTACTGTCGGCTGCGGCCGGATCGGGGACAAGAGGGTTAAAAGAAAAGGAAAAACTAAAGGAAAAACCAAAAAGGAAAAAAAAAAACCCTAAGAAGAAGAAAACAAGAGAAAAGAAAAAGTGTTAATTATGCTAAAGGCTGAATTTGTGTATGAAAAACTGATCAGTTAAGACAAAAACCACATCAACGTTCCTGTCTTTTCATTTGCAATTTCGACATACATTATCAACTCCAGTAACTTTTAAGTTAGGATATGAAAAACATCAATGTTCCTGTCTTTTCATTTGCAGCTTTGACATACATTATCAGCCCTAATAACTTCTACGATATAAAACACATCAATGTTCATGCTTTTTGGAAAGAATTTTGACATTATACTATCAGCCCTGATAATTTTTACATTAAGATGTGAAACACATCAATGCCCATGTCTTTCTGACTGCTATTTTCGACATATACTATCATCCCCGGTAGATCCTAAGACAGGATAAGAAACACATCAATGTTCATGTCTTCTTAATCGCAATTTCAACATATATTATCAGTCATCGATGCCCAACAAACTACAGTATAACCTGTCTTATTTTTTGTTTCCATTTCTCGGCTAGAGCTCTGAGGTTCACAAATGGTCAGATTTTGCATCTACAACCGTTTTTGCCCACCGTGAAGGTAGCCACATTCTGACTTCAGGGATGGATGCTGGGTATGTTTGTGTTTCCATAACCCATTGAATGCCGACATGAATTACAGCATCTTTAACAGGCATATTTGATCTTCTGCTTGTGTATATACACAAAGGAAATTAAGGCACTGACAGGTCTTCAACTGCAGTTGACATGGGAGATGGTAAAAAATCCCCACTCTTAATTCACTAGATGCCACGGAGATTCGAACCCACAACTTCACAGACCCATATGAACTAAGTCAAACAGTCTTAACCACTCGGCGATAGCATCTGTGTTATTACCTTTTTGAATTCCACATTGCCCAGATGCAGCACTGCTGACAGCACACAGAATATCCTGAAAAACACAAAGCCCATGCATGCATGTTTATGTCCGTGTGTGCATGTGTGTGTGTGAAGTCAAATATTCTGTAAGTGTGTGTGTGTGTTTATGTGTGTGTGTTTTTATGTGTGTGTGTTTTTATGTGTGTGTGGGTGTTGTGTGTGTGTGTGTTGTGTGTGTTGTGTGTGTGATTGCATGTATGTATGTATGTGTGTGTATACCCACAAGCTTGTACACATACGCATTTATTCCAAAAGTACCTAACTACCAATTCATGATCCCCCTTCTACTCCATTTCACTGGAAAAACTATGGTGCCAGTTCCTTCTTCCTTAACACACACACACACACACACACACACACACACACACACACACACACACAGAGTCTAACAGTTACACTCATCTCTATTCTTACACCTTCACGCAGTCTTGGAAGCCACAAACAGAACAAACATGAAAAACAAGAATAAACAAACAAATCTACCATCCATCCACCCATCCCCTATCTCTACACCCTCCACCTGTAACACAACACACACACACACACACATACACACACACACACACACACAACACACACAACACACACACACCAGCCTCGCCTTGTTGTCTCAAGAGCTGTTGTTACTCTGCCACTGCCAAGCCAACAAACAAAAAACAAGCAAAACAAAAAAAAAACAAAAACCAACAACAACAAAACCCATTTCTTTCTTTCTCTCTCTCTCTCTCTCTCTCTCTCTCTCTCTCTCTCTCTCTCTCTCTCTCTCTCTCTCTCTCTCTCTCTCCATTCCCATACAGACTAACTACCCTGTCAACATCCACACTAATTCTTCCCCTCAATGGCTCCTTTATCTCCGTTTTGCCACTGTGCAAAGGCGGAGGGTATGGTTAAAACTGATATACATACTCCCTCCCATGGGAATGCCAGGAGTTCCTTCTGTTGCTCTGGTTTCATGGTGACCTAAGTTTCAGTTTCCCCATACACTTCTATCCCTCTATTGAGTTGGTATTCGAGTCTTTGGTATTGGAGGTTCGTGGAGAAGGATGTTAACTAAAGGGACTTTGTGGCAGTCATCACGCCAGGGTGTCTCCCTCAGTCTGGCTCCACAACTATTCTTGTGGTCAGTAAGGGGTGTAGTAGGTGAGGTCATATGGCTCATAACAGGCACCACTGAACACCTCCAAAGTGACTTAGCAACAGTGCAGGGCCCGTCTGGTTGGTGGCCCCATGGGGGCCTAATGCTGATAAGCTGCATGTGTACTTGTGATGCTAAGGATATAACATGGCAAGTCTAGGTATGGCTGGGGCGCGCAGAACGCAGAACGACTGGAATGAACCACGTGGGAAAAGCAGGACAGGAATGTCACAGAAGACGAGGCATGAAAGACAATTACCTTCAAGACAAAAAGGAAAATATCTATTTTCCTTTCTTTTTCATCTTTTCTTTTTTTGTTTTTTATTAGTGAGTGGGGCTGCATTGTAGAGATAAGCTGTCCCTGGAAAAAGCAATCCTAATTTCACACAAAAATATCCACTGAGATTATATGTATCATACTTTACAATATCACACAATATGCAGACCCTTCCACACATGTGCATGGTACATATTTTCTCTCTCTCTCTCTCCTCTCTCTCTCTCTCTCTCTCTCTCTCTCTCTCTCTCTCTCTCTCTCACACACACACACACACACACACACACACACACACACACAACAATATGCAAAGCCTTCCACACATGTGCCTGGTACATATATTCTCTCCCTCTCTCTCTCTCTCTGTCACACACACACGCACACACACACACACACACACACACACGCACGCACACACACACACACACACACACACACTCACACACACACAGAGTGAGAACCACCCCTTACTTGCGCTGTGTCTCTGGGGAGAAGCCCACCATTTCCATGGACTGGCGGAGTCTGGCAAACTCATGTTCCTCATCCACCCCCTCCAGAGTGTAACACTGACTCTGCAACACCAAAACCATCACAACAACCATATGACAAGGAATCGTTGAATACCTGAACCAAGAAACCTTAGTACCTGGACTCCAGTTCACTCCTACCTCAACTCATTGGAATCACACTTTTTTTCCCCTGTTCTTCAGCTAGAATTCCAAGTTCATCCCACCGTTTTCGCCCACCATAAAGGTAGCCGCATTCCGACTTTGGGGATGGAGTCACACTTAAAGGTCAAACAAGGGAGTACACTGATAAAAAATCATGGTGGTGGGTTGTTTTTTTTTTTATCAGCGTTAAAAGTGACTGTGTGCAGATGTGAAGATTTTCCTGATTAATTTTATGAACTTGAGTTTTATAACATTGTTTGTGAAAACACAACTCTCATATCTGCTATCAATAATCAGTTTAGGAAGATTTCATGTTATTGTTTTGGCAGCCATACTGGATTGCTTCCATGGCAACAATACATGAAATGAAGTAATTGATGGATTTTTAGGCTTTTTGTGTGACGACCATTTAATTTGTGGTGTAACTAGTATTAGCATTATCTAAAACAATTTTCACACATCAGTTTTAACCCCCTCCCCCCCCCCCCCCCCCCCCTACTTTAAGTTTATGCTGTTGCTATTACTATGACACACTATTTAGGCCTTAGTTTAAAAACTCAGCAAACATACTGAAAACTGATAAAACCAGACATATACATCAACTGAAAGCTTATTTTTATGTACTTATTTCCAATGATTTTTTCCCTTAGATGTCTCTGTATCTTAGAATGTTTCATTTGACATCAAGTCAGTGAATACTAAAATATTTTTACAAATTTTAAAACACCAGAAAATATTGACCACATGATTCAAAGCCAGTTAAAAAAAAAAAAGAAAAAAAATGGGGAAAAATCAAAGCCAATATTAATTACACACAATAGTTTTTCAGCACTAGCTCAAAGATGATGAGAAGGTTGATAGATCTGAAGAAGAGACGAGAGATATGGTGACAGACCCATCAAACAGCAAGAACAGATGTTTTGAATTTGATCCGAGATGCAACAGGAAGCCAGTGAGTCAGTTTAACCAAAATTGGAGTGACATGATCCTTACTGGATTTCCTAAAAAAAATAATTAGCAGCATTATTTTGAATGCCATGGAGATGACTAATTTCCTGTGTCAAGGAAGACAGAGCAGCAAGGAATGAATTATAACAGTCTGAAGTCACTGTCTCTTCGTGATATTCTGAAGTGGCATACTAGAGCTCTACATGCCTAGGTTTTAGACAGAAATGTACTATTGTTAAAAATTCTCATGAATATTTGCATGAATCAGTCAATGTAGGTATCCCTCCAAAAAAAACTAAAATCACTATTCCTTACTATAAATCATTCTCATCTTCCATCTTTTTATAGTTACATTCAAGAGTTAGTTCTGATAGAGAGAGAGGTATACACATACACTCACTCTCTCTCTCTCTCTCTCTCTCTCTCTCTTCCTTCTCTCTTCTCCTCTCTCTCACACACCACACACACACCTACTAAGATTCACACACACACCACCTCTCTCTCTCTCTCTCTCTCTCTCTTTCACACACACACAAACACACACTCTCTCTCTCTCAGTCTATGCAAGAAAGCAATAGAATAACCCCACAGGACTACATGATAAAAAGTGATAACACACACACACTGCCACCCCCCCCCCCTCTCCTCTCTCTCTCTCCTCTCTCTCTCTCTCTCTCTCTCTCTCTCTCTCACACACTGCCCCTCTCACCCCCTTCTCTCTCTCACACACTCTCACACACCCTCTCCCTCACCTCTCTTTCTTTCTTTCTTTCTTTCTTTCTTTCTCTCTCTCTCTCTCTCTCTCTCTCTCTCCTCTCTCTCTCTCTCTCTCTCCTCTCTCTCTCTCTCTCTCTCTCTCACTTTAAGTCCATGCAAGAAGGCAATAACCCCACAGGACTACATGATAAAAGTGATAACAACACACTACCCCCCCCCCCCCCCCCCCCACACACACACCTCTCTCTCTCTCTTTCTCTCTCACTCTCTCTCTCTCACTGTAAGTCTATGCAAGAAGGCAATAATCCCACAGGACTACATGATAAAAGTGATAACACACACACTGCCATCCCCCCCCCCCCCTCTCTCTCTCTCTCACACACACTGCTCCCCCCTCTCTCTCTCACACACACACTCTCACACCCCCTCCCCCTCACCTACCTCTCTCTCTCCTCTCTCTCTCTCTCTCTCTCTCTCTCTCTCTCTCTCTCTCTCTCTCTCTCTCACACACACACACACTCTTAGTCTATGCAAGAAGGCAATAACCCCACAGGACTACATGATAAAAGTGATAACACCCCCCCCCCACCTCTCTCTCTTTTTCTCTCTCACACACACACACACACACACACACACACACTCTCTCTCTCTCTCTCTCTCTCTCTCTCTCTCTCTCTCTCTCTCTCTCTCTCTCACACACACATTCTCTCTCTCTCTCATAAAGCAAGAAGGCAACCACCTCGGAGACTGGACTACATGATAAAAGTGATAACACACACTCCCCCCCACCCCCCACCCCCCACCCCTCTCTCTCTCTCACACACACACACACACACACACACACACACACATTCTCTCTCTCCCTCATAAAGCAAGAAGGCAACCACCTCCACTGGACTACATGATAAAAGTGATAACAGGCAAAGAGCCCTTCAGGGGCACATCACCAGACACCCCTGTTACTGAGAGGGGGCTGTAAAATGATCACATAACACTCCATATACATAGACTAGAAACAAATCTTCACAGCTCAGATGGACTCAACACACACAACACACACACACACACACACACACACACACACACACACACACACAACCCTCCCCCTTTCTCTCCCCCTCCCTCCCTCACACACACCACACACACACTTGACACTCACACACTCTCTCTCTCTGATGCTTGTAACACACAGGCACACACACACACACAACACAGGATGTCCTCTTCACCTCCTGGCTGTAAACATGGATGTACAGGACCCACATAACAACTTTGTTAGCATGACATTCTTCCTATAAAATCTGTGAAGTATCCCCAAAGGTCTGGTAACACATGTGGTATAACATCTGTTTCTGTTGCCTTGTGGAGGTAAACATGCATGCAGGCTCACACACACACAAACGTGGGGGGACGGGATAGCCTAGTGGTTAGAACATTGCGCTCGCAATCTGACGACCCGGGTTCGATTCCCGTTCAAGGGGATATTTTCCCCGGGAGTTAACGTCAGTGCAGACTCCACTCTCCCCAAAAGTCCTTCGGATGAGACTATAAACCGAGGTCCCGTGTGCGAATGCACGCAGAACATCTTGCGCACACGTTAAATCCTGTTCCGCTTTTCGGAAGAGTAGGCCATTGTGTGCCGGTGGGAACAGATGACAGAATTTGCAAAACCGCATACACACGGGGACTGGATGTAAAAAAGCACATAAGTGCTTATTCCATTATCCTCGGTATAAAAGAATAAAATAAAATAAAAAAATAAAATTAAAAAAACGTGCACAATGACATACACACTTTTAAATCAAACTGCTGATACCCTTGAATGCACCAATTCTTCACTCTAACAGGAGACATGCGATAACATCTGTCAAGTAACTATAACTAACTTCCTGGTTCGAAACCCTTTCTGCTGTTACTTCTCTACAAACAAACAAAAAAGTCAGTAACAAACAAATGAGCATTGTCTTTGATTATAGTTCAAGTCTTTAACAAATATTTTTCATTGAATGCTGACATGAGTTATGTAATCATTAACATGTGTATCTTATCTTCTGCATGCATACCTAGAAGAAATTAAGTCCCAAGAAAGTCTGCACTTTAAGGTGACCTACAAGATAGTAAAAATCCCCACCCTCGATTCACAAATCCACATAGCCAAGATTCGAACCCACAAACTTCATGGACCCACAGGACTGAAGTCCAACGTACTTAAATACACTCAGTTATTGCGTCTGTCACACTAGAATCAGACTTCAAGACTTGATAATAATGCTTGTTTGCTCCGTGTCTTCAGGCAGTGTCTTTATCAGTTTAGGGTCTCTGAAAGTGCTACTCACATGGGAAAGGTACTTGTACTCCTCTGGCCTGGACAGGTGTAGTGTCTCCCTCTCTTTCTCGTCAGCTCCCGCCAACATGTAGTAGAAGACATGGTAATTTCTGTGGACAGAATGGGATTGGTCACTCTGAGTCAACTTCAGTCTGCTGATGATGATATCAATCATGATGCAATTCACACTCTATGATGGTGATGACTGAAGGTATTTGCAACCAAAATGGTAAAATGATGAAAATGATGGCCACAATGATGATAAAGATGATGATGATGACAAAAGCATGTGTGCATGTGTGTGTGTGTGTGCATGTGTGTGTTTGTGTGTGCTTGCATCCATAACTTGTGTATGTATGCATGAGTGTAGTATGGACACACACACACACACACACACACACACACACGCACATGTGTATTACGTGTATACATATATGCAGAACACATTTTAAGGCCGAAATATTCTGTCTCTAATTAAAGACCTCTTGATGATTATTATTTCTCATTTCTGTCAAGGGTGTTTACATGTACACATCATTGATAAAGTACCCAGCATTAAAGATCAACCATGAATGTAGACAAAACAAAACGCATCAATTCTTCTTCCTTATCACAGACCAAAGAAAACCTCTGACAAACAACATTCTGAGTATTTCTGTACTACTATGTCCAGAAAGTTTCCCCCAAAGGATGGACCTAGCCATCTGCATCCTGTCTATCAATTCCCCAAGGCCATGCCATGGAACCAGCACAGATAATTGGCATAAAATTAGTTCCCACATGCACACAAGCGCTGATTAACCCCCTCCTTCAACCAGGAGTCCTCTTTGATAATCATACAGGGGTAGCACTAACAGCCTCTGTGTCTACCAGGGCCCCTGCCCTGGAAAGCTGAGTGATAATCCAAACCAGACTCCTCAAGGAGTTAAGAGGAAGTAGCAATCCAAAGCAGAGGCCCAGGCCCCTGAAAGATAACATGAGATAGGGGAGCTCCACTACTGGGTCAGCCTGCCTCCAGCTGTTAGCAGATTCTCATTTTCTGTTTACTTTTCCCATGTCCTTTTTCTGGTTTTCTTGTTTCACTTTTCTGGTTTTTGGTTTATCCCACTGCATGTGTATGTGCTGCTGCAGGCCAGAATCAATCAATCAATCAATCTCTCTCTCTCTCTCTCGTCTGTCTGTCTGTCTGTCTGTCTGTCTCTCTCTCTCTCTCCCTCCCTCCTTAGTTGCAGCTCAAAAGATATCAGTGCTCTTGTGATAGGTTCTGAGTTCTGATGATTATAATGACACACACACACACACACATATATATATATATATGCACATGCATGCATGTTGCAGGTTGTTTTGATCAGTGTGCGTGTGTGTGTGTGTGCATGTGCGTGCATGCGTGCATACATGGCCATGCGCCTGTGAGTGAGTCATATGAGTGAGTAAGTGGAGGTTTTCCAAGCAGACTGCAGGTTGTTTACAGAATATCATGGCTCAAGACAATCTCAATAAAGCATATCAGTATTTTAAATGTAGGCCTTGGCACTTGGCTTACATCAATAATGGCGAAACATGTGGCCTAGGACAACAACAACAACAAAACACACACAAAAGTAAATGTTTGACAACTCTTCCCAGGGTAGTTTTTAAGCAAAATGACTGCTTGAGCACAGGTGCAAATGAGTGTGTGAAAAACTCTTGGTGGGCTGTAATAAAAGCTGGCATCTTTTCACTTCAGCAAACAAGCGTTTTCCCTTCAAATCCTTGAAAATTCCTTCCGCACACCCCTTCCCTGTTATTCACACACACACTAACACACACACACACACACGCACACATGCACACACACACGCTCACACACACGTATGCACACACACTCGCGCTCACACACACACAAACACACACCCGCGCACATGCACACACACACTCTCTCACACACACAGCCACCCCAAACCCACCAACTACACACACACACACACACACACACACACACACA
>CM054153.1:14116072-14201072 GCA_028751875.1 Rapana venosa
GTGTGTATGTGGAGACTAAGCGTGTGTTACTGTGCATAAGTCTTGAGTGTAGGTGTGTGCTTCAAGTTGGAAAGAGGTGTGTGTGTGCATGCGTGCGTACATGTGTGTAAGCCTCTGTGTGTGTGCATGTAATAATAGTGTAACTGTATGCGCGTGTGTGTGGGTGGGTGGGTGTGAGTGTGTGTGTGAGGTACCCACACATGTATACTATAATGAAAGTATATGCATGCGTATGTGCATGTATGTGTGGTGCTGAGTGTGAGAGTGAGTGTATGAGTGAGTGAGTGAGCGAGTGTGTGAGTTTGTGTGCCCAGAGTAATTGTGTGTGTGTGTGTGTGTGTGTGTGTGTGTGTGTGTGTGTGTGTGTGTGTGTGTGTGTGTGTGTGTGTTTGTATGTGTGTGTGTGTGTGTGTTTGTATGTGTGTGTGTGTGTGTGTAAGAGAGAGTGAGTGAGTGAGTGTGTGTGTGTGTGTGTGTGTGTGTGTGTGTGTGTGTGTGTGTGTGTGTGTGTGGTGTGTGTGTGTGTAATTTTATTATTATTTATTTTATTTATTCTTTTATATCGAGGATAATGGAATAAGCACTCATGTGCTTCTTTACATCCAGTCCCCGTGTGTATGCGGTTTTGTAAATTTTGTCATCTGTTTCCACCGGCACACAATGGCCTACTCTTCCGAAAAGCGGAACAGGATTTAACGTGTGCACAAGATGTTCTGCATGTGTGTGTGTGTGTGTGTGTGTGTGTGTGTGTGTACATGCATGCATACCTTCATCTGTGTAAAGTAAGTGCATCATTATCTTCTGGTAAACAGCTCTGGTACAGTTACACTTTTAGACAGGTGGTCTTGGCAACTGGTTTCCCAGATATCATCTGTGTGTGTGGTGTGTGTGTGTGTGTGTGTGTGTGTGTGTGTGTGTGTGTGTGTGTGTGTGTGTGTTATTTTATTTATTTATTTATATATTATTTTATATTGAGGATAATGGAATAAGCACTCATGTGCTTTTTTACATCCAGTCCCCGTGTGTATGCGGTTTTGTAAATTTTGTCATCTGTTTCCACAGGCACACAATGGCCTACTCTTCCAAAAAGCGGAACAGGATTTAACGTGTGCGCAAGATGTTCTGCATGCGTATCTGTTTCCACAGGCACACAATGGCTATCTTCCGAAAGCGGAACAGGATTTAACGTGTGCGCAAGATGTTCTGCATGCGTTCGAACACAGGCTGGTTTATAGTCTCATCCGAAGGACTTTGTGTGTGTTTGATCTGTGTGTGTGTGTGTGTGTGTGTGTGTGTGTGTGTGTGTGTGTGTGTGTGTGTGTGTGTGTTGTGTGTGTGTGTGTGTGTGTGTGTTGTTGTGTGTGTGTGTGTGTGTGTGTGTGTGACTCTGTGAATGTGTTTGTGTGCGTGTGTAAGTGTGTGTGTGCGTGCATTCAGGCATAAATGCATTAGGGACTAGTTGATTGCAATGTGCTGTGTGTGCGTGTGCTGTGTTGTGCACACTCGCTTTCGTATTTTCAAGGAGGCTTTTAAAAGCAATTCAAGGATGCAAATTCCTACATCATTAATTGTATTTACACATGTAGTCTATCATGTTGCACTAAGAAAATTGGCAATACATATGTATAGCTGCAATCCAGAAACAGAATTAATTTGGTGATGGTGGGTAGGAGGGTCTTCATCCCCATCCGCCTTCTGAAAAAGCATGGGTCAGGAGTGCAACCCCCTGAAGCAGAGGCATTAAGGAGTAAACTTATCATCTCCTGACAAGATGATATAGACTGAAAAGCATAGGGTGCCACGCTATGAAACCAAATGGAAACCAAAAGTACAAATGTCACTTATCATGTCTTGCTTTCATGAAGTACAAAGCCAGCAGATAAAACCATTTTGAGGATGAGCATTGTGCACCAGTTCCACTCATTATTTTGTTGCTTTTAGTCTGTTTTCAAGTAAGTGAAGTCCAAATTTGGGCCAGACTGTGTTATGGCAACAGCTTCACATCTGTCCGTCACTGCCTGTAGGTCAATACTATCTATCACAAGCTCAGTGAATACACTTGGCCCTATTTGTAGCTACTTCTGAACTCTGTTTTCATTACTTACACTATATAAAAAGTATATTAAATGCACAGTTTCAGCCTTGCTTTGTACATTTTCAAGGGGATTCAAAGCCTTGAAATGGGGGTCTTCTTCATCGTCACCAAATGCTCAGACAGCAACTAGTGTGTTGTCTGTCGTATGAGCGAAAATGTGTTACGCTGCCGTTCAGCACCTGACAAGTCAGGCCCAATGCATCCAACTTTGGTGTGGGAGAGGATTGTTACCTTTTAAGTCTTTCTGGAAAAAAGGCAGGAGAATGGACCAAAAAGGCAAACCATAGACAAGAAAGAGGCGGCAGGAAGAAAAGGAACAAGGTAGAAACAAAGAGAAGGATAGATAAGAGGGAATTCCTATCACATAATTTCCAGAAAGTGGGGGTGCTATTTATACTGAGAAGCTCTCCCACCCCCCACCCCCATGTCATCCCCACCAGGGAGAGAAAAGGAGGTCTCAAGAGTTTCAAGGAGTGGGAAAACCCTGTATTTTCTCTTCATCTCGAAAAACATAACTAACACACTGAAAACATACACTAGGGGCTCTTTCAGTATAAATAGCATCCCCACTTTCTGGAAATTCTATGCAAGAAATTTCCCCATTGTATCCTATCACTCCCTTTTCTTCTGCCTTTTACCTTACCTCTCTCTCTCTCTCTCTCTCTCCTCTCTCTCTCTCTCTCCTCTCTCTCTCTCTTCTCTCTCTTCTCTCTCTCTCTCTTCCTCTATCTTGCTTATTTTCTGCCTATTCAGCGCATTCTCCCGGTCATTTTTCAAGCAAATCTGAAATCTTTTCTTAATGAACCTTTTAATGAGCTGCCCAGAAGTCAGAATGTGTGGACGGAGGCCTGCCAGGGGCCAGACCTCCTGCAGAGTCACAAAAGTGCAGAAGACCAGGCACTATGCATTCTACCCAATATGACCAGACCCCCATAAACTTCCCACTTGTCTTCACCCCTATCATCAAACTTCCATTACAAAACTCTACAGGAAGACAGCCTGTGAAGATTGTTATGCTCTCTATAAATCACACCTTCATTCAGAAGAAGCACTAGGGGGAGACACTTCCTTTGATGAGCAGATGAGAGGGTGAGAGAGGGGGAGAGAGAGAAAGAGAGAGAGGGGAGAGAGTAGTGAGAGAGAGAGAGAGAAATGTGCAGATGAGAGAGAGAGAGAGAGAGTCTGTGAGAGGTGTGTGTGTGTGTGTGTGTGTGTGTGTGTGTGTGTGTGTGGTGTGTGTGTGTGTGTGTGTGTGTGTGTGTGAAATGGAGACAGACAGACTAACAGAGACAGACTAAACACCTGTTTACTGTCATTACAAATAAAACCCTTCAAGAGGGAGGAGCATGACCATTTACGGCAGGTCAAGAAAAAAATAACATAAAACAAATACCTACACATACCCATACTCTAGTCTAAGCAATAATTCCACTGCATACATCTAAGAAAAACAGATACATAATCCAGACACAGAGAGATAGCCACAGACAGACAGATACAGAAAGACAGAATAAGATAAAAACAGAGAGTGAGAATGTGTATGTGTGTGTGTGTGTGTGTGTGTGTGTGTGTGTGTGTGTGTGTGTGTTGTGTGTGTGGTGTGTGTGTGTGTGTTGTGTGTGTGTGTCTGTGGTGTGTGTGTCTGTGTGTGTGTCTGTGTGTCTGTGTGTGTGTCTGTGTGTGTCTGTCTGTGTGTGTGTGTGTGTGTCTGTCTGTGTGTGTCTTTGTGACAGAAAGACAGACACAGAGAGGAAGACAAGACACACAGAGAGACAGACAGATGGAGACAGAGACACAAAGAGAGAGAAAGAGAGATAAAAAAAAACCCACAGAGACTGAAACACAGAGCTCTAGACAGAAAGAGGAAATGAATCATAGTTCCTCTCATTTCTGAGATAGACACTCAGCCCCCCCCCCCCCCCCCCCCCCCCCCCCACCTCCCCACTCCCACCCACTCACTTCAACCTCCCAACCCCACTCTCTCCCAACTCTCCCACCTCCACCCTTTCATACAGCTCAGTTCACACTAGCTGAACCACCCCCTACTAGCAAAACAAACAGCCTCTGTCACAGAAACAACAACACAGCCCTCCTCTGTTTCTGCCTGCTTTCTACAGACCACCAGTCTTCTTTCTTCACAGCTTATGATGTCCACCCTCAGGATCTTTTTTTCCCCTTCCCCTGAGAGAAGTAATAAAGGATGATTTTTTAAAATATTTTTGATCTTCCATGCTGAGAATATTTTGCTTCTGATGCATTGTGCGATGAGCATGGGTGAGTAAGGAGAGAACCATTGTGCAGTGTACAAATAACACATGAACGCACACATGTGTGCTCTTGCACGCATGCTCACACATATACTCTCTCACTCACTCACTTCGCTCCTTCTGTTTGTCTGCTTGTCTGTCTCACAATAAAAAAAATTCATGTGTATCTTTGTGCATGTATACATGCATCAATGTTTCACTCACTCACATTCACCACACACACACACACATTTATATATGCTCTCCATGCATGCACCCAGATATACATGAAAAAATTAAAATTTGGGGGGTCTATTTTATTACTGAAGGAAAGTTAGTCTTTGAAGAGTAAGATAGAGACAACACAGACACAAGGCACAAATAATAACAAGTCAGACACATAGATAGATGACAACAACAGATGAAGACAACTTGGTAGAAAAGACATTAGTACCATAAATGACCATGAATATACATATCTATGAAACTCCATACAGGCCATAGAGAACCATGCTATTGCAAGACGTGGGACTGGCCACCAAACAACAGACTAAAGAATATGAAACCATAGTCACAGTTGAGACACAAACATATCCAACAAAGGTAACTTAACAGGAAAGACATGATTCAAGACAGAGTGGTGACAACTTAGTGAATCAGATATGTTAGTCTGATGCAAAATGAAAGACGACAGATACAAATACAGATGAGATGAATCCTCCGACTTTCTTGAAACCACACACACACACGCACGCATGCACAGCATGCACATGCACACACACACACACACACACGCACACGCACACACACACGCACATACTCGTTCACAAACAAAAAATACAAAAAAGTCAAAGTGTTCTTACCTTTCATTCTTTGCTTGGGACACTATCCGTGACTTTTCCAACAGGTATTTTTCCACAATAGCACTGAAAGAAAGAACAGCATCCTTTATAATGTAAAAATTCAATCAGTTCCTACAGATATTCAAATAAGGAGGAGGAGGTAAAGGAGTCCCATAACCTATAAGGTCGTAGGGGAGCGAGGTGTCAGAGACCTCACTTCTCTAGGGCCAGCATATTGAGGGCGGCGCCCATCTCCTCTCCCTCGCTGCTTTACCTTCCCTGACCCTAAAGAGGGCAGGTACCCATTTACAGCTGGGGAACTGGGGGAACTGTACTGAAGCCAAGGCGCGCAAACGGTCACCCATCCAACTGGTAACCACGCTCGACGCTGCTTAACTTGGCTGGGGGAAAGCGAGTGCTCCGACCACTGAGCTATCCCGTCCCCTATTCAAATAAAAGAAAATGAAAAAAAACCACCCATTCCTAGGCACAGCAGCAAAGAAAAAGAACAAAAACAATAACCAAAAAAATGTAAGTTTTAGAAAAAGCGAATAAAAGAAAAAAGGCAGTTATATACTCTAAAATGAAACCTAAAAATACACAACACAAACAAAGAACCCCACCATATTCTTGATACATTATCATTGATATGTTTCAGGGGCTTTTTGGGGGGGTGGAGGTCTCTCTTTTATCTTCTTGATAAAAACCTTCAACTGTGATGTATAATAATACTTCTAAAAAAAATTGTCCAAACAATTCTACAGCCTCAACAATGTAGACAAAAGAACACACACACACACACATATACAGAGTCACTCACAACACACACACACACAACACACACACACACACACACACACACACAACTGATGCTTACCCATGCACCATTCCATTTTCCTTGTAGTTGACCTGAATGAATTTTCCAAAACGACTGGAATTGTTGTTGTGCACTGTCCTGGCATTTCCAAATGCCTGCAAGCCACACATAGTCCACGATTCAGTTCAGGGAAGGGAAGAGTGACATACAAAGGCATGCATGTATGTGCATGCATACACATGCATGAATGTAAGCATGCTTGCATGCATGTATGCATACACATACAGGTGTGCACACACATACATGCACACAGTGACACACATACATGTGCATACACATACACAAATGTGCACATATACATGCGCACACACACACATACAAACACACACATGGCCACATCCATGTATCTTGCACGCATGCACACACACACACACACAAACGTGTACATGTGCACACATACCCATAGTATAGCTAAGTACACACACACTCACTCACTCACTCACTCACTCATACATACACACACACACACACACCTGCACACCAACCTAGTCCTACCCACCCACCCACACTCCCCACCCCATCCCACCCTCCCTCCACCCCACACCACCACCACCCACACCCCCATCCCCCCTCTCTAAGACAAAAGCTAAAGACAGTGAGCGAACAGGTGCAGCATTACTGCAGCAGTCTTGTCGCATACTGCAGTGTTGTGTGGCACGGTGCACAAACCGTGCTCCCTGCCAATTCCTAGTCATCAACCCGAAAAGAACAAGTCATAACGGAGAGAGATGGGTTTGAAAGTGACATACCAGAGCCCCAGCATCTCTTTCACAGTCTGTGTGTCTGTCTGCATGTGGAGAATGTACAGTGAGCGAAAGAGAGAGAGGGAGAGGGAGAGAGAGGGAGGGAGAGAGAGGGAGAGAGAGAGGGGGAGAGAGAGAGGGGAGAGAGAGAGGAGAGAGAGAAGGAGAGAGAGATAGGGAGAGAGAGAGGGAGAAAGAGAGAGACCAGAAAGACAGAGACAGACACTGAGACAGACAGAAGGAGGAAGGGAGGGATGGGGGAGGGAGAGAGAGGACAGAGACAGAGAGACAGAAAAAACCCAGAGACAGAGGGTGTTAGACAGACAGACAGAGAGAAAGAGAGACACAGACAGACAGACACAGAGACAGACGCTCAAAGAGAAAGACGGAGAGTAGACCCGATAGGCAGAGACAGAAGACAAGGACAGAAAGGCAGACAGAGACAGAAAGCCAGACAGAGTAAGAAAGGCAGAGAAGAGAAAGATTTGGCAGAGAAAGACAAAGAGACAGAGACAGATGGCAGAGACAAAAAAACACCAAAAAAACCTTGTGTGGCAAGAGTTTTCTCAGACAGAGAAATAGAAAAGTGAAGTATGTGTGCGTGACTCTGTGTGTGTGTGTGTGTGTGTGTGTGTGTGTGTGTGTGTGTGTGTGTGTGTGTGTGTGTGTGTGTGTGTGTGTGTGTGTGTGTGTGTGGTGCGTGCGTGTGCGTGCTGTGTCCTGTGTGTGTGGTTGTGTGAAGTGGTGTGGTGCGTGTGGTGTGGTGTGTGTGTTTGTCTGGGCACATGGACGTCAAAGTAAAAGACAGATTTTTATTTCCAGATGGCGTATATATAATATATATATATATATGTACATGCTGGTAGAGACTAAACATGAACATGGTCATGACCGTAAACATACGAAAACCATGACTGTATTCAGGTTCTCTTATATATATATATATATATAAGTGTGGTTATATCAGAGATCGAGACCCTTCTTCCGTTTCAAGATGAGTTACCAAATTTAAAGTTTCTAAGACCTCTGCATGCTCAAAATGTAACACTCTATGGTTTTATATCGAGGATAATGGAATAAGCACTCATGTGCTTTTTTACATCCAGTCCCCGTGTGTATGCGGTTTTGTAAATTTTGTCATCTGTTCCCACCGGCACACAATGGCCTACTCTTTCGAAAAGCGGAACAGGATTTAATGCGTGCGCAAGATGTTTTGCATGCGTTCGCACACGGGACCTCGGTTTATAGTCTCATCCGAAGGATATGTGTGTGCGTGTATGCATGAAAGAGCAACAGACACAGAGAGAGATAGACAGAGACAGAATGTGTGTAAAACAGAAGGGAAGGGGTGACACATTTTCATGTTTTCGCTATACGACACTCACACACAATGATCTGGCATGAACAAACACCCACCCACGCACACACACACACACCACACACACACACACACACACTATCACATGTGCACCTGCTAACACAGTATATGGTTTACACATACTCACATAAACGTATTATATGTACACATCCCCGAAATCAGAATGCTGCTACCTTGATGGTGTGCAACAACGGTTGCATATATGCAAAATCTTAACATCGGTAAACCTCAGAGCTCCAGCCGAGGAGCAAAAAGAAACGTACATCCACACACATACACAGAAGAAACACAATACACATGCACAAATCCCTCCACTCACTTTCCACCCTCCCCTCTACCCCCTTCCCTTCCAACTCCCTTCTCTACCCCTTCTTCCCTCCTTTCCCTTCTTCCCCCCACCCCTTTCCCCCAATCACTCACTCACACACACACACACACACACACACACACACACACACACACAACATAGGACAAGACAACCTGGAGGTTGAGAGTGGTGTGCTCATAATCTGACGACCCAGGTTCCAGTCACCACTGAGATGCCCATTCATGGGGATTTTTCCGCTGGAATTAATTAACATCAGCACCAACTCCGCTCCTCCAAAAGTCCTTCTCATGATACTATAAACCGAGGTCATGAGTGCAAACATGAGTAGAACATCTTGTGTACATGCAAAAACCTGTTCCGCCTTTCGGAAGAGTAGGCCAACGGAAGCCGGCAGGAACAGATGACAAATTGTACAATACCGCATGCACATAGGGACAGGATGTAAAAAAAAAAAGCACACGAGTGCTTATTCATTACCTTTGAAAAAAAAAATTTTTAAATCAATAAAAAACACATACACACACACACACAAATGACAAACACAAACACACACCACACCACACCACACCACACCAACCTCCAAGACAGGTCCAGCCCCCAAAATCGTCTGTTCCACCCCGCTACCATGTAGTCCCTTCTGCGACAATGCTGTCAGATGATGCAGCAGGAGATTCGTGCTTTCCGTCTTCCCTGAGCCAGACTCCCCAGAAATGACGATGCACTGGTTCTGTCGAGACTGCAGCATACTGTGGTAGGCCGCATCAGCGATGGCAAAAATGTGCGGGGGAAGCTCCCCAAGGCGTCGATTCTGGTACATCTTGACGTACTTGGGGTTGTAGATGGGGAGGAATTTGAAGGGATTGAGGGCAATCAGGATCGAGCCCACGTAGGTGTAGATCTTGGAGGAGTTGAACCTGTGTGGGTGAAAATGCAGTGTTTAGTTTGTTGGTGTTGTTGTATTGGGGGTTACACAAAATATATGCTGCTGACTATGTGACTTCATACTAAAATCAATAATCATGTTTTTCCCAGTGGAAAGCCATTGCGTGGCACAAAATAATAATAATAATAATAATAATGAATGGAACTTATATAGCGCTTTATCTTGCAAAGACAAATCAAAGCGCATATGAGCGTTCACCACCATGACAATTGTGATGGGCTGATCATTCAGCAGGACTTTTCCAAGTACTTGACAACTGATGAAGTGACACAGACTCTCCCTCTTTTTTCAAAACTAATGGTAACAGACAGGATTTACATATTCCTGACATGTCTGCACTGCAATAACGCTTATCATTGTTGAAAGCAACCCAGGGCCCTTACAGTGATAATTAGTGTACACCTGTGATGTGGGGTGCAATTTTTTTCATTTATAGTCATAAACAGAACACATTGCTATGAGAGTCTGTATATTCATACAAAAAGCTTATCATCTAAGCTTTCCAGTGATGTATAACTTTATATATTTAGTTCAGTTGTACATATTAAGGGTTGTTTGATCCCACCCTGCTTCAAAAACT
This sequence comes from Rapana venosa, assembly GCA_028751875.1. Taxonomy (NCBI): domain Eukaryota; kingdom Metazoa; phylum Mollusca; class Gastropoda; order Neogastropoda; family Muricidae; genus Rapana; species Rapana venosa. The sequence continues at coordinate 14,126,105 of CM054153.1, forward strand.
ACATAGCCCAATGTTAATTCAGCCAGCTGCACTGAATCATCCATTATGTTACTTAGCGCTAAAAGGGTTAAGCTACGTGCTTATAGCTGAGGAAAATCTCAATATAACATATTAAAGCAAAAGGCCTTGGCCAAAATTAGTCAGAAAGACAAAACATGCCAAATGAATAAGTCCTCATTTTACAAATGGTCCGAAAAGAAACACTGAAAACAGCCTAAAATTATTTAACTGTCATTTGAGCCATATATAATAAGACATAATTGTCCACCAAAAAGTGGAGAAGAGGTAGAGGAAGACCAACATGACAAAAGACAGATGATGTAAAAGACTGAACAGGCAGTTGGCTAGCTGAGTGCATGACTGGCCCAAGACAGATTGACTTGGAGATCTATCCATGACACGTCAACTCCAATCGTGGGACAGCACCTTATCAATCCATCCATCCAATCCTTGGCACTCACATTACATTTTTAGCTTACACCACAGAGGCTTACACTACATGCCTTACACTAACCTGGCCTTGAGGTTGAGGAGCAGTGTCTGTTCGTTGAGGTCAGGCAGATTGCAGAGGTCCTGGTACTCCTTTGGTTCCCATGGGCTGCTGCAAGAAGGACATCAGGAAGGTGTCCACCACACTCTGGTCCTTGCACTCCACCCACCCGCTGCGTGAAACCTCAGGGTCTTTGCGCCGGATGTAGAACCTGAACAGTGAGATGATGATGATCATCAGAAAAAGGAGATGAAAAAGATGATGGATAACAATAACCATATTGATGATAATTATTATAATAATCATAATGATGACGATGATGACGATTCTACTAATAACCATATTGATAATAATTATTATAATAATCATAATGATGATGATGACGATTCTACTACTACTACTACAAAGAACGAGAATGATAATTATAATGAGGATAATAATTTTTTTTTCAATCCTCAGCTAGAGGTCCAAGGCTCACCAGCATTACTGATCATCCCTAAGGGCACAAGAAAAGTGCTCTGCCACGCTCGAAGATCTATGTGTCTTGCTTTTTTAAATGCAACAGTCGAGGAAGTACTGCCATAAAATAATTAGATTTCTCATGTTGATGGAAAAGTTTTTTCTCTGAATAGTTCTCACATAGTACAATCACAAATACTACTTTCACTCTATCAATCTTTTTACATAATTTATAAACAAAACGTAGCTGTCGGCGTTTTATTAAGAAAATAAAATTTAAACTGAACAAGCAGAGGTGCAGCTGACATCACATAACTGACAAGCAGCGCTAGGCACAGCCTCTCTTTCTTTTACTTAGATAAGGCACGCCTACTCTTGCCTCAGGGACCCAATCGCTGGGATCAGATGCTGTGGGTTTAAATCTTAACAAACTACTTTCCATTCTCACAATTATTCTGTCAGTTTAAAATTCAAAACACGATCAGTGTCTCACACCATCCCTCCTTGCCCTCTTCTCTATAGAGTTTACCTGTATCCCGTGAAGAGCCCCATGCCACGGTCCATCTCAGCATTGATGACCTTGGGCCAGAGGAGCTGGACGCCCACAGGGGTGTCCATGTCCTCTAGTCTTCGCTCTTTGCACAGCTGACCCCCTGAGGAAAACACCTCCGCCAGCTCAAACTTCTCTGCTGACCCCGCCAGCCGCAATTTGCGTGCAGCGATCTGTAAATCACAAATTGTGAGAGATTTGTAGTTTGTTGATTGCAAGTGCTGTGAACTAAAAGGATGTGTAACAATATATCTTTGAACTATCAAATTGCTTGTTGATGGGAAGTGCTCTGAACTAAATGAATATGTTTAAAAATATATCTTTCTATATAAAAAAAAAAAGTGAGACAGATCTGTACAATTACTTACTTGTTCAGCAGTTGATAACAAGCGCTCTGAACTCAAGACTTTACTGAACATTAGAAATTGTGGAAGAGATTTGCTTGTTGACATGGAAAAAGCCCTGAACCAAAAGAATGTATACTTAGTTCAAGCAATCTCGAGCTCTGAAAGTAACTTAGTAAGAGAATTTGTGACCATTTGTTCTCATCTGTTAGAAATTCTGAGAGAGATAGAAAAAAAAATGAATTGTATCATGTTGATCAAGGAAAAGGCTCTGAACTAAGAGAATTTATGACTTTATATATCTATCCGAAATTGTGAGAGATTTCTAGAAAACTTGATCTATCAGAAATTGTGAGAGATTTCTAGATAACTTGATGACAAGTATTCTGAGCTTACATAATTTATGACTTAGTGTCTCCCTGTTAGTGTTACTACTTACTAGTGATAAAAAAAGTATGTCAACTGCTTACTGATGGAAGCTGTTATAAGTTTAAAATCTAAAACACCAACCAAGTAAATAAAAAATGTAATAGATAAGAAAGAACCAAGTACAATGTTGATAGAAAGCATTGGGGGTGACAGACTAGGTTCCTAAACCATACTGCCAGAACAGCCATGAGTCAGATCCCAAGCAGATTATATCATAAACATATGTCTTAAGCAGCTTGAGGCATCAAGTTCTACCCAACCATATGGAAAAGGTCATGTTCTATCTCAAACACTGAACAGACAACTCAAATCCTCCTGCCAATCAATGCTCACTTGAAGTTCAAGGTCATGTTGCTGTGTGTGCACTTATCATTATGCAAGCTTGATTCTAGAGATGATTTTAATTTGTATGATGACACACATACATGTATCTATTGCACACACACTCAAACATCTGGTGTATACTCATTGTGACTGAAACCTCAAGATTATTTTTTTTAAAATTAAAATGAAAATATAAAAATTAAAAATAAAATCTTTAAAAAAAGATTCATAGTAACAGGTCTACACTTTTCAAACACTCCATGTAGCACTTCATCCTTTTCATACTGACAGGTCTGAACCAGCAGGTTCAAATGATCACTTCTAAACCTCAAAGTTGAAAAGGACAGTGTGTCACTACTCACTAGTTTTATTAATTACATGACATGAAAATGTCCAGATTACAATGACCATTACAAACTGTGAGAAAACTGTAAATCACTTTTGATTAATTGATAACAAGTGTTAAATGAAGAGCTAGAAGACAAAATAAAAATTATCTGTGAAAAGCTGAAGAAATTTAGATTGTTTAACTTTAAGAATTAATTTCATGTATCATGCAAATGTTGTGAGCTAAGGCACACAAAGGGATGTGAGAAATGCCTTTCTCAGTTTCTGTTGCACTTAAGTGACTTATTGCAAAGTTCTAAACTTCTACCTAGGTAAGTAGATGATTCTAATTAATATGATTTTTTTTGGTCAGTTCCTTGGCTACAGCTCTGCCAATGGTGACATGTTAATACAACTGTTTTTTCCCCCACCATTTAGGTAGCCATATTCTGATTTGGGGGGTAATTTGTATGATGACACGCATACATCTAGCAGTAACACATACAACACATGTACCCAAGCATATAAGTTGATAACTCATGAAATGCATGAGCACTCAAACATATTTTAAGCATGCAAACCAACCCATGTGTGCATACTGTATTATATTTATATTATAATATTGTAGACATGCATGCACACATTTGTCATTACACATGAATTTACAATTCATGGCTATGCTCTCTCTCCTCTCTCTCTCTCTCTCTCTCTCTCTCTCTCTCTCTCTCTCTCTCTCTCTCTTTCCCTCCCTTCCCTCCTCCTTCCCTTCTCAATAGCTCTTTCCCTACCCTTCCATCTCCTTTTCACTTCATCGCTCATCCCTCTCTCCTTTTCACAAACACACACACCCATGCACACACACATGCACGCACGCACACATACACACACACATCATACATACACATCACACGCATACACACACACACATACACACAACACAACACACACACACAACACACACACACACACACATGCATCAAAATTTCCCTAGCATCAATTCCCTTTCTTTTCACAAGAAGAAAAACAAAATAAAGAAAAACAAAAAAGGCAAGTTCTAAAACTTCCAGAATTGTTACGTTATACTATCTAGACTAGACAGTAGACTGCACACTCTTCCTACAGCCTCTCATCAATACATCACCCAACAGTCTCCTCCACTTCAGTCTGAGCATCATCCTGCCTGGTCCCCTTACCTGCACAACATCAATAGCAGGCGTGGCCTTTTCTGCCTCCACTGCCACAAAGTCACATTCCTGGCTCAGTGGCCCTGCATAGATTCGAACCATATAGGTCTCCATGCTGAGGCGACGGAGGTTTTGAACCTGGAAGAGAAAAGAAAAAAGTGAATTTTTTCAGTGCATTGCAATGTATATATTTCTATATTCAACTTAAATTTAAATGATTTACAAGCAGTCTGTACATTTGTGTAGGTGTCAGACTCAGAGTAAGAGTTACAACTTACATACAATGATACATACATGTATATATTTGTTCACAATGTTTCATGGTAAATTTTATATTCTAAACACATGAATTTAAACAGAAACTGTGATTATATATGTAACAAAATCATTAAAATCAATTATCAATATTTGGTCCTTTACAGTTCCACAATACCTTCAATTAATGGAAATGTGATGGTAGTATAATTGATTAGTAATAGTACTAATAGTAATACTATTACTAGTAATAGCTAATAGTAGTGGGCTTTAGATGTGAGAATGACAGTGAATCTTTCTGCTGCTCATTAAGCACAGGATTTTTTTTTTGGGGGGGGGGAGGGAAGGTTGTTTGAGGTTTGGTTGTTGTTGGAATTTTTTGTTTGTTTGTTTTGTTTTTGTTGTTTGTTTGGGGTGTTGTTGTTTTGTTGTTGTTGTGGTTTGTTTGGTAGTTGTTTTTTTTTTTTTTTGGGGGGGGGGGTTAAAGCACATGATATCTTCAAAGAATTTCTGCTATAGTATAAAGTTCTATAAGTCTATCACCAGTATTTATTTATTTTATTATATTTTATTCTTTTATATTGAGGATAATGGAATAAGCACTTATGTATCAGTATCAGGTGGGGGGGGGGGGGGGGGGGGGGGGAGCCTATGCTGTGAGTGTGAGAAAAGTGAGGAAAGACACATGTATCACATCATCAAATTATAAATGACAAGATGCTAGAGTAAAGTGGTTAACTTTGGGTTCGAATCTTGAAAGTGGCATTTGGTGAGTTAATTAAGAGTGTTGACCTGTAAAGGCTGTACTCAGTGTACTGCCTTTCAAAATTCCCTTAACGCAGAAGATCAAAACATTCAAATATGATCCCATAATTCTTGTCAACATTTGACTTTAAAGGGTTATGCCATGGCAAAAAATGACCATACCCAGCATGCATTCCATACAAAAATGGGCTACTCTGAAGTTGGAATGTGTTGCCTGAGACTGTGAGAGTGAGTTCAGCAGGCATTCCTCCTGCAGAGTTACACTTACAAGCACAGGAAAAGACCAGGCACTAAGCATCCCACCTGGTAAAGGAACACAATCAGACTGAGAGACAAGAGTTGGATGAATCGATTTACAATCAATCAATACATGCACTGATGCAGGGAGGTGGGGGGAGGTAGGTTGCCTAGTGTTTAGAGCATTCACCTCATGATCTGACCGCTTAGGTTCAAGCCACCATCAAGATACCAGTTCAAGGGATTTTCTCCCTGGAGTTAACATCAGTATCAAGTTCTTTACTTCCCCGAACGTCCTTCCATTGAGACTAACAAAGGACCCATGTGCAAACGTACACAGAACACCTTGTGCACACGTTAAAACTTGTTCTGCCTATATAAAAGGAGACTACAGTTTCAACATTACAACTTTTTTTTTAAACAGAACATTCCATGCTTTTAGCTTGAGTGTAGGAGTAAAATGAATCATGAACTGTATATTATTAGTATTACACAAGAGCTTTCTCATCCTGTGGTAACACTAACATAGCCACTCATTTAAGTTCTCCAGTTTGATTGTTTTTCTGCATCATCTTCTATGACAGCTTAGAAAAATGCTAGTGCTGTTCCTTTAGATACCTACTATGTTCTGATCTCATTACACAATCATACCCACTAACCTAGGATTATTCTGTTGTAACACACACACACAAGAGATAGATCTAGGTCTAGATCTAGATGTTAAGTTAAAGCAACCTATCTAAAAGAAAAAGAAAAAAAAAGATAATAAGCAGACATAGAATAAAAACCTAATCAGTGATAAACCATACAAATCAAACAAGAGAAAATAATCAATATATTCATACATAGAATTTAAAAAACAAAACCAAAAAATCCCTGAATAATGTTAAACCATACAAATCAAACAAACAAAAATTCTTCTGAAAACATATCCACCAAAAACAAACAAACAACACCAAAAAACCTCAAAACCAAAACAAACAAACAAAACTAAAAAGACACCACCAACTCCCCCCCCCCCCCCCCCCCCCCCCCACACACAACCTTCACCCAAACTCAACATAACAACTGAAACAAACAAAAAAGATAAAACAACAAAACAACCACAAGCAAATAAACACGCACACACACACACATACGTACACAACAACAACAGCAACAATAACAAACATAAAACAATAACAGCCAAAACAAATAACAATATAGAACTAACAAAAGACAAAAAAAAAAAGCCCAAAATACCTCCCCCCCTCCAAAGAAAATAAAGGAACCCTAAAACAAAGGAAAACCAAAAACAAACAAAAAACAACAACAAACCAAAACTCCATGTGTACCTGTGTGTGTGTGTGTGTGTGTGTGTGCGCGCGAGTGCGCGTGCGTGTGCATGTGTGTCTGTGAGATTAAGATATGACTTTGTTGACAAGTCTAAAGTACACACACACAATTATAGAGAGAGAGATCTGTAGATCTATACAATAATCCATAGAAAACATACTTTTTTTGCAAAATACATCAATACATTAATTCATACCTTTTTTTTCCAGCTAGAGCTGGAAGTTTTACAAACAGATTTTGGCATAAATTTATATGCAACCAGTACTCCCCCACCCCCCATTTAGATAGCTAGCCACATTCCAACTTTGGAGAACCCAGGATGGTGTCTAAACAAAACAACTGTAACTTGTAACAATGTAAGTGTAAGCATAGATCCTTTTTTTTCATCTGTTCCTACTGGCATAAAATGGCTGAAAGGCAGAACAGGTTTTTAACCTGTTCATGAGATGTTTTGCATCCATTTGCACCTCAGGGGCTTGGTTTATAAAAAATTTTAATAGTCTCAACTCTCATCCAAAAGACTTTCACTTTGACATTCAGTTTGATTTTCATGTCAAACTTGGAAGAAAGGGCAATGCAGGGAATTAAACCCAGAACTTAACAGTAAACTTACTTGTCAGGCAGGTAGACATCTTAACCATCCTGCCACCTTCCTTCTTAAAATTAGATTCATATATATATAAGTATAGAGATGTTTTACTATCCAAATGCAGGGATGCACTCTACAGGGGCCAATGACCCAAAAAAAAAAAGCATACAAGATTACAATTTCTCTCTTTCTGCAAGTATATCAAAATGATAAATATGACAGTTTAAATGCTATTTTCCAACAGTGCTTCCGCCAATCTAAGCCTGCCACTAGCAAGCAAGCATGGTCTCAAAACAGGTCTGACAGAAAGTCTGAAAGCAGCTCATATCTCATCATCAGCACAGAGTGTCAGTCACTGAAGACAAGCATGGCATCACTCATCTGGAATGGGTGGTATGCCTTGTTGTTGTCATTCTTTACCCTTCAAGAGGTGCATCTGATCTGGGAGAAATGGTGTATGGTGGGGCGGAGGGGTAAGGCGGTAAAAAGCGTGGGAGGTAGAAAGAGATGAAGAAGGAAAATGGCAAGAAATACCACTTTCAGTTCCACAGAGCATTTTTGCTGCGTTGTGGTTTTCTTTATAAAACATAAGAATCACGCAGATTTTAAAAGATGACACAAAATAACCACACAAACAAAACCTATGCAAAACTAAAATTCAAGACTTTTTTTTAACGTGTTTAACAAACAGGGCAACAAAATCTTTTTACAAATTCTACAATGAAATGTGCAATTAATTTAAACCAAAATAAAATACAATTTTATAAACCAAACACACACCCATACATAAAATTACAATCATGAAGAAAAGGAAGTTTTTAACTATTGAAATTTGAAATATCTTAGAAATGTGTTATGAATTATCAAAGAAATATACACAACTCTATCACAATCATTACAGGCATCAAGACAACACTAAAAAGAAACTAAATGAGGAGGTTGGGAGCAGGGAGGGGGGCAAAGACAAAGGGAAATAAAACCAATTGATCACTCTTTAACTTCTTGACAATCAATGAATCATACATGTATTAGACTTTATTGTAACATAATCCAGTAATCATGGACTATAAGTGTATAACATGACTTACATTCATGAACAATGAACAATGTTCAGGCTGCTGTATAGTATCTTGTTAAACTGTAGTCATTGTTACTGGCACATTTTGTTACTCTGCTACTTACTTTTTGTTACATTTTGTTAAATAATCTATTTTTTGTTTGTTTTTGGCATCCCTTATCTTTGCCTTTGTGTTCTGTGATTGTTTCTATTATTTTGTGGTTGACCTATTTTTATGTGTGTCAATTTCAAAAAGACAATAAATTTACCTTAGATGGTCGGAAATCATGGCTGACGGTGTCCAATGAAGAAGACCGACTGGTGCTTTTTTGGATGGCCTCCATTCTGTGACCTTCACCCTTCCTGGTGTCCCAGTGGCAGCCTCGACAACATCTTTCTCCACATGTTCTTCACACTGCCTGGTGGCAAGGGCACATACTCCATAGCAGGTAATCCAGGAAACAAGAGTGTTCTGAGCACGGTCAAAAATCCAGGAAACTAAATGTTTTCAGTGCACAGTTGGTAATCCAGGGAACGAATATATTCAGTACATAAGACTGTTAAAAACAACTAAAACTTTCTTCCTGTTTTCCTTTTTCAAAGAACTCATGAATCCACACACTGGCAGAATATCAATTCACTGGGTGAACTGCACTTGTCAACTACTGCACAGATGGTTTAACAAATACGTTCACGAAATGACAAGATCTTGTATGGGGGTGTTTTTTTTCTAAGACATCTTTCATAGTAACAGCTTTCTCTTTAACAACTACTGAGAAGTCTTTTCATCTCCAATCCAACACAATATGAACAATCTTTTTATGTTTCTAAAACTTTATAGGTTCTTAGAGAGATCTGAACTTTCTTTCCCTTTCACTGAAGTAGTTCAAAGTCAGGTTACACCACACACCCACACAAGACAAACTGTATTATTTCAACCACTCCTTTTTTTCAAACCACTTTTAAACTTGTGATTTTAACCCAGCTTGCCGGTACACAAACCTACAGGCGAACTGCACCACAATTAATCCTGAACAGGGTGAATCAGAAGACAGTAGAATCTCACTTCAGTGAAGCAGATAAACAAACCCATGGAATCCTTGGTGACACACACAAGAGACGGGCAGAGATGAGAGGTGGAAACAATTAGCCCATACACCACTTCCAAACAAGCGCAGACCACAGGAGTCGATGAACCTTGGAGAGACACGCGGTGAGGGACAGACCCACCGTAGTTGCTTGACAAGGCGTAGTGTATGGATTTTGGAAGCCACAAGCGTGTGTGATGTGAATGCTAGTTAAATGACAGCCTCCTTGAGAATCCAAGATGGTGAAGAATACAGACTTTCTTTACCCACTGTCTGCTTCTGGTCTGCTTTGCTGCAATATTTCCTCCTTCAATCTGAAACAAACAAAATCAACTGAAATGCCTATTCTACCTTCTCTGATTTCTGTAATATAGCCAAAAAGCCAAGAAAATATTCTTTAAAATCACACTAAACTGCACATTCCTTTCCCTCAAAATTTCTGAAAAAGCAAAGAACATTCACAAAATTACAAAATTTACATGACATGCAGTTTTTCCCCTCCAAACCAGCATGTGAAATTATAGCTAAGTAACATTAAATGTACATTTGTTAGACTTGAAGTTGAACTAACTCTGCAAAACAGTAGCTGTAAGCAAAATCATCACAATGTGAAATTAAAAAGCATTCAAGATTTACTAAAATTCATCTTATCTAGCTGATGAAATTGTGAGGAAAACAATTGCAAAGCTAATCATGATTAGTATCCTTATACTTCAATGGTAATTTCTGTGCACATCACATCTTAAGAGTACCAGCAAGGAAAAACAGGTCATTAGAAGCACAGGTAAAATGTTTATCTATCCACACAGATACAGATACTGTAGTTCTTCATAAGCAGAATTTGTACTCTAGATTTTGTTCAGATAGGATTCTTTCCTTTTTGGTGCACCACACACACACACACACACACACCACACACACACACACACACACACACACACACACACTCACACATACAATATATATACACCCACACAAGTCTGTGCACATGCACATAAACACACAGTTACATCATATACTGATATAGTTGTTTAGATGCCCTTCACTATACATGAACAAAGTGTTTGAGGACAGAAAATAAAACCCTTAAGATTCCTCCCCATCCCACTTCCCTCACCTCCCCCCCCCCCCCCCCCCCCTTCCCATCACACATACACACAAACACAAACACACACACACAGACACAGACACAGCCGAAAAAGAGGGATTCCCATCACAGACTCATCTTTTACAGAGAGTCTGTACAGTTTACCTTCCTTCTTTTTTATTCTTTTTTCCCAAAGGCAAGAGCAAGTAAGCGTCAAACAAGTGACAAATGAGCTCAAGCAAGCGTGACCTCTTTACCTCCTATCTCCATGCAGGTGAGACGACAGGGCAAGGACACACCTGAGTGCATTTACCTAGGCTCGCCTTAAGATCCCCTCATTTCTCATGCTGACACAATATGGTGTGTTTACAATAATCGTATCATGAGAAATGCGGCATGTCAATCACCTCTAACCAGATAGATACTGCTATGTAACTTCTGACTCGTGTTTAAAATCTGAATACATGGTCTGTGTGTGTGTGTGGTGTGTGTGTGTGTGTGTGTGTGTGTGTGTGTGTGTGTGTGTGTGTGTTGTGTGCGTGTGTGTGTGTGTGTTGTGTGCGTGTGTGTTGTGTGTGTTGTGTGCATGTACAATGTTGTAAGCGCATGCACACATATAACTTAAAAGGAGATTCATAAAATCTTCAAATCTCTCTCTCTCTCTCTCTCTCTCTCTCTCTCACACACACGCACGCACGCACGCACACACATACTCATACATGCATACTGAGCACAAACACCCGCCCTGCTGTTGGCTGTTCTCAAGTTTCCCTTCAGGACTAAGAACAGCACTCAATTCATTAAACAAGGCGATCGAGCACCACACCACCACATCACGGAAGGAAACCACAACTTGAGACATGTCAAGAGGCAGGAGAAGTTAAGGCGGCCTGTTACAAGGCACAAAGACAAGAACTGAATGCGACAAGTAAGGATGAAAGTGACACGTTTTTGTCGTTTTCTCTAAGGTGGCTTTCAGTGACAATCTGGACTGTAGTGTTGATGAAACAGTGTTTTCCTTATGAATATCAATGGTCAATGACAGCAATCAAGAAATGTTTTGACAATTTCAAGAAATGCTTGCAACCCATGTCTTGGATTGAAACTGAATAATTTCTATGTTTAAAAAGAAACAAAATTTTCAGAACATACAGCGAGAATCTAACTTTACACTTATTTTTTAAGTGCAGGCAATGAAGTCCCTGAATTTTTGCCTACAGCACTGTGCATAAGGAAAATTTTTTTTTTATAGTCACAAAGTGTGGCATTGCAGCAATCTGCACAGTGCAACATGTTTTTTACAGATTTTTAAAAAATTTAATATATTAATACTTTCGTTAAATTTGTCGCAATGAACATGGTAATATACATGTGCATTTTTTTTATATCTGTATTTTGGTGGTGTGTGTATGTGTGCATGTGATGTATGGTGTGTGGCATCATCCCTTGGTGCAGCATGTGTACATGTGTCATCATCGTGCGTGTGTGCTGCATCATATGTGCATGCATGCTGTTGCGTGAAAGGTTTGTGTGTGCGTGCATTGTGTGTGTGTGTGCGTGCTGTGTGTGGAGTGCATAAATGCGGGTGTGCAAAAAATGTTGTGCTGCCATCTTTCTATTTTATTTAATTCTATCTTGGAGTCAAAGTCTTTCTTTGTTTTTAGGTTTTCCCCCCGCTTGAACACTCTGAGTCTGAGGACACCAGAACACACTTACAGCCCAGCCGTCCCCTCATCCCCCGGGGAATCACTTGAGATTGTATACGTTTACATAACATGATGAAATTTTTTGGGGTTTTTTTTTCATTCCCGACTCAGCTCCAAGATTCCCAATCCCAATGGTGAGATTTTTGAAATTTTTCAATCATTTCCAACCCCTTTCTACCAATTTTTCGGTAGCCACATTCAGAATTCATGGATTGTATTTTATAGTTATACAGTTCAACCCCTTCCCAAATACTGAAACTCAAAATCCAACTTTAGAGGTTCGTTGATCTATCATCAATCCACCCCCCAACTATGCCCTTATAATATCAGCCCGCTTGGATGACCCAGGCAACGTTTAAATTTCCTCAAAAAGATCGGGTCTCACAACATAACCCAGAAACCAAAGAAGAAGATATACACCCTCCCAACATTAAAATTCAGTGCACACCATGTTGACAAAAAAAACACCGATTAAAACCTTAATTATTACAAATTTAAACACCAAAAGTAGATTAACTATCCATCTTTCCCTTTTTCTCAATGCTCTTACCAAACCCTTTTGGTTACACCGGGGCGGAACTGCAAAGCCAAAGGACCCACAAAAGACACTTCTTTAACCCCTTCATTTGTGATGACACGTTTGCTATCATGTTTCAGATGTCTGAAACTGATAAAAGTGCCCACTCCCCACCCCCAATCCCCAAACAGGAAATAATAAACACAGCAGGAATTTTCCCTTTCCTCTAAATGATTTTAAAAATCAGCTCTCGAAGAGGGAATGCAGCTACTTTATTTGGGTAAAGGGTTACAAAAAAAATTTTTACATATACACAAAATAACACCTTTTGGTGAACCTGGACCTCCAAGTCTAATTGAGAATAAAAAAGGGTTTTTTTCCCACTCATAAAAATAAGAAGAAAAAAATGTTAAATTTTATTTTTTGTTTTTTTTATATTTTTGCTCTTGCACATTACCCAGTTATCTTCTTGGAGTCACCCAAATATCAACTTAGACTAACGACCACAGGTCGGGGAACCCGTGAAAGAGACGCTAAAAACTTTTTTTAAAGACCCACAGAATTTTTATAGGCAGCCAACCCAGCTAACAGATTTTCTTCTCCTTCAGAGAAAAAACCACGGTTGGGGACGGGAAGCTCAGTGGTCGAGCACTTGTTTTCCCCCACCAGCAAAGGGTTTTAAAAAACATTGATAAGGGTTTTTCCATTTGGAGGGTGACCAAATTTTGCCACCTTGGCTCAGTACAGTCCCCCAGTTCCCCAGCTTAAATGGGTACCTGCCTCTTTGGGGCAGGAAGGGTAAAGCAGCGGGGGAGAGGAAGATGCGCCCTCAAAGCTCCCCACTCCCCTACAACCACATATACCTTTAGGGACACCTTTTAACCTCTTTACTGGTTGTAATACTATGACTTTTCATGGCTGAAGACAATCCACTAACTTTTTAAAGCAGAACCACATTTTAAGGAAAGTTTGGCCCCTATACACCAGTTTTTTTGTTGATTTTTGACTGCTCCACCTCTCACCTGGACCAAATTCCCTTAGCAAATAACTGTCAATAACCATAAAATGGGCACAGCAGCCAAAAACTGCCACTTTCTGTTCTCCAGAATTTAAAAATGCTGTACCATGGAACATATAACAGAGCATGGTCTGCAGTAAAATGCTTAATATATCTGATGCTTGGCATCTCAACAAACAGATGTCTGATGTTTTCATGTGTGCATTACAAGTCATGTGTACCCAAGTATGTGTCAGTGTATGCTTGCATAACAGAAATACAATGTATACACGCCTCATTGTCTGGTTCATAATATCCATGACTCAATGCTAATTCTGACACCATGGGGGTCTACTATTATAATGTGAAAGACGCCCATATCACTTAAGTATTGAATTTCCATACATGACTGCAACACTTGAGTATTAAATTTCCATACATGACTGGATGATGCAAAAAGTGCACCCAAGCCACCAATATTACTGAATTAAAAAGCAAAAAATCAAGAAATAATCCATATGCCATCGGGGGAAAAAACCTACTGACTTCTTTTACAACTCACGTCTCTTCAGTCTTCTTCACCAAATTCATCAAACACCCTTCTAAACTTTGACTTGGTGAAAATTATACAGCAAAATAATGCCACTCATGACTGAAAGCACATACAAGTTAAATTCTGAAAAGCACAACACAAAACCATCCTATCTATCCACCAAGATTTTTCTTGTTGGCAAGCCTCCAAGACTTGAAGCTGCAGCGTACTGTTGACAAGTCATACGGAAACCCTCCACAACAGTATTTTCATTCCACAGACAACCTACAATCTTAGAGGGGACCATCTGCTAAATACACAGTATGTACAACAAACATTTTTCGGGAAATGTTCCCTTACTTTCTGCATCATGTCATTCCTGATTTTCATGCTGGATCACCACCTTACGGGTGTTGTTAAAAATCAATTTTTTGTTCACACGTTTCATGCTGGAAAAAATAGAAAGTGTTTCTTCCCGTGATGAAGAATAAAGTTTCTCCCCTATGTTTATCCTGCGTTCGGGTATCACTTTTACTTTTTACCATCCGAATTACGCAGAACATTTCAAAAATAGGAAAAGGGGCTTGCGATAATTTTTCACTAAACTTAAAGGTTGTATTTAGACCAATGAACAAGAAAATATGAGTATGCTTTCCTTTTTCTCCGAAAAAGAAGGCAATACTTGAATAAGAGAAAACACACATGCTACACATCATTACATATTCAAAACTGAAAAAACTTTTTATTAAATGTTTTTTTTTTAAACAAGAGGGACAAATGTCACTTTTCAGCAGCAACAACAAAAAAAACCAAAAAAAATAGTGATATTTTGGGGGTGGTTTGACAATAACAAAACGAAAAACATGCATCTGCAAACCACAACAGAACTCTAACAAACATCCCTGGCTCCAAAAGAATGCAAAATAGTGTGTGCAAAACCCACGTACTGATTACTATTTTAAAATCCCATTTTTATTTTTTTTGGGTTTTTCCACTCTTCTCTATACAATGTTTATAACTTTAGGTCCCCCGTTCCCAAAAAAATGAATTTTTACCACAGTAACACTGGAAGACAAAAAAATGTTAATTTAAATTTATCTTAATATTAATTCAATTTTAAAATTTTTGACCACAAATGTCAACATTTTCCCAACCACAAGAAATAAAAATAAACTCACAATCATACTATTATACTACAGTACTAGTGCAACTAAGCAGAAACTTTTTTTTTCGCCCTTGGCTATTGGGGGTTTACCAGGGGGAAAATTTTTTTAATAAAACAATTGGCAAATTCCCCATCCGCCCCCCCCTCACCCCCCCCCCCCCCCCCCCCCCCCCCGGGATGACAAAGTTTAAACACAAAAAGTTTTTTTTTTTTTAACAACAAGCAAAAGTTTAAAAATTCTAAAACCCACTTTTTCCTTAAGTGGAATGCAACAAAAAAAAACCCAACCAACAAAACCCAAAAATCCATGTAACAACAAAAAAAGGGGCCCTCCACAAAAAATACCTAAAACACTTTTG
This sequence comes from Rapana venosa, assembly GCA_028751875.1. Lineage (NCBI taxonomy): Eukaryota > Metazoa > Mollusca > Gastropoda > Neogastropoda > Muricidae > Rapana > Rapana venosa. The sequence continues at coordinate 14,141,901 of CM054153.1, forward strand.
GCTACAACCAAACCAAAACCTCAAAAACAACAACCCCCCTTTCGCTGCCTCCCAAAAACAAAAAGACACACAGAAGGAAGAAACAGTCTAAAAAGGGGGTTTGGGGTAAAAACCAAATCTTCCCAAACTGTCAGCTTTAAATTTTACTCTAAAATCATTCAACACTGGCGGCGCATTCATGGCACGGGGCCACAGACCCCAATAAAAGGAGAGGAGAAGACAAGGTGGAAATAGCAATGTGTATTTTTTATAAAAATTTGTTTAAAGAACTTGAAAAAAGGGAAAGAGAAATTTTTATAAAGTTTAGTCAATTTTTTTTTTTTTTCTTCTTCCTCGAATGTTCAATCAAAAAACTACTCTTGTCCCCGGGAGTGAAAATGCATTCCACTCCCGTTAAGCACCTGACAATCAAGTTCAACGCATCCAACCGGGGGGGGGACAAACTTTTTTCCTTTTAAACCCTTTTTTTGAAAAAAAAGGGGAAGAATGGAAAAAAAGGGAAAAAAAATAGACAAGAAGGGGTGACGGAAGAAAAGGAAAAAGGCAAAACAAAGAGGGGGATAGAAAAATTAATTCCTAGTACAAATTTTCCAGAAGATAGGATCTATTAACTGGGCCCCCCAATCCCCCAAAGGGGGATTTTGTTATGTTTTTTTTTGTTTTTGTTTGTTTTATTTGGGTAATGAAACCCCTTATTTAAGGACTGGGGCCTCAATGGGTGACAATTTATGGAATTTTGAAAACGATAAAACTAAAGTAAAAACCTGAAAATTTTTTTAAATAAAAATAAAAAGTTTTCAAAATCCATTCTTTTTTATTTGTTGTTTCCTTATAAAAAGAAAAACCCGTATACCAAATCTCTCTCTCTCCTTCCCCTCTCTCTTCTCTCTTCTCTCTTCCTCCTGGCCTGGGACATTAAATGTTCAGAGTTTTCTCTCGTACTACTAGTACCATCACTTCTACTACAAAAGTATAAAACCACTTTTGGGAACCAATATTGACTGTACTTCTTGCTCTTACCCAGTCTATCTCTTTGTAGATTTGGGGATTTTTCTCTTCCCGTTGCTTTTCTGGGTATTTTTTTCTTCCTGCTGCTTTTCCCCGCCCCATCCCATTGATCTATTTTTTTTTTTTTCCCAAATCTTTTTCATATTTTGTGCTTACAGTTTATCTCTTTTTTCTTTTCTTTTTCTTTTAGCTTTTTTTTTTGTTATTTTGGAAAGGGTACAATTTTTTTTTTTTATTGTACCTTTTCACCCAGAAAAAAAATTGCATAATCGTTTTTACAATTATCTGTGTGTGTGTGTGTGTTGGTTTTGTTGTGTGTGTGTGTGGTTTTGTGTTGTGTGTGTTGTGGATCTCTCTAAAGTGAAACAACACTACTGAACGACAGACAAAGAGACAGACGACATCATAGAATTTTTTATTAATATATATTATATATATATTATATAATATATATAATCTGACAACATCTGAAAAAGGGTGTAACACAAAATGGTATATTAGTTCTCAACTTTTCACAAACAACTATTAACAAAGCAAACAATTTTACGACACAAAATAATCAGAGAACAGCATTTACCAAAATTACACCCAAAATCTTCATGATCAAAATCTATAAAATCTATATTACTATGTACTTTTTTTTTAAACAGTTATTGAGTTAAACAAAACACTCGCTTCTTTTTTTTTCTACCCATCCATATTAAACACAAAAACACACACACACACACTGCACCACGCACACCATGTCACATACAAACACAACCCCCAAATCATACACATGTATACACACACACTTTGTGTGAAGACACTGAAAGTATCACTAAGAGTTTTTAAAAAATATTAAAGAACGAACACACATACACAAGAAACATAAACTACAAAACTAAAAAACAATATCCTCAAGATTACATGTTGCAGAAAAAGGGTTCTCCAACTTTCCCAACACACAATCAGCAACCCCCCCCCCACTCCCACCCCCAAAACCCTTCCACCCCCACCCACCCCCGAAAAATTAATTTTAAAAGTGCTCCGACTTCAACTGGGAAAAAAAAACATCACTTTACTACCTATGGCTACAGAAAAGGGGGGAAAAAAATGCACTATCCTACAACAATCATATTCGCCAGCAACACCATCTCCAAACCCCCTTTTTTTTTGCTTTACACTATCCCCATAAAACAAAAAAACAAGATTTTTCCCCACATGCTTTGATTCCTGCGACAAACCCTTTTTCCCTTTTAAAAAAATCATGTTACCCAAAATTTTACTCTTTTTTCTTTTTTTTTTTAAAAATTAAACTTTTTCAAAATCCGGAAAGAAAAGGTGTATTTTTGCTGAATTGAAGAATCTTCAGAAAGTAGTCAACACACTTGCCATTTGATTTCTAATTAAGTGATCACAAAGTGAGAAATACCCTGAAATAATTTAGACTACTCCTCTCTTTATTTTTTGGGTTTTTTTTTTATTTCACATTCATCATGAAATTCCCAAAGCCTCTCTCTCTCTCTCTCTCTCTCTCTCTCTCTCTCTCCAATAACACACTGCACAAACACCCACACCACACACCCATACCAAAACCACATATAAACACTCCAAAAAAACACAAATACACACACACACACCACACACACTCACCCAAAACACACACACACACTCTCACACACACATACACACACCAACCCCCACATACACACATTCACAAACACACACACACACACACACACACAGAGTTCCCAATAAAACAGATATTTCAAACCTTACTGTTGCCTCCTACCTGAGCAGTACAATCCACTTGTGAGGATTAACAACTTGATCTCAACCCTTTCCACTACCATTTCTACACTAGACACATGCAAACAGCAAATAACAATAAAATCACCCCTACCTAATCCTTATACTCTGTTGGATCAGCACACCAGAAAATACTTTATAGCCCCCTCCAATGAGCCATAAGTCAAAATATTGACCAAAAAAAAATAAAGACTGATTTCACAGACAAAGTAGGGAAATTCACAATTTCCCACTAATATGATGATGGCAAACTGATTAGAAAAGGAGAGTTTTTTCCAGCACCACTGGGGGAAGCCAGGATCTATTTTTTTGACGGGAGATCTCTGATCAACTCACAATCGCCCAAAAAACCCGCCTGCACAATAAGTCTCTGAATACTGTATGGGATAGACAATGAGCTAAGCGCATGCCTGCTGAAACTTTAAAAAAAAATAAGGACCCGTTTTCCCAAAAAAAATTCTGTATAAAAAATATGCACTCTCACAGACAGAAGATACTAAATAAATTGTTGGTTGTGTTTTCATTCAAGTCAGAAATAAAACTTTCCTTAATTAAAAAACAAAATCTTTTCTCTGAGATTTTTTTTGACTCATGCTGGGGGGGTTTTCTTTCCTGACAAACTTGTTATTTTTTCCTTCTCTTTTTTTGCTTTAATCAAAACAAAATTTTACCAAGATTGTTCAACTTCTATGGTCCAACTCAACTTTCCCAAAGTTTTTTCTTCTTTTCCTTAGCTTCTTTTCCTGAAAATTTCCAAATAACACCCACCCAAGGGTTTTTGATTTTAATTTGGGGGTTAGAAATATCATTTTCGCAAAAATTTTTTCCAAGGCTTTTCACTTTAAACAAGAGTGTGAAAAAATTTTTTTTCATTTTGTGTATTTTTATCAAAGTAAAACAATTTTTAAGCTGTAATTTTTCAATTAAAATAATCTAAAAAATTTAAAACAAAAATGCCAAAAACTAAATTCCCTTTAAACCATTTAAATTTTCATTTTTGGGTTTCAAACTTTTTTCTCCTATCCTTTACTTTTTCAGCGCGCTATTTTGTTCAGTTCATTTCATTTTACTTTGATTTTATTCTAAGTGTCAAGCCACATCACCATGCAACACCCGCGCAAACCAACTGCACACACACAACACAGAGCAGAGAGACAACCACAGACCCCTCTATCCAGACATTGGCTCAAACCTTCAAGTTTTAACACCCAAGCATCACCCAAAGGGAAATCACAATAAAACAGAAAAATTGATGACTCATCAATAACTCAATTCTGTCATCGCAGATCATCACTTTAATTTTTCCACTCAAGACTTGGCATAAAGTATGACAATCATAACACTATATCAGTAATTATCATACGGCCACAAAATTTAACCCGCAACATTTTTTAAAGATATAAAAAAAATATCCATGGCACAAGCCCGGGGCTAAAAACTCACAGACATGCAAGTTTTGTTCACATAAACTAAGCTCTCCTATGGCTGCTTTAATAGTTTTAAAAAAAAGTGTACACTGTACATGTATACATTGTGTCATTTGGGGGTGCAAAGTGTGTTGTTTTCCCCCGAAAGTTTTGGCCCAGCCAAAAAACGTGTCAGTTATTGAGCAGCTAATTGCCAAGCCTACATCAAAATGTTGTTTTGTTTTTAAAATTTTTTTTGAGATTGCCTTCAGCCCTGACAACCTTAACAAACAAACCGCACTCTCCTTTATAGGAAAAAGAAACCTCGAAGTCGGGGTAAGGCTGCCTATGTGGGGAGGACTTTAAAAAAGTCATACCCGCAAACTTCTCACCCGGGGGGAAATTCCTATCTCACAGTGTTCCCCGGGGGGATGATGAGTCGAGTGCATGTTGTGGGTGCCCCCAGGGTGTAAAGCTGGGAACGCCAACAACAACCCCTGTTGGTGATGTGGTGTGTTGTGTGCGCGGCTACACCGTGCAGCATCCTACCTTTTGCCACCAGTCTTTTCTGTGTTAAATGCAATGAAAAAATGATCCAAAAAGCTGGCAATAAAAAATGGGTTTTTTAAAATTGAGTTGAAAACACTTTTATTTTTCTCAAGTCTTTTTTTCAATTATTTTAGTTACATAATTTTATCTCTTAAAAATTTCTTGACTCTGCTATTTTGTGCCAAGCAGTTTAAAAAAAATTATTTCAACCACTTTTCACAAACAGAAAAATCAAACTGGGACACCTTTTTTTTTCCAAGTGGATACAACAAAGCTCACTTTTACTACATACGGTTTTAAATTGCTCTTTTTTTGAGGTAGACAGATAGAAACTCATTAAGCTGTGGTCAAACACCATGCGGTTAGTCTATATGTAAAAGTGTCCGTCAAGACCCTCAAAATGGTAAATCGGAAAGAGCATGAGTGGCCCAATTTAAAAATTTTTTTCTCCATTCCCACTAAATCACATATTCTATAAATTTACAACTTATAAACCAAATGCCATCACGTGCAAACACACAAATAGTTCAATAAACTCTTGTGCACACATCTCAATGGAACAATCTTTTTTTTAAATGTTTTTGAATAAATAAAAACATTTGATGTGATTTAATAAGAAGAAAAAAACCTACATCAACTATGGCCAGCAGAATGAATGACACAACTTAACCCAGCATGCAGTCTGCAACCTATTCAAGGATGGGCTACACCTACACCATGTGTAAGCTGTCTAGAAAATAAAAATTCAGTGCAGAGTCCCAGACATAAGGCAAAGCTCCTTCTAGAGAAATCATCATCATCATCATCATCCCTTGGTCGGGACGACCGTTGGGGTACCCGCACGGACGCTGCAAGTGGACCGCCAAATGGTTCTGTCCTGGGCTGCTTTCAGGAGGTTTGGTACAGTGAGGCCAGTCCACTCCTTGATGTTGGATATCCAGCTTTTGCGTGGTCGTCCCTGCCTCCTTGCTCCTTCCACCATTCCCTGCAGGACTGTCTTTGACAGGCTGTTATGCGTTGTTGTGTGGCCAAACCATTTCAATTTCCTCCGTTTGACTGTATCTAGCAATGGTTCTTGTTTGCCAGCCAGTGCCTCGATCTGCTGCCAGACGTAGTCGTTGGTTTGACGGTCTCTGTAGGTGATGTTCAGGATCCGCCTGAGGCACTTCATCTCAAAGGCTTGAATGCGACGTTCTAAATCGGCAGTGAGTGTCCATGCTTCACAGCTGTACAAGGCAATGGATGTGACGAGTGCCTTGTAGAGTCTGACCTTAGTGTGGGTTCTGATGTTATGGTTTCTCCACACTTTCGCCAGCTTAGTCATGGAGGAGAGTGCCACAGCAAGTCTTGATCTTCACCTCTTGTGTGCTTGTACCTTCTTTGGTGATGACTGCTCCATGGTACTTGAAAGTTTCCACCTCCTCTAGTGTCTCGCCACTCATCTTGATGCTGGTGGGAGTGGTCGGTGTGGTACTGTTCACTAGGATCTTGCTTTTTTCCGTGCTGATCTCCATGCCGTGGGCATTGGCTGTGTTTCCAGTCTGGTGGTGAGATCCTGGAGTTCTTCTTCACTGCGGCCCATGAGATCAATATCGTCTGCGAATCGAAGATTGCAGACTGGCCTTCCTCCTATTGTGATTGTGGTCTTGAAGTCAAGGAGGGCCTCCTGCATGATGTTCTCCAGGAACACGTTGAAAAGAACGGGGGATAGCGGGCAGCCTTGTCAAACTCCAACTGAAGTCCGGAAGAACTCCCCGATTTCTCCACCCATGAGGACTGCGCTGTGGGAGCTGTCATACAGCGCCTGGATGACTTGAATCAGGTCCTCGTCGAAGTTATAGTCTCTCATGACTTGCCACAGTGCTTCTTGCCACACTCGACAAGTATCCCATACTATATATCATATCATCATTATTGTGTCAAAAATGTAAACTGGCTTCAAAGATTCTGAGCTGGAGTTTGTAACTAGTTAGTAGTTCAGTGACCACAACTTTCTTCTCCATTAATACTACAGACACAGTGCATTAATTAGCAATCATAGACATTCCTGAGCAAAGCAGACCAACACACCACCCCCTCTGGATCGCAGCAGATGACTGAAGAGCCGTGAAGCTGAAGTATGAAAGCACCCCAGGAAAAGAAAATCAGAAAAGAGAAAAAAAAAGAGGAATGAGTCAAGGAAAGGAAACTACAAACAACACACAGACACAGAGACAGAGACAGAGACACAGAGAGAGAAAATACTGCATGCTCAATTATTCATGTCCATCACAATAGCAGAAGGAAAATAAAAATTCCCTCTTCAGTACCTCTGAGACTATGCATGTGATTATATCACTTCATAGTTGCTGACCGGAAAAACATTATATCTGATCTCAACCCAAAAAACCCCAAATAAAACCAGCAACAGTGTATGCTGTATTAGACCTTGATCAAGCTGACGCTCCCTAGACTCTCTTCTTTCCTCTCTGGGGATGCTGAGGCCCTATCACAGTATAGCATCCCCACCTTCACGAAATTCTGTGCTAGGAATTCCCTCTTTTCTATATCTCTCATTGTTTCTGCCATGTATTGTGGTCCAAGGCCAATGTAAATTAGTTCAGAGTTCAGAGTTCTTTGTTTCTGCCATGTTCCTTTTCTTCCAGTCACAACCTTTTTGTCTATTTTCTGCCTTCTTTGTACTTGATCCATTCTCCTGCTTTTATCAACAACGACTCAAAAGGTCTATTAAAAATTTGCTCCCATACTCATGATACTGGGCCTGACTTGTCAGGCGCTTAATAGGTTAATGGCAGTTCAACACAAAAAAATTCATAACTGATATTGACAGATGATAGTTGCAGTCTAAGCATTCAATGAAGAAAAAGAAGAATCTCTCCAATCTAAGAAAACATGAGTTCTATTCATGATATTCTCCCCCTCAAAAACAAATTTAAATGGACCAACCAGCAATGTCTTTCTTTAAAAACAAACTTATTTGTGGTCTGTCACACATGATTCCAAACGCATGACAATTAACTGTGAGAAACAGATTATATAAATATAACACTGAACAGTTATTCAACCTACTGTCACAAATGATATTCACTTTTTATCAGAACACACATGTACACACACATACAGTGATACACAAACACACACACACACACACACACACATATAACACACACACACACACACACAAACAACAACAGAGATCACATATCTCACACACACACACGCACGCACACACCACAGAGATCACATATTACACATACACCTATACATGCATGCATGCACACACACACACACACACACACACACACACATACACACACAAATTAGGTCTGTGTTCTTGTGAAGTACTTTTAAAAAGTAAAATATATTGATTAGCCTCTTTCAATGACAGACAGAGTGCTAGCAACAGTTTCACTGTACTTGATGTTTAAAAAAATAATTCCATCCCATGATGACATAAAGTTACTAGTTACTAGTTAGTCACATGTGGTCAAAAACACAATTTATTATTTAAAAAAAACAGACACAACAAACACTATTCACGTTTATAACAAAAAACTGACAAATCATTAGACAAAGGATTACATAATATAATGATTATCCTATGCAAAAGAAGCCAATGTTATTTTCAGATTCAATACCTCCAATTTGCATCACAGGCCCTAAGAATGAACTGTGAGCTTTTAATTTTATTGTTTAGGTCATGCATAAACATTATATTTTCTTCATAAATACACTGTAATTATAAAAGAAACCATGCCATAATCATGGGCTGTCACTTATAAGTTATCATTTCATTTGTTTTTTGATTGGTTATACATATTATGTCTACTTGTCTTTCATTAGAATATCATCACTTCTTTCAATAATTTATAACTGTATAGGCTATATAATCAATATTATCATCTTGTAATTGTTAATACTGTATTTTGATTTCTATAACTTTCTTTTCTTGTTTTATGATTTACACTTTGTTCATCCATTGGCTGCAAACCACCATCATCCACCCCCACAACACAGCTTCTCCAAGTCTAAATTAATGTTTGTCACACTCACAACACCATCAAATTTTCTCAAAAAACAGTTTTTGTAACATTGCTCAAAAAGTCAACATGGCAAGTTCTGAAATATCTACAGCAATGTCTTACGATCCGCTAGCAATATTAAACCTCTTCATCCCCTCCCCATAACGTTTGATAGCAACTATCAGGTATCTGCTGCACTGATGTGGACTGAGGTTATGATGGTAAGAGTCGTCTGCAAATTTCAATGAAATGAAAATAAAAACCACACGTACCTTTACACTTTTCAAGTAAATTTCAGACATGTTTCACAAGCAGGAGCTAATTACCAAATTAACTCATTGTTGGCAAAGAGCATCTCCCTGGTCAGTAAATTTGATCGCACAGACATGTACATAGTATCACTGTACAGTGACGGTCGGCGTTCACACCATTTTAGCACTGACAGTGCTGCACTTGCGAATAAGCTTGCCGACGATTGGTCAGAAAAACGAGCTTCAACCACCAGCCCACCAGCGAGGTTTCAGATTAGGATCATGAATGTACCAGTCTGGTTGTGTTTATGTCTGTCAATAAGGAGCTGTTGCATGTCCCAAAAAAAAAGGGAAAAAAAAGAACCACAACAGCTAATTAAGATTAATAACTTTAGATGATCATTACAATTAAATCATTACCATGAGAAGTAGTCTTTCTGCATTCATGCATCATCAATAAAACCACATTGTGGCATACAAAATGGTCAAGCCATCTAGATATATTGTTTCAGTGATTTTGTTGTTTGTTTGGGGGGGTTGGTCGATTGTCATTGTGATTTGTTCTCTTTTTCTATTACTCTGTAACTTGCAATTTTGTAACAAACACAAGTGCAAACATGCCACTGCAACAAGCAATTGACACATTATCAGACTAAGGTGTCTTCCATGAGGTCTATTTGGCTTAGGCCTATCTCAATTCTTGTGCAGTGCTAGTTTATTATCTTCTGGCACTAGGCTAACCCTGTCCTGCAACAAAACAAAGGCAGGAAATAGAAGGTTTCAAACACAATTTCAAAGGTTTCACAGCCAAAGCTGTTTCATCAGTTAGGTCTGAAGATATCACACACACACATACGCGCGCGCGCACACACACACACACACACACAAACAAACACACATACACACACAGTTTTGTTCTGGGGTTTTTTTGTTCTGTTTTTTTTTTGTCTTTGCTTCTTTTTTCTTTCTTTTTTTTTTTTTGGGGGGGGGTGTTTTGGTTTTCTTGTGTTTTATGGTTTTTTCTTCGTTTGTACTATGTGAGTATTGGGTTTATCATTAAGATGTATATCTACGGGTGGGGACTGGATGTAAAAAAGCACATGAGTGCTTATTTATTATCCTCGACATAAAAGAATTTGTCATTGTCACATACACATACACACACTGAATGTGATATTACTTTTTTTTCTTTTCTTTTACAATAACCTATGGTCTTTAAAGCGAGGCCCCGTGTGTGAAAGCACGTTGGACATGTTAAAATCCGATCTGCCTTTCGGAAGACTAGGCCATTGTGTACCAGTGGAAAAGGATGATAGCATTTACAAAACCCAAGGAACTGCATGTAAAACAAAAACCCCAATAATAAATGAAAAAGCACAATGTGCTTATCCATGATCCTCGAAATGTTTAAAAAAAACAACCCACTCATATTTCTGTTGTATCTCTGCAGGAGCTCCGAGGTTAACCAGTGGTGATATTGTGCGTATGCAACCGTTTTTGCCCACGTGTATCGTGGGTATGTTTGTGTTTCCATATCCTACAGAACTCTAACATAAATTACGGGATCTTTAATGTGCATATATGATCTTCTGCATGTGGATATCCACAAAGGGAATTAAGGCATCGGCAGGTTTGCACTTGATATTGACCTGGGATACTGTAAAAATCCCCACACTTAATTCACCAGACACCGCCGAGATTCGAACCCACGACTTATGGACCCATGCGATTAAAGTCGAATGGTTTTATCAACTCGGCTATGGTGTCAGTCAAAGAGGTTACATAACCACACACACACACACACATACACACACACGCGTGCGCACGCACACATACACACACACGCGTGCGCACGCACGCACGCACGCACGCCCAGAACATCTTGCGCACACATTAAAACCCGTTCCACTTTTTGGAAGAGTAGGCCATCTACCGGTGGGAACGGATTACAACATTTACAAAACTGCATACACACGGGGACTAGATGAAAAAAGTACATGAAAGCTTATTCCATAATCCTCGAAATATAAGAATAAAATAAAAATAAAATAAAGATAAATAAACACACACGGGAACTGGATGTCAACAACAAAAACAACAACAAAAACCATTAACCGCGCTACAGTATTTAGTGTTTATTCCATATCTTCCAAATAAAAGAACTTAAATCACACACACACACACACACACACACACACTCACAGCCTGGAGCAGTCAGCCCACCCAATAATATCCTACAGTAAAACATGGACAATCCTGAGAAGAAACAGCTTCAGGAAAGCCTGGTGCCAGTGCCTGGACATTGGGTCAGTAGATGAAAAAGATGACATTCTTGAGCTAGACAGAACTGCTAAGGTTGCCATCTTTAGATTGCAAACAGGACACTACCAGTTCCTATCCCATCTCTATCACCTGAGAATATCCCACATTGACCAGTGTCCCTGTGGCAGAGGCCCACAACTGCCCTCCCATATTCTGCAAATCTTGTCCTTCCTTCAACACCCTGGGACACCAGACATGGCGCAGCCCAGTAGAGCTCCCCCCAAAAATTGCGAGGACTGGTGGGGTCACTGCTATGGACTTCAGACTTCACCATCCAGACCAGACTAAAAAAAGTTAACCTGGCCAGGGAACACAGACAAAGATCTAGAGTAGTTATAAGTTTAAAGTGTTGCCCTTTAGCTCTGAAAACTATCCAGAATTCTTTCAAAGATCAAGTCTTTCATGTGCTTGCATTTTTTGGTCCTGGTTTTGTGTATATAAGCCTGGTCCTGTCACCAGGTTTTTCAACAGATAGGTTGTTAGATGGTAGTTTTCCTGGCCGCTAACCTAATTGATAGATGGTTGTGGTAGCCTCTCTGTCAGTATACTCTTCATATCTTGCTTCATCACAAGTCTCCAGCCTCTGTACTGAATGCTTAATTAGTAAGTCCATCACAATAGCAGCAGTAAAACAAAGATTCCCTATTCAGTACTCCCCAGGCTACTTTTGTGATTATATTAAACTACATCGTAGTTGCTGACAGAACCCCTCCCCCCCCCCCCCCCCCTGAAAATCTGATAACTATAAACAAACAAAAAAGGGTCTCGGGCCTCTGCTTTGGGAGGGTTGATGACATTGTGTGAATTGCAGGTAGAGTTGATGTCTGGTTCCCACTACTTCTGCAAAGTTGACAGTGGTTTCTAGGTTGAGTTCCTCTGAGAGTTTGAACAACAGACCGAGGTGAAACATATTCATTCACAACAGCTTCCTTGGTTGTCCGTATCTTCTTCACATACACAGATCGTTCTTCTGCTAGTTGGGCCAGGTCTTTTGCTTTGTGTCAAAAATCTTGGTAGTACTTCTGTTGATTTTTTAAAATAAAAAGGCCTCCGTCTTTCTTCTTTAAGTCTTCACACTCTGGTTTTTGTTTTGGTTTGGGTTTTGTTGTTGTTGTTGTTGTTTTGTGGTATTTTGTTGTTGTTGTTGGTTGTTGTTGGTGGGGTTTGTTTTGTTGTTGTTGTTGTTTTTTTTGGGGGGGGGGGGGTTGTAGTTTTTATCTCCTTTCTCAGCTAGAGCTCTGGGGTTTACCAATAGTGAGATTTTGTGTATGCGTCTGTTTTTACCCACCGTTAAGGTAAATGCATTCTGACTGTGGGAATGGTGTGTAAACATGACACCTGTGTGCATGCAGTTGTTAAAAAATTGTCATCCATTCTTACCGACACAAAGTGGCCTACTCTTCCCAAAGGCGGATCGCGCTTTTAATGTGTGAACAAGATGTTCTGTATGCATTCGTACATGGGGCCTTGGTTTATAGTCTCATCCGAAGGACTTTTGGGAGTAGAGTCAATACTAATGTTAACTCAAGGGTAAAATTCCCACAGGCGCCTCCGTGGTGGCTCAATCTCGAGCCGTCAGATCACAAAGGCATCACTTTAACCACTATAGTGCTAGTCTTTTGGATGAGACAATGTTGTTGTTGTGTTGTTGTGCGTTCCCCAGCTTTACACCCTGGGGGTCACCCACAACATGCACTCTGACTCACTCATTCCACCTGGGAATCACTGTGAGATAGGAAGTACACCCCGGGTGAGAAGTTTGCGTGTATGACTCTTTTCAAGTACCTCGCCACATAGGCAGCCATACTCCGACTTCAGAGGATTTTTTCTCCTATAAAGGAGAGTGCAGGTTGTTATGTTAAGAGCTTGTCATGGCTGAAGGCAATCTCAACACAACATTTTAAACATAACAACATTTTGATGTAGGCCTTGGCAATTAGCTGGCATCAATAACTGACACAGCTTTTGGCCTGGACCAGGATGAGACAATAAACCGAGGCCCCCTGTGCAACACGCAATTAGCGCTTGTAAAAGATCCCACGGCAACAATAGAGTTGTTCCTGGCAAAATTCTGTCCAGAAAAAGCCACTCTGATAGAGTGTGTGTGTGTGTGTGTGTGTGCGCGCGCGTGTGTGTTTGGGTGTGTGTGTGTGTGTGTTGTTGTTGTCTTCAATTTAACGTCTATTCACTCTTAGTGATATTAGAGGATGGGTGTGTGTGTGCGTGTGTGTGTGTGTGTGTGTGCATGCGTGTGTGTGTGTGTGTGTGTGTGTGTGTTTTGTGTGTGTGTGTTTGGATTGTGGGAGGTTTTTTTGTGCACCCACCAAAGTATGGATGTTGGGTGGGGTCTTGTTTGCTTTCTTATTCCAGTTTCTGTAACCATAGCCTTGCTTGATTCTGCAGTATAGCTACTTGTGTTGCGGTTGTCTTATAGTGAGCACCAACTTTCGTGTTAGCACACACACACTCACTCACTCACACACAATGCACGCTCGCACACACATACACCATACTTAACATGGTACAAAAAATACTGCTGAAAATGAAATGCAAGCATTTCACTTGTACACTGCACACATTCCCTCAGCACTGGATGCTGCCAAACAAAGAGATAGGCCTAGGCCTAATGAAAACCCAGTTAGGCCTAACGCGTGATGATAGGCCTACGGGCACAACTTATTTCCTTTTGTCTAGTTCGTGTATAGTGTGTGAGCTATCGGAGTTTTTCGATTTGAGGGGAGGTCTGAGGTCGAATTTGATTATAAATTTGTTAGTATCGTTTTATGTGTTCGAAAATGGCATAACAACTACGTAACAAAGTTATTGATAATTCGGCGCTTTCTCATTGGTTGAGTAGAAAGCGAAGGCGTTCGGTACACAAAGCTAGCACAAAATGTTTTTACTTATATTGCCATTTTAACAGGTAAAAACTTATCAATATTACTAATAGCAATATGAATAAATATGTATTTTTATAAGCGAAATGAATTACATCGAGATTATAAGAGTAACAGCAAAAATAAGAATGCGGAATTTAGGGGAATATAGAATGAATAGCTCTGCGTGTAGGTCATTAGGTCACTATTTGTTTTCGTTTGGTCAGTCTGCAGACATCCTGTTGTTTACAAGAAGTTGAGGGCTCCGATCCGTTTGGAAGGAAGTTGCTAGTCCAAGAAATATTTCGGTATGCAGAAAAGGAGTTAATATATGGCGATTTATTGCAACAGGTATCCAAGTTTTCAATGATCAGGGTTTTTTGTTTTTTTCAGAACAACTATCAGTCATTTCATTTGTAAATAAAGTGACTCCCGGTGTACTCAGGCTGTGTGCGTTATACTGTTATGTTACAGTTAGTAGTAGTACAAAGATTTTGTGTTTTGGATTCCATCTTTTATTCAACAGTAAGTTCTTTCAAACGTTTAATTTTGTTCACCCAAGCAAATACTGGCAGAGGAAAATGTTAATTTGTTTATAAAATGAACATACATGCCAGTAGCAGTATATGGCCGAGACTTAATTTTAATTGTTTTTGTTGAACATCCAAATGACTTGAAGCTGAACTTCAGTTGAAGGTCAATCAGCAACCAAAAAAAAAAATCATCTGATGTCTGGTCCACAGGAGATTCCTTATTTGTCTGATGGAATATTTATAGTTTATATTTTAAAAGAAAACAGCTGTGGGTTAAGTCAAAGACTTGGAAGTCATAACTATAAGCCTTTTTTTTTCAAAGATAAGAAAAAAAGATTAATTATTCCTTTTATGAAATTTATTTAGGCCTATTCTTATATTTCCAGGATAATGGAATAAGTAAGTACTCTGTGCCTTTTCCTTTTTACTTCCAGTCCCCATGTGCATGCAATTTTGTAGACTTTGTAACCAGTTCCCATTGATGATTGATACAAATGGCTCTTCCAAAAGGTGGAACAGGCCTTAATATGTGCTCAACATGTTCAATATGACGGGGTTTGCGCATGCGTCAAAGTAAGACGCTTTTTTTCGTAGGGTGCCTTTTATTTTTTATTTTCTTCAAAATTTCAACAATAGCCTTCAACTTTAACATTACCTCCTACTCCCACTGATTGCCGACCACCTACTGCTGACAGGCAGCCCATTGTGCTTCTTCTAAGTTCATGTGATTAGTGTATTTTTAACTTTCTTTTTGTATCACCCAATGACCCACTTTGTGCCTATCATCGAAACCGGTCAAGGACAACCACTGATTGCCGACCACCTACTGCTGACAGGCAGCCCATTGTGCTTCTTCTAAGTTCATGTGATTAGTGTATTTTTAACTTTTTTTTTGTATCACCCAATGACCCACTTTGTGCCTATCATCGAAACCGGACAACCACCAGTTCAAAACCCAGTGAAGTATAGTACAGAGCAGAACAGAATAGACTCCTGACTTAGTTTTAACTGCAAAGCCTAGTTTATTATTTAATCATAGAGACATGTTTATGACTGAGATTATAATTTAGACTGATTCATTGGCTTAGTCATCTACCTACCAACTACTTCCTAGTCAACTGACCTAGTCACCTAGTCAACCTCATCTCGCCAACTCTACCTTGTCTACCTCACCTACTGATCTAGTCAACCTCACCTACTGAGATTATAATTTAGACTGATTAATTGGCTTAGTCATCTACCTACCAACCACTACCTAGTCAACTGACCTAGTCAACCTCATCTCGCCAACTCTACCTTGTCTACCTCACCTACTGATCTAGTCAACCTCACCTACTGAATAATGAACTAGTCAACACCATCTCATACTAGGACTAAATACTACTAGTGTAATGTAAGTAACTGACCTAGTCAACCCCATCTCGCCAACTTCACCTAGTCAACCTCATTTGATGATCCGTGTCCTAGTCAACCTCATCTTCATACTCATCTCATCCTAAGGACTTAAATATTACTAGTGTGTGCAAATCACATTGTGTATATACTACGAACCATTCATCATCATTGTGCATAGACTTGAAATAACCATTACTACGAACTATAATGGTCATGTCCCACTAGATGTAGGCCTAGCTAAAACCGGAAACCAGAAGAATATTATTACTAGACTAGACAACCTATCAACATGCTTAAACAACACTGTGCCTACTCTTAGTTATAGCTCTTTGTCAAAAATTCCTACCGCCCCAGGACAACACTACTGACAACAAACAGAACATCAACCTCAGCAACGTTACCACCAACAGCCAACACCGCATTGACGCAACATGCGCTGCCTTCATCAGCTGCAAACCATCCAAACCACCAGTCACCGCTCAACGACCGCGCACGAACCCCACTCTACTTATACTATCCATACTCCTTTCAGGAGACATACATCTAAACCCTGACCTACAGCAACATCCACCTACCCTTGCGGCCTCTGCGATCACCCAGTGACATGGAGCTGCAAGGGTATAGCCTGCGACGACTGTGGAATCTGGTTCCACAGCTCGTGCGTAGAACTATGTAGCACAGACCTTTCAACATTAGAAGACACCAACACACAGTGGATGTGCTACAGATGCAACTCTACCAACTGCGACACATTTACATTTAGGAACCTGACAAGCAGCACAAACTACTACTTACCACTACATGACTCCAACACATCACTTGACTGCCACGCATCAGCCTTCAGCCCACTAAAAACAAGCACCCCAAACAGCAGCCACCAGCAACTACCAAGACAGCCTACAAGTAGAACGACTGACAACTAAGCCCACTGACAACCAGTACACCAGCCCGACCAACCCCACTACAAACCCGACGAACAACCCCAAAGCCCAGACCAGCTAGAACTATGACTCCGAAACCACAATAGTTACGCCACCCAATAGAACTAAAATAAACGATCACTCCAACACTTCCTCCAACACTCCAGCATACCAACTACCGGAGAGGAAAAACCTTAGACTAATGACAGTGAACTGCAGAGGAATTAGAAATAAAACAGCAGAGTTAGAACAGCCCTCCACTACATCAAACCTGACATTGTCTGCGGGACCGAATCCAAACTCGACAACAACGTTCAAAACAGCGAAGTGTTTTCCAGATAACTATGTAGTATATAGAAAGGACAGAGGTCAGTTAGGGGGGGGGTATTCATACTAGTACGTAAGGAACTTATTTCAACAGAGAAAAGGAAATAACAGCCAACTGCGAAACAATCTGGGTAGAGTAAAACTCCACAAAGCAAAAGACCTTATAGTAGGATCCTTTTACACACCGTATAGAAACACAAAGGACATGAAAGAACTAGAAATAGCACTAGGGAAGCTTAGACCAGGAAACGGACAAACCATCCTAGCAGGGACTTCAACTGTCCCGACGTAGACTGGGACACAAACACTGTACCACCAGGATCACCAGCGAGACCAGTTCAGCAACAGCTAGCAGAAGTCACCGCCGAAGCAGGTTTTACACAGATCCACAGAGAAAGCACTAGAGAAAAGAACCTACTAGATTTAGTTTTTACCACCAACCCTTCACTCATCAGATCCTCCATCTCGGTCCCAGGAATATCCACCATGACCTAGTTGTAACAGACATCGACACAAAACCCCACTACACCAAACAGGCAAGAAGGAAATACTACAACTTTACAAGAGCAAACTGGACAGGACTTAGAGAAGGATTAGAGACGACCTAAAAGACACAATTAGTAACAACCAACAACAAGGGGACGACGCCAACACACTATGGACAACCTTTAAAAGGAAAATAATGCAAGAAATAGACACCTACATCCCATCACAGATGAAGACCAGAAACAACAGCACACCATGGATAACGAAAGATATAAAACGCATGCTCAGGAATAACAGAGACTCTACAACCAAGCCAAGAAGCACAACAACTGGGACAACTACAAACACTACCAAAAAGAATGCAAACGAAACATACGCAAAGCGGAATGGCACCACATCAACACGACAATACTACAAGGGCTACAAGCAAACAACAACAAACCCTTCTGGCGATATATAAAGAACAAAAGACAGGACAATGTAGGAGTAGCACCACTGAAGGAAGGAGCAACCCTAGTTAGCGATAGCTTAGGTAAGGCCAAATATTATTAAAACAATTCCAATCAGTTTTCACTCCAGAGGATAGGACACCACCACCGCCAATGGACAATCTACATCACCAACCCATAGAGAGCATCACCGTCACAGTAGATGGAGTAGAAAAACTGCTTAAAAACACCGACCCAGCCAAAGCACACGGACCAGATGCCATCCCCAACATAGTACTAAAGAACTGCGCAGACATATTAGCACCAGCACTAACAACCATCTACCAAAAATCATTAGACACAGGAATTCTAACCGGCGGACTGGAGACAAGCTAATATATCAGGTATCTTTAAAAAAGGGGACAAACACACAGCATCCAACTATAGACCAGTTTCACTTACTTCAGTATGCTGCAAGATTTTAGAACATATAGTATGCCGCCACCTAAATGGAACACCTAGAAAGGAATAATATTCTAACACACTTAAACCACGCTTCCGCTCTGGCTACTCCTGTGAGTCCCAACTCCTGACCACCACCCAGGACTTCCTATCATCATTAGACAAGGAGAACAAGTAGATGTAGCAATCTTAGACTTTAGCAAGGCCTTTGATACAGTCCCCACAGGAAACTACTATATAAGTTAGAAAAAATGGCATAGTAGGAGAAATTCACACCTGGCTGAAAAACTTCCAACACCAGAACAATGAGAGTAGTGTAGAAGGAGAAACATCAGAAGAAGTTAGAGTAGAGTCAGGAGTACCACAAGGAACTGTGTTAGGCCCCATACTCTTCCTATGCCACATTAATGACCTAACCAACATCAGTCGCATCCCAAGTAAGACTTTTTGCAGATGACTGTCTTTTATATAGAAAATAGGCACTTCGATGACCACATCACCCTTCAAAAGACCTCAAGAAATTAGAAACCTGGGCAGAAAATTGGGGATGCGTTTTAACGCCAGCAAGTGTTATATTTTAAACATAAAAAATGAGAATCAGACTATCTCTACCAACTAAATAGTACATCCTCACAAGTGGCATCAAACCATATCTAGGGATCCACATCTCCAACGACTTGAAATGGACCACCCACATAGACAAAATTACCAAAAAAGCAAGCTCAATGTTAGGATTTTTACAGCGAAACCTCAAACACTGCCCACAAGAATTCGTAGATTAGCCTATCTATCACTAGTTAGATCCACATTAGATATGGTGCCACAGTATGGATAGCCACTGCCAACAGACATAGATAAGTTAGAACGTATCCAGAAACAGGGCAGCCAGATTCATAAAACAAGACTACCATACTAGAGACCCTGGCTGTGTCACGACCATGCTCCAAGACCTGCATCTGCCGAAATTACAAGACCGGAGGCGACAGCTTAGGTTAGCCTTTATGTATAAAGTGGTTGGGGGAAACTTGTCCCCGGCCATGCCCCATCAAATTTTTTTACCCCCAAACCCAAGGTAAACTTTAAAATTTAAACTAAGACTTTAAGGACTATAAATCAGTAAACATAGTAGAAAGGACAGCCTGCAACAACAAAAAGAGCTACACAGTCCCAGACAGCAGGGCAACCAGTACAAGCACTCCTTCTTCGTGCAGACGGTTATAGACTGGAACCCCCTCAAGCGACCAAAACCCGTCAATTCCAAGACCCTGAGCTCCTTCAAAGGGGCCCTCACCAGGGAGAACTTTTTCAGAACCAACCAGCATTAGTACTAGCAGTTAAGCGCAAACCCCCAATCCGTCGCGTAAAGCCAGAAGTGGTTACTGCGACGTATTGATCCAGATCCAGATCCAGATCTTTGTGTATTTGCACATACATACATGTATGGGGCCTCAGTTTATACTTGTAATAGTTGTATAGTCTCATCCAAAACACTTAGGCTATTGACTATTGTATTGAGCTCTCTTGCATATCACTGATGTATTATTGAGCTGTCTTGCATATTAATTTATGATTGATTTATTACTTGCTCTTCAAAAGGGAAAAAACTGAGCTAAAAGAAATTGTATTACTGCTTGGAAGTTATTATAAGACCCTTGGAAATATTTTGCTACGTCATCATCGGGGTTATTGCAGCTAATGAAGGTCTTTTCTCTTGATTCTGATACTCAGTGACTGAGGCAGTGGTGGTGTTGGGGGGGGGGGGGGGGGGGGGGGGGGGGGGGGGGGGGGGGGGGGGTTGAACAGCAATGTGAGCTGATATATAAAAATTGGTTTGTCTTTGCAAGATATAGCGCTATATAAGTTCCATTTATTATTATTATTATATTATTATTATTATTGTATAATCGAGCCGATGATTTTAGTGTGTGGGTTTCAATCACCTTCTTTGAGCTGTTGCATGGAGATGAATTTTTCATGAAGTTAATTTTTGTTTAATTCCTGTCTTTAGTCCCATTCTCTTGAAAGCCAAGGTAGGTATGCACAGAGAATAATGTGTGGCACTCATTAAAAGTTTATACAAGTTATAGATCTCTCCATTGTTTTGAGTAGCTCATGTATAGCTATTCTGATAACAGAGCCTTGGCTAAAAGTAACACTTGGCAGGAACCAAAAAGAAAATCCTGCGTTTTATGGGGTTTAAACCCAGAACCACTACAGCATCAAGCCACAGGTGCAGTGAGCTACACCATTGCAGCTGTTTCCATCAAGATGAGAAAAATAGTAGAGCTCTATATGTATATACTGGGATAAGACCTGGATTGACTGGTCATGTGCAACTGAAAGAAAGTGTGCAAAAGTAGATTTGTTAGATACTAGACAGTTCTAGAATAGAAGTTAGAACTTAAATACTTTTTTTATATTTAGCAAATCTACCAAAAGTGTAATTTTTATTCTTGTATTTTGTCATTTATTTTGAGGATAATGGAATATAAGCACTCATATATGCTTTTTTCATCTAGTCCCTGTGTGTATGCAGTTTTGTAAACTTTGTCATCTGTTCCCACCGCCATACAGTGGCCTATTTTTCTGAAAAGCGGATCAGGTTTTTCATGTGGTCAAGATGTTCTGCATGCATTCACACATGGGACCTCGGTTTATAGTCTCATAGTCTCATCCGAAGGACTTTTGGGAGGAGTGGAGTCGGCACTGATGTTAACTCCAGGGGAAAATATCCCCTTGAACAGGATTCAAACCTGGGTCAACAGAACACAAATGCAATGCTCAACACAATAAGTTTCGAGGCTATCCCACCCTGTGTGTGTGTGTGTGTGTGTGTGTGTTCTGACCTTGGTCGTCTTGTGTTGGGGTACTTCTTATCTTTTACTGTAGTTTTAGTTTTATTGCCTAGTGACGATTCGTGTGGTGTCATTAAAATGGTTCTATTGTCACTGACTCACTACTACTGTACTAGCTAACAAGTACAGCCAGGATCTGAGGATGTTCTTGAAACTAAGCAGGTCCCTAAATAGCCATAAATCGGTTTAACACTGATTAACTTATTATCTAAATCAACACTGATGTGAAAACCACCTAAAATAATGGCAATGAAAAAAGATTAAGTTTGAAAATAAAAGTGAAAACTCATTTGAGATGGTAGTGTAAATTGAATACTATCAGAATATTACAAATAAAAAGAACACTTCCAAAGTTTTCTGGGAATTTAACCAGGGCTTTGAGTTTGAAATATCAGTATGGGGTAATTTTATATATCTAGGCCAATTGATATCTATAGAGGTTGAAAGTAAACTATTTTAAGCTGACCACATACTAAATTCAGTATGTACTGTAGTATTTCTCACAAAGTTTCTAGACCAGAGGTAGGGTGGGGGTGGAGCAGTTGCTATCTCTGTGGAGCCTGACCAGTTTACAGCAGGGACTGGTTTACAATGTTCACCACAGTTACCTCAGCACAGGAGGGTCTTCATTTAGAGGGCAGACTACATCACATGCTTGGTATGATCATGTCATGTGTCTGAAACCAGTGTTAGATTATCAGATTATCAGATAACTAAATTACCATTTTACAGTCCTGTATCCATTCCTGTGGTTTAGAAATCAGGGTACTATCTTGTGTGTGTGTATGTATATGTTTGTGTGTGTGTGTGTGTGTTGGCAAAGGGGGAGGGGGTGGGGTGGGGAGCAGATTACATACACATGTATACAAACAGCCACACAATTCTATGCACATACAGATCTACACACACACACGTGCACGCACAAACACACAAGCATGCACACACACATGCACGCACACACACACAAACACACACACACGCACACACACACACACTACGCATGCATGCACACACTAAACACACACACACACTAACACGCACGCACACACTAAAACACACACTACATACTAGTTACTACACACACACATACCACAACACAACATACACTCTACACACACACCACACATTATTCCCTCAAAATTCCTGTTGTTATTATCGCATACACTACACACAGTCCACACACACACACACTCACACCACACTCACACACTCACACTTACACACACTCTGACAACACACACACACCCCACACACACCCCACACACACACACACACACACACACACACACACACACACCACCACACACACACCTTAGAATATTGCACTCACTCACTCCCCCACTCACAGTCCCACATGTGGTGGCTGGCTTGAGCCTTAGTTAGCACAGATGGTAGAATCACATCCATCCCCTATCTCCTTACTGATAAAAGGGATAATGCCCTTGGTCAGTGGGGTTCTTAGGCCAGGGTTGTCTCATGTCTGTAGTGTAAAGCTGCTGGTAGCCCAGTAACAAGTACAGTGAAGGCTTTGACAAGAAAATTTGCCACCAGGTATTTTTAAAGAGAACTCCAAAACTCTGAACTCTGAAAGGATTTACTCATAAAGACTCCATTGGCTCATACAGTTAATAATTATTGAATACAAGGTAAGTACAGCTGTGACAAGCAAATGCTATGAAAATCATGACATCATAATATCTCTTATTCTAAAGGCCTTTATAAAGCTAAATTGCTAAATGATATTAGGATTATTACATGTCCAGTCCTAGCCTGAGCAGACAGTGTACCTAAATCTATGCACAAAGCTGGCTGGTATATTTTTGCCAGGATATTCTTTTGCCGTATGTCATTAAAGGCAGGGCAGCATAAAACAAAATGTACTTCACCTTCTGTTTCTTCATTATGACAGCATATCATAACAAGAATATTTCATGCATTGCCACTGCCCTCACTGATTGCAGGTAAAACACACCATTATTTCGTCTTTCCTTTGATTTTCTATGGTGTGCGTGGATACAGCCATCACAGATGAGTGACCTCAGCGACTCAGACAACTCCTCTGATGGGGGAGACTGGGCAGTAGTCAATGCACAGGGAGATCTGGATGTGAGTGAACGTAGTGCAAATTTTTACTGTAATAGCTATAGAACTTTCTGTGTGCCTCTTCTCTTTCTGTTCTCTGCATTTCCATATGGGGTGGGGTGGGTAGTGCCTGGTCTTCTCCTGTGCGTAGAGTTTTCTCCAGGAGGTTTGCTCACTGGCGTCAACTGACACATTCCAGCTTCAGAGCAGCACTTTTATTTGTTGTACAGGATGCATGCAAAATATGTTTGTGTATCTATAGATCTGTAACTAGTGTAACTCACTGGAGACTGATATGAATTTATTTACAGGATCTTAAACATGTGCATATTTTATTTTATGCGTGTGTATACATGAAGGTAAAGCACTGGCAGGTCTGTATACGTTGACCTGGGAAATAGTAAAACTCCACACCCTTAATTTGCCAGACACTGCTGGTGAGATCTGAACCCACAACTTCATAAATCCTTGGGGTTGAAGTTGAACTGATGAAGTCAAACCATTAACCACTCAGTTATACTTATAGAAGTTATACCGGTCATGACAGTTGGAAAAGACCGCAGAACACATAGAGAGCAAGGCAAATACCCGAGTGGTGTCTGCCACAAAGGTGTAGGGAACAATTCGATCAAATGCCCCAAATATCAATATTTGTGTCACAAAAGATGCTCAAAGCTCAAAAGTCTGAAGAAGGAGGATGGAGTATTTGTCTGCCCCAGTTGTATGAATAAGAAGGGTGAAGACAATACCGATGCAGGAAAAAAGGAGCTAGAATTTGAACAAGGGAAGATAGAAGTGGTAGACGAATTCTGCTACCTGGGAGAGATGAGCTGTGAAGCAAAATCTGAGTTAGCTGTCAGAACCAGGATTGCGAATGCTTGGAAGAAATGGAAAGAATTGGCAAGTCTGCTCGGAAATCAGAAAATCCCACTGGAGAGACGCTGTCTGATATATAAGGCCTGCATCAGACCTTTTCTCCTGTATGGCTCAGAGACATGAGTTTTCAAAAAACCGTCAAACGTTTGTTGAAGAGCTGTGAAAACCGAATGCTACGCTACATGACAAAGATCAAATGGGAAGACAGGATCATGAATAAAGAACTATGGAGAATGTGCAAAGTTGATGATCTGAAGTCTGTAGCTAGTACCAATAGACTGCGCTGGTTTTGGGCACGTTCAACGGAAAGCAGACCACAACATTATAAAAAGAGTAATGAACTTCGTAGTGGATAGAAAGAGACCAAAGGGAAGACCTAGCAAAACCTGGGCTGCCTGTATTGCAGATGATCTTAGAGAAAGGGGCATAAATAAGGAGGAAGCTCAAAACAGAGAGAGATGGAGAAGGCTCATCAATGTCAAACCTCCCCTGGGAGAAACATGACAAAAAAGGAAGAAGAAGAAGAAGTTATACTAGTGTCTGTCATCATGTGCCCAAAACAGTAACACCTGTGAAAGTGAATGGAACTGACCTGCGCCAGACAGACAAGTTCACATATCTTGGCAGCATCATCAAACCAGAGGGCGGCACAAAAGAAGACATTCACAACAGACTGGGCAAGGCCAGGAATGTGTTTAGGGAGATGAACAATATCTGGAGATCAACTCAGTACAGCACCAACACCAAGCTGAAGCTATACCAGAGCTGTGTTGTGTCTACGCTTCTGTACGGTTCTGAGTGCTGGAGGATGACGGAAGTGGATCTTACCAAACTTCGATCCTTCCACACCATATACCTGCGAAGAATTCTCCGGATCTTTTGGCCAGAGAAGATCTCCAATGAAGACCTACTACGGAGATGCAGGCAAGAAGACATGGGAACCATCATCACCAGACGACGGTGGAAGTGGATTGGGCACATCCTCCAAAGAGACCCACAGTCAATCACAAGAACAGCATTGCACTGGACCCCAGAAGGAAGGAGAAAGAAAGGAAGACCAAAAGCAACGTGGAGGAGAACTGTAGAAAGTGAGATGAAGGCCATGCAGCACTCTTGGGGATCAGTGACTAGGTTGGCCCAGGATAGGCAGGAGTAGAAGCGCTTTGTTGCTGCCCTACACACCGCTGGGTGTAATGGCTAATGATGAAAAAAACCGACCCCCAAAACACAACATTTTAATGTAGGCCTTGGCACTTTACTTACATTAAATAGCTGAGAAAGCTTTTGGCTTGGGTCACTTTTGTTAAAAATTAATTTTTCAAAGAAATGTCTTAATTGGGTGTAAGGACTTATCTGTTACATAAACATGTGGTTCTTTTCAGGAAGTAGAAGTATGTAACATTTTAATGAGGACTGTACCAAAGGTACGTTAAAACTTCTTTTGTACTATTCATACATTTCTTCATAATTTTCAACACAGGTTAGCGATGGCAGCTCCAGTACCAGCTCCAGCTCGATCGAAATTGTGGAAATGGAGGAGCTAGAAGAGGCAGCAGTGCAAGGTGAGGGGGAGAAGTCCAATCCTCAGAGTTCCTTTCCTCAGTTTGTTGCTGAGGGAGAGGGTATGGGACTGCAGCAGCTGATGAATCAAGCGGGTAGGTAACCACTGTGAGGTGTAAACTATTTACTTCTTCTATGTTCCCTTTTGAATGGGATGTGTAGTGCCTGGTGTTCTCCTGTGCTTGTCACTCTGCAGGATGTCTACTTGCTGGCCTCAGCAGCAGATCTAGATACATTTCAACTCCAGAGCTGATCATGGAAAAAAAAATGGTGTGAAAAATGTCAGAAAATATTTGTTAGATTTGCTTGAAAAAGGAGAAAAATGGGCTTGGAAGAGAGAGAGAGAGATAGAGAGAGAGGGAAGAGAGAGAGAGAGGGGGGGGGGGGGGGGGGGGAATTCAAACAAAGAAAGTGATAGAAAAGGTAAAATTTCAAGTACAGAAATTCCAGAAGGTGGAGATGCTATTTATGATTATGAAAGAGCCCCTAGAATCCTCTCAGAGGGAAGTTACAAAATTACAAGATAAATTGTAACAAACTGTTGGCTGAGGTGAAATATTGTTTGCTTGTTTAGGTGTTTTGTTTGTTTTATCCCACCTATGATTTTTGTTAGTTAAAAAAAAAATTAATATAATTTTTTTCTAATTTTGTATTTTACAAATGAGAATGAAATCAAGTGTTAACAGTGAGATATTTTAAGGAATTGACAGATGCTATAGCCAAGTGGTACCACCATTGGACTTCAATCCCATGGGTCCATGAAGTGGTGGGTTTGAATCTTGGTGGCATCTGGTGAATTAAGGTTGGGGATTTTTATGACCTCCCAGGTCAACTTTAAGTGCAGGCTTGCCAGTGCCGTAATTCCCTTTGTGTATACTATACACATACACGATGATACAGAAGATCAAATATATGCACATTAAAGATTCCATAATTCATGTCGGTGCTTGGTTGGTTACAGAAACACAAACATACCCAGCATACATTCCCAAAGTGGAAAGGCAGCTACCTTCTTCTGAAAGGCAGAGCGGGCTATTATTAATGTGTGCTCAAGATGTTCTGCATGCATTCGCACATGGGGTCTCAGTTCTTATCCAAAGGACTTAAGACACTCAGTTTGATTTTTTGGGGGGTCAAACTGAGAAGAAATGGTGAGGCTGGGAATTGAACCCAGATTCTCATGGTTTACTTGTTGGCAGGCGAATGTCTTAAGCATCCTGCCACCCTCTTCCTTGGCATTTTTAATTTTCTTGGTACTTTACAATATGTTCATGTACATGTATGTCTCTGTCCTGTCAATGATTCTGTTGAACCTGTTCAGGAGAGGCAGATAACATGCAGCCCCTTCAGGCTGTGGGCTCAGAGGTTGTTACTGCGCCTGTTGCTGCGGCTTCATTTCTTCCTCTTCAGAACTTGCTGTTTGCCGTACAAGAGGTAAAGTCAAAGTTTTATTTGTAGATGGTACATTGAATAATGAAGACATTTGGATTTTTCTTGTTTTAAAAAAAAATGTGTTTCTTTTGGCCAAGTTATCCTTTTAGAATATATTTTTTAAAAAGATATGTGTGTGTGTGTGTGTGTGTGTGTGTGTGTGTGTGTGTGTGTGTGTGTGTGTGTGTGTGTGTGAGTGTGTGTGTGTGTGTGTGTGATGTTAAAAAAAAACTTTTTAAAGAAAACCCTCATAGACCTTTCTTTTAAATTTGTTTTTATATGTCTATTAAAGTGTTGATTTTCTTAAGTTAGAATAATTTACCCTTGATACAGTTTGGGGTGACAGGAATGTTCAAGCTCTTCATTTTTATGAGTTTACTCTGACCAAAACAAATAATTAGATAGTATATGTCTAGATGTAAACAGGGATTTACACATGTTTTAATGGACCTCTGTAAATGCTGGCCAGACGGAGCAATTACACTGATCATAGCTTGTACCACCATCACACCTCTCTACATCATTTCATTCATTCATAGTTTCATTGTTTCCTTGCAGCCATCAAGAACATCTCCTTCAAGAACGCAACCAGAAGGAGAAGAGACAGAATCAGAAACTGTACCTTACATTCAAACTTCGCAGGACAGAATCTCTTACGCAGACAAAATGTCGGAGACAGAGAGAATCTTGCTAATGGAGCAAACAACACAGACAGACACAGCTGCTTCAGAGTTGTCTGACCACCGTCTGTCTCTGTCTAGTCTGTGGTCATTCTCTCTCGGCTCTGGGGTAACAGACGAGACCAATGGCAGTGACTGTGGTTCTGTGGAAACTGACCATGGGGAACAGAATTCGCCCGTTGCCACAGAAAGCAGCTCAGGTAAGGGGTATATATATTCAATTACAATTTTGTGGATAGTTCCATTCACTTTGGGATCTCTAAGGCAAAACTTTCCCTCAGTTTATGGACTTTTTTTCTTTCTTTTTTGGGTGCAAATTTAGCTGAAAATGAGTAAGTGTGAATGGAAATGGTGCCGGCATCTCAAAATAGTGCTGTAAGATCATGGCAAGGAGGCACCGTGGTCGAGTGGTTTAGGCAGTCAACTTGTGACCCAGAGGTCGCGGGTTCGATCCCCGCTCGGCTCAGTGTTGTGTCCTTGGGAAAGACACTTTACTCTTATTTTCCTCACTCCACCCAGGTGTACAAGTGGGTACCAGCTCTGCTGGGGAAGTATCTGGCGACAGACTAGCGTCCTGTCACAGGGGTGGTGAAAAACCATTAGTTCGCTTAACGCTACAGAAACCGGGATAAGCTCCAGCTCTATGGGCCTTCTGGCTCGAAAGAACATACTACAAGACCATGGCAGGAAATCCCCACCCCCTTTTATGGCCTTTCCATGCATGGCTATGGTGTCAACAAGAGATGGAAGGTAAAGTACCATCACTTGTGCCCGTCTGCTCCTGTTGTGGACTCTGGCATGCAGTCTGAGTGCTCCTGTCTGCTTCCAATGTGAATGAAAGAGAGTTGGAAAAAGAGAATTTGTTGTGATATGTATAACAGCAGTGTTGATTCTAGGGTGCGCCCTTGTGGGATTCCCGCATTTAAAAAAAAAATTGCCGCAAAATGATGGGGGCAGTGCACCCTAAAAAAGGTAAAGGAAGTAAAGGAGTCCCATAACCTATAAGGTCGTAGGGGAGCGAGGCGTCAGAGACCTCACTTCTCTAGGGCCAGCATATTGAGGGCGGCGCCCATCTCCTCTCCCTCGCTGCTTTACCTTCCCTGACCCTAAAGAGGGCAGGTACCCATTTGCAGCTGGGTGAACTGGGGGAACTGTACTGAAGCCAAGGCGCGCAAACGGTCACCCATCCAACTGGTAACCACGCTCGACGCTGCTTAACTTGGCTGGTGGAAAGCGAGTGCTCCGACCACTGAGCTATCCCTAACAGACCCTAACAGACGCAAAAAAATCCTGGACAGCGTGTTTTTTAACAAACAGTGCGCCATCGCAACTGCCGTTTGTATATTCTTTAAAATTAAGCGCTACTTCCGCCGAAGTTCTCCATTGATGCTTCTGATTGGCTAAACGCCCTCACTTTTGACCAATCACAGAAACTGTAGTTGATCCTTGTGAGTTCCCACAGCGGTCATTACCTTAGTAGGCTACCTCAGGGGTGGCAAGATTTTCTGATTCACACCTTCAAGCCATCTTCATTATAAAGCGGGCTCGTCCTGCTCGGTATTTCTCTTCGTTTAGTCATCTTCCAAAAAGCCTTGTATGCTGGAAACAAGTGATGTAATTGGGACAGAGATTGTTGAGGAGATAGCAGAGCAGTGTCCCAGCAGGTTTGGAGCTGGTAGATCTGGGAGACAAGTAGCCCTGGCTTGAGAACAATGGTCATGGCATGCAGTAGGCTGTGGGCTGAGTATCAAACATGGAAAGAACAATGCCATCACTAAAGGAGGATGCCCTAATTACAGAACAGCACTTAAAGCAACACACAAAAACTCTTCTGATCACCAGGATGAAAATCTTCAGAAAAACTTATATCAGTTAGGCAACACTCTCTCTCTCTCTCTGTGAACGATCTAAAAAGAAAAGAAAGCAAGAAGAAGAAGGATAAAAGTGGGGGGGGGGGGGGGGGGGGAAGCAAAGACTTTGACATTGGCTTTAACCTATCATCCAGATCTATCTCTCTGAATGTGGAAATACATATTTAATCTCTCTCTCTCTCTCTTGCACTCACTCTCTCTCTCTCTCACTTACTCACTCACTCACTCACTCACTCACTCACTCACTCACTCACTCACTCACTCAATGTATGATCTTTGGAGGGGAAAAACAACAAGACTTTGTCATTGGCTTTAACTTACCATTTAGATCTAGACCTAGATCTATCTCTGAACGTAAAAATTAATTTGGCATATCTCTCTCTCTCTCTCTCCTCTCTCTCTCTCTCTCTCTCTCTCTCTCTCTCTCTCTCTCTCTCTCTCTCTCACACACACACACACAAATTAGATTATCTAGGAAAAAGATCTTTGATATTGGCTTTTACCTCTCTTCTCATCTAGATCTAGATCCATCTCCCCCAACTCTGTTGAAATACAGTTGACTTTGACCTCTCTCTCTCTCCCTACCCCCCTTTCTCCTTTCTCTCCCCTCCACCCCTCCTCTCTCTCCCCCTCCACCCCCCTCTCTCTGTCTCTGACTCTCTCTCCTGTGTCAGGAGTGCTTACTACAGATTAACTGCAACAGTTAGGTGAATATTTAATCCTTTCTGCCTAGTATCTGTCTGTTTGGTTTGTTTCTCTTCCTTGAAAAAATATCAGAAACTGAGAGTACTGAAGATACTGTAAGCAAATACTACTTGTCCCCTTTTTTATGGGTGGGGGGGGGGCCAGTTAATGCCCCCTTTTTTCATTTTAGGGGGCCCTTGGGCCCCATTTTTTGAAATCCTAGAATCAACACTGTAACAGTCAGTGTGGAAAGTTTGAGGACAGTCTTGGGTCTTTTTTTTTTGTAAATTTTTTAAAATTTGCATTGATACATTTTCCGTTGGCCTAGGCCCAAACCTTTTATCATATCAGTTATCACAATTCTTCTTCTTCTTCTTCCTTTTTTGTCATGTTTCTCTCAGGGGAGGTTTGATATTGATGAGCCTTCTCCATCTCTCTCTGTTTTGAGCTTCCTCCTTATTTATGCCCCTTTCTCTAAGATCATCTGCAATACAGGCAGCCCAGGTCTTGCTAGGTCTTCCCTTTGGTCTCTTTCCATCCACTACGATGTTCATTGCTCTTTTTATGATGTGGTGGTCTGCTTTCCGTTGAATGTGCCCAAACCAGTGCAGTCTATTGGTACTAGCTACAGACTTCAGATCATCAACTTTGCACATTCTCCATCGTTATTCATTCGTGATCCTGTCTTCCCATTTGATCTTTGTCATGTAGCATAGCATTCAGTTTTCACAGCTCTTCAACAAACGTTCAACGGTTTTTGTGAAAACCCATGTCTCCGAACCATACAGGAGAAAAGGTCTGATGCAGGCCTTATATATCAGACAGCGTCTCTCCAGTGGGATTTTCTGATTTCCGAGCAGGCTTGCCAATTCTTTCCATTTCTTCCAAGCATTCGCAATCTTGGTTCTGACAGCTAACTCAGATTTTGCTTCGCAGCTCATCATCTCTCCCAGGTAGCAGAATTCGTCTACCACTTCTATCTTCCCTTGTTCAAATTCTAGCTCCTTCTTTCCTGCATCTTTATTGTCTTCACCCTTCTTATTCATACAACTGGAGCAGACAAATACTCCGTCCTCCTTCAGACTTTTGAGCTTTGAGCATCTTTTGTGACACCAATATTGACATTTGGAGCATTTGATCGAATTGTTTCCTACACCTTTGTGGCAGACACCACACGGGTATTTGCCTTGCTCTCTATGTGTTCTGCAGTCTTTTCCAACTGTCATTGCTTTGGTCTTGTCAACATTTACCTTCATTCCTCTGCGTTCTAATCTCTGTTTCCAATTGCCAAATCTTTGAGTAGCGTCATCACTGTTCTTAGCTACCAGTACTAAGTCATCAGCATACAGCAGTTCCCAGATCTCTTCTGGCCTTTCCACTTCCTTGGATATTTCATTCATCACGAGGATAAAGAGCAGAGGGCTCAATGCGGATCCTTGGTGCGCTCCTACTTTTATCTCAAAGCTTTCTGATGTCCCAATTATAGTTTTCACTTTTGATCTGAAGTTCTTGTACAAAGTCATAACCATTGAGATGGTGTGGTCCGGTACACCTTGTTTCCTCAAGGCCCATTGGATTGCTTTTCTGGGTACTCTATCAAAAGCTTTTTCCAGGTCAACAAAGATGTGCGTCAAGCTCTTTTTCTTCTCCATATACTTTTCCTGCAGTTGTTTCACAATAGATATTGCATCTATGGTTGATTTGCCAGCCTGGAATCCAAACTGTTTTTCATCAATATTGCACAGGCTCTTCAGTCTTCTTTCCAATACTTTTTCCCAGATCTTCATGCCATGTTCTAGAAGCCTGATTCCTCTGTATTTTCCACATACTAGTGCATCTCCTTTACCATTGAAAATGGGAACAGTAATACTGTCTTCCCATTCTTCGGGCATTTGTTCTGTCCGCTGTATCTTCTGACGTATTTTCATAAGTTGTTTTACTCCTTCCTCTCCTATCAGTTATCACAATAATGTATGGAATTTATATAGTGCTGAGTCTTGCAAAGCAAACAAATCAAAGCGCTTTATTGATGTAAGCAAGATGCCAAGGCCTATATTAAAATGTCATTATGCTTTAAAATCTTGTGTTGAGATTGTCTTCATCCATGACAAGCTCATTGTGTAACAACTTATATTCTCATTTAATGGAGATTCATCCATGACAAGCTCATTGTGTAACAACTTATATTCTCATTTAATGGAGGAAAAAATCCTCTGAAGTCAGAGTATGGCTCCTGTATGGTTGGTAGTTAAAAAAGTCCCCACACAAAAATTTATGCAGTTGTACTTAAAAAGGGTCACAGTTATTCCCCGGGGGGTTGAGAGTGAATTTATGGAAATTTTGATGGTTCCCAGCAATGTCTGAGTGGTTCCCAGGCTCTGGGACTAGTAAGTTTCTAGCTGCGCAAATTTGACTTTTTTTCTACCTTTTTTTTTTTTCCCAGAGGCAAGTGCATGCCTCAGCTATGCATACAATCTGTGGAACCCATGTTTTAAATGAAATTATTTTTTGGGGAAAAATGTCCCTTTCCTCTAATTGTAGGAGATATTCTGAAGCCTACTATTTTATTTTCATATTGCATACAGCTATCATCCAGTACTGATCCATCTGTTTTGTTGTTGTTGTTGTTGCCCATTCTCAGCTTAACACCCTGGGGCTCACCCACTATATGCACTGGATGAGAAGTTTGTGTGTATGACCCTTGTCAAGTATCTCGCCACATAGACAGCCATACTCCAATTTCAGAGGATTTTGTTCTCCTTTCAAGGAGAATGCAGGTTGTTATGCTTGGAGGTTGTTGTAACATTATACAATGTAACAATTTAATGTAGGTCTCAGTACTTAGCTTACTCCTAAACGACATAAAGTTTTTGGGCCCGGCCTACTATCTGATGATAGTATCATTACTTTCACAAAGCAGACCACAGGACCACCCGGGGAAAACAGCAGCCTGAAAAGAGCAGCAGGGAGAAAAACCAGCACCATCTAGGTCATCTGGTCTGAGGTCTGCTCCCACCCCTCAGCATCCTCCCAGAGAACAGGGGTGTTTTGGAGCTTTGCACCCCAACACGCCCCAATCCTCGAGCCAGCAGAAGGCAGGAGTTTACCATCACCTTTCACCCCGGGCCGACATCCAGTCCCCCTCAGTGCCCCCAGGGAAAAAGGCGTTCAAAGGGGGTTGTGCGCCCCAACACCAAACCTCTGATCCAGGAGAAGGGGGGGGGGGGGGGGGGTTTTTACCACCCCGCTTCCCTTCCTGAACATCCACAGTCACCTCCCACTTTTCCCCCCAAGGCACCTTCAGGTTTTTGTGCATCCTCAACATGCTAAATCCTCAAAGTCGCAGGAGAAGGCGGGGAGTTCACCATCACCTGCTTCACCTGGTCCTGAATGTCCTGAGCATCCTTACACACAACGGGCTGTTGTTCAAGTAAAGCATATAAACCCTTATGAAGCAGAAGCCCATGTGTCGCAAGGTCCGCAACGTGTTTCATTCCGTTATAGAAGATCAGAGGTGAGGGATGGATCTTTTTGTTTTGCTTGTCAGAGAGAAAGGTCATTGTGTGTGTGTGTGTGGAGATGGTAGTGGGGGTGGGGAGTTAATAACAATAATAATAAATGGAATTTATATAGCGCTATATCTTGCAGAGACAAATCAAAGCGCTTTCACTCAACTCATTCTTACACAGTCATACAACCAGTAGCAAGTAATAGTTCCATCAAGTCCAAATGTGCACGCACGCACGCACACGCACACACACACACACACACACACAGGTTACACACCCTGGCAGGGCAATAGAATCATGGCTGTTGAAGGCAGGAAAAAACTATGAGATGAAGCAGGAGAGGAAAATCTTAGGTTTGAAATAAATATGTCTTGAGACTGGATTTAAAATGCTGTGTGTGGGAGGAGGGAATTGTGTGTGTGTGTGTGTTGATGTGCATTTGCATGTGTGCTTTGTGTGTGCATGCGTGTGTGTGTGCGTGCATGCATGCATGTATGTATGTGTGTGTGTGTGTGTTGGGGGGGGGGGGGGGATGTGAGAGAGAGACAGGCAGAGGATTGCAGGTTAGGGATGGCTAGATGATTGTATGTTATAGAATATGACAGCTGCCTTTGTGTGCATGTAGGGTGTGTTTGTGTGTGTGTGTGCGTGCATGTGTATATTGTGTGTGTATGTTTGTGTGTGTGTGTGTGTGTGTACACACGCATGCACATGCTCAAAGTCAAACTATCAACATCAACAACAACAACAGTATCTTGGTTAAAAACTTGAAGGCGTCTGCTGTGCAGGCTCTTTGCAGAATTAATAACAGTGGCCATCATCATTGTCGTCATGATCATCATTGACATCAGCAATGTGGATTGAAACCCATGGCAGTTACCATCATCATCAACATCATCGTCATTGCCATCATGATGGGACGGGGGTGAAAGTTTGGGTTTTAAACTGGGATTGAACCCATGACTTTCCACATAGCTGCATAGCCTCTTGACCACTGATCCATGATTCATTGCAGGAGGAAGCTGCGTCACCAGATACAAAGATGACCACATCAATACAGCTCACCGTTGGGCCGTCGTCCGACGACACAGGTGAAGACCTTAAGAAGAAAAAGGAAAGCCAGCAGCAGCTGTGGAGCATCAAAGATATTGGTATCTTTATGCTGCTGACTCTTATCATCGGCGCTTTTCTAGGTGAGTGAGGGAGGAAAATGGAAATAGTGTGTGGTTGTAAAGGAGAGTGATGGTGAGGAGAAAGATTTTTGACGAGGAGGGAGAATGGGGATGATGATGATGATGATGTGGTGGGGAGTGATTTGGAGAAGGGGGGGGGGGAGGCTGTGATAAGGAGGGAGAGTGGTGAAAATCGACAAGAATTGTGTATATATGGAGGGAGAATGGTGATCAGGAGGAAGAAGGGTGATCAGGAGGGGGAAGGGTGAAGTGGAGGCAACAGTAACAACAATGATGATGATAATAATAATGATGCTAGTAATAATAGTGATAATAATAGATGATTATGATGATACATGATAATTTTCTTTCTTTTTTTTTTCCGTTCCTAGTCTAGAGCTCCGAGGTTCACAAGTTGTGAGATTTTTGCGCATGTGACAATTTTTTTGGCCCACCGTGAAGGTAGCAGCATGCTGATCTCAAGGAAATAATAATAATGATATTAATGATAATGATAAAGTTGATGAAAGTGATAATAGTAGTGATGATGATGACCACAATAAGGTCTTTTGTTCATGGTGGTAGATTCTGTGCTGTATTAACAGCAGCCACGACCACAACTCCAGCAATAACAATCACAGTCACCACAACCACAGCAGCATAAATGTCTTTACGAATAAGGTGACCACAGTGTGCAAATGCAACATCACTGAGTCACGGGTGCTAAATTCAGCATGCCATTCTTTTACCAAGTCCAAGTGTGGTCAGTTCCTGCTTTAATCACTACCAGCTGGCCCCAGCTGGGCTGGGATGGGATGGAATGGACAGCAACTGAGAGCAGCTGAAAGTAGGGATAACTGACAGCTGTGTGACAGTATATGTAATCTGCTTTCTGTGCAGACTCAATAGATTGATAATAAAACACAGCAGCACTCATCATCATCATCATCATCATCATCAAGAAAATGATAAGAAATTATATCAACGACAGTATCTTGATAACAAACGTTAAGACATTATTGTGCTGCCTGTAAGGCTTCTGTGTTGATTAATGACATTAAGGCTTCTGTGTTGATTAATGACATTAAGGCTTCTGTGTCGATTAATAACATTAACAGTCATCATCATCATCATAGTCATCAACATCATTGTCATCATCAGTGGTTTTTTAAATTTTTATTTTACCAACATTTTGGGGGTGCCCATCATCAGTGTTGTTAACATCACCGTCATCAAGATATTGATGATAAGGTGTTCCCATAACCTATGCAATCATTTGGGGAGCAAGGTGTCAAGAGACCCCAGCTTCTGTTGGGGCCAGTATCTTGAGGGTGGTAGTCAGATACCCCCCCCTCCCCTCTCCTCTCTATCTCTGTTGTACTTTCTTTGTCTCTAAAGAGGGCAGGTACCCATTTACAGCTTGGTTTGGCCCAGGCCAAAATCTGTGTCAGTTACTGATGTAAGCTAAGTGCTGAGGCCTACGTTGAAATGTTGACATTATGCTTTTATTTTATTTATTTATTTATTTGTTATTTTATATCGAGGATAATGGAATAAGCACTCATGTGCTTTTTTACATCCAGTCCCTGTGTGTATGCGGTTTTGTAAATTTTGTCATCTGTTTCCACTGGCACACAATGGCCTACTCTTCTGAAAAGCAGAACAGGATTTAACGTGTGCGTAAGATGTTCTGCATGCGTTTGAACATGGGGCCTCGGTTTATAGTCTCATCTGAAGGACTTTAAAATGTTATGTTGAGATTGTCTTCATCCGTAACAAGCTCTTAGCTTAACAACTTACGCTCTCCTTCAAAGGAGAAAAAAATCTTCTGAAGTTCACAGTTTGGCTGCCTGAATGGCAAGGCATTTGAAAACAGTCATACATGCAACCTTCTCACTCAGAGTGTATTTACGGTCTCACACTAATTTCTAGGTGGGATGAGTGAGTCCAGGTGTATACTATGGGTGACCTCAAGGGTGTTAAGATGTTAAGGGAATGTGCAACAGTAACAATCAAGACAGATGATTATAACAACAGTAATACTGAAAAAACAAACAAAATCCCCCCTGTAATATTAGGGGCTGGTTTGATAAAAGTGCAGTTGTGCCACTGTTGGTGGATTTACATTTGAGTTGACCGAAAGTTGTCACCCACCAAACAACTGTAAGTTTTGTTCAGTATGTGAGGACCATTAATCATAGTCAGCAAACTTGATTGTCTATGTAGCTCCCGTTTTTAGGCCCACTGTCAATAGTATGTCACTTATGATGAACTCTTTTTCAAGGTGAACATGCTTTCGCTGCATTAGAGAACAACAAGGGAGGCAATCTTTATTGCACAGTAATTTTTATCTGTCTCTTTAAACAGACACTCATCTATGAATCTAGCAGCCAGTTTTGCTGAAATCCTTCCTCATTCTGAACACATTTCATTTTGAAGTGAACCGGCCGCATAGGACCGGCTATATAAATAGTAATGTATGTTGTATAAATGCATAATCATTCATTATTTCTGATTATTCTGCATCGTTGAAGTGAACCAGCTGCATAGGACCACCTATATAAACAGTAATGTATGTCGTATAAATGCATAATCATTCATTATTTCTGAATATTTGCAATTCATATTGTGTTCAATTAAAAACGCAGACTTGGGGGAAGGGCAGTGCTGTGATTGCTCAAATGTGAGGTGGATGAAGCACTGTCAGATGATTTCTTTGAATATGATTTCATCTGACAGTGGTGGTCAGCTTGAACAATCACACTGGTAAAATTGCAGTTGCCTTTATCGACAGGCTGCTGTTTACAAACTCTCTGATGCAGTTATGTGGATCAGAGGTCTACAGATGAAGAACCTGCCAAGAAAGTGAAAAGTCCGGGTTGGAAGTGTGCGGTGGTTCAATCCCCGTTTGGGCTCGAAACTTTTTCCCCATCCATTACACCATGAGTGGTGGTCTGGGTGCTAGTTCTTCGGATGAGATGATAAACCAAGGCCCTGTGTGTTACACATAATTATTTAGCGCATGTTGAAGAACCCACGGCAACACGAGAGTTGTCCCTGGAAAAATTCTTTAGAAAAAAAGCCACGCTGATAAGGAAACAAATACAGTTGCAGACAGGAAAGAGAAAAAAAAAAGGGTGGCGCTGCTCTTGCGGTGACGCGCTCTCCCCAGGGAGAGCAGCCCGAATTTCATGCAGAGGAATTTGCCATGATTTAAAGTAGTATAGAATACAACACGAAGTAACGTTGTACTGCATTCACAGGGTTGATGTCGGGGCTGTCTCGTGGCTTGGAGATACAGAAGTCCCTTGAGGAACAACTGCAGCAGGCTCTGGGCAAACACAAACACTGTGTCTCGGAGTTTGGTTATTTGAAAGAGCAGAAAGAGGCTGCGCTTCAGGTATTGTGTTGCGTTGTTTTGTTTTGTAGTTATGTTGTACTGTGTTGTAGTGTAGATAGTATCCCGGCCTTCTGGAAAGTCTGTGCCAGAAATTTATCCTTTTCTGTCACTCTCACTGCTTCTCATTCCCTCCGTTTAGTTTCCCAGCCAAAGTTCATGACTGGCAGCTGGCAGGGCGTGGATATAAATAAACAGGGCAAAAGGAAAGGCAGCACTAGCCGCTTGCAGCTGTAGCCGTGTTCAGCCGTAAATTACCCTTGTGTCTTTCACACATCCTCTTGCACAGTGAATTGTTTAAAAACGACAAGCAAAGCACTCTTTAAAATGAGCTTTAAACGAGCTTTCTTTTGACTCCAAACTCCATGTACTTTCTTTCATACTGGTTGATGTGACAGCAGTTCAAACAAACATGAAGATAAACAGGAGAGGTGCAGAAAGAAACACAATCACAAAAAACAGACATTTCTAACTCTCTCTCTAAAAAAGCATATATTTATATTATATAAACAATGAACATAGAGAAAACATTGAATATGTCTGCATGCAGACTAACCTTTTTGGGGGGCTGCCACATTGAACTTGTTGGCAGAACGAGGCCATAAATAAACACACCGTAGCGGCTACCGCGCGCGGCCAGCACTGTGAGAGGCAGGGTGATGGAGAGTGTGGGGAGAGAGTCTGGGGCAGTCATTAGTGTCAGCTATCTGACTTCTCTATAAACACTCCTGCTGGTCAGGCCTTACAGCACGTACACAGTCTACTGTTTCATCAGCTTTTAGCAGTATCCTTGCTACAGCTGAAGGTTTGTTCATGAACCAATTCCAGTACAGCTCATAATTATAGCCCCGAGAACACAGTAGAAAACAAATGTCTTGTCAGTATCCTATACTGTCATCAAGCCAAGATACCTCACAAATGGCTCAGGTTTATATTTCACTGATGTTTCTGATACTATTCAAAAAGCATTTTCTGATCCTGTTAAGAAATTGTTGTGATCAAATGTTTATTTACTTATCAGTCCTGTGTTGTGTAAAAAAACAACAAATTGCACACAGGCCTACACTTTGACATCAAAGCAACACCCAAAAAAAGCGGAAAGAAAACACACACACACACAAAACGGATTACAAAATTTACAAAACTGCATATACACGGGAACTAGATTTTTTAAAAAGCACATGAGTGCTTATTCCATTATCCTTGAAATAAAAGAATAAGCAAAATAAATAAACACACACACATGAGCGCACGTGCACACACACACACACACAAGCAGAATAACATACACACACACACACACACAAAATGGCACAAATACATGTACGCATACCCTATACTCACACATATGCGCGCACGCACACTCATGTGTGCACACCACACACATGTAACTAAAAGATGCGCACGGCACACATGTGCTTGAGAAAACTAACAACTTGAAACTGACACACAGCCAGGAAGCACCTGGCACATGTAGGTGCTGTGGCCGATCACACAAACACACACACACACACACACACACGTTCACACATGCATACACGTTCACACATGCATACACGGGCACATATGCATACACGCACGCACACACGTGTGCGCAAACGCACACCACGCGCAAACGCACACTCACATCCCCGCACACACACACACAATAACACACACACACGCACATGCATGCATGCAGGGACGCACACACACACACACACACGCACACGCACTCACACAAAGTAGATCTCTCCCCCCCCCCCTCTCTCTCTCTCTCTCTCTCTCTCTCTCTCTCTCTCTCTCTCTCTCTCTCTCTCTCTCCTTCCTCCCCCCTCCCCTCTCTCTCTCTCTCTCTCTCTCTTATTCAGTCTCCTATTTTAGGGTTGTCTGAAGACTTACTTACTTACTTACACACACACACACACACACATACACACACACACACACACACACACACACAGAGAAAACACACAAACACTCAGCCCTTCGTTTCTTGGGAAACACCGTGTTTGTAAAAAAAAAAATGTTTAAAATTAGTTAACCTAATTAGCTGTACAACCGTCACCACAAACAAGTAAAGCAGGTATTAAAGTTTTGTTCACTAAAGTATGAGTACTGTAAAAATCAAGTAGGACATCCAGCAGCGAATGATAAATAAGCCTTTCAAATAAAAATTCGCCCAGTGGCTAATAGACAGCAAAGAAGGAATGTGTGCTGGCACCGCGAGACGCTGGACTTGGACCCCTGACCGCGCGGTGCCTAGATAGCAGCCAGATGGTATTTAGTTTACGGAGGGAAAGTGCCAGCCGCCAACTAAAGAGTCGGGTTTTTCCTGTTTTGAGCAGCCGTGCTCTCTTTTTCCTTATTCTACTTTCCTCTCTCTCTCTCTCTCTCTCTCTCTCTCTCTCTCTCTCTCTCTCTCTCTCTCTCTCTCTCTCTCTCTCTCGCTCTGTCTGTCTGTCTCTCTTGCTTTTGGTTATTTTCTGCCTTCCCAGTTCATTCTCCTGCTTTTTCTCCCAAGCAAATCTGACGTCTGTTATTACTTAGGCATTTTTCAAATGAATTTTGTAATGAGCTACTCCAGACCTGCCTACATGTAACAATTGTGTCGTATTTTTATGAAGTATTGACCTCAAATATTAAAATACAAATTTGCAAATAAAAAAGCGATTTTGATGATCAAAAAAAAAAAAAGGAGAGAAAAGTAAAATTGCGCCAAGTGATTTAACTCTCCTGCTACTGTCGGTGGGTTGACCTGTCAACTTACTACACATTCAGCGAAGCCATGGGTGGGTGTGACCGCTGTATTCCTGGGGACACCTGGTGTCTCCCTTTGTGCTATTCATACACCATGGCTTCACTCCCCTTTCACTTGTGACATGCACAATGAGATTCCAGATAGCATCACCTGCTTGCCATTTGCAGTTTTCAAACCTATGGTATGACTCCTGTAAAAAAGAAAGTATGTTCTTTCGAGCCAGAAGGCCCATAGAGCCGGAGCTTAACCCGGTTTCTGTAGCGTTAAGCGAACTGATGGTTTTTCACCACCCCTGTGACAGGACGCTAGTCTGTCGCCAGATACTTCCCCAGCAGAGCTGGTACCCACTTGTACACCTGGGTGGAGTGAGGAAAATAGGAGTAAAGTGTCTTTCCCAAGGACACAACACCGAGCCGAGCGGGGATCGAACCCGCGACCTCTGGATCATGAGTTGACCGCCTAAACCACTCGACCACGGTGCCTCCCTTATGACTCCTGTGTTAAGCCTTAAACATCCTAACCATGGAGCCAGCTAGTGTCTCAATTTATGTTGTGTAAAACCAAGTCAAATGTCAGGGCCATAGAATATTTGACAACATGTTGAAAAAAAAAAAAAGAATTAGTCATGATAAATCTTTAAAATCTGACTAAGAACCTAAATATGAGACTGTAAAAAGAAAAGATAGTTCAGTCTTTGAAATGTGCTAAAAGCTGAATGAGAAAAAGAAGCATGTATCTGTGAAACTCTAGACAAAGAACCCTAGAATATGCTGAAGGAATGGGATAGTATTACATTGTTTATCACCACATACTGCTGAAACAAACCCAAAACTTGAGAAAGTTTGAAAACATCATACCCAAAGAAATGGATGAAAAAAGCAACAACTGTAAATATTCCAGGGTATTGAAAATGCAGCAACAAGAGCGTTCAGTTATGAGGTATATGGAGGTCTTTTCTCTTTTGTTTGTACAAAATAGAATATAAAGACAAAATTCAGGACAAAACTTTTCTGCCTGTGGTAAACTTTTGAAAAACTCCTTTTTTCTTCATTCCCTGGCTAGAGCCGCAAATCTCACCGACTTTTGCGTATGTGACTTTTTTTGCCCATCATTAAGGCAGCCACATTATTACTGGGACAGCAGCAGTGTACATGCATTTTTTAAAAAAGTCATTGGTTCTTACCCACATGGAATAGCCTACTCTTTTGAAAGGCAGAACAGGTTTTAACATGTGTGTAAGATGTTCTGCGTACACGCACATGGGACCTCAGTTTTATAGTCTCATCCAAAGGACTTTTGGGGAAGTGGAGATGGTACTGGTGTTAATTCCAGGGAAAAATCCCCTGGAACAGGTGCCTTGGTTGTGGCTCCAACCTGGGCCATCAGATTGTGAGCTCAGTGCTCTAACCACTAGGCTCTCCCACCCCACCTCCTAGCGTGTGAAAATGGCTGTAAGGCTGTTTCCTAATGCTGGTGGTGGCTTTTTTTTTTTTTTTTTGCAATGGTGATTGTGTCTTTGTTTTCTCCATCTTTCATCTTTCATCAACATTCATGTCTCGTCTTTTTTCATGTTTAATGTTCATCTCATTTGTTGTGACTGCAGGGAGAACGAGCTATGCATGAAAAAATGGTGAGGGAGTTACAGGACCAGCATCAGGTGCTGACCCAACACCTGAAGGAAGCACAGCAGCAGGTGGAAGACCTCCAAGCAGAGAGAAAACAACAGACCACAGGTGAGTGTTTCCAGTACATATTTGCACGTTTGTAATCTGAGATTTAAAAGTTGACGAGGTGACAGCCCTGATATGGCCTCTGTGGTTGGCGGGGCCGTAAACAACAGGATTGGATTGGATTGGTGTTTCCAGTCGCTTGTCTGTTTTGTTCGTTCCTCTTTCATTTCAGCTTTTAGATCCAACGCTTGCTTATCTGTGACTTACTGATAAAGCTCTTACTAGTGAATCGTTCAAAGATCTTTGTGTCTGATGCGGGTTAGTTGTATACAAGCCAATTGTAAATTTTGGAATGTGGCTCCCTCATGGACTTTTCTTCCATACCTCCTCCTTTGGAGTGTCGCTGCGTTCTGATGCCTTCATCTGGGGCTGCTGTGTTTGTCTTGACTTCCAAATTGCATTGGAACACGGCTCTGAATTGCAGGGTCCTAAACTGCTTTGAGGATGATCCCAGGCTGCTTAGGGACACAGTTCCAGACTGCTTAGGGACATGATACTAAGTTTCTTATGGACAGCGTTCCCAGTTGTTTAGGGACAGGGTTCCACATTGTTTATGGTTAGGGTCCTGAATTGCTTGGGGACATGTCCCACATTGCTTGGGGGGACATGATCCCAAAATGTGGAGGCACGCAATCCCATCTTGTTTAGGGGCGTGGTTTTAAAGTTGCTCAGGGATATCTCCCAGATTGCTGTGGGGGTTGAGGGTGATACCTGATTGCTTAAGGTCTTGATCTCATGTTGTTGGTGGACATGATTCCAGATTACCCGAGGAATGTCCTAAATTGCTTAATTAAGGATGCCGACTTGAGCTGCTTAGGGACATGACTCTACCCTTGGCATAGCATGCCAATTTTGTAAAATTGGAAAGTTTTTTCTGTTTTTAAATATTTGTGTCTTGGTATAGTCTCTGAATTTTTTGGGCACATCTACTATTGTTTTGGTTGTCGTCAAAAAATGCGCAAGACACAGTTTTAAAAGATTTTTTAAAAACTTTTTGGGAGATAAGGGGGTGGAGTGCATATTGATCAAATAAATCTGAATACTTATAGCAACTGAATACTTATTATATCTTAGCACATAACCGTAACCAAATCTAATTACTTATCATAACCCACAAATGTGAATACTTAATGATAGCTTCTTTGGTCTGTTCTAGAGAGGACATCTTCGGAGGAATCATCCACTCCTGGCCAAGACAAGCATGACCAAAAGGCGGCAGAGATGTGGCGTCATCTCTACTTATCCTTGAAGGAGGAGCGAGAAATTGGAGTGATGAATGCCAGTTCCTGCATACAGTTCTTGAGTCAGAGGATTAATTCAACAGCAATCCTGCAGTACCTGTCACAGTGCTGGGAGGAGAGCCAGGTCTGGACAGAAAATGTGATGGACACGTCTTTCTGGTTGTCAGGCTTGTCCAGTCTGCAGGAAAAAGCAGCACGGCATGTGTCAGCAGCAGTGAAAGAGATGC
Organism: Rapana venosa; assembly: GCA_028751875.1. Lineage (NCBI taxonomy): Eukaryota > Metazoa > Mollusca > Gastropoda > Neogastropoda > Muricidae > Rapana > Rapana venosa. The sequence goes on from CM054153.1 coordinate 14,186,732, forward strand.
CCTCAGCAATATCAGAAACCTACCAAGCCCTCTTTCGCACTATCTTCCAGTCTGCTCAACACCAGCCACACAACCAAGACACACAGGAAGACGGAGAGAAAGAGGGATGGGGGGTTTCAGTAGATGAGAACGAGGAGGATGTAACGATAGAAGGTGAGGAAGAACTTGAAATGAAATCACAGGAGTATAAAGCTTACGGTGAAAACAAACATAGGAGAAAGTGGATAAAAGCCTTCAATAGGTTTTTGAAAAAGACCCAAAAAGTCATGTTCCGTGTGGGAAATAAACTGCACAAGACTTGGCGTAAAATCAAGAACAAATCTGTCCAGTTTTGGTCTGAGAAGCCTGCCTTTGGTCGAATGGCTGCCAAGTTGAGGAACAACATCAACACATTGTACTCCAGGCTGCAGAAAAAGACGCAGGATTTGTTCAAGGAACACTCTGAGGCAAAACATGAAGAACAGAGAAAGAATTCTAAGCAAGGTGATAAAGAAACAGAAAAAAAAGTATCTGACAAGGATGATGAAAATGAACAAAAGGAAAGAATGACAAAACAAGGGGTGGAGGAAGAGAACAAGGAACGCAGAGCTGCTGCTGCCAGTTTCCAAATTCAGTCCAAGTTCCAACAACTTTACAGCAAAGTGGGCTCCATGAATGTAGAGGACTGGGTCCACACTGATGCCGCTGAATTGATGAAAGATATGGAGCTAGTTTACAAACAGTACGACAGTCTTCACCTGGACCTTCCCGTCTCAGGCAGGCAGTGGCTGGCCTGTCAGCGTACGTTTTGGACCAGTCTTGTGGCTCATCGAGAGCTGTCTCAACCCTCACTGGAGTGCTCTGAGTTCATGGCTCCTTGGCAGCTTGCTGTGATTGAGGAACAGAACTCTGCAAATTCACCACTCGGGAAGATCCAAGAACACTCTGCGTCAGGAAAGGACAACCCTTGGACCAGTGCGGACCACACGGACATGCATAACAGCAACAGCGACAAAGATGATCATCAATGCTCAGGAGATGATTGTCATGCGTAGTACTTAAAAGCGATGAAGACCATGATTACAGCCATGCTGTTGACAAGACCCTACAGTATCTTTCCCCTAAAGGTTGAAAAGAAAGTAATTATTTGGACAACATACCAGACGGTGCTGCTAAAGGAACATCCACCCAGGAAGCATGGTACATCCAACATGGAGAAACAATCTACACTCCGAGGAGCACAAAGCGGATTGGGTGTTTGAGTGTGCCACAGATTGGGAAGATGTTCGTCAACAAGAATATGAGGCAAATTGGGTATTTGAATGTGCCGCCAATCACAGAGTTACTCATCAGAAGAAAACAGGAGGAATATTCCGATCTGAGAATAGAAAGGCCAGATTCTTGATAAGCTTGGCATTGTTAGGATAAGTAGAATAGATTGTAGGAAATAACAGAATGATTTAGAAAAGTAACCACTGTCAAAATATCTGTTGGCGGTTTAGTGGATTTTGCTAAAAAATTATATTTGTATGTGTGTGTTACCTCTTCTAGATAGAAAAGGGAAAATGAGGGTTTATAAAAAAAAAAAAAAATTGAAAAGACAAGCAAGCCTCTTCCCACCCCATTTTGGGCAGTTTTGCTTGTGTATGTGAGGGTGAGTGAGTGTGAGAGAGGGAAAGAAAGAGAGAGAGAGAGAATGTGTGTGTGTGTTGTCTCAAAGATTGTGTAAAAACCAAAGTTCTGTGAGTGGTTTGATAGCTCTTTATCATGTGAAAAGTTTTGACCGGTGAGATTGTGTGATGCATATTTTTGTGAGTGAACTAGTCTACCTGATTGAATTGAGTTGCAAGGTTTAAAAAAAAAAAAGCTTAAAAAACAACACATACACATAACACACAATCTAGTAGTAGTACTTTTGACTGGGTAAGTGTACACAAATGGGAATTATGCCAGGCTTTTAATTGTAACATGTCACACAGACTCATAGTTGGACATTTCCCAGCTTAACACTCAGAGCACCATCCAGAATATGCACTCTTGTCTCATTCCTCATATCTGGGAATCACTATGCGACCAAAAGTACACACTGGATGAGAAGTTTGTGTTTATGGCTTGTCTTCATGTAGGCAGCCATACTCTTGACTTCAGAGGATTTTTGTTCTCCTTTGATTGAGATGACAGGTTGCTATATTAAGAGCATGTGATGAATAGAGACAATCTCAACATCACATTTTTTTAAGTATAACATTTTCATGTAGGTCTTGGCACTTTGCCTACATCAATAACTGATAAAGCTTTCTGCTCAGGCAGGTTTGAATAACAGTGCATGATGGATTAATAATTGAAATCCGTACAATCTTCCAGGCAAGCTTATGTGCAGGTCTGCAAGTGCCTTAGTTTCCTTTCTTCCATGTAGAAATTTAAAACAGATCAAGTGCACTTGTTCAAGATCTCACATTTCATGCCTGTGTTTGGTGAGCTGTTCAAAAAAGAAGAAAAGAAAACCAAACCAGTGAGGAAGCCAAGGCTTGACCAGCATATTCTACTGAGTGGATTCCCATGTATGAAGAAGCATATGGAATATTCTGCAGGCAGTGTTGCCCCTTTGGGAAAACTTAAAAGAGAGAGTGGTAGAGAGAAATTTTTTCCAGATGTGCTCAGTGAAACTTTTGTTCAATGTGTGTGTGTGTGTGTGTGGGGGGGATGTTATGTAAGAATCAGAATCTTAGGTATTGTGACATCCACAAGGTTTTGAGCAGAAAGAAATGTGCGCTACTTTTTTTGTGTCTGTGTGAACACATTTGACCCGATAACTTGGATTTCGCTTTTTTGAAGAAAAAATGCTAATTTTAAAACTTACTCAGTTTCCATTATACCTAATGAGTTACCAGATTCATTTCAAAATTTCATAAAAGTTTTTTAAAAAATTGCTCATATAAAATTTCCCACTTTTTTCTCACTTGTTTGTATTCATTCACTTAAAGTTTTCTGTCAGGAAAGGTGACGTCATACAAAAGGTGATGTACGAACTGTGAAAAATTGCTGCTAATTATCATGCCTCCTCACTTTGGGTTATATATCTCTGTATCTGGCATGGCCCATGTGCAAGTCTGATGGGCAAGCTCAAGTTGCTGATACACATACCTTTTCAAACGTATGACTCAAGAGAATCATTTAAACCTGTGCTGTCAGGCCTGCCCATGTGAAATGGATGATGTGCAACTTGAAACATTTAAAAGGTTAAAAACTTAATAGTTCCTAGGAATCAATTTTTCAAAGACTTTGCATAGATGCATGTGCATGCATAATAGGCATGGGCTCAGGCTGAGTGACTGGAAGACGCTGATTTGAATAGATCACAATGTATTCTGAACAGTCAGGTCTATCTCAGCTCCCTAAGCTGTTTGCAGGCTACATTTATAGCAACGCACAATATGTTTAGGATGTGTTTGTCTCTGATTGTCCCAGTCATGTTTCCTGGGAGGTTTGTGCGTGAGTCAATACTTGTGAGACAAACGGGCGCTGTGTTTTTCATTCTGTCTCAGATCTCGTAGATGATGGAGCAGGGTTTTTATTCTTTCTGAAATCTTCGATATAATGGAAGCTGAAAGAAACAGTACTTTTTAAGGTTAGTAATTTTGACACGTGCGTGTGTGTTTTGAAACAAACAAAAAACATCAACATAAACTTATAGGTTTGATTGTGTTTGGTTGTTTTTGATTTTTTTTGTTTTTTTGGGGTGTGTTGGGGGAGGGGTCATCTGTCCATTATAAAATCTGACCTTTGAAGAAAGTCCAGGGTACCGGAAAATACTAGTAGATTGACAGTTGCTGGATTAACTTGTGTTCAACTTTTGTGTATCTTTATATTATGTGTTTAGTGCTACATATTTGATTGTTTTGTACAGGGTTCGTACAAATCTTAAAAAGCCCTGATTTTTGAAGATCCAAAATAAGGCCCCTAAAAAGCCCTAAAAATGAGACCTATGGCCCTGGAGGCCCTAAAAAGCCCTAAAAATGGGAACCATGAGTGGGAGTTTCTGTTGAAATGTAGATTAAACAAATACACAAAATAAAACTTATGAGAATTGATAGCAAGAAGGATGTCCAAAGATCGTATTATGACCGATAGAGCCTGTCGTCTGCTATTCATGTCGCGCCACCTATTTTGCCAAGGGAGGTAATTTGCCTCCATTGGAAGCGCATATTCGCTTTGCTTTCATCAGTTATTTGTTACATGCCGAAAACTACCTCCCCCTATGGTATGTCCGTAATTTGTTTGGAAAATGATGTTTAACTATGAAACTGCAATCATTAGTTAAAATAATACCAGTTTTCTGTTTACTGCGCTACAGTCCTTCTCTACGAGATTCTTCAATTTTAGCACAGCTGAGCTGTGAATAGAAAGGCCTATTGTTTGTCCTGTGCGCGTTTTAAAAAATGGCAGTCAGTGATAGAGTCGTGTGTCAGAATCGAATTGAGGAGATTATCCCACAGATTTCCTGCAGAATGCATACAGAAACAAATCCAATTCATAAGGCAAGTCACAAATGCCTGAATATTACAAATGTACAGGGAAAATACAAATGTTTGAATATTTTCCACCACTGTATGTGGCCGGTTTAGTTGACTTTACTTTAAAATTTGCAGCTTATTCAGTTATTGGCCGACTTGATCTGAAGATTCTTGTTTTAAAAACAAACAAAGTTTGGGCAGAGGGTGTTGGCATCCTTTTCAAGCCAGTGTTCGGCCTACCTCTCTGTCTGGATTGACCATGCGGGACTTGTACATGTATTCATAGTGAAGAGAACTTGCGTCCAGCAGCCTCTCTCTGTGTCTTTCTCAGTTTCTGTCTCTGTCTCTCTCTTTTATGCATGCATGTATGTGCATGCACACACGTGCGTGTATGTGTTTGAATTCCTGCATGTACGCATGTGTGAGATTGAAATAAAGGAGCAGAATTTGGAAGAGGCACTGTGACTGTGTGAGGGTATTGTTATTACCAGTTCTAGTACCGGGCAACCATCTGCATCTTTGGTAAGGCAAGGAGACTAGTTCACATCAGATGAAGTTTGAGGGATAGTGTCTTTAAAATTCACTTTGCTAGCTGTTTGTGAAAAATATCTTGGAATCAGAGACACTTATTTCAGTTTTCACTTTACTTTGTATTTCAAGACATGGACACTTCCATCACACCATGGATGTTTTACTGTGTGAGGATTTTAATTCATTGTTGTATCTATGAGTGAAAGACATTTTATTCTAGAACTTCACTTGAATTTGTGTCAATAATCAATATCCATCATGCAGTTGTAGACGAGAAGACTTTGCTTACGTGAATTTGAGCTTGGTTTATCAAAGTAAACGTGTACACAGGTTGATAACATACACTTTGATACCCTGAGGCTAGGCCCTAAATTTGGAAATAATGGTCCCTAAAAAGCCCTAAAAAGGCCCTAAATTTTTCCCCACCAACTCTGTATGAACCCTGTTTGTATCTCTTTCACATTTTTTGGTATGTATTAATTCACTGTGTGGTTATAACATGAAATATAATCTATTCTTTGTCAAACATGTAACCATTGTGATTTTTGTTTATTTTACATTGTATCATTGTTACATGTATGTAATCATTGGAATCTTTTTATATTACATAGTCTTTGTTATGTTTAAAATCATTTAAATCCTGTGGATTTGATGAAAAATTTTGCTCCTTCTGTTAAAAGTCATGAAGAAAAAGGTTATAAATGAGGAAGTCAAGACATTTTTTTTGTCAGCTGAAACTGAAATGCAATATTTTTTTTTAAAGAATCAATTTATTTAAAGTAGAATGCTGTTGTTTTCTTGAACTTAAAATATTTACCATTAGTTGTTTAAGTCTAGTGTGAATGAAAGTTTAATCTCATTCAGTGGGAATGAAAGACCAGGTAGTGAGGTTGTCATTTTTTTCTTTTTTAAATCTTAAATGCTGATCAGGTTGTTCAAAAGTTGGTGAGTAGCCAACAAAACTATTCCATCATTCATACCGTAAAGAATCATGAAAATTATAAAAAGGGAACAAATGTTTTAAATGCTGTGTGTCTGCTCAAATTCATATATATATATATATATATATATATATATATATATATATATATATATATATATATATAACAGTGGCTTCAGTTTCCTTACCTTTTCTTGTTGTATGCTTGAGAGAAGTAAGGTCTCTGATGCCTCACTCCCCTACGACCTTATAAGTTATGGGACACCTTTACCTTTTGTATGCCTGAAAGATTGAAAAATGGAATTTTTTAGTCGGTGGAAGTTATGTTGTATTTCTAGTGCAGGTCTTGATCATGTAGAATAAAAACATACGCTAGTTTGAGTAGAATGAAGTTGCACGTTTTAAGATTTGGTTCATCTGAAACCAGTGTGATGGTTTGGTATGGTGCCTTCTTTTTGTCTCTTTTTTTCTTTGATTGTCATTGTAACTTATTCAAGCATTGAAATACATGTTGGTGTATATTTTTACTTAGTTCTTGACATGTTGGCAGTTTTGTTGCACTGTATTGTTTGTATCCTTTGGTTTTTTGTAGCATATCTGTTACTGTTGTCTTGATTACCAAACTTTTGGTCCATGTAGATTGTATTTTTAATGTATTAGGTTTGGTTGTTCTTCATTTTTGTGTGTTCTAAAATGAGCTCTGATGACCCTGTTGTTCTAAATTGACTTTGTTTAAATTGTGTTCTGAAAATGACCCCTGATGATCCTGTTTTTGAATTCTCCAATCATGATCTGATAAAGGGGAGAGAAATCTTTCAGACTTTATGATCTGATGGGTGAGCATGCTGTAGCTTTGGTTGACATTTGGTCTGGATCTGGTTTTTAAGGCTGGGGAATATTTCTTTTAAAGAATCATGAACCTTACATGTTTTAGTTCCATTCATAAGTCAATTGCAATCATAGTAAGCTGGTGGGGTACAAATGCTGTACACCAGCTTGTTTAATATTTATCATACAGATTTATGGTGGCATGAATTATGACATATTGTTATTTTGGAGGTAGAAATGTTTATCAGAGTTACTAATCAGCATTTTGATTTGTTATTGATTTATTAAACTACACCATTCCATCATAATAACCTGAAAAAAGTAACATTTGATAGAAGTCATAAAAAGGAACACAATATTCAAAATGTCTATTTGCTCAATTTGTATTGTCACTCCACATCTTTCTTATTCCTTACCTGGACAGGAATGAACCTCCCAGGGTTCAGTCTGGCCAATATTTATTAATTATACCACTTTAAGTCACAAGATTTCTCTGCATGAAATTTGGGCTGCTCTCCCCAGGGAGAGCATGTTTCCACAAGAGCAGCACCACCCTTTTTTTGGTTTTTGTTTTTGTCTGCAGGTGTATTTGTTTCCCTATCAGAGTGGCTTTTTTCTAAGAATTTTGCCAGGACAAGTCTCTTGTTGCTGTGGGTTCTTTTATGTGTGCTGAATAATTTTGTTTAACACATGGGACCTTGTTTTTTTTGTCTCATCCAAAAGACTAGTGCCCTGACCACCACTTGTGGTCTAATGGAAGAGGGAAAAGTTTCGGGCCCAAATGGGAATCGAACCACTGCACACTTCTGACCCGGACTTTTCGCATTCTAGACAGGACGTTAATTCTAGACCACCAATCCACATTGCCTGAAAAATTTAGTGCAGTACAGAAAAGACTCCTTGTGGGGTTACGAGAGCAGTCAAGTCACACATTTAACCTGGTTGAAATACTGACAAAATGTACATTCATTAATGGGAAAAAATATATGTGAGCGCTGATTAGACATGTTGAGAAAGTGCTGTGGTTTGAGCACGCTATCATACATAATGAGATTATTTTCTTTGGGATGGTTTTACATGATCTTTCATGCCTCTTTTTTTTTTCTTTAAAAAAATAATTCTTGTACATCATTTATCAGTAAATGCTTTCATGTAGATGTTAGTATGCATATGCCAAGTTTTTAGCGTGATATGTCATTCATGTACTTTACAGTAATGAATCTATAATTGTAGTTATGACTGACAACCAAACTTTTTATTTGCAGATTGCTTTTAATAGATTTCTTGTTTTGATCATATACCTTACTGTAGCATGTTCAAAACTTCAGCTTTGACTTTTCTTCTGCATTCGCCAGGTGGATAGCTCCTCAGTCTCTGTGATGAAGGCAGCAGTATCCGGCAGGCCTTGTTAGTCACCCTAGAACTTCTTGCTCACTTAGTGAGGGGGGGGGGGGGGGGGGTGGAGGTAGGGCCAGATCCTTTTCAGTGTGCCTCATGTAGCAGGCAGGACTGCAGCACATGTTCTGTTGTGTGACTGCCAGTCTTGCAAGGGTAATAGTTTTGACTGACGACCACATTTTTTAAAATACCCATAGATTGCATAGAATGTTTGCTCACTTGTTTGCGTTTTTGTTGTTGGTTTTTTTCGGTCCTCAGAAGTGTGGTCTTATGATCCTGTTTTTGTGTTCTTGTAATGTGTTGGGATGATCTGACCGAGGCGATAAAAACCTCTGATGAAAAAAGTGCATGCATTGTTTTAGTGGGTGATCATTCCACTGTAGCTTATGGTGATATTTTCTCCATGGCTGATTTTTAAGGTTGAGGGTCTTTTTGTCACAGAGTTCATGTGCCTTTAATATGCAAAGTTTCTCATGTTCCAAGGTTTGTGAAATAAAATGATAAATGTTTGTATGTGTTTGTTTTGGCCAGCATGTGTACATAGTTACATGCAAGCATGTATACTTTATATGCACATGATGTATGTATGCACACATCCACAACTTCACACACCTGGTCTTCTCCTGTGCTTGTAATTTTGAAGGAGGTCTGCCCGCTCGCCTCAGTCGACACATTTCGAGTTTAGAGCAGTTCATTTTATTGTACAGGTTGCATACTGGGTATATCTGTATTTCCATAACCCACTGAATGCTGACATGAATTTCGGGATCTTTAACATGTATATTTGATCTTCTGCATGTGTATATATACACAGAGAAATATATAACACCTTACGACTACCTCCCCACATGTGGCAACACAGCCACTGCTTTACACACACTGTCAATTTAAAAAAAAAAAAATTTAACAGCAGTAATTCCGTCATAAGTATTTGAAACTGTCTACCTTGTACAGGTAAAATTGTGGGTTCAAATCTCATCTAAACCTAGACTTTTTCCTTATCTGCTTGACCATAGGAGGTCACCTGGATGCTAGACTTTTAGATGAGACAAAGAACCAAGGTCCCATGAGCAACCCTACTTTTAGGACATGTAACAGAAAACAAGAGGATAAAGAAAAAGTGGTCCCTGACAGATTCTTTTGAAAAACGGCCACTAAAATGTAGGAAAACAGAGTTTGATCCAACACAACCATCTATTAAAGCTTGTCAAAGGATGTCAATCTTAGCTGCTTCCCCTGCTTTACACTGCTCTGTGAAGATCTCCCACATTTTTGGGTCAGGAGGTTTTATTGCTTGTAAAGGGTTTTTTTTGGTTTTTTTGGTTTTTTTGTTCCTTGGCTACAGCTCCGAGGTTCACCAATGGTGGGGATTTGTGTACGCGACCGTTTTTGCCTACTATGAAGGTAGCCACATTCTGACTGCAGGGATGATTACTGGGTATGCTCATGTTTCTGTAACCCACCAAACACTGATATGAACATCGAGATTTTTAACATGCATATTTGATCTTCTGCTGGGAATTAAGTCAATGGCAGGTCTGCACTTGAAATTGACCTTCTTCTTAGTCCTTATAGATCCTAGCGGAGTATAGGGCCTCAACAGCGTCCCTCCACCTTCTCCTGTCTCTGGCAAGGGTCTTGGCCTCTTCCCATGTCAGGCTGGAGTCTCTCAGCTCACTATGCAGGCTTCTCATCCAGGTCTGTTTGGGGCGCCCTCTCTTCCTTTTCCCCTGCGGGTTCCACTCGAGCGCTTGTCTGTGATGTTGCAAGGCTCCCTTCCGTAGGGTGTGGCCAACCCAACGCCACTTTCGCCGCCTTACTTTGGGCATCCATAGGCTGTTGGTTCGCCCCCATCCACAGGTCGGTACTTGGCACTCTGTCGAACCATCTGAGATGAAGGATCTGCCGGAGACATCCGTTGATGAAGGTCTGGATCTTGGAGGAGCTGGTGTTGATGACCTGCCAAGTTTCTGACCCGTAGAGAAGCACAGACTTCATGTTGGAGTTGAAGATCCTGAGCTTGGTGGTTGTGGGGATCGCATTTGTTCTCCATACGGGTTTCAAGATGGCAAATGCTTGGCGTGCTTTCTTTATTCTTGCCTTGATGTCTTCGTCTGTGCCTCCTATCTGGCTGATCTTACTGCCCAGGTACACAAATTCACTGACATCCTCTGCTTTCCCAGAGATGGTGACAGGAGCCTCTTGCTGGTTGTTGGTACGCAGTTGACTTGAAGATTGTAAAAATCCCCACCCTTCATTCACTAGATGCCACCGAGATTCAAACCCACAACTTGAGAAGAATTGCTGTCACCCTCATCACGGACTGGTTTTAAAACTATTCTGCATAACTGATTATTCATCTCTAGGTTATAAAACGTTTTAACCCCCCCCCCCCCCCCCCCCCCCAACAAAAACCATAATAAACACTCCAAAGCACAAAAACAAATAAAATAAGAGCACTGCAGAATCGACATCCTGTGCCCATCCCAGTGTTTACAATATCACTTAGTTGCCAGAACAAAACCATCTTATATGCAAAATGTCAAAATGAAAAAAAAATGTTTGAAAGATTTGCTTAAAAAAAGCAGACCAGAATGGCAGAAAATAACAGATATGACTGAAAGGTCAGGAAAAAGACAGAAACAAAGAGAGTGATGAGAAAGGTGAAACTTCTAGCATAGAATTTCCAGAAGGTGGAGATGCTCTTCATACTGAAAAAGCCCCCAGAATCCCAACAGGAGGAGCCAGAGGAGGAATATCCAATAAAAGCTAACATTAATTATGATATGGCTAAAGATATAACATAAAACAACCTGATTTTTCACAGCAAGCCAGGCTTGCAGAGGAAAACTATAATCCTACCATCTTTGATAAAGTTCTACAAACCTTGTAACATGATTGCCATTCAGCTTGAGGCTACATGATTCCAGACAGAATGATAGAACAGTCAGGATTGTGCTCCCCCCCCCCCCCCCCCACACACACACACACTCTGCTGCCTCCCTTGCTCGATCTTTAATTAGAGCCCCCAAGAAGGGCTCAGCACAATCTGCCACTGCATTTGGGCCTACATCAGATGAATAGGCAGACATCTGGGGCGCTAAAATGTTCCTTCCCACTTCCACCTCCTCTTTCCCAACTCCACTTATCTGCCCCTCCCCATCCCCTCCCTCTGCCTATCCCTTTCTCCCTCGTGTCTAGCTTCTATTCTCATTCTGCATCCCCGCCCCTCCCCCCCCCTTTGATATGAGGTAGGCTAAGGCAGGGCAGATATATTTCTCTATTTTGTGCTATTTTTATATTGGACGAAATGTCAGGCACTTTTTGAACAATTGTAAGAATAATAAGAAGAAGACCAAGACACTACCCTGCCCTCCTGTTCCTTGTGAAATAACCAAGTTTTTGCGTGTTTCAACCTAAACATAAAAAACCCAGTTTAGTTTTTATTTTCCTTGGAAGGGAGAAAAATCTTCGAACTCTTTTGAGAAGAAGACTTGTTTCTAACGCGGAAGTGAAACCAGAACTGGATCTAGTTTCGCTAATACAAGAACTGAGCATTTCTCAGAAAACTAATTCGGGAAACTATGAGACAGCAACCGGATCGTACTGAATAAATCAGGTAGGCTTGTGAACCAGTATTCTGTCTTAATGCTAGGCTTGATTTGATTATCAACGATATAGTTTTTCTTTGTTACTGGAGTTGTCATGTGTTGAAAGTCAAACAAACCAGAAAAGTGACAAAACCAAGTGGAGTAGGCTAAGACTAAAAGGTGGGATTTTCCATCAGCTTTATCAGGAATCGCCTGCTCCAAACATGGTTTCATTTGTATCCGTGTGCCACTATAACTTGATATAACTAAAAGTTTAAGAATAAAAGATTATCATATATGGCTTGTTGAATGCAAACTTGTGGAAAGTGTTATTTTCATTTTATTTCAGTAACAAAATAAACAAATAAATTAGGAAGAAATTTAAACACTTTTAATCATAGTGACAACCTGGACACATCGCCACCATCGACGTTGTGGATGAAGGTAAGTCAGTAAGATTAATTTGACATAATTGCTGGTTGTGTCAAAAGGGAAAAAAAAAGAGAATTAAACGTGTAGAAGTCTAGTCAGGTCAGTCACTCCACATCAAGTCTCTGTGGCGCAATCGGTTAGGGCGTTCGGCTGTTATTGTTAACCGAAAGGTTGGTTCGAGCCCACCCAGGGACGAAAATTTTTTAATCAGTGGCATTGCTCTTGTGGCAACTGGCTCTCCCTGGGAGTGCAGCCTGAATTTCACATGGAGAAATCTGCCATGACTTAAATTGGTATCTATAAAATTTGTAAAAAAACCCCAAGATTAGTACTAGCAGAGATGTGCAGTGCAAAATGTCACAAAATCAATGTATGTTGTAGTAGTAGTAGTATGTTCTTTCGAGCCAGAAGGCCCATAGAGCCGGAGCTTATCCGGTTTCTGTAGCGTTAAGCGAACTGATGGTTTTTCACCACCCCTGTGACAGGACGCTAGTCTGTCGCCAGATACTTCCCCAGCAGAGCTGGTACCCACTTGTACACCTGGGTGGAGTGAGGAAAATAGGAGTAAAGTGTCTTACCCAAGGACACAACACCGAGCCGAGCGGGGATCGAACCCGCGACCTCTGGATCACGAGTTGCCCGCCTAAACCACTTGACCACGGTGCCTCCAATGTATGTGTAGAAATCAATAATATAATGTGTAGAAATCTAATCAGGTCAGTCAATAGATACTCGAGATCTGTGCAGTACAAAGTGTGTATGTTTAAGGCCAGACATGAGACCACGCTGGGACATATATTAATGACGAAAACAACCACCATAATTTTGGTTTATAAGTACTTAGTATGTATTGACTTAATATAAACAGTCAAGATGTGTGTGCATCAAAATTATTAATTTTGACTAACCCCAGACTGGTGGCCTAAGCAAATGTTTTGTGAAGCAGGTTAATTGTGTCTTGTTTAGTTTTAGTCTTGAAGGTGTAGGAGTTACCAGTTTAGGAATGCTGCAAATGATTACTACTTTAATAAAAGGCCTAGAAACTCGTGTATAACTTATAAGTCCTACAACTTTTTATGTCTTTGTTTTTGGCGGATTAGATTAGGACTGAAGTTGTAACATTTTCCAAAACCAGGGGAAGTAAATCTTTTGTAAGATTGAGACCCTACAAAGGTAAAAGGTAAAGGAGTCCCATAACCTATAAGGTCGTAGGGGAGAGAGGCGTCAGAGACCTCACTTCTCTAGGGCCAGCATATTGAGGGCGGCGCCCATCTCCTCTCCCTCGCTGCTTTGCCTTCCATGACCCTAAAGAGGGCAGGTACCCATTTACAGCTGGGTGAACTGGGGGAACTGTACTGAAGCCAAGGTGCGCAAACGGTCACCCATCCAACTGGTAACCTTGCTCGACGCTGCTCAACTTGGCTGGGGGAAAGCAAGTGCTCTGACCACTGAGCTATCCCGTCCCCCTACAAAGGTAACTGTGCTCAAGTCATCCTGCACTTTTTTCTTTACACTATCCCTGTGTTAAGGAAGAGAACCCCTCTTTCCCAGTACATGTGCACTGCAGGTTATCCATAGGGAAAAGGTTAAAACATTTTTGCTGCCAAGGAAATGAGAAGTAAGTCAGTTCTATTTGCTTTGGGTTTGTTCGTTTTTAAAAAAAACTGAAAACGGGTATTTACTTTAAAAAACATTCTGGTGACTTTGCTACTGGATAGACACACATGAAGGTATATATTTTCTAAATGAGAAATGTATAAAGAGTTTAATTTTACTTTTTTTTTTTTTTTTTGGGGGGGGGGGTGTGATTTTTCAAAGACCTGCATGTTTTGAAAAAAAAAATCTTCAGGATCTTTTTTATATATTTCAGGTTATTGGATATTAATTGACTTATGCCATTTGCCTAGTAATACAATATTATCAGGACTAATGAACCGCGATTTTGCATATGAATTGCTCAACAAAAACTACATGATTAAATGTGATATACTAAAAAAATGACATTAAAAAAATATATTAGCCACTCCACACAGTCAATCAGCTTTACCCCAGGTTATCCAACAAACTTGCTTCAAAAAAAAAGTATCTCATTACATCAGGAGATTGTCAGTTATCAATGGATTATACAG
>CM054153.1:14203572-14313572 GCA_028751875.1 Rapana venosa
ACATATGTTAATTGAAGACAACAACAACACACACACACCGTGACGCACACACACACAGTGACAGACACACACACACACACACACACACACACACACACACACACACACACACACACACACACACACACACACACACACACATACACTCGGGGAAAAATCACAGCAGGTCTGAGGCTGAGAAAAATCTCTAGTTTACAGCATTTTCCTGAACCAGCAAACACACTGGGGTTGAGGTGAAGCTGTTTCCTGCTAGATAAAGAAATGGCTGGATTTTTTTTGTTTTTTGTTTGTTTGTAACTCAGTTCAAGTACCACTTGTAAGCCAAACCCTTGCCAGTATAACAGGACTTAGTGGCTGTTTTTTGTGGGGGTTTTGGATCCTGTTTGTGTCTGAGTGAATGAGTCGAACAGAAGTCAGTGTGAGGTGCAGAGCAGTGTGTGTGTGTGTGTGTGTGTGTGTAGTAGTAGTTCTTCAGTTTAACGTCCTTCCACTAAATAGTGATATCAGACTGGAAAGTGTGTGTGTGTGTGTGTGTGTGTGTGTGTGTGTGTGTGTAGTGGGTTAGTAGGGAGGGGTATGCACATAAATAATCAATCGCAATAAACAAATATTATGAAAAAAGCATAAACAAGAATTCTGAACAGAAAAAAAAAAAGAACAGTTAAAATATTAACGTTGCAATTCATATAACTAGAAGCTATCCTCATATTAAAGGAGTCTAAAATAGGAGTATGACTTAATGACAAAACAATTTGTTTCATTAATGGAATGTCTTGTAGAATTTGCTGTAAGCTACGGACTGGGAAGACAGGTAAAACGTTTTTCAGATCTCTGCATCGTAAAAGAATATGATCATTGGTAAGATTTTCGCCACAGATACATGTTGCTTTTTTTTGGTTATTAGTAAACAAGTGTGGGCTCATGATGTAGCAGTTTTAAAACATCTGGCATTATCCTTAGTACGTTCCAGACTCATTTATGGCCAGGAAGCATTTTTCAGTGCTCCAAAGTATTTATTACAGAAAATGACAATACTAGACTGCAAGGCTTTCAGATTAGCTCTGGGGGTACCTTTTCATGCATCATCTGTGGGTACCTACAAGGAAATTGGAATTTTGCCATTAGACAAATATCGACAACTGGCTGTGGCTAAATATCTCTTATGTTGTTCAACACAAGAAACCAATGTGGACAACGAAATTAGTATAAGATCCGATGTCAACTTTCCTAAAAGAGCACATTCTATTCGCTCAGTCACCACAGCTAGAACTTATACTTCTCAATTATTTGATAACGCAGAAATATTTCCCACAAAAATAGCTAAATCAAAGATTCACTCCTCACCTTGTCCCCCATGGGAACTTAAGAGAGCTAATTTTGACGTAAATTATTCCTCTTTAACTAAAAAAGGTAATGAAAATATCCTTAGCTCATCAGTAAAAGAATATATACAAACTACTTATCCAAATCATTAAAAAATGTACACAGATGGTTCCCTTTTAAACAACAATGAGGCGGGTGCAGCTTTTGTCATTCCATCTTTGAAAGTAGAGAGATCATTTTCTATTGGGAAAAATCGATCTATATTTACAGCTGAATTATCTGCTATTTTGATGGCTTTATATTATCTTCTAGATTTTCCTAAAGACATATTTCAAACGCTTTTCTGTGTTGATTCTAGGTCAGTCTTACTTGCTCTGAGAAATTTCAGTTCAAAAGTGAGACAAGATCTCATAATTGAAATTAGTCATCTAATTCATTTTCTGATGATACGAGGCACTGGTGTGTGTGTGTGTGTGTGTGTGTGTGTGTGTGTGTGTTGTTTCATTGGTTGTGACAGATGAGTAGAACAGGAAAGTCTGCATGAGCTGTGTGTGTGTGTGTGTGTGTGTGTGTGTGTGTGTGTGTGTGTGTATGTGATTTTTTGTGTTGAATGAGTAGAACAGGAAAGGACTAGCCTTGTGTGCATGCACATACGTGTGTGTGTGTGTGTGTGTTTACAGTGTTATAATTTTTCAGGATAATGCACATAATGAATATAATTTCTTAGTAAGGTCTGTTTATTTCATTTTTGTTTATTTGACCCAAATGTTTTTTCATTGTGTTTTTGTGGTGTTTAAGTTGATTTTGATATTGAGCAAGATATGTCAGTCAGTTTGAAATGAACTTTGTTTGTTTTTAAATGTTCATAATAATAACTCACCAACTACAAAAAATATAATCAACACTTTCAGAAAAATGAAGAGTTCCAAGAAAACTAGTAGGAGAAATATTAATAATGATAAAATTATACAAGTATCACTGACAACAATATCTATAACTAGACAACAGCCCTTGCAGCACCAATAGTACTGGACCTAAAGGAAAGTTTTCCCTATGTTTGTGTACTGCAGATTGGGCTGTGCTGAACAGTCTGCATGTCATACTGGTGCATGTGCAATACTAGCAGCTGTGACAGATGGGGAAACCTTTCTCTGTAAGTATGGTGAAACAGAAGAAAGAAAGAGAAAGGGAGTGGGGGGGGGGGGGGGGGGGGGATAGGAGGAACAGAGCGCTGAATGCTGAAAATGGTTTATTGTCATTGACAATTCTGTCTTTTTGGCAGTGAATACAATATGAGCAAGCACATTTCTTAGTGACATCAGTTTTGGCATAGAGCTGTAGAGAGAAAGAGGCAGGGAAAGAGAGAGTCACAGTGACAATAGTTTATTGTGATAAGCTGTTCAGAAGGGGACAGTGGAAAGGGGACTGGGCACAAAACATATATTATATGTGATGCTCCACCACGAAATTAGTCGCATTGCACCTGACTCACTTTTCTGCTAGGAGCTATTTTAGGTATGTGGGGGCGAAGTTATCCATTTTTAGATTTTGATTGATTATAAAACTAGCCATTCTTCTATGTTACACTGAAGTATCAAAGCTACTGTCAAGAATGATGTTGCCAACAGGTGAACAAGTGATATGAAACTAGGATATGGTGTGCAGTCACTAGCATACGTATACCATCACTTAATGTAAATCTTATGTTCTAGTATCTAGTTTGTTTAGATATATATAATTATCAATATTCTATTATCTCAGCAATGTTTATAAAGTGTTGTACGTGTGACTTGTAAGGCTTGAAGGTTAAAAACTAGAGTAAATATGATAGAAACTTATGCTTACAGTTAAAACCCAGTAAAAGTCATCCAACTTCAGTACACCAAACCCATACTGAAATGCTAAATGCACTATTAAAACAGATGCCTTCCAGGATGGGGGAAACCAACGACTACAGGGAACTCACTCTGACAAAGTCATTCATGACAGTCTACTTTTTCGGATTGGAACCGTTCAACACTCGGCCGTTATCCATCTTACTCGACTCGCCCATCACCTGTGAAGAAGTCCTTATCCAGTGTGCTGAACATCTGTCTGAAAGCCTGGGCCGTTATTTCTTGCGAGACAGCGAAAAGAGCATTGGACCTCTCCATTTGCCGCTCTTTGGACTGTGCATGAAGGAACTGTATCAGTGCCCCAAACCTAAGGACCTATTTTCCCTGCTGTGGATTGCGGAAGGGCGTGTCTTCTCTTCGAGCCATGCAGGACAGGAGTTGTATTTTCGGATGAGGGTGAGACCGCCTGGTTCGAAAACTCTGACTGACAAGATTCCACCTGGTGTTTGTGCGGATTACCTGTTTTGGCAGGTGAGTTGTGTGTGTGTGTTGCCTGTTGTGTTGGTTTTCACCTGCCCCTTTCTCATCCCACTAATTTTTAAAGTTTTTTATCCCCTAGCGCAATGACTGTGCCTTTGGATGTGGTGGTTTTTATTTGCTTTATGAAACACAGATTGGTTTATATTCATTTGAGTCTGTGACTGGTATTGTTCCAGGAATGAAAAGGTTGAAAAACTTTAACACTCAACTGCACATTACTATCAGTCTACTCTTTAAAACAATAGCAACCACACACATGCACACACGCACCGTGTGCACACGCGTGGCCAGTGGTGATAAGTTTGTGCTTGTGTATCCTGGAGGTGTGTGGTGGTTGTCGTGATGGTTGTGGTAGTGGTGATTTTAGCCCTTATAATATGGCCTCTTGGTTGGTGGGGCTATAAACAAGACTGGTGACGATGTAGGGGTAGGGTGTTGTGTGTGTGGAAGGGAGGGGGGAGGATACGGTGGGTGAGTGTATACATGTGTAGGGGGTTTGTGTGTAGGTGGGCAGATGTGTTTGTGTGTGTTATTTATTGATTTTTAGTGTTTAGTTATTCTTTTATATTCTTTTATATCGAGGATAATGGAATAAGTACTCATGTGCTCTTTTACATCCAGTCCCCGTGTGTATGCGGTTTTGTAAATTTTGTCATCTGTTTCCACCGGCACACAATGGCCTACTCTTCTGAAAAGCGGAACAGGATTTAACGTGTGCGCAAGATGTTCTTCATGCGTTTGAACACGGGGCTTCGGTTTATAGTCTCATCCGAAGGACGATGTGTGTATGTGTGTGTGTGTGGTTGCTATTGACTTTGTAGATTGATAGTAATGTGCAGTTTAGTGTTAAATTTATTCATCCTTTTCATTCTTGGGACAGAGCTCTGAGGTTTTCCAATGGTGAGATTTCATGTATATATACAAGGAACCTTTTCCCCACCATCAAGATGATAGCCATATTCTAACTTTGGCACTTTGATATGAAATTTTTTTAGGTGCCATTTTACTATTGTGCACAGGGTTTTTTTTCCCCCCCTGAGGTTTAATTGATTTTCATATTTCATTGATTGTTTTGATACAGGACAGACTGCAAGGCTTGGCTTGGTCTAAAATCTTCATCCTTGCGTACTGAGCATGATTCATTCATTCATTTTTTTGGTTTGGTTTTGTTTGTTCCTCAGCTAGAGTTCCAAGGTTCACTAATGGTGATATTTTGTGTATGGGACAATTTTGCCCACCATGAAAGTAGCCACACTCTGACTGTGGGGATATTCCTTCCTTCCTTCCTTCCTTCCTTCCTTCCTTCCTTCCTTCCTTCCTTCCTTCCTTCCTTCCTTCCTTCCTTCCTTCCTTCCTTCCTTCCTTATTTTGTGTATGGGACAATTTTGCCCACCATGAAAGTAGCCACATTCTGACTTTGGGGATATTCCTTCCTTCCTTCCTTCCTTCCTTCCTTCCTTCCTTCCTTCCTTCCTTCCTTCCTTCCTTCCTTCCTTCCTTCCTTCCTCCTCCTCCTTCCTTCCTTCCCTCCTTCCTCCTTCCCTCCTTCCTTCCTTCCTTCCTTCCTTCCTTCCTTCCTTCCTTCCGTCCGTCCTTCCTTCCTTCCGTCCTTCCCTCCTTCCTTCCTTCCTTCCTTCCTTCCTTCCGTCCGTCCTTCCTTCCTTCCGTCCTTCCCTCCTTCCTTCCGTCCGTCCGTCCTTCCTTCCTTCCGTCCTTCCTTCCTCCTTCCTCCTTCCTTCCTTCCTTCCTTCCTTCCTTCCTTCCTCCTTCCTTCCTTCCCTCCTTCCTTCCTTCCTTCCTTCCTTCCTTCCTTCCTTCCGTCCGTCCTTCCTTCCTTCCGTCCTTCCCTCCTTCCTTCCTTCCTTCCATCCATCATTCTCTCTCTCATAATGTTGTTTTGTTGTTCACCTTCCCCCCCCCCCCCCCCCCCCCCCTTTGTTCCTGAAGAGTGGTGGTTCTGTAGTGTGCAGAAGATGTTCTCAGCGGTCGTGTGTGGATGCTGTTTTCATCCTTCTTTCCTTCCTTCCTTCCTTCCTTCCTTCCTTCCTTCCATCATTCTCTCTCTCTCTCATAATGTTGTTTTGTTGTTCACCTTCCCCCCCCCCCCCCCCTCCTTGTTCCTGAAGAGTGGTGGTTCTGTAGTGTGCAGAAGATGTTCTCAGCGGTCGTGTGTGGATGCTGTTTTCATCGGACAACAGAATCAAGAGTATTGACGCCATCAACTTCAACGCCCTTCACATCATCATGGCGTCTGCTCAGTATCGTCTTCATGATGTGGTGGTATGACACATATATCTGTGTGTGTGTGTGTGTGTGTGTGTGTGTGAGTGTTGAGAGAGAGTATGAGTGATGCAGAGAGAGAGAGAGGGGTGGATTGTGTGCTTTTTGTGTGTGTCCTCACATATGCGTGTGTGCATGTGTCTGTGTGTGTGTTGTGTGTCTGCAAGTATGCTGCATGTGTGTGCATGTGCGCATGTGTGTGTGCATTTTTTAAATATTTATTTTATTTTATTCTTTTATATTGAGGATAATGGAATAAGCACTTATACGCTTTTTTTACATCCAGTCCCCGTGTGTATGCAGTTTTGTAAATTCTGTCATCTGTTCCCACCAGCACACAATGGCCTACACTTCTGAAAAGCGGATGCATGTGTGTGTGTATGGATCTCTAAGGAAGCTGCTGTAGAGATGAATAAACATTAAGCCACCACACGCACTTGGTCATAAGATTTAACTAAAAAATATCTCCTCTTAAACTTAAATCGATGCAGATCACAGGTATATGCTTGACTTTTCAGGTGTGTGACCCTACAAGGTAAAGGTAAAGAGTGTCCCATAACCTATAAGGTCTTAGGGGAGCGAAGCGTCAGAGACCTCACTTCTCTAGGGGCCAGCATATTGAGGGCAGCACCCATCTCCTCTCCCTTACTGCTTTAACTTCCCTGACCCTAAAGAGGCAGGTACCCATTTACAGCTGGGTAAACTGGGGGACTGTACTGAAGCCAAGGCGTGTTAACGGTCACCCCTCCAATTGGTAACCACTCTCAACACTGTTTAAATTGGCTGGGGGAAAAGCGAGTGCTCCGACCACTGAGATGTCCCGTCCACGACCCTACAAGAGTCCTGAAAAAAAAAATCTCCTCTTTAACTTAGATCAATGCAAATCATGTGTATATGCTTGATTTTCAGGCGTGTGACCCTGTAAGAGTCCTGAACAACCCCCTGAAGGAAATAACCAAAGTGCAATACATCCTGGACAAGGTGACCTTTTTCAACATCCACCACCACATTCCAAAGAAAATGACACCTGAGCTCAAGAGAGACTATGATCTCAAGGACCCGTCCATGCGATACATGTCTCGATGCTACCTGCGCAAGTACATCAAGCAGTTCTTCAATCAGAATGGCGACAGGAGCATCCGTAATCTGCGGTTGATGTTCGTGGACAAGCTGATCAGAGAGGACGTACGCAATTATGGACTGGAGTTTTTCGGTGCTAAAAGGATAGAAAATCCAGGTGTGTGGTGGGTATTGCTCTAAAATCGAGCAAGATCCTTTGTGGGAATGCTGGGGGGCCCGTTGGTATTCAATTCAGTTGAATTAAGATGATTTTTTTTGTACTGACAAATGGAGAAATTCACAATTTCCAGTATAAAAAGCATCCCCACCTTCTGTAAAATCTGTGCTAGGAATTCCTTTTTTTTCTATCCTTCTCTTTGTTTATGCCTTGTTCCTTTTCTTCCTGTCACCTCCTTGTTGTCTGTATTATGTATTCTTGGTCCATTCTCCTGCCTATTTTTCCAAAAAGACTTGAAAGATAATGATTCTTTTCCATGCCAAAGTTGGATGCACTGGGCCTGACTTGTCAGGCACTTGATAGCGGTGAAACACATTTATGCTCATATGACAAACAAAATTTGTTGTCGTTTGAGAGTTTTACGACAAAGAAGAAGAAACAAGCAAGAAGAAAGCATGCAGAATCATCTTACATGCATGCTCTCACGCATGCATCATGCATGCATGCACCTGTCTAAAATCACTTTTTAGTGGATAGACGATAAAGTGAAGATACACACAAGATTCAAGATTTAATTCCTTTCACCCCTTTTGGGGTATGGAGGAATACAAACAAATTGAACAGGAGAATAAACCTAACAGCAATACACCCAAAAATAATATGAATACTAACAGGAACTGAAAAGCAAGAGTTCATCGCAAAATGAAAAGCAAACAGTTTAAAAGTATTAATACTATTTCTTTAAGTATGCACATTTCTTTAAAAGACATAATTTACACTTGTGAAAGACAATTGAAATTTCAAGAAATACCTGCAAATCTTACGAATTTTGAGAGTGACAGGAGAACTTTTCGAGATTTGCATTTCATTAGACTACAAAAATTATAACTGGATATGGGTTGAAGAAAATGTCAGGGAATAAAATCTTGTCGTAAATGTTTGAAGTGGGGGGCATTCCATGATAAAATGAAATTCATCCCCTAATACAGACATATTGCATTTTGAACATATTCTTTCTTCCCTTGGTATATTATGGAAACGTCCAACCTCAATAGGAAGCTTGTGACAGCTACAACGAAACAAAACTGTCTCTCCCACAAACAGTCAAATCCACTTTGTACTAAAATATTTTTTATCTTATTTAGCCATGATGATTGAATCAAAGATTTGTCATGTAAATCTTTCATCATCTGATAAACATTTGACGATAGCTTTTCAGACTAGATGTCAAGCAGCTGTGTCCAGAAACGAACCATTTGAACAGAGACCAAAATAGACAAAGGAAATCTGCCCATTTCTGCATATACTAGCGAAGTTGACGTTGTACGCTTTAAACGAAAAATATACTTTAAAAATCTTAACTGAAACTGATCAATTATTGTTAGGTTTTCATGTCCCCAAATTTCACACTTGTACAACGATTTTATCAAACATACACACACATGCAACAAATTTGGCAAAAAGAAATTTATTTACAAGGGAAATAGTTTTTATTGTTTGTGAGTTTTATCGTAAATTTTTATTGCTATTTTAAAATGTTTTGTGTGTGCTATTTGCTGGCAAATGATTTCAAATCTCCTAGTTTTTAATATATATAATATTATGTGGATTTTATTGTAAATTCTTGTGGGTCTTTTTTATATTTAAAGAATATTTGCTGACCTCACTTAGATTTCCTAATTTTGATTATTTGTGGGTTTTGTTGTCTTTTTTTTTAAAAAGAGTTTGCCAACATATGATATGAGATTCCCTAGTTTTTATTATTTGTAAGTGTTACTGTAAAGTAATGTGGGTTTTAGTTATTTGCTGACTTATTTTTGAACCCTTGTTGCTGTTTTTTTATAGCATTTTATAACAAAATTTTGTCATTGCTTTCTTTTTTGTTTTGTTGTTGTTCATTGTTTGCTGACATAGATATGACAGTTTTGTTTTCTGTGTATAGCACCAGTCCCCGTGGAGTTGATCATCAGACCATTCCAAGGAGGCACCCCAGGGCTGTATTTCAACAAGGTAACTGTAAT
Source organism: Rapana venosa (assembly GCA_028751875.1). NCBI lineage: Eukaryota > Metazoa > Mollusca > Gastropoda > Neogastropoda > Muricidae > Rapana > Rapana venosa. The sequence continues at coordinate 14,212,809 of CM054153.1, forward strand.
AATGACAACAGTAACGATGACAGTGATGATAACAATTCTGTATGGTGATAGTAACGATGATGGTAGTGATGTTAACAATTCTATAAGATGATAACAATATTAATAAGAAGGAAGGTGGCAGGATGGTTAAGACATTCACCTGCTTGACAAGGAAACATGAGGTTCTGGGTTTGATTCCAGCCTCGCCCTTTCTTCCCCAGTTTGACGAGAAAGTCGAACTGAATGTCAAAGTCCTTCAGATGAGACTGTAAACCGAGGCCCCGTTTAGGAATCCAGGCAGAACATCTTGTACACATGTTAAAAACTCATTCCGACTTTCAAAAGAGTAGGCCATTATGTGCAGGTAGAAACGGATGACAACATTAAAAAAATGCATGCACACAGGTGTCGTGTTTAGACACCATCCCTGAAGTTAAATTGCAGTTACCTAAATAGGGTGGGGGGGGGGAGGAGGTGTGGAACAGTCGCATACGCCAAAAAAAAAAAATGGTTGCGCATGCCACAATCTCACCATCGGTGAACCTCAAGAGTTGTAACCGAGGAACAAAAATACAGAAAAATAGTATTCGTATTTTTCAAAGATCTCCTAATCTCTTGGGTTGAGATTGAACTCCTTGTAGTTAGTTGCACGTCCAAGCCACATTATTGGTGGTGTTCCCTTGATGGGGGACGTGGGGCTGGGTGGGCAACCTCAGGCTGTTTTAAAAATTTAAAAAAAAATTCTTTTATATCAAGGATAATGGAATAAGCACTTATGTGAATTTTTTACATCCAGTCCCCGTGTGTATACGGTTTGGTAAATTGTCATCTGTTCCCACCAACACACAATGGCCTTATGAAAAGCGGAACAGGATTTTAAGGTGTGCGCAAGATGTTCTGTATGGGTTCACACACGCGTCCTCGGTTTATAGTCTCATCCGAAGGACTTTTGGGGAGAGTGGAGTCTGCACTGATGTTAACTCCAGAGGAAAATATCCCCTTGAACGGGAATCGAACCCGGGTCGTCCCATTGCGAGCGCAATGTTCTCACCACTAGGCTATCCCGTCCCCCAAATGATGGGATTAAGTGAAGCTCGGGTGAAGGTAGATCACCACCAGTTCTGGGCATTCTCCACCAAGAGGGTCATAGGCTAGACTGGTCGTGAGCTGGTCTGGAGTTGGAATATGTCAGCAGAGGCCAGCAGGCCAACCTCCTGCAGAGTTACAAGGGCAGGAGAAAACCAGGCGCTATGTAATCTTTCCAGTTCAGGGATTGCAGAAGATGAAGAAGACTTGTAATATCAACAGTCATGGTAGGATGATGAGGACAGTGGTGGTGATGATGACGATGATGATGACAACAGTGATAGTAGCGATCATGACGTTTTGAATAAGGTAGAGGTAGTAAAAGGTAAGGTAAAGGAGTAGGGGAGCGAGGTGTCAGAGACCTCACTTCTCTAGGGCCAGCATATTGAGGGCGGCGCCCATCTCCTCTCCCTCGCTGCTTTACCTTCCCTGACCCTAAAGAGGGCAGGTACCCATTTACAGCTGGGTGAACTGGGGGAACTGTACTGAAGCCAAGGCGCGCAAACGGTCACCCAAAGTAGTAATAACAAGAATAACGATGATGGTAGGATGATGATCACAGCAATGATGATGATGATGATGATAACGCAAATAAATAAAGACAGTGATAGTAATAATGATGACATTTCAATAAGGTAGAGATAATTCGGAAAAAAACCCAAAACAATGATTGTAGTGATGATGATGACTATACAAGTAAATAAGATAGTAAGAACATGAATAACAATGATGGCAGTGATGATGATAACAACAATAGTGATGATGACAATGCAAGTAAATAACAACAACAGTAATAGTAGTGGTGATGACATTTCAGTAAGGTAGAGATAGTGATAACAAGAATAACAATGATGGCGGTGAAGATGATGACAGTGATGATGACAATGCAAGTAAATAACAGCAATAATGATGATATTAGTAATCATGACATTTCAGTTAAGTAAATCATAGTAATAACAACAGCAGTGATAATGGCAGTGACAAATTATGACTACAACGATAGTGATAACAGTGCTAGTAAATAACAGCAATAATGGTGATGGCGATGGTGATGGAGACCCCAGGGTTCTGTTTCAACATGGTAATTACAGCAGTAGCACCGATTGTAGCGATGATGACATTTCAACAAGAGCAATAATACTTTATTTTACTTTCAGTGCATTTAATCCAGCAATTTCCATGGGTTGCAGAAACTGGCGAGCCAGTTGAAGGACATCCTAGGAGTGGAGATCAGAGACAGCGAGACAAGCCACTCGGAGCAGATGACCGTCGTCAGCATGGAGTTTCGCCATCAGTCGCCGTTGGTAAGACATCACAGTTCTTAGTATCTCTTCCAAGTGGCAGGATGGTTAAGGTGCTCACCTGCCTAACAAGTGAAATGCGAGGTTCTGGGTTCGATTCCCAGCCTTGCTGTGTCTTCTCAGTTTCATGAAAAACTCCTCTGTTGAGTGGGGAGGTACTTGGAAAGAGCCGTAGTACACACGAACTTCTCCTCGTCCATCGTGTTCTTTCAATCACACGATGATTCTCAGGGATGATGAACGGGTCATAGTGCATATTCTGGGTTATCCCCCAAGGGTGTACAGCTGTGGAACGTCTTTGATCCTAGGCTGGAGCTCCGGGGTGAGATTTTGTGTAAGTGACCGTTTTGACCCAGCATTAAGGTAACCGCATTCTGACTTCGGGGTTTGGTGTCTTAACACGACACCTGTGTGCATGCGTTCTTGAAATTTTGTCATCTGTTCCTACCGGCATGAAAGAGCCAACTCCTCTGAAAGGCGGAACAGGTTTTTAAATGTGTGCGCATGATGCTCTGCATGTGTTCACACACAGGGTCTCAGTTCGTAGTCTCATCGGATGGACTTTTGTGGGGGGGGGGGGAGGGGGAGGGTGGGCGGTGGAGGAGTTGTTGGTACTAATATGAACTCAAGGTAAAATTCCCTATAACGGGCGCCTTCTTGGTGGCTCTATCCCAGGCTGGGGAATGTATTGTATTGTGTTGTGTTGTGTTGTGTTGTGTTGTGTTGTATTGTATTGTGTTGTAAGTCACAACAGATTTATTAGCGTGAAATCCAGGCTGCTCTCCCCAAGGAGAATGCATTGCCACAAGAGGAACGCCACCCATTATTTAAAAAAAAAATTTTTTTTCTTCTTTTCCTGTCTGCATGTGTATTTGTTTCCCTATCAGAGTTGGCTTTTTTTTCTACAGAATTTTGCCAGGGACAACTCTCTTTGTTACCAAGGGTTCTTTGAAGTGCGCTAAATGTGTGTTGCACTCGGGACCTCAGTTTATTGTCTCATCTGAAAGTCCAGCACCCAGAGCACCACTCATGGTCAAGTGCATGGGGGAAAAGTTTCGGGCACAACTGTGAATCAAACCACCACCCGGACTTTTTGCTTTCTAGGTAGGCGTGTTACCTCAAGACTACCAGTCCGCCTTCAGTCTACTATTATCCCCTGTTATCCGTTCCTACTTTTCAATAGCTACCATCACCTCCACCACCCCCCCACCTAAGTGTGTTGTGTGTATAAATTTGATATTTGTTTATCTCGATATTTGTGGATGGTTGCATGCGTGTGAATGATTTGAATGCAAGCGCTTTGATTTGTTTACTTTACAAGATTCAGTGCTATATAAATTCTATACATTATTATTATTATTATTATTACTATGTCTATCAACATCGACAACAACGAATGTTTTTGTGGAACAGATCCTGCATATGGCCAGTCCACAGCTAGCGGAGTCATTCATCTCGGAAGTGGAGGCGTTTTATCGGCTGAAGGTGAACTACCACTGCAGTCTTCTGGATGACCACATCAGAGGACCCAGCTTTCTGGTGCTCAGCCATCTGCGAAGCTATGGCCCCATGCAGTGAGTGTAGTGTAGTGTAGTGTAGTGTGAGTGTAGTTTTCTATTCTCTCTCTCTCTCGTGTGTGTGTGTGTGTGTGTGTGTGTGTGGAGGGTGGTGGGTTGTAGTCTGTGTGTGTGTGGGTGGGTAAGTGTGTATTTATGTATTATTCTTTGCTGCGAAGCTATGGCCCCATGCAGTGAGTGTAGTGTAGTGTAGTGTAGTGTAGTGTGAGTGTAGTTTTCGATTCTCTCTCTCTCATGTGTGTGTGTGTGTGTGTGAGGGTGGTGGGTTGTAGTCTGTGTGTGTGTGGGTGGGTAAGTGTGTATTTATGTATTATTCTTTGCTGCGAAGCTATGGCCCCATGCAGTGAGTGTAGTGTAGTGTAGTGTAGTGTAGTGTGAGTGTAGTTTTCGATTCTCTCTCTCTCTCATGTGTGTGTGTGTGTGTGTGGGTGGTGGGTTGTAGTCTGTGTGTGTGTGTGGGTTGTAGTCTGTGTGTGTGTGGGTGGGTAAGTGTGTATTTATTTATTATTCTTTGCTGCGAAGCTATGGCCCCATGCAGTGAGTGTAGTGTAGTGTAGTGTAGTGTGAGTGTAGTTTTCGATTCTCTCTCTCTCTCATGTGTGTGTGTGTGTGTGTGTGAGGGTGGTGGGTTGTAGTGTGTGTGGGGGTGGGTAAGTGTGTATTTATTATTCTTTGCTGCGAAGCTATGGCCCCATGCAGTGAGTGTAGTGTAGTGTAGTATAGTGTAGTGTGAGTGTAGTTTTCGATTCTCTCTCTCTCTCTCTCTCATTGTGTGGTTTTGTGTGTGTGTGTGTGTATGTGTGTGTGTGTGTGTGTGAGGGTGGTGGGTTGTAGTCTGTGTGTGTGGGTGGGTAAGTGTGTATTTGTTTATTATTCTTTGCTGCGAAGCTATGGCCCCATGCAGTGAGTGTAGTGATAATAAATAAATACACACTTACCCACCCACACACACACAGACTACAACCCACCACCCTCACACACACACACACACACACACTTAAGTGTGTGTGTGTGACGGTGGTAGGTTGTAGTCTGTGTGTGTGTGTGGGGGTAAGTGTGTATTCATTTACTATTCTTTGCTGCGAAGCTATGGCCCCATGCAGTGAGTGTAGTGTAGTGTAGTGTGAATGTAGTTTTCGATTCTCTCTCTCTCTCTCATGTGTGTGTGTGTGTGTGTGTGTGTGTGTGAGGGTGGTGGGTTGTAGTGTGTGTGTGTGTGTGTGTGGGTAAGTGTGTATTTATTTATTATTCTTTGCTGCGAAGCTATGGCCCCATGCAGTAAGTGTAGTGTAGTGTAGTTTTCGATTCTCTCTCTCTCTCTCATGTGTGTGTGTGTGTGTGTGTGTGTGAGGGTGGTGGGTTGTAGTCTATGTGTGTGGGTGGGTAAGTGTGTATTTATTTATTATTCTTTGCTGCGAAGCTATGGCCCCATGCAGTGAGTGTAGTGATAATAAATAAATACACACTTACCCACCCACACACACACACACAGACTACAACCCACCACCCTCACACACACACTTAAAGTGTGTGAGTGTGACGGTGGTGGGTTGTAGTCTGTGTGTGTGTGGGTGGGTAAGTTTGTATTCATTTACTATTCTTTGCTGCGAAGCTATGGCCCCATGCAGTGAGTGTAGTGTAGTGTCGTGTGAGTGTAGTTTTCGATTCTCTCTCTCTCTCTCTCTCTCTCTCTCTCATGTATACAATATAATAACAATAACAATAATTTTAAATCAGTTTTTGCAGGCCATATGGCCCATAGGAACAACAGTTAATCATATACTTTCATGTAGGGTGAACATCCTTACTTCTGATATCTAAACATTTAGTAAGAAATAATCCAACTTTAAACATCAAACTAGGTTTAGTGTTCATACAAAGAAGCTGCACTTTCAGATTCGATGGAAATCTGTAATAATACAGAGGAATACATTTTCTTCGCAATACAGCATATTTTGGGCATACAAGTAAAAAGTGACAAACATCTTCAATTTGTTGGCCATCACACTGAGAGCAGAATGGATCAGTAATCGGTTTGCCATAACGTGAAATTCTATTTAAAGGTAATCTGTTTGACCTCAGTAAACATATAGCTCTACGGTATTCTAAAGATTCTACTTCACATACATAATTTGCTCTACAAATAATCGGGTGATAATCTAAGTAGTCAGGGTATGCTGATAGAGAGTCGTGCCATTTTTGTTGGTACACATCTTGTATTCGTATTTGGAATTCTTTCATGAAGGATGAAGAATTACCACAATTCTGCATTGTCCAACATAACCAAATCCGTGGGTGTATAAAATCTTTCTAACATGTGTTACCCAATTTATTCTCCCTGCTTCATCCTGTCTACACAACATATTGTAGCATTGTCTGGGATATCTATGATCAGGCATATCCAAAATTTTTAGCCAATATTTGATTACTCTGGTAACAGTGTCAACAAAAATGGGATATCTACCACAATCACCAAGGCAAATATTATTTTTAACATCTCTGCCAACCCCCAGGACCATTTTGCAAAGTTTTACCTGTATTTTTTCAATATCATGATACTGCTGAAAACCCCAAATTTCAGAAACATAGAGGAGGATTGGTTTCACTTTTGTATCAAAAATACTAAAAACTGTAGATGCTGGAAGATTCTTTAACCTGAAGTACAATCTTTTGATACCAGCAACAGCCTTCAATGCTTTTCCAGAGAGATTTTCGATACATTTTGACCAGTTCAATGTTGAGCCAAAAACCACACCCAGATAATTATAACTAGATTCTACTTGTATCTGCTTTTCTAAATAACACCATTTTTCAGACTTCTTAATAAATCCACCATTTTTTAAAACGACTACATTAGTTTTGTCCATATTTACAGAAAGTCCCCATTTCTTACAATAATTTTCCAAACAATTGATCTTTTCTGCAAGTCTACAACTGAATCTGAAACTAAAGCAATATCATCTGCATACATAAGTAAGAGTATGCCGAGTGGCTCAGAAAATACATCTATGCCTTGAGTATCTGATCCAGTGAGATCTGACTCTAGTTCAGAAATAAAAATTGAAAATAATAGGGGACTCAACATACAACCTTGTCTGACACCAGAAATACAATCAAAATATTCAGTAATGTGAGCCCCGACTCTCACAGCTGCCTTCACACTTTTGTACATACTTTGCAGCGTCATGAACATTTTATCATGGATTCCTTTTTGCAGCAGCAGAAATAAAAGTTTTATTCTGTCGCACTGTCAAATGCTTTGGAAAAATCTACAAAAAGAGTATAAAACCTACCACCTTTCTTTGTTAGATACTTTTGTGCTAGAGACTGAAGTGTAAAAATGTGATCGATGGTGCTGTAACCTTTGCGAAAACCAGCCTGTGCCTCAGGAATTAAGTGTGCACTTTCACAGAACTTTGTCAGTCTTTCATTCAAAATTGTACTATAAGTTTACCAATTATGTTCAACAATGAAATACCTCTATAATTATCAACATGTGCAGTGCTACCTTTTTTATGCAGAGGAAAAATCACAGCATGTGTCCAGCTTTCTGGGTATGTTCCTGATGAAAACACTGTGTTGAACAGAGGGAATAAAAATCTGACATGAATGTCAGTGGCATGCTGGAAAAAATCTGACATCAAACCATCAGGACCAGAAGCCTTACCACTCTCTCATGTGTGTGTGTGTGTGTGTGTGTGTGTGTGTGTGTGTGTGTGTGTGTGATGGTGGTGGGTTGTAGTGTGTGTGTGTGGATGGGTAAGTGTGTATTTATTTATTATTCTTTGCTGCGAAGCTATGGCCCCATGCAGTGAGTGTAAAGTGTGTGTGAGGGTGGTGGGTTGTAGTGTGTGTGTGTGTGTGGGTAAGTGTGTATTTATTTATTATTCTTTACTGCGAAGCTATGTCCCCATGCAGTGAGTGTAGTGTTAAGTGTGTGTGTGTGTGTGTGTGTGAGGGTGGTGGGTTGTAGTCTGTGTGTGTGGTGGGTATGTGTGTATTTATTTAATATTCTTTGCTGCGAAGCTATGGCCCCATGCAGTGAGTGTAGTGTAGTGTAGTGTGAGTGTAGTTTTCTATTCTCTCTCTCTCATGTGTGTGTGTGTGTGTGAGGTGGTGGGTTGAAGTCTGTGTGTGAGGGTGGGTAGGTGTGTATTTATTTATTATTCTTTGCTGCGAAGCTATGGCCCCATGCAGTGAGTGTAAAGTGTGTGTGTGTGTGTGTGTGTGTGTGTGTGTGTGAGAGGGTGGAGGGTTGTAGTCTGTGTGTGTGGGTGGGTAAGTGTGTATTTATTTATTATTCGTTGCTGTGAAGCTATGGCCCCATGCAGTGAGTGTAAAGTGTGTGTGTGAGGGTGGTAAGTTGTAGTCTGTGTGTGTGGGTGGGTAAGTGTGTATTCATTTATTCTTTTATTTTGAGGATAATGGAATAAGCACTCGTATGCTTTCTTACATCCAGTCCCTGTTTGTTTGCAAGTTTTGTAAATTTCGTCATAATTTTTTACGCAACAAAGCTTCAAAATAATTTTGTCAAGTCAAATTGATATGCTGCTGAGTATTTTGCATGACATGAAATAAAGCGATCGTCGTATTTTTGTCATAGAAAGCCACCACTTTGCACATTCCGTCATGACAATCACGATGGCGTCAATCGTTTTGCTGGACTTTTCCATGTATCTGACAACCGAATAAGCGACACAAACTCTTTTTTTTTCCAGAAGTAATGTCAAGAGATAGTATTTACCTAATCATGACATTTTTACACTGCAATAACATTTCTTATCAATGGTTATGACTTAGTACAAGAACTCCAGATCAAAAGTGAAAACTATAATTGGGACGTCAGAAAGCTTTGAGATAAAAGTAGGAGTGCACCAAGGATCCGCATTGAGCCCTCTGCTCTTTATCCTTGTGATGAATGAAATATCCAAGGAAGTGGAGAGGCTAGAAGAGATCTGGGAACTGCTGTATGCTGATGAATTAGTACTGGTAGCTGAGAACAGTGATGATGCTACTCAATTGCAGATGATCTTAGAGAAAAGGGCATAAATAAGGAGGGAGCTCAAAACAGAGAGAGATGGAGAAGGCTCATCAATGTCAAACCTCCCCTGGGAAAAACATGACAAAAAGGAAGAAGAAGAAGAAGAAGATTATTATTAAAGCTGCTGGTGTGGATGGTGTGGGAGAGTGTTTGTCTTTCTACTATATCTTTCATTCTGTTGAGGAGGAGGATCAGAGGAATTTTTCTTGTGTGGCTTATCAATTCAATTGTTTTGTATTTGCCACGGTATTTTTTTGTATTCGCCAGTCTTTAGTACCCCAGACTTGTGGAGTATGACGAATTCTTGTTGCTTCCACTCGCTGGGCTATTGGCAGGTCTCCCAAATTCTTTTGCATAGATGATGGAAAGCTTTAAAAACCTGAAAGGGCCTGAGTTTTTCAAAAGCTCACTTGGTGTATTGTCCATTCTAGAGGTTTTGCCTTCTTTTAGTTTTCTTGATGGCATCAGTAACTCTGGATTAATTTAACTCTCAGATATGGATCGGTGGTGTAGAGGTAACGCGCCTGTCTAGAAAGCGAAAAGTCTGGGTCGGAAGTGTGCGGTGGTTCGTATCCCGTCTGGGCCCGAAACTTTTCCCTCATCCATTAGACCAGAAAAATCCGCTGTGATATACAAAACAATGCAATACAGTGCAGTGCAATATAGTACAACACCAAACCACGCACACACCACACCACACCACTCCACACCACTCCACACCACACCACTCCACTCCACTCCACTCCACTCCACTCCACTCCACTCCACTCCACTCCACTCCACTCCCCACTCCTCCTCCTCTCCCTCTCTGCTCCACCTCCTCTCCTCTCCACTCTACTCCACTCCACTCCTCTCCTCTCCTCTCCTCTTACTTTACTCTGCTCCACTCCACTCTGCTCCACCCCATCCCACCTCATCCCATCCCACTTCTCTCCACTCCACTCCTCTCCTCTCCTCTCCACTCCACCCCACTCCACTCCACTCCACTCCGCTCCGCTCCGCTCCGCTCCACTCTATGCTGCTCCGCTCCACTCCACTCCACTTCAGTCCACTCCTCTCCACTCCACTCCACTCCACTCCACTCCACTCCACTCCACTCCACTCCACTCCACTTCAGTCTACTCCTCTCCTCTCCTCTCCTCTCCTCTCCTCTCCACTCCTCTCCACTCTCCTCTCCTCTCCTCTCCACTCTTCTCCTCTCCTCTCCACTCCACCCCACTCCACACCACTCCACCCCTCTCCACCCCACCCACTCCACCCCACCCACCCCACCCCACCCCACCCACTCCACTCCACCCCACTCCACTCCACTCCACCCCACTCCACCCCACTCCACTCCACTCCACTCCACTCCACTCCACTCCACTCCACTCCTCTCCACTCCTCTCCATTTCTTTAAAAAAATATGTTTTCTGACATTTTTCAGAGAGGAAGCGGCCAGACAGTACTTCCGTCAGCAGAGGAGAGAGAGCCGGCAGTCCCCAGACAACCCTCAGTACATGATCTACCAGGACTGCGCGGTCTTCGGCCTGCTGCATGTCTTGGGCACGGCCATCGGGACCAACGGCCTGACGGAGCACGACATCCGATTCCAGCAGGTGGATGGTGGCTTCAGCTTCGCGGTGTATATCCTTGGGCGAAGCGAGGCGCTGTTCACCTCCTCCGATAAAAGACAGTTGCTGATGTACCTTCGCAGCGAGCTGATGCTGGGGCAGCAAATTGTGCCCAGAGGTGAGGAGGAAGGTCAAGTGCCCTCTTGTTTCATCTCATTTTTGTCAATAGCGGAAACCCCCCCACACCACCTTGCCGATGTATACAACCTCTGTGTGTGTGTGTGTGTGTGTGTGTGTGTGTGTGTGTGTGTGTGTGTGCGTGTGTGTGTGTGTGTGTGTGTGTAGCGTGTGCGTGTCAAAGTCAAAGTCAAAGTCAAACTTTTATTTTCAGATGGTACATTGAATAAGCAGTGTGTGTGCGTGTGTGTGTGTGTGTGTGTTTACATTTCAATTTTGTAAAAACTATTAATTGTAACTTGTTGCATGTGTGAGAGTAGGATGAATGCAAGCGCTTCGATTTGTTTCTGCAAGACATAGCGCTATACAAATTCCATTTATTATTATTATTATTATTAAGTCAAAAGCGCTTCAATCATCCCATGAAGGGCAATTACAACACTGACAGGCAGATCGATATGCATCATAATCTCAAAAGACTCAAAAAAGCTGATTTTATATTGGTTAAAACATTCCAAAATGACTTCAAATAAAAATGAACGCGCACACACACACATACACAAACACGCACGCACACACAGGCATGTGCGTGCATGTGCGCACACACACACACACATCAATTGGGAACACAATGTTATAAAAAAACCCATTGACTAGAAGATATAAAAACACTATTATTTACACACGCACACACGCACATTCAATGTTTTAAAGACCATTGACTAGAAGACAGACTTATTTCAGACACACACACATATGTATTGACTACACTCATAACAATGACATTCAGGCAAGTAATTCAGAGAAATGTAAAAATTAGGTAGTCAATATCATTGTGAATTCAAAATTCGAATGGTTATTGGCTGGCGCAAAAGAATTTCTTTTTCTGTTTGTTTTGCTGTTGGGGCACTGAAAACGGCGTTCCGAAGGCAACAACTGAAATTCTGGAAACAAAGCATGGGAGGGTTCGGCCAAAATGGCTGTGGCTTTGCATACAAGCTGCTGATCGCAGAACGACATGAGATCTCTTTGTTCTTCTTCAATTATTTTTGGGCAGATTTTTACAACTCTCTGCAGGCCATTTTTGTTTTTCAGTGCCAACTCCACTCTCCCCAAAAAGTCCTTCGGAAGAGACTATAAACCAAGGTCCCTTGTGCGAACGCATGCAGAACATCTTGCGCACATGTTAAAACCTGTTCTGCTTTTCCGGAAGAGAGTAGGTCATAGTGTGCAAGTGGGAATGGATGACAAAATTGACAAAACTACATACACACAGGGACTGGATGAAAAAAAGCACATGAGTGCTTATTCCATTAACGCACAGGGACTGGATGAAAAAAAGCACATGAGTGCTTATTCCATTATCCTCGAAATAAAAGAAAAAAAGATAAATAAATAATTCAGTCCCAACCCCCCCCCCCCCCCCCCCCCCAAAATCAATCAAAAACAAAAAATCCTAAGTTGCAGTTCTGATCACTGATGATTCTCGTTATGTTTTAACTTTTCCCCTTAACTCATCAAAGCTTTAATGAGTTCAGCAACCTCCACCATGTATGGGCCAATGTCCTTGATTTGAGTAAATCATTCAAGATCAAATTCCAGTAGTGGTGTCCACCAAGGATTGGAATGCTTAGACAGACAATAACTTTTTCCAGATTTGCCCTAACTTGAAAGAAGTCCTACATTTCTGTACCAAAAACAGAAGGGATGAAACGGTTCTCATCAGAATACACACAGGTCATTCTCATATCATGCATGTTCATTTCCTTAAAGGCGAGGGAACCCCATGGTGTGTGACTTGTGATATGTGAATAGCCATCAAGCATCTGCTTCTGGAGTGTCGAGATGTTTAGGATAATAGGCACAACAAGCATTTTACTGCAGATTTCCTGAAGATCCTTTTTTTGCGATGTTCCACCAGCAACATTTTTAACTTCCTGAGAGAATTGGGCTTTTTCCATTTGATATGAATGAAGATGTCATAGTTAGTCACTAAGTACAAGGTTGTTTTAAAAAATCCTGTTTGGGTTTTTATTTAATTTAATGTGTTGTTTATGAGGTTCTCCCACAGCGCGACGCTCGTCCCGGGTTGACCCCTAATGGTTAGCAAGGGCGTTTATACAGGGAGTGACAGCAAGAGTTGATTTTATAGCCTTCTTGTTGCTTTGATTTTACATCTGTTCACTCAAAGCGATATTTTACACCACGTTTTATTCTGTATATACAGTTTCTCGGTTTTAATCCGAGATGTAAAATTTTACAAGGTGACAGCCCCGATATGGCCTCTGTGGTTGGCGGGGCTATAAACTGGACTGGTTATCAATGTCCACCCGTCTGCTTTTGTCTTCTGCTTCCCTGCTTTGCAAGATGAGGTGGTCTTTTGGAAGGCTGTTAGGTATTGTGTGTTACTGTGTCGTTTGTCTTTTTTTCTTTTTTTTCAGAAAAAGACGTCTGTGGACCCATGGAATTCCTGAAAGATGATGACCTTTACTACTCTGAGATTCTGGATGAGCCTGTCCCTTGCAAAAGACGAGGAGAGATGAGTGATCCACCCCTGATGTATCGACAGGAGCAAATCGTGATCAGCAATGATCCTATCAGTGAGATTTTTTTCTCCTGGTTTTTGTGTGTGTGTGTGGTTGTTGCTGCTGCTTCAATTTTACGTCTGTTCACTCAAAGTGATATTAGACAATGTATGTAGTATGTTCTTTTCGATCCAGAAGGACCATAGAGCTGGAGCTTATCCCGGTTTCTGTAGCGTTAAGCGAACTGATGGTTTTTCACCACCCCTGTGACAGGACGCTAGTCTGTCGCCAGATACTTCCCCAGCAGAGCTGGTACCCACTTGTACACCTGGGTGGAGTGAGGAAAATAGGAGTAAAGTGTCTTTCCCAAGGACACAACACCGAGCCGAGCGGGATCGAACCCGCGACCTCTGGATCACGAGTCGACCGCCTAAACCACTCGACCACGGTGCCTCCTTGATATTAGACAATGGGAAGGGGGCATTTATGTTGATGGTGTATGTGTGTGTGTGTGTGTGCATGCATTGCCTATCAGCTTTTAATGAGAAAGGATATAAATATATTTTTGTCTCCTGCCTTGCTAGATAGTAGTGAAGATGTCAAAACTCACTCAAGAAGGAGGGTGGCAAGATGGTTCCTCTGCCAACAAGTAAACTGTGATGGTCTGGGTTCGATTCCCAGCCTTGCCCTTTCTTCCCCCCCAAAAATTGAACCGAATGTTCTTTGGATGAGACTATAAACCAAGGCCCCATGTGCGAACGCAGGCAGAAATATTGTGCACACGTTTATTTTATTTAATTTATTTTATACCACTTTAAGTCACGACAGATTTCTCTGCGTGAAATTCGGGCTGCTCTCCCCGGGGAGGGGCGTTGCCACAAGAGCAGCGCCACCCTTTTTTTTTTCTTTTGGTCTGCAACTGTATTTGTTTCCCTATCAAAAAACCTGTTACGCCTTTTGGAAGAGTAGGCCATTTTATGCTGGAAGGAACAGATGGCCAAAAAGACACCCCCCAAACAAGAAACTCCTGCATGCACACAGGTGTCGTGTTTAGACACCATGCCCAGAGTCTGAATGCGGCTACGTAAATGGTGGGGGAGAAATAAAAGTTGCTTACGCAAAAATCTCACCATTGGTGGAACCTTGGAGCTCTAGCCAAGGAATGAAGAAGAAAAAAAAGATGAAGTATTAAAAAAAAAAAAAAAAGATACTTATACAAGATAAATATATAAGTTAAGCATGTGAGTTTCAACATTGGGGTTTTGTTTTTAGTTTGGTTTGTTTTGTTTTTGGTAGCATTCACTGACTTGATTTAAACAAAATACAAAAAGATACAGACTTGTACCAATTGAAATTCTTTGTAGATACCAGCAGGACAGAAAACAGACATGTCCTGTTTTTATCAGCTTTATTTTATGTTTGCTGAATTTGATTTAAAATGGTTGAAGTAGTACGACAGATTAGCTATCGCGAAAACTTTAAATGACTCTAGTTAGTTGAGTAGAGGTACCAGCATTCTGACTTAGGGGATACAGATTGGAATCAATTTTGCTAGGACAGTTGGGAGATACCCCCCTGCTCTTCTTTTATTTTCAACTGTCGTGGATTCTTCTGACGTGCACAAACTCGTCAGCGCGTGGGTCCAACTGGTTTAGAGTCTCCTTGGAACAACTTAATACTCAGTTTGATTTTTCTGTCAAACTGGGAAGAAAGGGCAAGGCTGGGAATTGAACCCAAATCATCATGGCTTACTTGATAGGCAGGTGAAGATCAAAACCCCCACACCATGCCCCACCTTTCTTCTTTAAAAGATATTTCAGCAGGACAATAATACTTGAGAATGGTGAACATGTTTCAGCAGGATGACAGTACTTCAGCAGGATGACAGTGTTTCAGGATGATGACAATGTTTCAGTATGATGAATGTCAGTGTTTCAGCAGGATGGCAGACAATGCTTCAGCAGGATGGCAGACAATGCTTCAGCAGGATGAAAGTGGTTTCAGCGGGATGGCAGACAATGCTTCAGCGGGATGAAAGTGGTTTCAGCGGGATGGCAGACAATGCTTCAGCAGGATGAAAGTGGTTTCAGCGGGATGGCAGACAAGGCTTCAGCAGGGTGAAAGTGGTTTCAACAGGATGGCAGACAATGCTTCAGCAGGGTGAAAGTGTTTCAGCGTGATGGCAGACAATGTTTCAGCAGGATGACAATGTTTCAGCGGGATGGAAGCCAGTGGTTTCAGCAGGATGACAATGTTTCAGCAGTATGATAACACTGCTTCAGCAGGATTACAGACAGTGTTTCAGCATGATAACATACAGTGTTTCAGCAGGATGGCCGATCATGTTTCAGACTGATAACATTGTTTCAGCATGATAACAATGTTTCAGCATGATGACAGGCAGTGTTTCAACCAGATTACACTGTTTCAGCAGGATGACAGGCAGTGTTTCAACCGGATGGTAGTGTTTCAGCAGGATGACAATGTTTCAGCAGGATGACAGACCATATTTCAGCACGATGGCAGACAGTGTTTCAGCTGGATGGCAGACAATGGTTCAGTGGGATGGCAATGTTTCAGGACAATGACGATGTTTCAGTATGATAACATAGTTTCAGCAGGATGACAGACAATATTTCAGCAGGATGGCAGACAGCGGTTCAGCTGGATGATAGAGTAAGACAGTATTTCAGCAGGATGGCAGACAATGTTTCAGGATTATGACAATGTTTCAGGATGATGACAATGTTTCAGGACGATGACAGTGTTTCAGCAGGAGGGCAGTCAAATGTTTCAGCAGGATAACAGACAGTGTTCAGTATGATAGCAGTGTTTCAGCAGGATGACTGACAAGGTTTCAGCAGGTTGACGGACGAGGTTTCAGCAGGATGACAATGTTTCAGGCAAAGGCAAGTTCAGTGAGGTGTACCTGGTGAAGCAGATGGAGCCAGAACGCCACGCCGTCCTGAAGAAAGTGACCAGCTCAGACAGGGCTGTGGAGGAGGTGAGTACCCTCACTGCCAAAAGCGACTCATTCTTTTTTTTTATACTTTTTTGTTTTCTCATTTATTTCACTATTTCTGTTTATTTTTGTGTGTATATTTTTACTTTCCTTTTGTTGTTGTTCCTTGGCTAGATCTCGGAATTGCAAATGGTGGGATTTTTGGGGGGCATATGGGACCGTCCTCCCCCCCCTCCCCCCTTTTTATCATTGGTTAGAGCATCGTGCTCACAATTGAGTCCATGTTCAAGCTACCACCGAGATACCCACTTGTGGGGATTTTTCCCCTGGAGTTTTCATCAGTGCAGGAGAATGTGCAAAGTTGATGATCTGAAGTCTGTAGCTAGTAGCAGTAGACTGTGCTGGTTTGGGCACGTTCACCGGAAAGCAGACCACTACATCATAAAAAGAGCAATGAACTTTGTAGTGGATGGAAAGAGACCAAAGGGAAGACCTAGCAAAACCTGGGCTACCTGTATTGCAGATGATCTTAGAGAAAGGGGCATAAATAAGGAAGAAGCTCAAAACAGAGAGAGATGGAGAAGGCTCATCAATGTCAAACCTCCCCTGGGAGAAACATGACAAAAAAGGAAGAAGAAGACTGTACTCCCTTATAAGTCCTTCAGATGAGACTATAAACCGAGGCCCTGTGTGTGAAGACATGCAGAATGTCTTGTGTACATGTTAAAAGCTCATTTTGCCTTTTTGAAGAGTAGGCGATTGTGTGCCGGTAAGAATGGATGACAGAAATTAAAATAAAAAAATTGCATGCACGATGGTGTATTCAGACATCATCCCCAAAGTCGGAATGCAGCTACCTTAATGGCGAGCAAAAATGGTTGCATATACAAAAATCTTCTTCTTCTTTGTCGAACGCTCTGACAGCAACTATTGTTGTCTGTTATATGAGCGAAAATGCATCACGCTGACAAGTCAGGCCCAGCACATCCGACTTCAGCACAAGAGAGAATTGTTATCTTTTAAGTCTTTCTGGAAAAAAGGCAGGAGAATGGACCAAGAAGGCAGAAAGTAGACAAGAAGGAGGTGACAGGAAGAAAAGGAACAAAGCAGAAACAAAGGCCCCCGGCATCCCCTCGGGGTCACAAAAATCTCACCATTGGTGAACCTTGGAGCTTTAGCCGAGGAATGAAAAAAAACCCAACCCTTGTACTCTGTTTTGGATTGGTGGTCTAGAGGTAACGCATTTGCCTGGAAAGTGAGAAGTACAAGTTTGATTCCTATTTTTTCCCCAAACTTTTCCCCTTTCTCAGAGATCTTGATTGGTGGTCTGGATGCCAGTCTTTCAAATGAGATAATGAACCGAAGCTCAGAGTTTAACACGCATTCAGCATACGTAAAATAACCCGTCGCAAGAAAGGAGTTGCTCCTGGCAGAATTCTGCAGAAAAAAGCCACTCTCGTAGGAAAACAAATACACATGCAGACTAAAAAAGAAACAAAAATGAATGGTGGCATTGCTCCTGTGGTGATGCACTCTTCTGGAGAGAGTAGCCCAAATTTCATGCAGAGAAATCTGCTGTGACGGAAAGTAGCATACAATACAATACCCTGAGTTATTATTAACTAATGAGTTTAATACGGAGATGCAGGCAAGAAGACATGGGAACCATCATCACCAGACGATGGTGGAAGTGGATTGGGCACATCCTCCGAAGAGACCCACAGTCAATCACAAGAACAGCATTGCACTGGACCCCAGAAGGAAGGAGAAAGAAAGGAAGACCAAAAGCAACGTGGAGGAGAACTGTAGAAAGTGAGATGAAGGCCATGCAGCACTCTTGGAGATCAGTGACTAGGTTGGCCCAGAATAGGCAGGAGTGGAAGCGCTTTGTTGCTGCCCTACACACCACTGGGTGTAATGGCTAATGATGATGATGAATGAGTTTAATGTTCAAACCACTAGACCAGCCCACCCCCGCCTCCTGGTTTAATGTTTGTTGTTGTTATTTGTTTTACCGGTATCTAGGTTTGTTTGTTTTTTCCAAGGTTTGAAATAAAAAATTTGCTTTGGTCTTTCCTGTAAAGCTTAACGGTGGTCAGTATAGAGCAATTAGTCATAGGTGTTTGGCTGAAGCTAGTTCACAGATGTGCATGTACATGCTTCTGTCATAGGATGAAGGCATCTTTCTACAGAAATCTTGGCTGGCACAGCTGTATGGCAGATTTAGATTGCATCTTTCTGATCAAGTGTCTTTCATTTCATTTTCATTTTCATACCACTTTAAGTCACGACAGATTTCTCTGCATGAAATTCGGGCTGCTCTTCCCGGGGAGAGCGTGTCACCACAAGAGCAGTGCCACCCATTATTTTTTTATCTTTTCCTGTCTGCAGCTGTATTTGTTTCCCTATCACAGTGGCTTTTTCTACAGAATTTTTGTCAGGGACAACTGTCTTGTTGCTTGGGTTCTTTTGTGTGTGCTAAATAATTTTGTGTAACACACGGGACCTTGGTTTATCGTCTCATCCAAAAGACTAGCACCCCGACCACCACTCATGGTCTAATGGATGGAGGAAAAGTTTTTTGCCTAAACGGCGATCAAACCACTGCACACTTCCGACCCAGACTTTTCTTTTTCTAGGCAGGCGCGTTATCTATAGACCACCAATACACTAAACATATAGTTAAGAATACACGTTTTACTTTTTTCTTTTCTTTCTAATTTAATCAGAACAAAAATTGTCAAGAGAAATATTATTGTCCTTCTGATGAGTGTCAACATATTTCTCTCTCCCTCTCTTTGCATTCTCTCATTGGATGGGATGCATAGTGCCTGGTCTTCTCCTGTACTTGTAACTCCGCAAGATGTCTGTCTGCCCGCTGGCCTCAACTGATGCTTTACGACTTCAGAGAAGCTCAATTTTTGGTACAGGATTCATGCTGGGTATATTCATGTTTCCATAACCCACCGCATGCTGAAATGAATTTAGGAATCTTTACCAGATCTTCCGCACATGTATGTTAACAAAAGGAATGAAGGCATTGGCAGGTTTGCGCTTAAATTTGACATGTAAGGTTCCACCCTTGATTCACCAGATACCACTGCCGAAATTCAAACCCACAATTTGATGAATGTGCAGGACTAAAATCATACTGTCTTAAAACACTGAGCTACAGTACAGTATCCCATCTTTCCCCCATGGGGATGCCAGGGGCCTGTCAGTAAAAAAAAGAGCATCCTCACCTTCTGGAAATTCTGTGTTTGGAATTCCCCTCTTTTCTATCCCTCTCTTTCCTCCTGCCTTGTTCCTTTTCTTCTTGTCATTTCCTTGTCTATTTTCTGCCCTCTTGGTCCATTCTCCTGCCTTTTTTCCCCCAGAAAGACATAAAATATGACAGTTCTTGCCCACGCCAAAGTCAGATGCGCTGGGCCTGACTTGACAGGCGCAGTGCAATGTAATTTTGGCTCCTTGTAACAGACACCAATAGTTGCTGTCTGAGCGTTTTAAAAGAAGAAGAAGAAGAAGAAGCCCACAGCTTGACGGATTTGTAGGACTGAAGTCAAATTGTCGTAACCCACGCTGAGTTATCATTTATTTCATTTATACCACTTTAAGTCACGAGATTTCTCTGCGTGAAATTCGGGCTGCTCTTCCCGGGGAGAGCACATCGCCACAAGAGCAGCGCCACCCTTTTTTTTTTTTTGGTTGGTCTGCAACTGTATTTCTTTCCCTATCAGAGTGGCTTTTCTCTAAGAATTATCGTGTCGTCCCTCTGACAAAATCTGTTTCAGGCCTACAGAATAGGAGCCGAGCGACTGGTGAAACTCCGGGAAGGGTCTCGCCTGTTTGTCAAGATCTTTGGCTTCATCATCCACCCTCTGGGGGTCATCATGGAGTGCATGCTTCAGGTCAGGGACGGCACGCCTCGGGTCAGTTGCAGCCTGCTCGAGCGCATGAAACACCCGTTTACCTGGTTCCACGTCAGGTCCGTGTTGAGGCAACTTGCCTTGTGCCTGGATTATTTGGTGAGTGCTTTGACAGGGGTTGTTTTTTTTGTGTGTGGGGGGGAAGTGAAGGTTTTTGTGTGTGTGTGTTGTGTTGTTTTTCGTTCCTTGGCTAGAGCTCTTGAGGTTCACCAATGGTGAGATTTATGTGTATGCGACTGTTTCCCCCACCCTTGCCATTCAGGTAGCGGCATTCCAACTTCAGGGATGGTAGTGAAGTATGAAAAAGAAAGGGTTAAAAAAAAAAAAAAAAATTTTTTTTTTAAATGGTGGGTTTGAGGGAAGAGGGATTTTTTTTTTCCTAAGAGAAAGAGATTGTTTGACGAGGGGAAGATTTGGGGGGGGGAATATTTGTCGTGGTGGGCAAAAAACAGTCACACAAGCAAACTCGATCATTGGTGAACCTCAGAACTCTAGCCGAGGAATGAAAAAAAAACCCCATTACTATCATCCCAAGGGGAAGTAACAAGTACTGATTATAACTTGGAATAAAAAATAAGTTGAGATTTTTGCAACCATTCCTCCTCCAACCACCATCCCCCCCCTCCCCCCACCCCCCAACCATTTAGGTCTCCGCTTTTTTTACTTTGGGGATATTCATCATCGTCATATCAAGTGGAATTAAGGAGCTTTGGCCATGTCTGTCTGTGTGCTATGCGTGTCTTTCTTTTTAGCAAGTAGGAGGAGTAACTTGTTCTGCTGTGGTTTTACAGAACCAGAAGGGCCTGATCTATGGCAGCCTGTGCTGTTCCAAGATCCTCATCTACTCGGAAAAAAGCAGCGAGGGTGATCAGGAGTGGATCATCCGCTTGGCAGACCCCAGCAAGGCCATTTACCTGGATACCTTGCCTGTTAAGGACAGTCAGAATTGTGACAGGTAACTACTGTGTTGTTTTGTTGAAGTCAGTTGTTTTTCTCTCCCCCTTTCCTTCCTTTCCCTGTGGGGATGTCGGGGGCTTGTCAGTATAAACAGCATCCCCATCTTCTGGAAATTCTGTGCTAGGAATTCCCTCTTTTCTATCCCTCTCTTTATTTCTGCCTTGTTCCTTTTTGTTTCTGTCACCTTCTTTTTGTCTTGTTTTCTGCCTTCTTAGTCCGTTCTTGTGCCTTCTCCAGACAAAAACGTAAAAGGTAACAAATCTCTCCTATGCTGAAAGTCAGATGTGCTGGGCCTGCCATGTGCAATGCGTTTTTGGCTCTATAATAGACAATATTTGGTGTCAGAGCATTCGAAGAAGAAGGAGGATTGTTGTTTGTTTTGTTAAAATGTCTGGTACATGTGCCTGCAGGGAGTGGGGTAACATCACAGTTAGAGAGTAGAGCTCATGATTGTTGGTAATGACGATGTGGGTGGCTTTTTTTGTTTGTTCCTCGGCTTGAGCTCTTAAGGTTCACTAATAGTGAGATGGTGTGTTTGTTAAGGAGTGTTTTTTTGCCCACCATAAAGGTAGCTGCATTCTGACTTCGGGAGTGTCTAAACACAACACCAGTGTGCATGCATTATAAAAAAAGCAAAAGAAAAGTCATTCGTTCTTACCGGCACGCTGCTGACTATTCTTTCAAAAGGTAGAACGGATTGTAACGTGCGTGCGCACGAGATGTTCCACCATTTAGATGGCCGTGTTCCTACCTCAGGGATGGTGTCTAAACACGACACCTGTGTGCATGGTTTTAAAGACATTTTGTCGTCCATTCCTACAGGCATGAAATGGCATACTCTTCCAAAAGTTTAATGTGTGCAGAAGTTATTCTACTTGCAATCGATTTATAGTCTCCTCTGAAGGACTTGGGCATTCAGTTTGATTTTCCCGTCAAACTGGGAAGAAAGGTCAAGGCTGGGAATGGAACCCAGAACCTCGCGGTTTACTTGTTTGGCAGGCGAATGTCTTTACCATCCAGCCTCCTTCCTTCTTGATAGACCTGATGTGGTTTCTGTGATTGGTCAAAGGTGAAAAGGTCAAGGTGTCCCCTAACCTAGTTGTTCATAGGGGAGTGAGGCATCAAGAGACCTCACTTTTCCAGAGGCCAGCATATTGAGGGTGGCACCCATCTCCTCTCCTTCACTGCTGTACCTTCCTTCTAAAGAGGCAGGTACCCATTTACAACTGGGTGAACTGGGGGACTGTATGGAAGCTAAGGTGTGCAAACGGTCACCCATCTATCGACCTGCTTAACATTGGCTGGGGGGGGAAGCGACAAGTGTTCTGACCACTGAGCTGTCCTGTGGTTGGTGGGGCTGTAAACAGCAAGGGTTGGATTACTGCACAACTTTCTCCGTTTCAAGGAAGTAAAGTGTTTGTAAATAGTTTTGTGCTCTCATCCATCATCTTTGCTGTTACCCAGGTTGGCGTGGATCGCACCAGAGCGCTTTGGTAACCTGAAAGACCACACCTTTGCCTCTGAGGTGTACGCACTGGGCACCACCCTGTGGGAAATCGTGGCTGAGGGACGACGTCCAAATTCCTGCGTGCCTTCAGGGACTTCTGTAAGTTTCCTCCTCTTCGCTGTCATACGTGCGAAAATGCGTTGCGTTGATGTTAAGCCCAGGGCATCTGACTTGGGAGAGAATTGTTATCTTTTAAAGTCTTCCTTGGGAAAAAGGCAGGAGATTGGACCAAGAAGGCAGAAAATAGACAAGGAGGTGGTGATGGGAAGAAAAGAAACGAGGCAGAAAGAAATAGAAGGATAGATAAGAGGTAATTTCTAGCACAGCACTGTTTCACTGACAATCTGTACAGCTTATGCGGGTGTTGTTGTTTTTTTTTGAGGGGGGGGGGTTGTTGATATTCATAGGCTAGAGCTCCAAGGTTCATCAATGGTGAGATTTTTTTGCTTGCAACCATTTCCCCACCATTAAGGTAGTCACATTCCGATTCCAAGGATGATGCCCTAAACATGACATCAGTGTGCGTATGTGTGTTAACAATTTTGTCACCCGTTCCTGCTGACACGCAGGGGTCTGCACTTCAGAAAGGCAGAATAGGTTTGAACGTTTGTGCAAGATGTTCTGTGCGCATTCAAACATGGGACCTGGGTAGAGTTTTACTGATGTTAGCTGATGGCTTTGATGGCGAAGGGTAGGCATTTTTGATCCTAATTTATGCTGTGGGTACTGCCTTGTGGGTTTTCACAAAAACCGTTGAACGTTTGTTGAAGAGCTGTGAAAGCCGAATGCTACATTACATGACAGAGATCAAATGGGAAGACAGGATCACAAATAAAGAACTATGGAGAATGTGCAAAGTTGATGATCTGAAGTCTGTAGCTAGTAGCAATAGACTGCGCTGGTTTGGGCACGTTCAACGGAAAGCAGACCACCACATCATAAAAAGAGCAATGAACTTCGTAGTGGATGGAAAGAGACCAAAGGGAAGACCTAGCAAGACCTGGGCTGCCTGTTTTGCAGTTGATCTTAGAGAAAGGGGCATAAATAAGTAGGAAGCTCAAAACAGAGAGAAAGATGGAGAAGGCTCATCAATGTCAAACCTCCCCTGGGAGAAACATGACAAAAACGGAAGAAGAAGAAGAAGGTACTGCCTTGTGGGAGGTAGTTGCTAATGGTGAACGGCTAAGTGTTTGTATTTCTCAGGATGGGTGTTTGTATTTCTCAGGATGGTTCTGTAAGCTGGGATAACATTTTGCATAGCTTGCACTGATATGTGTGTGTGTGTGATGACATAGTAGTCAGAAGCACAATCTTTTTGTGATTTTAGGAATTTTGCTTTTTTGACATTTCAGTGATTACTTTATATAACCCTGCATCTCTTTTTCTCAAAATTGGTTGTTTTTGTGTGTAAATGATGTTTAAAGATTGTGTATGAAGTGTGAACAAAAACTAGGGGATAGGATAGCTCAGTGGGCACTGGCTCTCCCCAAGCTAAGGTTAAGTAGCATTGAGAATGGTTACCTCTTAGATTGATGACCATTTGTATGTCTTGACTTCAGTACAGTCCTCAAGTTCACCCAGCTGTAAATGGGTACCTGCCTCTTTAGGGACAGGGAAGGTAAAGCAGTGAGGGAGAGGAGATGAGAACTGGCCTCAAAAGGATGGCCCCCTAGAGAAGTTGAGATCTCTGACACCTCATTCCATGACAGCCACATAGGTTATTGGAACAGCTTTTATGAACAAAAACTGCATTGCTTTGGGTATTTTTTGGTCCCATTTTCTTATGCAGTGTTGTGATCGTATTTAAATTTATAAGGCTTTGGAATGAACACATATACATGTTAAGAACTTCAGAAACTCTTTTTATGTACACAGTATCAAATTCCTGTGTTTTGGCAACTTTGTGAAACTTTTTTGTTGTCTAGGTATTTATTTGTGAAAAATATGAAAGAAATTAGGGCCCAAGTGTTTTAGAATTATTTAGAACTTGCTGGTCTAAGATACAGTATTGTCAACACATAAAAAGTACATTTCATATGTAGTAAGTCAACTGTAAGTAAAAGTTTAAGGTGCCCCATAACCTATGTGGTCATAGGGGAGCAAGGCATCAGAGACCTCAGCTTCTCTAGGGGCCAGCGTATTGAGGGCGGAGCCCATCTCCTCTTCCTCGCTGCTTTACCTTCCCTGACCCTAAAGAGGCAGGTACCATTTAAAGCTGGGTGAACTGGGGGACTGTACTGAAGCCAAAGCACGCAAACAGTCACCCATCCAACTGGTAATCATGCTCGATGCTGCTTAACCTTGGCTGGGGGAAAGCGAGTGCTCCAACCACTGAGCTATCCCGTCCCCAAAAAGGTCAACTGTAGCAGAAAAAAAAAGAAAGGTGCATGTGACAGTTCTGAAGTTTTACAGATTCCAAATTTTGGGGTTTCTTTTCCTGCAGAATTCTACACGTTCTCCTTATGATTTGTGTGTTGTTTTGACACAGGTGGTACACGTTTTCTACAAAGTGTGTTGTGTTTCATCTTGACACAGGTGGTACATGTTCTCTTACAAAGTGTGTTGTGTGTCATCTTGACACAGGAGGTACAATTTTTCGGCGGAACTCACAGGCTGCCAACAGACTTTCTGGGAGTGACGAGGTTTGAAGGGGAGGTAAACCAGCCATCCATTAGTCACAGGGATGTCCTAACAGGCAAATGGGTGGCAGACCATTTCCAGCAAATGGATGACGTGGACGAATACGTACAGGGGGCCCAGTGTTCTGATGGTATGTCGTGCACTTAGTTCATACACATGAATGATGGATGCTGTAGCCGAGTGGTTAAGACTTTTGACTTCAATCCTGCTGGTGGTTGAAGTTGTGGGTTCGAATCTCACCAGCGACGTCTGGTGAATTAAGGGTGCCTGTGCCTTAATTCCCTTCATGCGGAAACAGATAGAGAAAAATCAAATATGCCGTTGAAGATCCTGTAATTCGCGTCAGCGTGAGTTATGGAAACCGTACCTAGCATGCATTGCGCAAAATGAGCTGATCTGAAGTTGGAATGTGTTGGCTGAAGTCATGGGGCAGGCCTCCTGCAGAGTTACAAGCACAGGAGAAGTACCAGGCACTACCCATCCCACCCAGTAAGGGAGCACAGAGAAGAGATACAGATTAATGTTTTATGCTGGAAATATTTTATTTTGCAAGAAGGTGAAGGAACACAATTGTGTGTGTGTGTGATGTCAAGTAAAGTCGAATTTTTTTTTCCAGATGGTACTGTGAATAAGCAATGCATTTGCTTTTTTTCATCATGTGTGTTTGTGTGCGTGTGCACGCGCATCCAATCATGCATACAGAGGCATGTGTGTATGCATGGAGGAGAATTTCAGGATGGTACTTTGAATAAGAAATGCATTTGCTTTTTTTCATCATGTGTGTGCATGTGTGGTGTGTGTGTGTGTGTGTGTGCGCACACGTCCACTCATGCATACAGATGCATGTGTGTATGCATGGAGGAGAATTTCAGGATGGTACTTTGAATAAGCAATGCATTTGCGTTTTTTCGTCATGTGGTATGTGTGTGTGTGTGTGTGCGCGCGTCCACTCATGCATACAGAGGCATGTGTGTATGCATGGATGAGAATTTCAGGATGACTATGGTGTGTGTGTGTGTATGCACATGTCAGTTGATTTCGAATATCTATACCTGTATGTCTTTGTGTTTTGTGTATGTGCTTGTTCATGCACACACCTGTAAGGTGTGTCATGAATCATGCCACATTCCGTCACGCAGACTGGAACATTTCTTACAACAGATTCCTCCGCTGAAAAAGGTCAGAGTGGAGAGGGACATTCCAGCGGCGAAGAGCAGGCAGCAGGGGAGAGAATCACCCCTCTGGAGAGGGTGAAGAAGACCATCGCCAACTTCATCCACTCTTGTCGCCACGAAGACCCCAACCTGCGCCCCACTGCCACCCACATCCTGAAGACAGTCAACACGCGTAAGTTTTATTTATTTGTTTATTTAAAAAAATATTTATTCTTTTATATCGAGGATAATGGAATAAGCACTCATGTGCTTTTTTACATCCAATCCCCGTGTGTGTGCGGTTTTGTAAATTGCCATCCATTTCCACCAGCACACAATGGCCTACTCTTCCGAAAAGCGGAACAGGATTTAACGTGTGCGCAAGATGTTCTGCACGCGTTCGAACACAGAGCCTCGGTTTATAGTCTCCTCCGTTGTTTGTTTGTTGACTGCTCTTGGCCTCTCCCTCAAACTCCTTGAGCAGTCGTTGGAGCACAGCATGAAAGTCTGTCGGCAGTTAACATCGAACCTGACGGAGCCTAGCGTCTAGGTACCAAGGTTTGTGCCGGGTGTGTTCGTGTCATCCATGCCCTGAAGTCGGAATGCGGCTGCCTTAATAGCGGGCAATAACGCTTGCGTTAGCTGAATTTCATTGTGGACGACGCTTGGGTGGTGTAGCAGAGGAACAAGCCAGAAAATGTCTTGCCACAGGTCATAACTAGCGTATTTTGTGAAAAGTGACTAGGGATTCATTGTGTATGCAGCATGTTCTGTATGTGTTGGCTGGCTTTGTAGAATCTAGGTTTATACTCGAATCCCAAGGAATTTCAGGGTAATGGGTGTTGGTACCAGTGTCAACTCTAGGGAGGAAAAAATCCCTTCAAGGGACCACCTTTAGCGGAGATTGAAACCCTTGTTCTCAGGTACAAACTGGAAAACATTAGAAGTGTTGAGGAATACTAATTTTCTTGTTGCTTTAAGAGCGTTCACATAATAGCAGCCAACTCAGGGTCAGTACAGACAATGGTCTAGGCCATTTCAATAAAGAAGTAAGTGTAGGTCAGTTATTGTACCATGAAGGACAGAAAACAAAAAGATAGCCAGGGTTGTTAGGAATGTAAACACTGAGATTGTCCCATGTCTCACTATATATTCATTATATGGAGAAACAAACACCCACATGTTAAACAAACAAACTAGTTGATGATTCTGTTGGTAGAACTCAAAGGAAAGTAAACATGAAAACATGCTATGTACAAATATTGATGCTAAGTCCAAGGATTGAAATACAGCTGGCTGGCTTAGTGCATTCCCAAAACTACTCTCGTAACGTTTTACAGCTAAATCGTGCACCAAACTCCATACTGCTACAGTTAAATACATGATGTAAGAAGGAAGGTGGCAGGATGGTTAAGACATTCACCTGCCCAACAAGTAAACCGTGAGGTTTTAAGTTTGATTCCCAGCCTTGCCCTTTCTTCCCAGTTTGATGAAAAAAAAAAAAAATCTGAACGTCAAAGTCCTTCAAATGAGACTATAAACCAAGGCACCATATGTGAATGCATGCAGAAATCTTGTGCACATGTTAAAAATCCATTCCGCTTTTCAGAAAGAGTAGGCCATGCCGATAGGAATGGATGGCAACATCTTTTAAAAAAAACGCTTGCACACAGGTGTTAGGGTTAGACACCATCCCAGAAGTTGGAATGCGGCTACCTAAATGAGAGAAGGGGGGGGGGGGGGGGGGGGGGGAGGGAACGATTGCATACGCAGAAATCTCAGAGCTCTGGCCATGGAACCCCCCCCCCCCCATCCCCCCCCCCCCCCCCCCCCCCAAAAAAAAAGTGATAGGAAACGGTAAGCATTTTGTTAGTTCAGGTCAATACTCGGCAGTCATTAAATGGAGGAAAGGTACCATTCTTGCACTGTCCATAGCAAGAACGCTGCATGCAAGAGTTGTTTCCTGTGGACCTCAGGCATCGGCTTCAGGATATCAGGCTCAAGCATTGTACTGCAGACTCCCTAAAGAATGTGTTTCGCTGTGTTCTGCTGGACAGCATTTTTAACTTTCCGAGAGAATCTTGACATTTTTAGTCTGATATGATTAAAAATGTCATAGTCACTATGAAGAGGGTTGGTTTTGAGGTTTTGGGGATTGGTTTTATTTTGTTTTTATTTTATGGAGACATATAACCGGCAGCTGGGGGTATTGAGCTATAAAAAAGGTGATTTGTTGTTATGATCATTCTTCTTCATCTTCCTCCTCCTCCTCCTCCTTTTTTTCCTTCTTCTTCCTCTTCTTCTGTTCTTTCCTTTGAATTCTTTCTATCATGGAAATACATCAGAACCATGACGAGGATTGTCAGGACAGGTGATATCAACCTTTTAAGCTTTTTTAAAATTTCAGTTTTGTATATCATGTATTTAAAACCACTGTCATGTTTTTGTTTGTGGGAATGATGATGTTGGTGATGACGACAATGATGATGATGATAATGACGGTTTTGATGGTGATGATGATGATGGCGATTGTGACGACGACGACGACGATGGTGATGATGATGGCGACGATGATGATGATGGTGACGATGGTGATAATGACGATTTTGATAGTGATGATGGTGATGGTGATGATGATGGCGACGATGATGATGATGGTGACGACGACGATGGTGATGTGTATTGCAGTGCATAAGGAGGTGGAGTTTGCTGCCAGCCATGACGACCACTGGATCATGAACTGTCTGCTGCAGAACAGCATAGAATTGGGATTTACCAGTGGCCAAAACGTGGCGGAGCTCCATCGAAACCTGCAAGCAAACAGTACGATTTTAAGAATGGATTTTTTTTTTTTTAATGATAAGATTTTATTCACTTGTTTATTCGTTTGTATGTTTGCGTTTTAGTCCTCTTGATTTTTGTGGTGGCCAAAGCTTGCAAGCAAACAGTATGGTTTTTTTAATTTTTAAAAATTTTTTAAAGATTTCATTTATTTATTTATTTGTTTGTGTTTTGGCTCTTGTTTTGTGACTCAGTCAGTGCTTGCAAACAAACAGTAATCTTTTAAAAAAAATTTGTGAATCCGTTTGTGGTGGGGGGAGGGGGGTTTGAAGGGGGGTGGGGGGTGGTTTGGCTTTCTTATTTTGTCACTTGGTCAGAGCCTACAAACATGATACACATTTTTTTTAAAACAGAATTTTCATTTCTCTGTTTATTTATTCATTCACGTATATATTTGTTCGTTTGTTTGATTTTTCGTTTTTCGTTTTTTTCCAACTCGGTCTGTGTATTGCTGAGGCAAAGAGATTGAAATAATGAGCGGCGAGAGAATAGCAGGACAGAAACATCACAGAAGATAAGCCCGCCCCTCCCCACACAAAACCCCCCAAAAAAACCCAAAACCAAAAAACAAACAAAAAAAAAGAAGGAAAGTGGCGGGATGGTTAAGATGTTTACCTACCTAACAAGTAAACCGTGATGTTCTGGGTTCGATACCACCTTGCCCTTTCTTCCCAGTTGGAGAAAATCAAACTGAACGCCCAAGTCCTCCATATGAGACTATAAACTGAGGCTGTGTGTGTGAACGCACACAGAACATCTTAAAACCCAATGCACGCGGAACATCTTAACCCTTGCACTGCTGGATATAATTATTGGCGCTCACAGGAATTGCACTTAAAACCAAGAATTTTTAGCATGGCTACCTTCGTTCTGTTTTAGGGTTTTTACATGCTTATGACTAACACTAGATAGGTAAAC
Organism: Rapana venosa; assembly: GCA_028751875.1. Classification (NCBI taxonomy): domain Eukaryota; kingdom Metazoa; phylum Mollusca; class Gastropoda; order Neogastropoda; family Muricidae; genus Rapana; species Rapana venosa. The sequence continues at coordinate 14,242,953 of CM054153.1, forward strand.
CTATACATTTTTGGAAAGTAGAGACAATGTAGAATGTGATACAAAAAACAAAAAGACATTACCTAGTATGCTACAGGAGATATCTCACAAATTGTATTGAAAAAACTCCCTGACAGGTAAGCCACCGCACCCTCTACTTTTCATCAACTACACCCCTTTCATGGCAGAGACACAGAACAGAATGAGCAACAAGGCAAAGCAACATGTGTTAAAGGCATTAGAAGTGTGAGATAAGACTCCACTTCATTCACCATCCTTACTTTGGTGACTAGCCATTCACTTCCAACAACTGACTCCTTTAGGTTGGTGTCAACATTCCTTTCCAGATCATCATCACTCCTAGTAACCCTAATCACACAAAGGACTGGAAGTAGACACTTGAGGGACCCTACCAATTGAAAAGGAGGCACTTTTCCCAAAAGTTAGGATGATAATTGATTGATGTTGAACCTGACTTATGCAACGCCACATAGCCCATCGCGCTGTATGGGTTAAAACCCACGCACGTTAAAACCCAATGCACGCAGAACATCTCAAAACCCAACGCAAGCAGAACATCTTAAAACCCATTCCACCTTTTGTTAAATCCCATACCGCCTTTCAGAAGAGTAGGCCATTTCATGTCAGTAGGAATGGATGTCAAAATTTCGAAAATGCATGTACACAGGTGTCGCGTTTAGACACCATCCCCAAAATTAGAATGCGCCTACCTAAATAGTAGGAGATGGGGGGGGGGGGGGGAAGAAACAGCTGCGTATGGAAAAATCTCACCATTGTTGAACCTTGTAGCTTTAACTGAGGAACCAAAAAAAACAAAACCAAAAGAAAAACGAACAAACCCCCCCCCACCCCCCAAAAAAAAAATGAAATGCACAAAAAAGCAGCATTTCGCAACATTGTTTTTTTGTGTGTGTGTTTGTTTTCCACACACAGTGCAAGTGCAGCAAGCGAATGTGCAGCAAAGGACGAGGGAAGAGCTGAAGAACTGGGAGATGAGGTTTCAAGGGACGATGGGTCACTCCATCATCTTGGGCTCTCGTCTTAGAGTGCCTCAAATGGCCGTTGAGCTGGGGCAGGTATGGTATGAAGTGTGCGTGTGCGTGTGTGTGTGTGTGTGTGTGTGTGTGTATGTGTGTGTGTATGTGCGTGTGTGTGTGTGTGGGTGGTATGGGGGTATGGGTGTGTGGGGGTGGGATCGGGGGGAGGGGGACATGGGTGTGTTGGGGAGGGTATGGGTGTGTTTGGGTGGGGTATGGGTGGGGGTATGGGATGTGTGTGGGGGGGGGTGTGTATATGTGAGAGAGAGTTTGTGTGTGTGTGTGAGTTCAATTCATCCAATTTTTTTAATTTCCAGACGGTACGTTGAATAAACAGTACATTTTGCCGTTTTTTCATAGAGCCATCTATCCCGGAACACAGACAACTCTATCCAGTAATATTTAACTTCAGTATTATTATGGCTGCCAATAAGAATAAGATAATAACTCACAGTGCGTGTGTGTGTGTGTGCATGCATGCGTGCGTGTGTATGTGTATTGTGTGCGCATGCGTGCATGCATGCATGCGTGTGTGCACGTGCTCATACGTACGCATGCGCGTGTTTTGTGCAGGGTTTCTTCGGAAATGTCCACAAAGCCGAGCTGATGCCGGAATGCGAGACGCAGGATGAGGAAGGTAACTGCGAGTGGCAGACGGTAGCCGTGAAGACGGTTCGCGAGACTCGGGATCCGTCTCAGCTGGTGTCCTTCCTCAAAGAGGCCTGGTGCATCATCCATCTTGACCACCACAATGTCGTGAAGCTGATCGGCATCGTCATGAGAGGTATGCGCGGTCTCCTGCCACAGATTTCCACTTCACACTTTGTTGCTGTTCTTCTCCTGTCATCTTTTTCCTCTTTGTCGAGTTCCACAGATTTCCACTTCACACTTTGTTGCTGTTCTTCTCCTGTCATCTTTTTCCTCTTTGTCGAGTTCCACAGATTTCCACTTCACACTTTGTTGCTGTTCTTCTCCTGTCATCTTTTTCCTCTTTGTCGAGTTCCACAGATTTCCACTTCACACTTTGTTGCTGTTCTTCTCCTGTCATCTTTTTCCTCTTTGTCGAGTTCCACAGATTTCCACTTCACACTTTGTTGCTGTTCTTCTCCTGTCATCTTTTTCCTCTTTGTCGAGTTCCACAGATTTCCACTTCACACTTTGTTGTTGTTCTTCTCCTGTCATCTTTTTCCTCTTTGTCGAGTGCTCAGGATGGGCAACTCTTGGAGGCCCTGAGAAGAGCTGCCTTGCGCTGAAGCCTCTCCAGGGGGTCTAAAGAGCTTGTCCCTTGTCGGCAGGTCAGTCGGCCAGGTATTGGCCCTCGCTCGGGTGTTGGGTGTGTTGGATGGGTCTGGAGGAAGCGTTCCGCTGTCGTGGGAGAAGCGCCTTAGAATCGCTGCTGGGTGGGGTTTACATTGAAACAGATTGGATTGTGTTGTTGTGTGATTTATTGCAGTGTAGTGTAGTGTAGTGTGGTGTAGTGTAGTTTTATTTTATATTTATTTTGTTCCTCGGCTAGAGGTTCGAGGTTCACCAGTGGTGAGATTTTGCGTATGCAACCATTTTTACCCACTATTAAGGTAGCTGCATTCCGACTTCGGGGAAGTGTAGTTTTATGAATTGTACCCAACTTTCAATCAGGGCAGGCCTCTCTGTGCACCATGTACGAACACACGCAAAAAATGTCTTGCGCTCATGTTAAAATCCCGTTCCACCTTTTGGAAGAGTAGGCCATTGTGTGCCGGTAGAAACGGATGACAGAAACAAAATTCAGCGTGCACATGGTTATTGTATTTAGACACCATCCCCGAAGTCGGAATGCATCTACCTAAATGGTGTGTTGGAAGGAGGGGTGGTGAAAATGGTCACTCTCTCACTCACTCACTCAGTCCCATGTCCCAAAGGACATAGGGGGGACATGAGAGAAGACGCAACAGAGATCTTTTAACATGCTTCACGATCCTGTGGGGCTAGTAGAAGGTGTTGCAGGGGTTGGGCGGTCCAGTCTTTGATGTTGTCAACCCATGATTTCTTTTGGTGGCCTCTTCTTCTCTTGCCTTCAACCGTTCCCTGCAAGATGGTTTTTGCTAAGGTGTTGTGTCTTGTGGTGTGACCAAACCACATCAGTTTTCCCTGCAAGATGGTTTTTGCTAAGGTGTTGTGTCTTGTGGTGTGACCAAACCACATCAGTTTTCTCCTCTTTATGGTGGAGAGCAGAGGTTCTTGGGGGCCCACACACTTTTTGATTTCTTCTTTCACATAGTTGTTGGTCTTGTGTTCTTTGTATGATATTTTGAGGAGTCTTCTGTGGCACTTGTTCTCGAATGCTTGGATTCTCCTCTCTAGCTCTGCTGACAGGGTCCATGATTCACAGCCATGTAGGAGGATAGATATCACGAGGGATTTGTAGAGGTGATATTTGGTGCAGAAGCTGATGTTGTTGTTTCTGATGATCCTCTCAAGTCTGGCTAGAGCAGATGTTGCTGTTGCAATGCGAGCTTTCATTTCATTGTTTGATGTGCCATCTTTTGTTAGGATGGAGCCTAAGTATTTGAATTGGCTCACCTCTTCCAGTATTTCTCCATTCATCTTTATTTCCGTACTGTCATTACTAGCGCTGTTGACCATGATCTTTGATTTCTCTGTACTGACCTCCATGCCGTATGCACTCGCTTGATCTGATAGACTATCTGTGAGGTTTTGCAGTTCTTGTTTGCTGCCGCCCATGAGGTCAATGTCACCTGCAAATCTGAGGTTGCAAAGGGGTCTTCCAAAATGGTCGCAAACGGAAAACAAAAATCCCCCCACCCAACAACAAATTCCAGAGTATGTTTGTGTGCAGTGACATCCTCTGTCATTTGTTTTCAGGCCAGGATAGTGATTCGTTTAAACTGGTGATGGAATATGCTGACGGGGGAAGTTTTGAAAAATACGTGGAGAGGAACGTCAATCGTCTCGGCACGTTGGACTTCAAAATGACACTGAAGAGACTGGCCACTGACGTTGCTAAGGTACTGTTTGGATTGCACTACTGAAGTGAAATGTTTAAAAAAAAAGTCAACTTTTTTTTTTTTAGTACAACTGTGCTCCAAGTGCTTTGATTTGTTACTTGACCAGATTCAGTGCTATATAGATTCCATACATTATTATTATTATTATTATTCTTACACCCTAATAACTTTTTGTTGGTATTTGTGTTGAAACTAGATAGTATGTTTGTGGTCTGACTGGTATTTACTCTCATGCATTCATTGGCTTTCTTTTTTTTTGTTTTTGTTTTTTTTGTGTACCTCGGTTAGAGCTTTGAGATTCACCAATGGCGAGATATTGTTTATGCGACCGTTTTTGCCCACCATGAAGGTAGCTGCATTCTGACTTCGGATATGTTGTATGCTGGTTATGTTTGTGTTTCCACAACACACCGAACACTGACATGAATGACGGAATCTTTACCATGCACATTTGATCTTCTGCATGTGTATATACATGAAGGGAATTAAAGCACTGGGAGGTTGTAGAAACCCCCCACCCTTTTTTCACCAGACACCCCTGATATTCAAACTTGCTACCTCGTGGACCCATGGGACTGCAGTCAAGTGGTCTTTACCACTCGGCTATAGTATCCATCACACATTTGTACTGAAAAGCTCTTCTTCCTGTTGTTCAGGATGTTATGTATGTTTTCAAGAAATCATCATCATCAACCATTACACCCAGTGGTGTGTAGGGCAGCAACAAAGCGCTTCCACTCCTGCCTATCCTGGGCTAACCTAGTCACTGATCCCCAAGAGTGCTGCATGGCCTTCATCTCACTTTGTTTTCAAGAAAACGTGGTCTGTTTAGGTGCACATGGTGCCATAGAGTTACTTTTACACCATAAACCAAGGGAGGTGCAGCAGACTGTGTGTCTGTAACCAAGCAGAGATTGTTGCATAACAGAAGTACCCTCAGATCTGACTTCCGATGTGCTGGGCCTGAATTGTCAGGCATTTAACGGCAGCACAGCAGTGCATTTTCGTTCATGTGACAGACAGCAACAGTTGCTGTCTAAGCGTTCGGCAAAGAAGAAGAAGATTGCATGCTCAACTCTCAAGCCACTAGGCTATCCCACCCCATGTATGGTGTATGTTTTATTTTTATTCATTTATTTATTTATTTTTTATTTATACCACTTTAAGTCACGCAGATTTCTCTGCGTGAGATTCGGGCTGCTCTCCCCGGGGAGAGCACGTCGCCACAAGAGCAGCGCCACCCTTTTTTTTTTCTTTTTTCCTGTCTGCAACAGTATTTGTTTCCCTATCAGAGTGGCTTTTTTCTACATAATTTTGCCAGGGACAACTCTCTTGTTGCCGTGGGTTCTTTTACGTGCGCTAAATAATTATGCGCAACACACGGGACCTCGGTTTATCGTCTCATCCGAAAGACTAGCGCCCAGACCACCACTCATGATCTAATGGATGGGGGAAAAAGTTTCGGGTCCAAACGGGATACGAACCACCGCACACTTCCGACCGGGACTTTTCGCTTTCTAGACAGGCGCGTTACTACCTCTAGACCACCGATCCACCTTACGTTTTGTGTGCTAACTCACACTGTCTTTCTCTGAAGGGCATGGAGTACGTGTGCCAGAAGCAAAATCGAGTCCATGGGGACCTGGCAGCCAGAAATGTGCTGCTTTTCAGTACCAGCGGACAAGGCAGGGAGCCATTTTGGGCCAAGCTGTGCGACTTTGGTCATTCCCATAAGCTGACCAGAGGATACTATGATCTTCGCAAGTCCAAGTCAGCGAATGAGCCCAACCTTCCTGCCTATCTGTGAGTCCTGCTGGGAAAGGGAGATTTTTGTCGTAGTATGGTTTGGGTTGTGTTGTGTTGGGTCGGGTTGGGTTGGGTTGGGATGGGTTGGGTTGTGTTGCGTTGCGTTGTGCTGTGGTGTGTTGTGCTGTGTTCACACAGCTGTCGGTTTCCCGCACTTTCAGCTCCTCTCAGTTGCTGTTCGTCCATTCCCAGCTAGTGCTAATTATAATAGAAAGTCACCCCAGTTGGACTTGGTAAAAGGAAGGGGGCTAATTTTAGCGCTGGGCCCTGATCTGTTGACTTGAGTGATGCTGGATTTGCATGCTGTGTGTTGCGGTGCGTTGTGTTGTGCTGTGTTGTGTTGTGTTGCGTTGCGTTGCGTTGCATTGCAGTGCATTGTGTTTCATTGTGTGGTGTTGCATTTGTTTGTCCACACTGGATCTCGTATTTTCGACTTCTTGTTTTCAGATTCCCCCCTGAGCTCCTCAAAAGCTGGAGGACCACTGAGCAGACAGACATGAAATTCTCCGTCTACTCCGACGTCTGGTCTTACGGCATCTTCCTGTGGGAGATCTTCAGCAACAGGAGACCAGAAAGCGTGCTTGGCAACCTCCCCTTGGTGATCTTGCAGAAGTACGAGAAACAGGAGCGACCTCTGACCAAGCCAGACTACTGTCCCCGCAAACTTTACGACATCGCCATGAATTGCTGGGCTTTTTCGCAGGAGGACAGACCCAAGTTCGACAAGCTGGTGGAGGCGCTTGACTATCTGACGGAGCATGATATGGAATGAGCTGGAGAGAAAGAGAGACAAAGTAGGCTGGGAGAGTGATAGAAAAACAACAGCACAGAGACAGGTGTGTTTTTCTGGAGAGAGAAAAAAAAGTGTTTTTCTGACGGAGCATGATATGGAATGAACAGAAGAAAAAAAAACGAGAAACAAAGTAGGCTGGGAAGTTGATAGCAAAACAAAAAACAAACAAAAAACGAATGGTAAAGACAGGTGTTTTTCTGACAATTTGAAAGAGCATGATATGGAATAAATGAAAAAGAGAAAGAGAGAGACAATAGGCAGGCAGAGTGATAGAAAAACAACACCACAGAAACAGGTGTGTTTTTATCTGAAGGAACATGAAATGGAATGAACAAGAGAGAAAGAGAGAGACAATAGGCAGGCAGAGTGATAGAAGAAAACAACACAGAAACAGGTGTGTTTTTCTGACTGAGCATGTTATAGAATGAACGAGAAAGAGAAAGAGAGACAAAGTAAGCAGGCAGAGTGATAGAAGAAAACAAAACAAAACAGAGGGACATGTGTGTTTTTCCTGATCTGCTGGGGGGAAAAAAATAAAAAAAAGATGGCAGAACCGTCATTTCTTCATCTGTGTTCATGAAGCAGATATTACAGTGGCTTTTTTTTCATACAGAGGGTATATGATTCATTAAAAAAAGACCCATATAAAAAAAAAAAGTCCTTCATGTAGAGTTTACATTCAGGCGTATCACTTGTCACCTTCACATGTACGTGGCCAGTTAGAATCAGCGAGGGATATTGCTAGTCTCGCTTGTCTCGGATGAACACACGAAGTTACCATAACATACTCATGAAACCTTGCACGAGCTGTTCCTGTGTAGAGCATTGGCTGTGCAGAACTGGCAGCCAGACAGCAGAACATGTGTCAAAGCCCTGTACGCTACACACAGCTAGCTGTCAGTTTCCCCCACTTTCAGCTATCACAGTTCTTGATTAAACCATTGACGCTGGGGGCAACAGCAAAGCGAGAGGCTGTATGACCAGTGGCTTTCTTTCCCACTCATGGAATTCCACTTTACAGTTTAGTCTTTAGTGATCGACTATGACTCTGACTAGGAGGCTTGACTCGCACAGTCCTTATGTGCTGCAGCCCTGGGGGCTGGTTGGCCTTTAGAGAACATCTCCAATGCTGACTGTCCTTATGCCCACTTGGCCGAGAGAGTGGGGATGTACTGTGGGCAAGGCATCTCCACTATAATCAAATTTCTGCCCAGTTTCCAAAACAGCAGCTGCCTCCTCTGGTGTTTTGGAGGTCATCGTCGAACACGACGGACAAACATTATTCATTCCATCCCAGCTGGGGTTGATTGTTGCAGAAACTGACCGCTTTTACAGTTGGCAGAAGGAAGGGGTGGGTTAATTAAGTAATTTTAGCTCTGGTTCCTGGACCCTTGACTGGGTGATGCTGGAGTTGTGTGCTGTGATACACGATGCACTCCAAGGGATTGGTAGCGGGATAGCCTAGTGGTTAGAATGTTGCGCTCACAATCTGACGACCCGGGTTTGATTCCCGTTCAAGGGGATATTTTCCCCTGGAGTTAACATCAGTGCAGACTCCACTCTCCCCAAAAGTCCTTCGGATGAGACTATAAACCGAGGTCCCGTGTGTGAATGCACGCAGAACATCTTGCACACACATTAAAATCCTTTTCCACTTTTCGTAAGAGTAGGCCATTGTGTGCTGGATGTAAAAAAGCATATAAGTGCTTATTCCATTAAAAGAGGATCTGGCCTGACCTCACTTTGGTAGTCTGGAGGTTCTTTGGTAACTTGGAGGAATTGCAGTGTTACTGCTGCCCTCATTACAGGGACGATGCTTGTTCTGTAGATGAATGCTCAAGAAAGAGAGAAAGAATGAACCTAGAAGTGAATCTGTTATTTATATAACCTGTTGCTTGTCACCTCTCTCCATCACCGCTGTTGCTGATGGTAGGAGCCCCACACAATGCCACTTACAAATCAGAAACGCACGCACAAAACACACACGTACACAAAACGCACACACACACACACACACACACACTATCTTACTCTTTACTTGCTGAGTTCTACAATCTCCTGTAGCCCTCCCAGACCACTTATCTCAGTGATGTTAGCAATGATGGATGTTTGGTGGTCTGCCTTTTTTCATTCTTTCCTCAGTCTTGCTTAGAGAACTGTCATCATCAGATTTGTTTCTGATTTATAAAGTGCATAACCCCCCCCCCCCCCCCCCCTCACCCATGGGCATAATCACTGGGCTAGAGGAAAGGGGGCTTGGGGGTGGGGGGGGTGGGGGGAGGGATTGGAAAAAAGATAGTGGAGTGGGAAAGTGGCAGAGAAAAAAAAAAGTACGGGGTATGAACGCAAGCAGAAGCACATAAAAAACCCACAGCACACTCACAAACTACACACACACAACACACACACATACACGCACACAACACACACACACATACAGACACACATGCACACAACACGCACGCACACACACACACAACACGCAATCTGGGAATTAGAGCCAGATAAGCATCCCTGGATATTGGTCAGAAGCAATGCTTGTTTTGAGAAAAAGTCAGTTGCTAACTAAAAGCTATCATTTTCAGTGATCTTCTAAACCATCCGTGAAGAACCTGAAATAGGAAAGAGGATAGACTTCACATGAAGTATCATCATTTAGTGTAGAATGCCCAAGTTACGGTAAACACCTTTGCGATCATCCAGAATATGCGCCACGTCTTCAGTCATCATGGGTAGGAAGCATTGTGAAACCTCTGAATGGGCACTGGAAGTTTACCAATGGTGAGATTTTGCATATATTGCAACTGGTTTTTTGTTTTTTTTACCCACCATTAAGGTAGCTGCATTCTGACATTGGGGATGGTGTGTAAACATGACATCTGTGTACAGGCATTTCTTTTTCATCAGACGCTCGGACATTAACTATTGTTGTCTGTCAAGTGAGCGAAAATGCGTCGCACTGCCATTAGGTGCCTGACAAGTCAGGCTCAGTGCATCCAACTATGAGTTAGGAGAGAATGTTTACCTTTTACGTCTTTCTGGAAAAAAGGCAGGAGAATGGACCAAGAAGGCAGAAAATAGACAAGAAGGAGGTGACAAGAAGAAAAGGAACAAGGCAGTAACAAAGAGAGGGATACAAAGGAAAGAATCCCTAACACAGAAAGTGGGGGTTCTATTTATACTGACAGGGCCCCTCACAGGGAAGTGTATGCATTTTGAAGATTTTGTCATCTGCTCGTACCTGGCAGTGGCTTACTCTTCTGAAAAACAGATCAAGGTTTTAATGTGTGCAAGATGCTCAGGGTACATTCACGCATGGGACCACAGTTGATAAGTCGCATACCAAGGACTTTCAGGAGAGCGGAGCTGGTAATGATGTCAACTCCAGGGGGAAAAAATCCCCTAAAAATGGGTGCCTTGGTAGTGGCTCGATCCTGGGCCATCACTCTAACTGCTAGGCTATCCTGTTCCTCCCTCAATGATTTTGATTGGAGTGGTGTCAGATGTACTTCCCTCCTCATATGCCCCAGTTGCATCTTTTCAGCATCAGCATGTGTCTATGAGGTGGCAGTGGTTATGTAGTTTCCTGTCTTGTGTTTGCTGTTGTGTATTATGTGTTCATTATTGTGGACAAAAATGAGCGCAGTCGTAAAATATTGCCGTTGGTGAACCTTGGAACTCTAGCCAAGGAACGAAAAAAACATGTATTCATTATTATTATCATCATTATTATTGTAAAGGATGATACCACTGATTGTTACAGGAGACATATTTTTATGCTTATCATATGCTTAGTAACTTGCAATGTGTCTTGGACTTGTATGGAAAGGAGATTATTCTTGTTTTTATTGCTGGACATTTTCAGATGTGTTTGTAACTTTTTTGCACATGTACATTGTCATATATATATATATATATATATATATATATTATATATATATATATATATATATATATATATATATATATTCAGTCTTTACGCTTGAAAACATGATTGTTGTTTTTCGTGAGGGATGGATATATGTAGGCATGTTATGTATTTCACATTTAAGAAATTATACACCAAATAACACTCGTTAGATTTTTACTTTTTGGGTGTTTTTTTTTTTAAAAGAATGGATATATGTAGGCATGTGATGTATTTCACTTTTAAGAAATTACACACCCACTAGATCTTTAACACTTTTTATTTTTGTTGAAGAAAGAAGGGAGTAGCATGTTTTACATAGCTTGATCTTATTTGTCTTAAATCGCGGACACACTATCCTTCTCAACCTTGCAGCTCAGAGAGACCATTCCAACCTGCCCTTTCTGACCTGTCAGCGCATGAAGGATGAACTGTGACACTGAATGTTTGAACAGTTAGAAATAAGGGCACTGCGTCCTATATGCGCAAAGCACACATGGTCACGCTCACAATGTGACTGGAAGCTTCAGAATGAGCTTTGATTGGCTGGAGGATGGGAGCAGACTGAGAAAGAACACGACCTGTTCTGTATGGTCAGGTTGAACCCTTACACCTCAAGTGTGTGTTTACAGTGAAAGGTGATCCATTTGACAGTGGCTGTCCCAACCGTACCATTCGGGAGGCTTGTTTGTCAGCTTCTTTACAACTCCCTCCCACCCAAAAAACACCCCAAAACACCACCCTAACAATACAAAACAATTGAACACACACAAACAAACCTACCAAAAACAAATAACACCAAAGAGCAAAGCAAATAAAACCAAACCAACAACCCCCCCATCCCAACAGACACACACACACAACAACACACACACACACACACAAACATACACACACACACACGCACGCACGCACGCACGCACGCACGCACACACACACACACACACACACACAACAACACAACACACACACACACACACACACACACACACACACACACACACACACACACACACACACACACACACACACACCCCTTTGGAATTGGGCCTGAGGTTACTCCTGTGATCCCAACAATCTTTGCTTTGTTATCGACACACTAGCAGTGTGCTGCTCTACTTTTGGTAAGGTCTGATTGTAACTCTATGGCGTCACGTGAGGCCAAAAGATAGGTTTTCATGGAAAATGGGCAAAGCATTCCGACTACTAGGAACATTTTTTTTGTTTCAGTAACGTCTGTGAATGAAAGAGGGTTTAGGAGAAGAATGGTTAAAATAATGTCATAGCCTTTTTGGTGGTTTGATAATTAAATTTTTTTTTTTTTAAAGAGGACTGTTATCCTTGAGAGTTTGTTGTAAATTTTTAAATTATTTTTAGGTTAAAGTAGAGACTTGTAAGTAATACATCTTTCATGAACAGTTGATTTTTACCTTTTGCGTTTTTACTGTGTATATAACTGTGTGAATATCGTGTGTTTTTTTTTATATGGGTTTTGATTTTCGACATGGTAGTATGCTTGGAACAGCTGTCGTTGTCTTGATTCACCTATCCCATGAGCGTTGTTGACATTCTTCAGGGTGATATGTTGGATACCTCTGCAGAGAGGATACGCCACCACTCTGGTTTCTGTTGTGTGCAGTAGTTGGGCTGCGGGCTGTTGTGTCCTGTCTTTGATGTGGTCAGGTCAGGATTTTTCTTGGTCAGCCTCTTGCATTGCTTGGCTTTCCCTGCATCTTGCAGAATGGTTGTGGAGAAGGAGTCATGGCCATACCATATCAAGTTTGCGTCGCCTTCACTGTAGTGAGTAGAGGTTCCTGCCTGTCTGTATAGTTGCTGCCCGATATAGGCCCTACTTGCTTATCTTGTGTTCTTGTACAAGATGCTGGGGAATGTTTGAAACGTGTAATGTTGAGAGGCTGGACGTAAGAAAACATGGGTGTATATTCATTATTTTGAAATAAAAGAATTTGATTTGAGGCTTGGCATTCTTCTCTCCAGGTCAGCTGTGAGAGTCCAGCTTTCACATCTGTAGAGGAAGGTTGAAGTCATGAAGGAGCCCCTGTGGAGATGCTGTGGGCTCTTTGCAGTATAAATAGCATCTCCACCTTGTGGAAATTTGGAAATTCTGTGTTCGAAATTTCCTCTGTTCTTACACTTTCTTTGTTTTAGTCTTTTTCTTTACTCTGTTTATATTTTTTGTATGCTTATTGTGTGTCTTCCAAGTCTTTTCTGTTGCCTTTTATTCAAAGCAAATTTTACAATTATTTTTTGGGAATACATTGTATGATATTTTTCCTGTATTGTTTTGTTCTGGCAACCCAACTCGACTCGGCTGACCAGGTAGCAGTATTGTAAACACTGGGATGGGCACAGTATGTTGCAGTGTTATTTTCCCATATGCTGTGTATTCTTTGGTACATTGAAACATTCACTATCCTTTTTTATGCTTTTTCTTTTAAACCTGGGGATGATGAATTAAGTGGAATGACTGGCACCCTCAGCTCGGCCTGGTTTTACTGGCCTTAAGGAATAAAATAATGAAGGTTCTTTGTCATGTAATTTTTGTTTCCAGCTTGACGGTGTTAGGTATTGGAAGGGCTTGGTTACTGCTATTGTTGATTTTGAACTTCAGGTGACTGTTATTGGAGTTTCTGAAATTGAATAAGGTGACAGCCCTGATATGGCCTTTGTAGTTGGTGGGGTTGAAAACAACATGACGTGAAGTAAAATCATGAAGGATTTGTACAGTTTCAGTTTCATTGGAAAGCTATTGGAGATGCTTGTGCAGACGGTATTGAATATTGTGATGATTTTATCCTTTTTGATGAGCTGCTGTTCTTGATTAAGATGGGTTCAAGGTATTCAGAATTGTCAACTTAAAGCTTTCTCCTGTTTAGTGTGATGGAAGTTGTTGCTTCCTGTGTATGACGTTTGCCTTGATTTATTATGATTGTATGCCATATTTTTGTTATCTGGGTTATAAGCAGGCTGGAATAAAATCGAAACCTGTAAGCTGTGTTTTGTACTTGTATCATTACGTCTCATTTAGTGATGGGTTTGAAACTAGATGTTACCAAAGCTTTTTTCCACAGGGATTCTGTGATATATAAAATCTATCTATCTATCTATCTATCTATCTATCTATCTATCTATCTATCTATCTATCTATATCCATCCATCTATCCATCTATCTATCTATACCTATCTGTCTATCTATATATGTATATATATAATCTCTCTGTGTTATTTGGTCTCTGGAAGGAAATGTTTCTCTTTCTGTAGATTTTTTTTCTTATTTTTGTATTGATTCAGGTTTTGTTTTTTTATAAGTATAATGTCTTTATTTTGTTAGATTAGATTTTTCTTACACACTGTTGGTTTGGTCTTTTAAAAAAATTCATACCCATTTATTTCACTGTCTGGTTTTACATTGGGGTTGGATTAGGTTGATTTTTACAAAGAAAAAACAGATCAGTATGTCATTTACTGAACTCTAGGTTGATTTGTTATGATTTTTGATAATGGTAGAATAATATTGTACATATAAATCATTAAATGCCATATCATTGATATGTTTCAAAAAGAAAAAGGAGTCCAGATAACGTAACAATTCCATATTTAAAAAAGTATATATTAAAAAAAAGGTAATCCTAAAATCATGTACAGCAAATTTTCCTTTTTCAATACTTCACCTTGTTTCTTTGTAATTTGATGGCCCCCCCCCCCTCCCTCTCCAAACAAAAAGAAAAAAAAAGTTTTGTTTCAGTTTTTTGTTTGTTGTTTTATTCAGTTTGTAATTGCTTCCCTGCAAGTTGTGTTTTTTGGGGTTGTTTTTTTTTTGGAGGGGGGATGGGGGGTGGGGGAGGATTTGCAGTTCATTCAGTCATCATTTATGTACATACTCTTCCCATAGAACTGACATATAAGAATTTTCATGGCTTTTTGGCCCAGATATAAAGTGTACTGTGACATCATTTTTATACCAAAACTGACTGAAATGCCTGTTGATTTGTGTTATAAACATGCTTTTTGTACACTTTTAAAAAAGAATATCATTTATCATGTTACTTGTATTTTAGTAAATATTATTGGATCATCGTTGCTGCCATGTTTACAGGAAGGTTGGGTTTTTTTCATTGCCTTGTTGAATCACCTATGATCATTTTGTTTGTTTATAAGCAGGCGCTTTTGGTATGTCATTTTGGAACCACGCCACTTATATCTATGTAAATAGCATTGTGTGATTGAAGTTGTTTGCGCATGTTGATTCTCATTATTATTTCATTGCCTGTCAAAGAATGTCATGTGCCAGCCTATGCTATAATCTGCTATGATAATTTTTTGCTTTAGAAACCTTTTTATTTTTTTTAAAAAGCTTGAATTTTATCTTTACAACCTTTATTCTTTTAAAAGTTTGAATGCTTAAAACTTAGTGTTTCTGTGCTCAGCGTGTTTTGTTTTCAAGATTTTGGTTTTGAATTATTTCCCATTTTGAGTTTGAGTGGTCAGTGTGATTTTTAATGTAAATACTGATGCGCTTGTGTGTTCTTGTTATGGATGTTACTCCAGATTAACTGCATATTATTGATGGGGAACATGTAAAAATGAACAAAAAATTATGGACTGAAATCAGGGTGTGTGTGTGTGTGTGTGTGAGTTTTGTGTGTGTGAGTTGTTTGTGTGTGAGTGTTTGTGTGCATGCATGCATGTGTGTGTGCATGCCCGCATGTGTATATGTGTGTGTGCATGCATGCATGCATGTGTGTGTGTGTGTCCCCATAGGGATGCAAGAGGCTCTTTTAGTATAAATAGCATCCCCACCTTCTGGAAATTCTGTGCTAGAAAATTCGACTTTCTCTTTACCTCTCTATCATCTCTCTTGCGCTTATTTTCTGCTTTTCCAGTCCATTCTCCTGCCATTTTTCAAGCAAATCTTTTAAAAAAAAATTCTGTGTTCATTATATGATATTTTACCTGTGGTGTTTTGCTCTGGCCATCAGGTAGTGATAATTAAATCCTGGGATGGACACAGGATGTCTATTCTTCAGGGGTATTTGCCCATTTGGCATTTTGATATACATTTTGTACTTTTTTATGTTTTGTTTTTAACATAGGGATGATGAATTAAGCAGAATGGCAGGCATCCTCTGCATGGCTTTTGGTTTATATGCACACATTGTACATATAAACACCACTTCATGAAAGTTCATTGATATGTTCGCTCATTTTTATTTTGTGAATTGAATCTTTTTATGTTTCATTCTCTTTTTAAAAAAAAAATGAATCTTTGATAAATCATTTTCAAAATGATTCAGAAGTTGTAGGTGGTTACCTGCCCTTGTTTTTGTCCACCACTTTTTCCTCAGTAATACTGCTTTTACTTTCATGCAAATGTTGGCATAATATCAGAAAAACTGGGTTAGTTTCTTTGTACTGTATTGTAGCGTATTATATCGTATTGTATTATATTTTACTTTCAGTCAGAACAGATTTCCCTGCCTGAAATTCAGCCTGCTCTCCCTGAGGAGAGTGCATTGCTGTAAACGCAGTGCCACCCATTATTTATAAAAATTCCTGTCTGCATGTGTGGGGTCTGAGAGTGGCTTTAAAGTCCCCCCCCCCCCCCCCACCAAAAGAAAAGATTTTATAAAAAAAACTTTGCCAAGGACTTTTTATTGCTGTGGATTATGTTTCATGCGCTAAATGTACACAAGGTATCAGTTTATCATCTCATCCAAAAGACTAGCTCCTACCAGTTCATATCACTTAAGATCTGGTGGATGGGGGGGTGGGGGTGGTGGTCGGTGGGCTCAAAATAGGATTTAAACGTGCAATGTTGCCTTGTAGGCAACCAATCCACATTCTTCATATATTGTAAGTATTCCTGGGTATATGAACTATGGAGAATGTGCAAAGTTGATGATCTGAAGTCTGTAGCTAGAAGCAATAGACTGCGCTGGTTTGGGCACGTTCAACGGAAAGCAGACCACCACATCATAAAAAGAGCAATGAACTTCGTAGTGGATGGAAAGAGACCAAAGGGAAGACCTAGCAAAACCTGGGCTGCCTGTATTGCAGATGATCTTGGAGAGAGGGGCATAAATAAGGAGGAAGCTCAAAACAGAGAGAGATGGAGAAGGATCATCAATGTCAAACCTCCCCTGGGAGAAACATGACAAAAAAGGAAGAAGAAGAAGATTCCTGGGTATATGATGGTTGGTTTGCATTAATTCATTGGTTGGGTGTAGTATCATAATTTTAAATAATTTTTGACACCCAAAGGCATAAAAGAAAAGAAGCCAGAGAGAGAAATAGTTTTCTTGAAGCATGTTAAATGTAGTTTTCATTTTCACTAGGAGCAAAATTACCCTCCTCATTATTTCTTAAAGACATAGTTATGTGCCTGTTTTGTGTTAGAGGGTGCAAAAGTTATTCTTCCTGTTGGTTTTTGTTGTTGTTTAAATAAAAAGACAGTTATATTACTAATATATTATCATAGTTATAGTTTATTATGCCACTATTTATATTTTTATTCTATTATTTTATATTATTACTATTACTGATTAACTGTTGGCCCAGGCCAAAAGCTTTGTCAGTTAATGATGTAAACTAAATTCCAAGGCCCATATTACGATTGTGCTGTAAAGTTTTAACCCTTCCACTGCTGGATATAATTATTGGCGCTCACAGGAATTGCACTTAAAACCAAGAATGTTTAGCAGTGGCTACCTTGTTCTGTTTTAGGGTTTTTACACGCTTATGATTAACACTAGATAGGTAAACCTATACATTTTTGGAAAGTAGAGACAATGTACAATGTGATACAAAAAACAAAAAAGACATTACCTAGCATGTAGCAGGAGATATCCCACAAATTGTATTGAAAAAACTCCCTAACAGGTAAGCCACCTCACCCTCTACTTTTCATCAACTACACCCCTTTCATGGCAGAGACACAGAACAGAATGAACAACAAGGCAAAGCAACATGTGTTAAAGGCATTAGAAGTGTGAGATAAGACTCCACTTCATTCAGCGTCTTATGTTGGTCACTAGCCTATCACTTCCACAACTGACTCCTTTAGGGTGGTGTCAACAACATTCCTTTCCAGATCATCATCACTCCTAGTAACCCTAACCACACAAAGGACTGGAAGTTAGACACTTGAGGGACCCTACCAAGTGAAAAGGAGGCACTTTTCCCTAAAGTTACAATAATATGAACCAGATGTTGAACCTGACTTATGCAAGGCCACAATCGTGGCCCATCGCAGTCTACCGGGAAGCCGCAGTCTACCGGGAAGCCGCTGTAGCTGTACGGGTTAAGATTGTCTTCAGCCATGACAAGCTCATTCTACTTGAAAGGACAAAAAATCCTCCTAAGTTGCCTATGTGGTGAGATACATGGAAAGACATACACACAGACCTCTCATCCAATGTGTACTTTTCAACCTTACCCTGAATCCAAGGTGAGATGAGTGAGACTGTGCTTATTCTGGGTGACCCCCCCAGGGTGTTAGGCTGGGAAACGCCAATTAATTGTACATTTTAATATGTGAAGGCAAATGCAGTGTGTGTGTGCGTGCGTGCGCATGCACTAGGAAATTACTGCTTATAAGTGATCTGGATACTTATTTGACATCTCAAGGGTGCTGCATTTTGAAAATGTAATGTATATATATCTGTATACATATGTATGGAGACGGGGTAGCTCAGTGGTTGGAGCACTCGCTTTCCCCCAGCCAAGTTAAGCAGCGTCGAGCGTGGTTACCAATTGGATGGGTGACCGTTTGCGCGCCTTGGCTTCAGTACAGTTCCCCCCAGCTGTAAATGGGTACCTGCCCTCTTCAGGGTCAGGGAAGGTAAAGCAGCGAGGGAGAGGAGATGGGCGCCACCCTCAATACGCTGGCCCTAGAGAAAAGTGAGGTCTCTGACGCCTCGTTCCCCTAGACCTTAATATAGGTTATGGGACACCTTTACCTTTTTTTTATACATATATCTGTAAAGTTAGTATACATATATATGTATATATATATATAAATTCATAGATTTGTGTAGGTGCTGGTATTTATCTTGCAACGTAGCCTAATTTATGCTTGAAATACTGCTGAGGGGTCTTTCAGTATAGAGCATCCCCACTTTCTAGAAATTCTGTACGAGAAATTTCCCCTATGGCTCTCTTTGTTTCTGTATTTTCCCCCCATTTTTCTATCCTTTCTCTCACTTAGTTTTTCTGCTTTCCCAGTCCATTCTTCTACTCTTTTTTTCCAAGCATATCTGAAAACTCCTCAGACATTGTATAACATTTTGCTGGTATTGTTTTGTTCTGGTTACCAGGTAGTTAGGGTGGGTACAGGATGCCCATTATGCACCGTTATTTGCCTGTTCGGCTTTTTTAATGCTTTGAAATGTTTGTTGTTGTTTTGTTTTACTTTTTTTTTTAAACCTGGAGAAGACGTAGTACGTGGAAGAGCTGGCATCCTCAGCCAGCCTGGTTTTATTGGCCTTAAGAAATGAAGTGTGTTTTGGTTTTTTTTCATTCGTCAGATGGATAGCTTGGTCTGTTACAAAGGCGGCTGTATGCCGCAGGTCTTCCAAGTCTTCATAGAGCTTCTTGGCCACTGGGTGTGGTTTTGGGTCGAGCCAAATCCTCTTTCAGAGTGCCACCTCATGTAGCGGGCAGGTGGCGGCACATGTTCTGTTGCCCTGCTGCCAGTCTTGCAAGGGAACAACTCTGCGTGGCCTTATGTGGAGCGTTGAGGAATGAAGTGATAAAGGTACCTTGTTACCCTGATGTGATTCAGGTGGATGGTATTGGATAGTCAAGGGGACTAGGAGATGTTGATTGAACTTGAAGTGAATAATATTGTGAATTATTGGAACTGAATGAGGTGACAGCCCTGATATGGCCTTTGTGGTCAGCTGGAGCTGTAAACATGAAATGAAATGACGGACACTGTAGCTAAGTGGTTAAGAACATTTGACTTCAATCATGTGTCCATGAAGTCGGATTTTAAATCTCTGCAGTGGCATGTGGCGAATTAAGGGTTGGTTTTTTTAACGGAAACACAAACATACCCAGCATGCTTCCTGTACAAAAAAAACCGCTCTGAAGTTGGAATGTGTCATCTGACGCCAGTGGGCAGAGCTCCTGCAGAGTTACAAGCACAGGAGACCTGGGACTATGCATCCCTCCCAATAAGGGAACAGAGAAAAGAGACAGACAGATAGTTAGGAGAACAGAGAATTCAAATACTAAATGTCCATAAATACTCAACAAATACAATGTACACACAGCACTTTTATTCATGAATAAGATTTAACAAGACTTTACACTGACATATTCCTCTCAAAGACAAGCAAGAAATCTCTTCTCACTCGAAATATTTCTAACTAAAAAATTCTACTTAACATTCAATCTGAACCACATTAACAAAACTTAACATGGAGCTCTTGTTTTGGTTTTCTTTCTTTCTCCGTTCTACAGGATTTTCTTGTTTTGACTCATACCACAAGCCTAGCAGTTTCGAAAAGAGAAAAAAAAAAAAAACCCATTCATCTGCCTGTTGATTTAAAGCAACATTAAATTCTTCTCTCTTGGTATCAAACTAGCGCATGAGATTTACAACCAAAGTTGTAACAGTAAACCTGAACTGCACACACACTCTCGCGAAGAAGGCGAACTTTAAGCTACAGTCTTGCTCAGTGGTTCATGCCATCGTTGACGATGTGGAACTTCTCCCAGTAGGGGCAGTGAGCGAAGTACTCCTCAGTGGCGGGCCACAGCCAGCGGTTACGGATGTTGTGGTAGACGGGCTCTCCCCACAGCGTGCCGGTTTTCCAGCCCTCCACGTCCTTCATCAGTTCGTTCTCCTCTTCCCGGTTGGCCAGGAACTGCTTCAGCATCCTGCGTTCACAACAAATTGAACGCTTCAGTCTTATGTGACTGCCTTGAAAAAAGTAGAACATTAAATTGTACTCCCAAGTGTAACACCTTGGGGGTCACCCAGAATATGTATTCTGTCTCATACCACCCTACTGGATGAGAAGTTAAGGTCCGCGATTCTTTTTCTAGAGTATTGTGCCATAAAGGGCAGCCCAACTCTCAACTTAAAGAGAATATTTTCACATTTAAATCTGTTGTTTTCAGGAAAAAAATGGTTGCAAATAGTCTTCATACTTCTGAGTGTTCTTTTCAGATTAATTAAGTCAACCACTGGTATTTGACAGACAATGTTGTTCCTGATGACTGAAAGAGCCTTTCTCTTTGGATGAAGGCAGCACAAGATAACCAGATCTCACTAACAGAAGGCCTGTGTTTGAAACCTGGACATTACTACGGTAACATTAACATCAAATATCTTTTACTATGTGCTAAAGCCACCAGCTGTAAAGCCATTGATTTTATATTTCTCCCTACACTGACTGATAGCTTGATTTTTATTGTCTTGAAAATGTGAATTATATCATTTATATGTTATCTAAAATGGATAGCTTGATTTTTTTGGTCTTGAAGTTGTGAATTATATCATTTATATGTTATCTAAAATGCAACAAAGAAAATTATCAATTAAAAAGACGCTGATACCACATAAAGAACACACTGGGCTATCAAAATGATGGCCTGATAAAGTTTGGCCAATGTTGGCTTCAGCAGATTCTGGAAAGTTATCAAGTTTGTTTTAAATTTAAAATTTTTTTTTTATCCTTCCTTGCTTATTCAAGATATTTTTAAAATTTGGTTCTTTTATATCGAGGATAATGGAATAAGCACTTATGTGCTTTTCTGTCATCTGTTCCCACCGGCACACAATGGCCTACTCTTACGAAAAGCAGAACAGGATTTAATGTGTGCGCAAGATGTTCTGCGTGCGTTCGCACACAGGACCTTGGTTTATAGTCTCATCCGAAGGATTTACCAAGAAGGGGCAAGGGGTTAGAGAGGGGGAGGGAAACAGAATGTGTGTGTGGAGAGAGAGAGAGAGAATGCATGAAAGGATCAATTTCTGGTCACGCTTTTGCTAAAAGGATTTCTTGGCAGTGTTGATGCATATGATGGTCTAAGTAATGTATACAGACAAATCTCCCACGAAAAAAGTGTAAACTCTGCACATGCATTCATTTTTATGAGATGGTGGATACTTGCTTTACTTCAATTTATGTGTGTCATGTGTACATCAATGAGTATGCATGATGAGCGCCAGAACTCACATTCTTTGCTGCTCTGCGACAATGAGAGGAGTGATGGCAATCCTGGCATCTCTCATCTCTAGCTCCTCTTTCCTGAAAACAAAACAGTTCTCCTGAGAAATGATGGAGAAAACACTGAAAATCTTTATTGTCATTCCTGATGAAGGCTTTTTCAGTTTTGATACAGCCAGGGGGAGGAGGGGTGAGTGACAATTTATCAAAGCAGTATGAAAACAAAGAAAACAAATCCCCCCCCACCCCCAACCCCCCCCCCCCCCCAAACAACCCAAATAAACAAAAAAACCCAACCAACAAAACAAATTAAAAAATCCCAAACAAACAAAAAACAAATTTAATAGCAACCCAACCAACTGTTTTTATCAACGAAAAAAGAACATAGCCCTGTCCCCACTCTCTTTGATCTCTCGATCTCTCTCAAGATCTCTGAGGGTTAAAAGAATAATCATCTCTCTCTCTCTCTCTGAGGGTTAAAAGAATGATCATAACAATTGCTTTTTAAGGGTTTTTAAAAGATATATAATTTTTTTTTATATGGAACCCTTTGAGAGATGGAAGGAGAAAGGGACAGAACAGCCAGAAGCAAAACTGAATAATAGAAAAGAAAATTGAGAACAGCAAAAATGAACTCTACTACCCCCATACAAGCCCTGTCACCATGTTAAGAATTACCTATTGGTTTAACACTGCTGCTGTATTCAAACTACCAAGGCTTAACAAAGTCACTGTTCACTTCAGTTGTTCCTTGTGTTGACACCCTAGCAAATAGGAGGTCCAGTGCATAAACACATGCATTCATGCAATATAACTTGCAGATCATACACTACATACTAAAGTACATAGCCAGCGTTTAAGTATATTTCATAATGATAATGACAGAACAAAATATCTGTAACCTTTGTCGTTTTCTGTCAAAGTAATAGAGAGCCCACATGGTTCCAGTGAAGGCAGAGAACAGTCCAAATGTTGCAATGCCTGAAATATGAAAAAAAAAAAGAACATACATTAATGACAAACCTTTGTCTTGCATGTTTATTACTAATTGAACAGTTGCTATCACATGCCCATCATCACAATATTTGCATACTAGCCTGTATTATGCACACACACAAAACAAACCAGCACATCACATTATAAGTTTAAACACAAGTGCACGTACACAAAGACCTAGAGATACTTTAAAAAAATGCACACTCTGTGTGTGTGTGCGCGCACGCCCCCGCAATTTGTTAATTTCTTAAAGCACGGTGTGTGTGTGTGCGATTGATTTTGTATGTGTGTGTGATTTTGTGTGTGTCACTGTGTGTGTGTGTGTGTTGCGATTATTAACTTTCATTGTCATCGGTTCATTTGACAAGCGACTGCCGATTCTTACAACAGATTTCTCTCCACAGACTCTACAATCAAATGCTACCGAGTATCAACTATCATGATTCGTCTGCTACTGCTAGCCTAGTGCTTCCTGAATTTGTCAGGACAGAATGCTTTCACTGTTTCAGTCAAGCAGTCAGTCGTCTGCCGCCTGTCGGCATCGACGATCGGAAGTAACTATGTACCTGTTCTTTTTGAAAGCTGAAAATCACTGTATTTTTGCTTACACCTGGATTACTTACCACCTAGTTTCTTCTTCGCAACTCTCTTTGCCCATTCTATATCTTGATACCCCCCTGGAGGGGGCATCTCCTGTTTGTACTTCGGAGCCATCTTGACCTCTACAAAGAAGGGGCAATAACAATTAGCCTGCCACACGCTTGTAGAGTTACTTCGCTTTGTTTTGTTCAGCGCATGTGATCACCAGGTCATGTGACCAGAAACAGACGAAAATGGCGAGAAGAAGTATGAGCGGAGTTTGTATCTTAACGTTTTTTGCGTTTCTTACGCTCGCTGTTGCAGATGTCGGCAAAAGAAACGTAAGTATTTCACTAATTACAGAAGCACTTTCTTGTTATAGGCTGTCAGTCTGCAAAAGTGGACAATTTGTTTTTGAAAGAAAAAGAATTCATGGGCGTGATGCGTGAACTCTGGTCTTGTGACAGTCAATAATGAATGAATCATGCGTGCTAGTTCATCTATTCTGACCGATTTTTCAAGATGAATAAAGCTTCTAACTTAATTGAATTAAACCTTACAGTAAACTTTCAGCCTTTGACACTCTCATGGTTGCAGTGGTAAATTCACTTTTGACTTCAAGCTCTTGTCTTCTGCTGTAGTTTACGACATAGCCAGAAATCAGAGATCATGAATTTAGTACTTTATCAGTGAAGCTGGACAAAAGATGGATAGAAAATAATGACCTGATAATGAGCGATAGGTAGGCTAACTTTTTTGGGGATAAACTCCTATCCTTTCTTTCACTGTCATGTTGTCTAGATGTAGTTGAAAATGATACTATGATTGATTTCTCACCTGCTTAGGATGATTTACTTCCATCTATGGTTGGGTGATGATTGGGTGATGATTGGCAGATGTGTTGTACTTGTAGTACTTAGTACTAAAAAAGTAATGGTACTATTTACTAAATTAGTAGTACTGAAAAAGTAATGGTACTAATTAGTACTGTTAGTATTACAAGTAAAGGAGTAATGTAGGGAACTGGCTCAAGCCTAAGGATCATCAGTCATGGCTTATTGAATGTCCCATCCATCATCATTTTCTTTGCATGGATGCTCATTAAATCCCCCTGCCTGTCTCTCTCTTCTCTGTATTAAAAAAACCCCAGTAAGTTCAGTGCCAATGGTTGCTTGGTGGACATGGTGATTATAGTGGATATATTTTTCTTCCTTCAGATGTATAGAAGTACATTTGTGGCCTCATTGAGAGTAATAATTCTTTTAATGAGGTTTGGACATCATACTCATACTGTGTTCAGTGTCGTCTGCTTTTTTGTGGTCAATTTAAGAATTACCTACACTTAAGACCTGTGTTTGTATGTGATCACTTATGACTTGGGGCTGGGCACTTCAGAACATACTATGGAAGAAAGCATAAAGTCCTGGCGTATGTGTTAGATGTAACTCAGTAACTTACTTTGGCAGCATCATTACTAGTACCATACACATCCACAACATGCAGAAAAAGTACCAATACTAATAAGAGTACTTAGGAGTAGCTGAAGTTGAGACTGGCATGAACCTAAGCTTTATGGCTTATTAATATCCATCTTTGTTCATAAACCGAGTTGTTCATTTTAGATTGTTTAATACAGGTGCAGGGTAGCCTGGTAGTTAGGTTGTTGCACTTGTGATTTGACCGCCCATGTTAAAACCACCACCGAGATACCTGTTTAAGGCAATTTTTTGCCCTGGAGTTAACGTCGGTAGTATTCCCCAAAGTTGGAATGCGGCTTCCTAAATCAGTAAATGGTTGGGAAGAAACAGTTGGCAGAGTTGCGTACATAAAAATCTCACCATTGGTGAACTTTGGAGCTCTAGCCCAAGAACACCCCCCCTCCCAACCCCCCCCCCCCCCCAACCCCATCCCCCCAAATAAAAACAACCACCCCACACCAGTACTGACTCCAGTAAAAGTCTTTAAACAGAGGCCCCTAGTGTGAATGCACACACACCATCTTGTGCACACATTAAAATCTGTTCTGCCTTTAGGAAGATTAGGGCATTCATGCCAGTAACTGAGCAAGAAGGGATAAAAATAAAAATAAAACCCCACATATACTGGTGTAATGTTTAGACATCATCCCCATAGCTTCAATGTGGCTACCTTAATGGTGGGCAAAAATGGTTGCATGCAAAAATCTTACCTTGGGTGAACCTCGGAGCTCTAGCTTTCATGAAGTGAATCTCCAGGATTTGAAGCCCATTTTAGTTGTTGTTGGATGGATATTTTGGTGGTCACCACCCCAGGTGAGCGTCTCGCTCAGTCTGATTTTGTGACCAACCCTTTATTGTCGTCAGAACAGGGCGTAGTAGGTGGTGTCCTGCGAATGTTAGCTCAGATCAGTCACCACGGAACACCTGATATTGATGGGCTCTCTGTGAGCTTCTGATCTTAAGGATATGACATAATTTTCTGAGTATGGCTGGGGCAGGGAGAAGTGGTGTGGAAACAGCAGGACAGGAACATTACAGAAGATGAGGTGGGGCCAATTAAAAAATAAATTTTTTACAAAGGGGTGGATTTGCATGACTGCTGGATGCTGTGTCAGTGCATTGGTCAAGTCCACAGTCTGAGAGATCATGTGCTCAGGCAATGTGATGATCAGTATGCACACCCAGTGGGATGCCTAGTGTTCACCACAGTCCCCCCCCCCCCCCCCCCCCCCAAATAAGAAACATTTTAAATAAATTTTGCATGTTCTACATTAATCCCTGGTCGTATTGTGACTACCTTAGTTTAAAAACAGTCACATACGCAAAAATATTGCCATTGGTAAAACTTGGAGCTTTAATCGAGGATTGAAAAAAAAAAGACAAAAATAAAAACTATGTGATTAAAATACAAATTTTACATGACAAATATCATTGTGAAAGCAAACAGGTGCAGCAATGTTCCATGCTTTGTCTGAGAATGTGTCAAGTCTCTCTGTGCGGCCATCAACTCTTTTCCTGTGCGAACTCTCATATTTTTTAGCCCATACTGAAAAATGGGGTGTGATGCTGTCTTGCTAGAAGATTTGCAGTACTGTTAATGAGGACAAATGGTAGGAATTGAATCATTTAAAGGCAGTACTTGCATGTACTGAGGAGAAAAAAAAGAAGGCAGAATTGAACGGTTTGATCAAGAAAAAAGATTGAAGTTGGACTGAATAAGGAAAAAGGCAGAAGTTGAACTCTTCATAAAGAAGGAAAAGAACATGAGATTTCAACCATTTAGAGAGATTAAAAAAAAAGAAAGAAAAAAGGACGAGTTTTCCATTGAATAAAAAAAAAAATGCAGGG
This sequence comes from Rapana venosa, assembly GCA_028751875.1. Taxonomy (NCBI): domain Eukaryota; kingdom Metazoa; phylum Mollusca; class Gastropoda; order Neogastropoda; family Muricidae; genus Rapana; species Rapana venosa. The sequence continues at coordinate 14,269,606 of CM054153.1, forward strand.
AGTTAACAGTTTAGCAAGAAAAAAAAAAGGCGGTAAGGAACAAAGGATGTCGCTAATACAGCCAAGAAGGCTGAAGTTACCATCATTTCATAATCTCAGATTTTATATTGCATAGTGTACAGATTCAGCATAACACAGTCAAGGGTCCAGGACCCAGTGCTAAAACTAGCCCCTTTCTTTTACCAAGTGTGGTCAGCTTCTGCTATAATCAGCACCAGCTGGAATGGAATGACTAGCAGCGGAAAGCAGCCGAAAATGTGGAAAACTGACAGCTGTGATATTGATGTCAGTGGCACCACACGTGATTCAGAAAGCCCACCATCTTATCATTGTAGTGCCATCTTGCAGGCAACAGGGCAGCATTTGCCAAGCTGTTCATGTATGTATTCTGACTCTGCTGGCAGTATCGTTGACGGACAGGATGACGTAATTATTAGCTGTGATCTTATTTGTGTTCAATGAATTTTTCTTTTAGATATGAACTGCCATATACAGCATGGACCCCATGTGCGTAAGCACATATGCGCACGTGTGCACACCCCCGTGCATGCACACACACACACTCAAGTGTGTGCACACATACACACACGCTTACACACACCGAATGCACGCAGAACATCTTGCACACACCTTAAATCCTGTTCTGCTTTTCGTAAGAGTAGGCCATTGTGTGCCGGTGGGAACAGATGACAGAATTTACAAAACCGCATACACACGGGGACTGGATGTAAGAAAGCACAGAAGTGCTTATTCCATTATCCTCAATATGAAAGAATAAAAAAAAAAAAAAAAAATAAAAATAAAATAAACACCGATCGTTGGTCTAGAGGTAGTGCACTTGCCCAGAAAATGAAAAGTCCAGGTTTGATACCCATTTGTGCTGAAAACTTTTCCCTCATTCACTAGACTGTTAGTGTGGTCTGTGTGCTAGTCTTTTGGGTGAGATAATCAACCGAAGTTCCATCTGCTACACACAAAAAGCACACATAAAAGAACCCATGGCAACAATAGAGTTGCTCCTGGCAAAATTCGTAGAAGAAAGCCACTGTGATAGGGAAACAGGAAAAGAAATTTTTTTTAAAAAAAGGTGGTGCTGCTCTTGTGGCAGAGTGCTTCCCTTGGTGAGACTGAGAGCAGCCCGAGTTTCACGCAGAGAAAACTTCCATGACTTTAAATGGTATGCAAGTACACACAAAGTCTCTGGAATGATTATTACACCCTCCCACTCATTCCCCCAAAACCAAAATCTCTTTCTCCCCCCGCCCCCCAAAAAATCAAAACAACTACCTCCCCCCCACCAAACCCCAAACAAAACCAAACCAAAAAAGCCTAAACAACTCGTATCTCATGCGTAATATATATATATATATATATATATATTCTTTTAACATTATATGATATTCTGTCGTTTATTCTCTGTTCTCAGGTGGAGACTGTTCTGTACCCTGACTGTGCAAAATATCCCAGCTGCACAAAACGGATCGGCCCAAATGCCACCGACAACACCAGTTTCCCAAACGTCGTCTACGTCCGCTCATCAGCCAAAGACGACGTTCTTCATTTCGTCATGACCACGGTCAATTTGCCCAGCATCCTGGTGGTGCACACAGTGAGAGACGAGAAGCAACGGCTGAGCGTGAACTGGGATCGTCTTCTGGCCAACAACACGGCCGATTTGAAGGGTGCCATCTACACCAACGGCAGCCTTTACCACGGCCAGACTCTGTACAGTTTTGTCCTTACGTTCTCCAGGGTATGTGCATGTTACATGGATGTGTGTGTGCGTGTATCTATCTATCTATCTATATCTATATATCTATCTATATCTATCTATATATATATATATCTATATATATATCTATCTATATATATATACATATATATATATATATATATATATATATAGATGATGATGATGATGATTGTTTCAGTGTTTGAATTCAGTCCTGTGGGTGTGTGAAGTTGTGGGTTAGTCCTGTGGGTGTGTGAAGTTGTGGGTTAGTCCTGTGGGTGTGTGAAGTTGTGGGTTCATGTCTGGGCAGCCGCAGAAGGGTGGGGATTTTTGTGATCTTCCAGGTTAATGTATTAAAGTGCAGACCTGCTATTGCCTTAATTGCCTTATATATACACGTGAGTGAGTGAGGGAGAGAGAGAGTGTGTATGCATTCATTGTGCGTGTATGCATTTGTGTGTGTGTGTTCGTACACGTGTGTGTGTGTGTGTAAGCATGAGTGTGTGTCATGCATGCATGTATGTGTGCTTTAATATACTAAACTCACTCTCAAAGTGTTCTCTTTCCTCCAACAGTTGATTGAATACGACGACGTCGACGACAAAGCGAACCTGAATGATGCACAGAAGGTCAAGGATCTTTTGTGGAACATGCGCAACTTCACCGAGTTTGTGTGGATGAACGTGACACAGGGCCAGGGGGGCAAGTCCATCATCTTCAACACCACACAACCTCAGCCTGCTCCCGCCCCGAACAACACTGCAGGATCTATGTATTTTGAGGCGAGTTGTAGTCATCTGTCTATCTATAACATCACATATACCCGGCCTACCCTTTTCATGAACAATACTGCAGGATCTATGTATTTTGAGGCGAGTTGTAGTCATCTGTCTATCTATAACATCACATATCCCCGGCCTACTCTTTTCCTAAACAACACTGCAGGCTGAGCTGTATTCTTCTTCTTCTTCTTTTTCCTTTTTTGTCATGTTTCTCCCAGGGTGAGCTGTATTGCTGGAATTAATCCCTTCGCTCCCTCACCGAGCAACATTTCTAACTTCCTGAGAGGCTCTTGGCATTTTCCGTCCTCTATGAATCAACGTGTCATAGTCGTATATTGCGAACAAGGTGGTTGTTATTGAGGGATTTAGGTGTTGGTATTATTCCTTTTTAGGTGTCATTTATATGGTCTTCCCACTATGCAGTGGCCATCTTGGGTTGACCCTTATTGGGGACTGGGGCACTGACACAAGGAACAGCAGAAGAGTTGGTTTTAATCTGTATAAGGTTGGACAGTTTTAATCTGAGATTTAAATTAATTTTAAAAGTGTAACAGCTATGATATGTATGGCCTCTGTGATCGTCTGGGCTGTGATCAGTATATGAGTGGATTGTATATCACTCTGCTAATATACTCGCTGACAGCTAAATGCCAAAGAGGAATTTAGTGTGAAAAGGAGAGGTGAGGTAAAAGAATCGTTTTCGAAAAGCTGACTTTTGGGTTGTGTTAAAATCTTGATGCTGATGAGTTATTCTCACATCTGCTTCTTTTGCAAGTACTGCAAGCACAGAAATCTGGAAAAAAAGGTCATGTCTCTAGTTATGAATATTTATACATCAACTAATTTTGAGTGTAATAGGGGGCAAAAAACGAACTGTCTCTTCTGTGAGTTAAGGAAACTTGTCTTGTCAGAATATCTTGTGCTCTGCAAACGTCTCCCGCTCTTTTAGGTTAGGACTGAACTTCACAGCTGCACCTCCACACCACATTTATGTGAATGTTCATTTGAAGGGGTATGGTGGACACAGCCTCAAGCCGTGGCTTAGTGCCGACAACCAGCGTGATAGCAAAACGAGTTCTTGGCATCCTCCACCAAGAGGGGTTGCAGGCTAGTCTGGGCGTGTGTTGGCTGAGGTCAGCAGGCTGACCTCCTGCAGAGTTAAAAGTACAGAAGGAAGACCACAGAAGGAACATTAGGTATTATGTGTGCCATACAGTTGAGGAATGCAAAAGAAGGAGGATGTCTTGAGCAGGTTTATTTGCATTCTTTGAATTTTTAACTTTGCCAATTTTAGAATGTGGTGTTTCAGAAGTTCCAGAGGATTTGGGAAAATTCTGCCCATCCATTCACCAAAAAACCTTATCAACAAAGCTACACTTTGCAGTCAGAACCCAGGCCAACACTTTTCACTTCAGTCACTAAATCTGCATTTGTTACCTTCTCTTCCTTATCTGTTTATGAACGGGGGACAGGATAGTGTGGTTGGTTAGAGCATTATGCATTGTGCTCGTGATTGTGGTCTGCTGACCCAGGTTTGAATTGCGTTCAAAGGGATATTTAATTTTTATTTTCCACTGGAGTTAACATTAGTGCTGACTCCACTCCCCCCTAAAGTCCTTCAGATGAGACTATAAACTGAGGTCCCATGTGTGAACACACGCAGAACATCTTGTGCACAAGTTAAAACTTGTTCCACTTTTCAGAAGATGAGACCATTGTGTGCCAGTGGGAACAGATGACAAAATTTACAAAACTGCAGACACACAGTTTCCCCCACAATCAGCTACTCTCAGCTGCTATCCATTCTATCCCAGCTGGTGCTAATTATTGCAAAAAACTGACCACATTTGGACTTGGTAAAAGGAAGGGGCTAATGTTAGCACTGGGCCCTTGACTGAGTTATGCTGGATTTGCACGCTGTGGGGGGACTGGATGTAAAAAAAATCACAAGAATGCTTATTCCATGATCCTCGAAATAAAAGAAATAAATAATGAAAATCGTGCGTTTTTGTTTTCCAGTTTGAAATCAACTCTGAGGGTGGGCGTGACTCGGACTTGCCTCGCCTGATCTTCAACTCCAACAACACGCAGATGAACTTTGTGCTGGACAAGTACGTGCCCTCCTACAACCGCTCACGCTTTGCCCTGGAGATGACCGTCGTGGCCAATTATTCCAAGGAGGTCATGAGTGTGGAGGAGCTCAAGTCCATCGACGACGAATTCTCCCCAGGTGTCTTCAGGGTAAGCTGGTGGCTTGAACAAAGACATGGACAGGTGCTGTAGCTGAGTGGTTAAAGACATGGACAGGTGCTGTAGCTGAGTGGTTAAAGACGTGGACAGGTGCTGTAGCTGAGTGGTTAAAGACGTGGACAGGTGCTGTAGCTGAGTGGTTAAAGACAGGGACAGGTGCTGTAGCTGAGTGGTTAAAGACGTGGACAGGTGCTGTAGCTGAGTGGTTAAAGACAGGGACAGGTGCTGTAGCTGAGTGGTTAAAGACAGGGACAGGTGCTGTAGCTGAGTGGTTAAAGACAGGGACAGGTGCTGTAGCTGAGTGGTTAAAGACGTGGACAGGTGCTGTAGCTGAGTGGTTAAAGACAGGGACAGGTGCTGTAGCTGAGTGGTTAAAGACGTGGACAGGTGCTGTAGCTGAGTGGTTAAAGACAGGGACAGGTGCTGTAGCTGAGTGGTTAAAGACAGGGACAGGTGCTGTAGCTGAGTGGTTAAAGACGTGGACAGGTGCTGTAGCTGAGTGGTTGAAGACAGGGACAGGTGCTGTAGCTGAGTGGTTAAAGACATGGACAGGTGCTGTAGCTGAGTGGTTAAAGACAGGACAGGTGCTGTAGCTGAGTGGTTAAAGACGTGGACAGGTGCTGTAGCTGAGTGGTTAAAGACGTGGACAGGTGCTGTAGCTGAGTGGTTAAAGACATGGACAGGTGCTGTAGCTGAGTGGTTAAAGACGTGGACAGGTGCTGTAGCTGAGTGGTTAAAGACATGGACAGGTGCTGTAGCTGAGTGGTTAAAGACGTGGACAGGTGCTGTAGCTGAGTGGTTAAAGACATGGACAGGTGCTGTAGCTGAGTGGTTAAAGACAGTGGACAGGGTGCGTACGTCTGTGCTGATGGTTAAAGACGGACAGGTGCTGTAGCTGAGTGGTTAAAGACGTGGACAGGTGCTGTAGCTGAGTGGTTAAAGACAGGACAGGTGCTGTAGCTGAGTGGTTAAAGACGTGGACAGGTGCTGTAGCTGAGTGGTTAAAGACGTGGACAGGTGCTGTAGCTGAGTGGTTAAAGACTGGACAGGTGCTGTAGCTGAGTGGTTAAGAGGGACAGTGTGACAGTGTTAGACGAAGTGCTAGCTGAGTGGTTAAAGACGTGGACAGGTGCTGTAGCTGAGTGGTTAAAGACGTGGACAGGTGCTGTAGCTGAGTGGTTAAAGACGACGTGCTGTGGACTTAAGGGGTGCTGTAGCTGAGTGGTTAAAGACATGGACAGGTGCTGTAGCTGAGTGGTTAAAGACGTGGACAGGTGCTGTAGCTGAGTGGTAAGACGGACAGGTGCTGTAGCTGAGTGGTTAAAGACATGGACAGGTGCTGTAGCTGAGTGGTTAAAGACATGGACAGTGCTGTAGCTGAGTGGTTAAAGACGTGGACAGGTGCTGTAGCTGAGTGGTTAAAGACGGCAGGCTGTAGCTGAGTGGTTAAAGACATGGACAGTGCTGTAGCTGAGTGGTTAAAGACGTGGACAGGTGCTGTAGCTGAGTGGTTAAAGACGTGGACAGGTGCTGTAGCTGAGTGGTTAAAGACGTGGACAGGTGCTGTAGCTGAGTGGTTAAAGACATGGACAGGTGCTGTAGCTGAGTGGTTAAAGACGTGGACAGGTGCTGTAGCTGAGTGGTTAAAGACGTGGACAGGTGCTGTAGCTGAGTGGTTAAAGACATGGACAGGTGCTGTAGCTGAGTGGTTAAAGACGTGGACAGGTGCTGTAGCTGAGTGGTTAAAGACGTGGACAGGTGCTGTAGCTGAGTGGTTAAAGACGTGGACAGGTGCTGTAGCTGAGTGGTTAAAGACGTGGACAGGTGCTGTAGCTGAGTGGTTAAAGACATGGACAGGTGCTGTAGCTGAGTGGTTAAAGACGTGGACAGGTGCTGTAGCTGAGTGGTTAAAGACTGACAGGTGCTGTAGCTGAGTGTTAAAGACTGGACAGGTGCTGTAGCTGAGTGGTTAAAGACGTGGACAGGTGCTGTAGCTGAGTGGTTAAAGACGTGGACAGGTGCTGTAGCTGAGTGGTTAAAGACGTGGACAGGTGCTGTAGCTGAGTGGTTAAAGACGTGGACAGGTGCTGTAGCTGAGTGGTTAAAGACGGGACAGGTGCTGTAGCTGAGTGGTTAAAGACGTGGACAGGTGCTGTAGCTGAGTGGTTAAAGACTGGACAGGTGCTGTAGCTGAGTGGTTAAAGACATGGACAGGTGCTGTAGCTGAGTGGTTAAAGACAGGACAGGTGCTGTAGCTGAGTGGTTAAAGACATGGACAGGTGCTGTAGCTGAGTGGTTAAAGACATGGACAGGTGCTGTAGCTGAGTGGTTAAAGACATGGACAGGTGCTGTAGCTGAGTGGTTAAAGACTGGACAGGTGCTGTAGCTGAGTGGTTAAAGACGTGGACAGGTGCTGTAGCTGAGTGGTTAAAGACGATGGACAGGTGCTGTAGCTGAGTGGTTAAAGACTGGACAGGTGCTGTAGCTGAGTGGTTAAAGACGTGGACAGTGCTGTAGCTGAGTGGTTAAAGACGTGGACAGGTGCTGTAGCTGAGTGGTTAAAGACGTGGACAGGTGCTGTAGCTGAGTGGTTAAAGACATGGACAGGTGCTGTAGCTGAGTGGTTAAAGACAGTGGACAGGTGCTGTAGCTGAGTGGTTAAAGACGTGGACAGGTGCTGTAGCTGAGTGGTTAAAGACGTGGACAGGTGCTGTAGCTGAGTGGTTAAAGACATGGACAGGTGCTGTAGCTGAGTGGTTAAAGACATGGACAGGTGCTGTAGCTGAGTGGTTAAAGACATGGACAGGTGCTGTAGCTGAGTGGTTAAAGACATGGACAGGTGCTGTAGCTGAGTGGTTAAAGACATGGACAGGTGCTGTAGCTGAGTGGTTAAAGACGTGGACAGGTGCTGTAGCTGAGTGGTTAAAGACGTGGACAGGTGCTGTAGCTGAGTGGTTAAAGACGACGTGTATGGAACAGGTGTCTGTAGCTGAGTGGTTAAAGACGGACAGGTGCTGTAGCTGATGGTTAAAGACTGGACAGGTGCTGTAGCTGAGTGGTTAAAGACATGGACAGTGCTGTAGCTGATGGTTAAAGACTGGAAGTGCTGTAGCTGAGTGGTTAAAGACGTGGACAGGTGCTGTAGCTGAGTGGTTAAAGACGTGGACAGGTGCTGTAGCTGAGTGGTTAAAGACATGGACAGGTGCTGTAGCTGAGTGGTTAAAGACAGGGACAGGTGCTGTAGCTGAGTGGTTAAAGACGTGGACAGGTGCTGTAGCTGAGTGGTTAAAGACGTGGACAGGTGTCAGTAGCTGTAGTGGTTAAAGACGTGGACAGGTGCTGTAGCTGAGTGGTTAAAGACGTGGACAGGTGCTGTAGCTGAGTGGTTAAAGACAGGGACAGGTGCTGTAGCTGAGTGGTTAAAGACGTGGACAGATGCTGTAGCTGAGTGGTTAAAGACGTGGACAGGTGCTGTAGCTGAGTGGTTAAAGACGTGGACAGATGCTGTAGCTGAGTGGTTAAAGACATGGACAGGTGCTGTAGCTGAGTGGTTAAAGACATGGACAGGTGCTGTAGCTGAGTGGTTAAAGACATGGACAGGTGCTGTAGCTGAGTGGTTAAAGACATGGACAGGTGCTGTAGCTGAGTGGTTAAAGACATGGACAGGTGCTGTAGCTGAGTGGTTAAAGACATGGACAGGTGCTGTAGCTGAGTGGTTAAAGACATGGACAGGTGCTGTAGCTGAGTGGTTAAAGACAGGGACAGATGCTGTAGCTGAGTGGTTAAAGACAGGGACAGGTGCTGTAGCTGAGTGGTTAAAGACATGGACAGGTGCTGTAGCTGAGTGGTTAAAGACATGGACAGGTGCTGTAGCTGAGTGGTTAAAGACATGGACAGGTGCTGTAGCTGAGTGGTTAAAGACGTGGACAGGTGCTGTAGCTGAGTGGTTAAAGACAGGGACAGGTGCTGTAGCTGAGTGGTTAAAGACATGGACAGGTGCTGTAGCTGAGTGGTTAAAGATGTGGACAGGTGCTGTAGCTGAGTGGTTAAAGACATGGACAGGTGCTGTAGCTGAGTGGTTAAAGACATGGACAGGTGCTGTAGCTGAGTGGTTAAAGACGTGGACAGGTGCTGTAGCTGAGTGGTTAAAGACATGGACAGGTGCTGTAGCTGAGTGGTTAAAGACATGGACAGATGCTGTAGCTGAGTGGTTAAAGACATGGACAGGTGCTGTAGCTGAGTGGTTAAAGACATGGACAGGTGCTGTAGCTGAGTGGTTAAAGACATGGACAGGTGCTGTAGCTGAGTGGTTAAAGACGTGGACAGGTGCTGTAGCTGAGTGGTTAAAGACGTGGACAGGTGCTGTAGCTGAGTGGTTAAAGACGTGGACAGGTGCTGTAGCTGAGTGGTTAAAGACATGGGCAGGTGCTGTAGCTGAGTGGTTAAAGACATGGACAGGTGCTGTAGCTGAGTGGTTGAAGACGTGGACAGGTGCTGTAGCTGAGTGGTTGAAGACGTGGACAGGTGCTGTAGCTGAGTGGTTAAAGACATGGACAGATGCTGTAGCTGAGTGGTTAAAGACGTGGACAGGTGCTGTAGCTGAGTGGTTAAAGACGTGGACAGGTGCTGTAGCTGAGTGGTTAAAGACATGGACAGGTGCTGTAGCTGAGTGGTTAAAGACAGGGACAGGTGCTGTAGCTGAGTGGTTAAAGACGTGGACAGGTGCTGTAGCTGAGTGGTTTGATCCCATGGGTCCATGAAGTCGTGGGTTCAGTTGCATCTCGGCTCCGCCTGGTGAATTAAGGGTGGGGGATTTTGATCATCTCCCAGGTCAAGTGCAGACCTGACAGTGCCTTAATTGCCTTCGCATATATACATATTTACACATGCAGAGGATCAAATATGCACATTAAAAATCCTGCAATTCATGTTAGTATTCGGTGGGTTACGGAAACATGAACATACCCAGCATTCATCTCCGAAATAGGAATGTTGCTACCTTCATGGTGAGCAAAAACACTTGCATACACAAAATATTTTTTTTGTTTTGTTTTTTCTCAAGACAAGTACATTTATTTTTGCAAACAACATTATAAACAAACTTCTCTATGATCAGCCATGTAGACCTCTACTGTAATATCAAGTCAAATTCTTTTAGTTTTTTTTGTTTTTTTTACAAGAATAAAAGAATGTATACATACATATCTGAATAAACAAAGTTAAAGACTTCTTGACAAAATGTTACACTGTTGACATCTTCTTATATAGTTACAGTCTATGAGGTTGACGGTAATTTTCTCAGCCATGCTTCTTGTTAAAAAAACCCGAACCCACCTGGTATTGTTGATCCAGCGATTTGTTTCAGTTAGTTCCTTTGCAAATGCAAAATCTCGCCATTGGGAAACTTTGCACTCAGCCAAGGAACAAAAATGTAAACAAAAAAGCTACTGACCTAAATAGTATATATCACAGTGCAGCTACAGTGCAAACTGGAGTGGGAATCCAGTGAGTTAACCCTAGTAGTGCTAAATAACACTACAGAGGATTCAGCGCTGCAGGCTGAAAATAGCCAAGTTGCATCCGCTGGCCAGTGTTTAACAATTCAGCAACAAAATTGGTAAGACCAGTATATTTCATTGTAAATGTTTTGTTTTGTGTACTTGTAAGGTTCATATGATTTGTTTGAAAAAGAAAAAAAACAAAAGCGTACACACAACGTATCTGACAGTTAAAAGGAAAATAACTCATTTGAAAGGAGACTGGATTCAGCTAGGAGCTGTAGTGAGAAAATGACATTGATTATGTAGGATGGTTAAGACGTTTGCCTGCCAACAAGTAAACTGTGAGGTTCTGGGTTCGATTCCCAGCCTCGCCCTTCCCCAGTTTGACAAAAAAATCGAACTGTGAAATGTCAAATCCATTCACATGGACTGAAGTAAAACCAGCCCTGGTGCTATCGCATTGATTAAAAAAAAATCATCTGGCGCATTGCTTTAAATCGCGCGTTCCCTTTTCCGATAATATTATATTGATCTTAAACAGATGACAAAATTTAACAAAACCGCAACACACGGAACTGAAGTAAATAAAGCACATGAATGCTAAATATCCATTATCCTCGATAAAAGAAAAATCTGAGCGCTTTGACTGTTGCTTTACAAAGATTCACACTATAAAAATCCATACATACCTTATTATCATTATAACAAAGATGCAGTTGCGTTAAACTCAAACCCCTTCCAGGCACAGATTGTACCTGATCCAATACGGGTGACCAAAGGATAAAAGGGTTAAAAATAACCAAAAAATTGCCAACCCCTCCTCAAACCCGGATAACTGGATAACTGTGAAATCCTAGTCCATGCTACTTTTATTGTTCAATTAAAATTATATAACTAATCAAAAGAACCCAACAACCCCTGTTTACTATTATTAACACTATCCTTAGGTTAAGGTAGAGAACCCCTCTTTCCCAGTACACGCGCATATTTGTAGCTGGTTAGTTACCCTATAGCGGGTTACCCACAGGAAAAAGGGGGTTAAAAAATACACCAAACCTAAAATGTGCCATAGCCAGGCATCCTCAATGCCACTCTGTGATGCAAGGACTGCCGTAACTTTGGGCTGCAGCACAACTCCAATGAGTTCCAATGCTATGCTTTACATTGTTAGAGTTTATATTTATTTTTATTTATTTTATTCTTTTATATCGAGGATAATGGAATAAGCACTCACGTGCTTTCTTACATCCAGTCCCTGTGTGTAATGCGGTTTTGTCAATTTCGTCATCCGTTCCCACCGGCACACAATGGCCCTACTCTTTCGAAAAGCGGAACAGGATTTAACGTGTGCGCAAGATGTTCTGCATGCGTTCGTACACGGGGGGCCTCGGCTTATAGTCTCATCCTGAAGGTGAGCCAGGGAACGCAAAAGAATGACTACGCTGTGTTGCCCACGTGCTGCAGGTGGAGAACTGGTTCTCGGCGAGCAAGTCTCACAACACGGGCTACCTGCAGTGGAAACCTGTCTGCTACCTGGCCGCCACCCGAGTGCGGGGCGTGGGCACGGAGGTGGTGAAGTACAAGCTGCAGAAGCCCAGCCAGGTGCGCGGGCTGTCGGCCCTGCTGGAGGAAAGTCTGGCAGCGGCGTTTTTCGCCAACTCCAGCGTGGTGTCCATGTCCTCCAACGTGTCCTTCGGCCTGGCGAAGGATGGCTTCTACGTCAAGAGCAACTACACTGCATGGTGAGTGCGTGAGGTGTGGGGAGGTAGTATTCGGCTAGGCTTGTGTGTGTGTGTGTGGGTAGGGGGGGGGTTGCTACACTGCGTGGTGAGTGTGTGCGGTGTGTGTGGGGGTAGTATTCGGCTAGGCTGTGTGGTGGTGTGGGTAGGGGGGGGTTGCTACACTGCGTGGTGAGTGTGTGCGGGTGTGGGGTAGTATTTGGCTAGGCTGGGGTGGGTGGGGGGGGGGTGTTGCAAAAGCAAGTATACTGCGTGGTGGTGTGTGGGGGGGTAGTATTCTCACTAGGCTTGGAGGGTGGGGGGGTGGGGGGGGGGGGGGGGGGTGTTGCCAAAAGCAACTACACTGCGTGGTGAGTGTGTGCGGTGTGTGGGGGTAGTATTCTCCACTAGGCTTTGGGGGGGGGGGGGGGTTGCCAAAAAGCAACTACACTGCGTGGTGAGTGTGTGGTGTGGGGGTAGTATTCGGCTAGGCTGGGGTGGTGGGTGGGTGGGGGGGGGGGGGGGGGGGGTGCCTAAAAGCAACTATACTGCATCGTGAGTGTGTGGTGTGGGGGTAGTATTCCACTAGGCTTGGAGGGTGGGGTGGGGGGGGGGGGGGGGGTGGGGGGGGTTGTTGTTGCCAAAAAGCAACTACACTGCATGGTGAGTGTGTGGTGTGGAGGTAGTATCCTCCTCTAGGCTTTGGGGGGTGGGGGTTGCCAAAAAGTAACTACACTGCCTGGTGAGTGTGTGGTGTGGGGGTAGTATTCGGCTAGGCTGGGGTGGTGGGTGGGGGGGGGGTGTTGCCAAAAAGCAATTACACTGTATGGTGTTAATGTGGTGTGGGTAGTATTCTCCACTAGGCTTGAGGTGGGGGGGGGGGGGGGTGTTGCCAGATCAACAGATTGACTTTTTTTTTTTTTTTTTAGCAAACAGATGGATTTTGTGGTACAGTTAAAGAGTATGAAAGGTTCATGTAAAAAAATAAAATCATTATATAGATGCAAAGAAGTTATTGGATCTGTGGATCCAAAGTGTAATTCTAAGGATTTTCAGGATAAATGTTTTACAACTACTGTTGTAAAGAATTTCATCCTGCATTTACTTATTTATATGTGCTGCCATTTGCGGTTAGATAGGAATTTATTATTGTGCTTTAAAATGATGAGGAACGGCAAAATATCACGTGATAGATTTTCTGTGACCATACTAATTTTTTTATTGGCTGACTTTGAGGCGGCAGCGTTTTTCATGCTGGGTCATAAGACAAAAATGCTATGGCATATTATTAGTCCTAACGTTTCAGAAACAACCTCGATACAAACTAGTATCCAACTGGGGAAGAGTTTCTCAATAGTGCATTTGAATGCTAAAACATGCTAAAGGTTTTTAACTATGATGTTCCCAAAACAAGGTGTGCTGCTTTCAAAGTTTTAAGACACACATGGGTTGAGGAATAAAGTATCACAAAAAAGTAGGTAAACTTCGCATCCTTGAAAATGCCGTTGTGCTTTTCGTCATCTACTGCAGAAAGAAGAAACAAAATGAGCAGGATAGCCTGCTTGGTGGTTAGAGCATTGACCTCATGATCTGTAGTAAACGTCAATACTCCTCCACTCCCCTGAAAGCCATTGGATGCGACTATAAACTGAAGTCCTGTGTGCACACATACGCAAAACAATAGCACGCATTGAAAACCCGTTCCACTTTTAGGAAGAGTAGGCTATTTTTGGCCGGTAGAAACGGATGACAGAAAATATACCATAGCAGCTTCCGTAGCTGACCTACTTGACAATATGATGATAATAATAAAAATAATAAACGGAATTTATACAGCACTATATCTTGTAAAAGCAAATCAAAGCGATTGCAAAAACTGTAGAACACACGAAGAGATATACACAGTGAGAACTCAGTGAAAACCATAATATTGTTTGTTCTCTGTTACCAGGACACTGTCGGTGGGTTACGGCAAGCCTCCAGTGGAGACGATCTCCACAATGGTCATCATCATCATTGCTGCTGGCCTCGGAATTCCCTTCATCATCATCATCGTTGGCGGGATCTACGTCTGTGCCAGGAAACGACGCAGCGATTATGAAGAGATTGGCAGTCAAGTGTCGAGGGATAACCCTCGCATGAATTGATGATTAGATGAGTGCTATGTTGATAGTTTTGAAAGGTTTAATTCTTTGCTTTTGTGATGATTAGATGAGTGCTATGTTGATAGTTTTGAAAGGTTTAATTCTTTGCTTTTGTGTGTGTGTATGTGTGTGTGTGTGCAGGGGAGAGGGGGGGTTATTAAATTGATATTCATGTGCCTGATTAGATTTAAAAAGAAAAATTAATTCTACTCCAGTTTTGGACAATTTGCTTTTGATCACATGAGTCGCCTCAGGTTAACAGTAAAATACTCTCACAGTCTTGTGATAAGTCTTTACTAGTTGATGACTTCAGAATCTTTTTTTTTTCTTTTTTTTTTAAAGTGTTGAATGATTTGGACAACATTCTTTTTCTTTCTTTTTTTTAAAAAGTGTTGAATGATTTGGACAACAGCAGAAGGGCATTCAGAGCTCACGATCTGAATGTGGCCAGGCCCTTCTAGGAGTGTAAAAATTTAAGGGCTGAAACACTAGGGTGTGTGTGTGTGTGTGTGGGGGGGGGGGGGGGTGTTCTTCTCTAAAGACCTGCTGTCTACCTCTCCTTAAGAGTCTCTCTTTTTCTTGTCAGCCAGGTTCAGTAAGGGAAAAACAATCTTATTTTCAAACTTGCAGTCACACTTAACGGATGAGGTTCATTTTGTATGCTGCATAAGCAATATATTCATTAAATTTTAAAAAAATCTGTTGGGATAATGTTTTATGGGGTTTCATTTTGTGGCTGAAATTTTTGGCTGGACAGATTCAGATTTGGGTGTCGAGAGTTGATAGGCCACAAGGCTTCAGTCACATTTCTTTTCCTGTTATACCAACAGTTGCATTGTCTTTTTTCCTGTTGATTCCGCAAACTTGACAAGTAGATTTTTCCCATGCCAATTTACAGTAGTGATGTTGAGAAATCAAGTTTAGAAGAGGAAACAAGGTAAAAAGAAAATGCTACTGTTGACAGTATTTTTTTTTTTTTTTGAGGGAAGGGAGAGGGTGTGTTGTCAGCTATTTGGGTGAACTTTTTTTAGTTGGCACTAACAGCAGTTGCTCATAAGTCTTATTGATCATACAACTTGAGAAACCAGTTCGAATCAGTTTGGTTGGACCTATTGGGTGTTGAAACGGATAAACTGCTACACAAACTGTCGGAAAGGTGTAAACGTTTTTGCGAATTCTGAGGTTTCAGTCACACATTCAGCAGACATATATATATTCATGTTTGAAAAATGGGTGCGAGCTTCGTGCCGAGTTCTGATTGGCTGGAGGATACTTGCAAAGCATTTTGAATAGATTGCAATATATTGCAAATATTCGGGTTTATACTTTTATACCCAGGGCGGTTTAGATTTTCATGTTCATTGTCAAATTATCCGATTGGGATTTTTTTCTCACTGATCTTTCTAGGAGTATGTTTAAAAAAAACTAACTCATGTGTTAAGTGTTTGTGCCATTTAAAGAAATCACTTCAAAGTGAGGTGAGAATTCCATCCAGTGGAATTCAGTGGAAATTACTTAGTATTTCCCATGATTTCCCATGACTAGTTACCATGACAAAAATTTTATTATCCGTTGCAAGAAAAATTGATGAGAAATAAAAAAAGGAATTTAGGGTCAGATTTATTTTTTAGTAACACCCCCTTCAAATTTGGATACTTTTTTCCATTAAGGATGAAAAGCTGATGCAGAAATTGAAATTTTTGGTTGATTCGTATTAAAAAAAAAAAATTGTACAACAATTTTTTTTCTTAGCACTTTTCGCATTTCTCATGCAGGCCATTGATTAAAAAAAAATTCTCAGTTGTATCCCTAATAAGAAAGCATCCATTAAAAAAAAATTCTCTTTTGTGTGTGTGTGTGTGCATGTGTGGGTAAAATGGACTTGACTGCATTCATGTCCCATAAATCCTGAGTTAGTGGAACTTGCAGGCATTGTGTCTCAGGCAAGTGAAGAGGCCTGGCTGAGCTCATATTCTCCAGGTCATAAATTGCAGGCTAGGTACGTTTAGGTCGACCATGCCACCAGCCATAGTTAGCTTTCTTTTCTGTGAAAGCTGAATGGGTTTACTTTCATGAATGTGCCAAAATGTACACATGCTTGTTCTTCTGTGGTTTTCTCTTGTGCTTGTAACTCTGCAGGAGGTCTGGTTTGAACTTATACATTTAGATTTTAGGTTAGAACATATGAAAAATGCCCCCCAGAATATTTGTCAGGTTTGTTTGAAAGAAAGGCAGGGGTACAGGAAAGACAGAAAAAAGAGGATAGAAAGGTATTGAGAAAGATGGAAACAGAGCCAGTGACAGAAAAAAAGGACGTAGAAAAAAGAAAATTTGCCCAGACTCTTTAGGTGGGGATACTATCCGTGTTGAAAAGTCCCTGGCATCTCCATGGGAGAATCGTAAGGGCGACCTTGCTTTATTGTCTTATCTGAAGGACTCGCCGGGGAACAAAAGTAGAACCAGTGTTCATTGCAGAAGAGAACCAATCTACTCGCATAGACACTCACATGAACAATCGAGCCTGCAACCTCAAGTACCTGCAAGATCACATAAAGGGCAAAGTATCCCAGAGGCTAGACTGTAGTAACTTTTTTTCCTTGGACCCAGAGGTTGAAGCTCTATGTTAAGATAGAACCCTTTAAAAAAAAAGAAAGAGGGGGTGGGGGGTGGGTGGGAGTTGCTACTTGCTAAATCAAAGGCAAGTAATAGCTAGATGATTTCCATTTTGTATTTCTGGAGTGGACTGTTGTTTTTTTCTTGTAGTGAAAGTTTCCAGATTGAGT
Source organism: Rapana venosa (assembly GCA_028751875.1). Taxonomy (NCBI): domain Eukaryota; kingdom Metazoa; phylum Mollusca; class Gastropoda; order Neogastropoda; family Muricidae; genus Rapana; species Rapana venosa. The sequence continues at coordinate 14,286,516 of CM054153.1, forward strand.
GTGTAAATAGAGAGTGAGTGTGTTGGTGTGTATGCCTTAAAGGAGTATCTATGCAAATGGGTATATATATATATTTTAAGATTTAATTCAGAATTAATTATGCAGGCCTAGTGGGTAGAGATGATTGTTTACATTCCAGAATTGCTTATATATTTGCATGTCATGTAGGTAGAAAAGGGAGGGGGTGTCTTTTTTTCTCTCTCTATGATTGTAGATTGTGTGTGTGTGTGAACATAGATTTTATATGTGTGGATTCATTTTTGTATGAACTCCCCCACCCTTCATTTTATATCCCTCTCCTTCATATGCACTTGTACTTTAAGAAAAGATATTTTGTTTGTGGGCTAGAGAAGTTTAAGCTGGAAGAAGTGGCAGTGTTTGTGGATGGTTCAGTGACGAGAGATTATTTTTCAAAGTTTGTTCATTTTGGTGTCAGCTATAGTAGTCTTCTGTAATCCCAGCTTGGTATGTTGCTCTCTTGCTCAGCAGAGTATTGGCAGAATTTTTGGCAAACTTGGATGGAGCTCTGATGGAGGGGGTGTTTCAGAGTTAACAAATTTTAAGATATGCTACCTGTGGAAAGTCTGCTCTTCACATTTTCGACCAGCAATTCTTGTCTGTGGCCTAGGTATCCTCATGGATTTGTTCCACTTCAGACCAGCCTATGGAGAAGATATGTTCAAAGAGGTTGTATTTTATAGAAAAATCTGTTTGTGGGCTGCATTGACCATAGTAAATTACCGTGTTTTAGGCTTGAAAATCGCTGCATTAGTTTCATGCTATAAACTCCACAGATTTAAAGTTGTAGAAATTGTGCATTTCAAATTGAGGCAGCGAAGTTTGCTTTTCCAATAAGTCACCAAAGGTAAGACAATCAGTGTTAAATATGCCTTCATGATTGGTGATGTTCTGGGCTTTTCCTTAAAATTTTCATTTAAAACACGTTAATGAAACAACAGTTGCTGTTACTTTTAGGCCAGGGGGAAAAAATGGAAATAAAAATGTGTGAGATAAAGTAATTGTCAACAGCAGAACTATACCTGTTCCTAGGAAGCTATTCCTAGAAAAGATGATCAACTCAACCCTGTCGCAGTACTATGTATGGCAGGATGAAAGCAAAAAGTGTCCACAGAGGTTCATGATAGTAATCCATGCGCCAGTCTCAGTAATACTAATAGGGTGACTGAGTCTCTTGTGTTTTGGACAGATGACTAATGCTTTGTATTTGGGACCCAAACTCACCATTTTAGCATTCAAACTTCCTTATTTTGACCTTTAAAACTCCTGTGTCACAGGGGGTAGACAAGTCTGGAAGGTATCCAAGGCAGTTGCTTTTTTTACATATAATTTTTTTAAGTTTTTTTGTGTCTTCGAGAATTTTCTTCCTGTCTTTGAGGATATTCTATATCATCAGCATACTTAGACTTACGAGCTCGCCTTTATAGTAGGAAAATGGTCATGATGTAGAAATTTTACCAGAGGAGAATCTTGGAATTTAAGCTAAGGAATGAATGTGATATGGTGGGAAGACGCGAAGGCCCTCTTCAGTTTTTGTGCTCAGTGATCGAGACTTTTGCCTGATCTTGTGTCATTTCACTTTTCTTATAGAGGTGTTATTGTTTGTGGCTCTGTGCCCAGTTCTTGTTTCCTGCTTCACTGCAGGCATTCACTATTTGTTGCTAATATCACCACCATCGCATTTTGTGCAGTATCTTTCAATGTCTTTCAATTCCTTCATTTTATTTGGTACCAAAACTCATTTTGATATTCAAAACTCCTTATCGGTATGACAGGGGGGTAAACAGGTCTGCGTTAAAGAAGTAAAAAATCGACTCCAGGTTATCCCATGGGAGTTGCTAGTTTTCCCTCTTTGAGGTTTTTTGTCGGCCATAGTGATAACAGTTACTGCTCACCTTAATTGCGGGGGAACCGTTGTGATGCAGAAATGTTACCAGTGGAGAACCTCAAACTTAAAATGAGGGAGTATGATGAGGTGGGTAGTTTTTGTACTCGGTGATCGTGACTTGCATGACCTTGTATCTTGATTTTTCATGTAGAGATATTTTGTTTATTTATTTATGTCACAGCAGATTTCTTGTGTCTTGATTTTTCATGTAGAGATAGTAGTGTTTGTATATCGCAGCAGATCTCTCTGCGGGCTGCTCTTCCCAGGAAGAGCGCGTCGCCACAAGTGCAGCGCCACCCATTTTGTTTTTCTTTTCCTGCTGCAACTGTATTTGTTTCTGATATTCCCTATCAGAGTGGCTTTTTTTCATACAGAATTTTGCCAGGGACAACTCTCTTGTTGCCGTTCGTTCTTTTACGTGTGCTAAATAATTTTGTGTTACACAAAGGACCTTGGTTTATCCTGTTATCTGAAAGACTATTACCCAGATCACCACTCATGGTCTAATGGATGGGGGGAAAAGTTTCGGGCCCAAACAGGGGTCGAACCACTGCTCACTTCTGGCCTGGACTTTTCGCTTTCTAGGCAGGTGCGTTGCCTCTAGACCACCGATCCACCTTGTGGCCAAAGATGTACATTTTTCTGTGCTTAGTCCCTTCAAGTGCTTCCCTGAAGGTGGTCAGGATATTTTAAAAACTCAGTTCAGTTCGTACCACAAATGAGACATTCTCATTTTCACTTTTGATTTAGTTTTGATTGTTGAAAGATGAACGAGACACCACCACCTGACCCATACATTCAAGATTTCAAGACAACACGTAGGGGTTCGTTCTTATGAAAATGTTTATTTTTTATTGAGTCTTTAAAAATATTTTGGGAATGCCATTTTGGGGTGAATTTCTTGTGTCCAAATTTTGTCTGCCAATTCAGAATACTGGAAATTTGTTGGAAACCCACTCATTCCAGCAAACTTACATTGAATACAGAGGCAAAGGTTGGTGTGAAGTTTTCAAATTTATTTGAGAAATGTGTGTGCGTGTATCTCCACAAACCCACTCTAAGAACACTCGGCAAACTTATTTAGAAAGGAAACCCTGAAGTTCGCTGGACTAAGTCGGCAAACTTATTTAGAAAGGAAACCCTGAAGTTCGCTGGACTAAGTGGGTTTGTGTGGACCTCCACCATCCCCCGCCACCACCCTCTGGGTTATTTCCTTATATACTTTTCTAAAGCCCCCTAGTGACAACTACTCACTTTATCTCAGCCAATCAGATCAGACTTCTCATTTAGTAAGAACTGCTCCGATTGGCCGAGAAAGAGTGAATAGTCGTCACTAGGGGGCTTTAGAAAAGTATATAAGGAAATAACCCAGAGGGTGGTGGCGGGGGATGGTGGAGGTCCACACAAACCCACTTACTCCAGCGAACTTCAGGGTTTCCCTTCTAAATAAGTATTGCCGAGTGTTCTTAACATAATTTCTATTCTCCCCCAACTCCTCAGCCACAGCTACAAAATTCATCTACACTGAATACTCAAAATAGTGAGGTTTATACGTATGCGACCGTTTACACCCACCTTTAAGAAAGCTGCATTCTGACTTCAGTTCTCAAGTTGACTTGAAAATGACAGCTTTTGCCAATATTAAAATGAGATCCCTGCATCACCACATCAAGTAAGATTTTATGACAAACCATGTACCAGGAATAAAGAGAAACAATACATCACAGTACACAGGAAACCCCCCAAATACATCGTAGTACACAGGAAACCCCCCAAATACATTGAGGTACACAGGGAAAAACCTGAATACATGGTACACAGGGAAAAACCATAATACATCATGGTACACAGAAAAATACAAGGATGACTAACGTTCATCACTTCTGACCATTCCATTCGAAAAATGCTAAAAGTGAACAACAGAACCCAAGTATCCTGCCACATCTTGCACAAGAACAGTCTCATTATTTATAATGATAATGAAACGGCAGAAATGACTATCTGCAGTAAACAATTAAAAAAACAGGAGGGGGGGGGGGAGGGGGACAAAGCTCAGTATTTCAAAAATAAACTCACCTGACATTTGGCACGTCATCAAAATAAACCCCAAACAAGCTATTGATAAAAAAGGTGCCAGAGAAAAAGAACTTAAGAATTGTTCTTAAATTGTTTTTCCTATTAAGCAATATTCGTGAGTTGGGGGCTGGAAAATGTCACTGCTTTAATGAACTTATCAGCTGTTCCCAGAGGGACTTTCGACATGTTGACTTATTACAACTTCAACTTTCTGAAGAACAAAATCCTGTCTTGGTATATACATATTTGTCTCGTGATGAAAGTGGCTTTTTCCTACAGATGTTCGCCAGATACAGTTGGCCGGATAGTCCAGCAGTTTGGATGCCAGCTCAGCTGGAGCTTGTTGACCATGAAAATCTGTGAGCTGACAGTCCAGCTGGTTTTTGCCAGACACAACTCTTTTGTTTCTGTGAGTTCTGTTGTGTGTGTTAAATGCATGTTGCATATATACAGGACCTTGGGATTGTTGTCTTGTCCAAAAGACTTCCACCCAGATCATCACTCATCTCTGGTGGATGGGAGTTCAGTTGGGTTCAGATGGGAACTAAATTCATGACATCTTATTTGCTAAAAGGGGTTGCCTCTTTGTGGCTTGATCAATGATCACAGAAAAGTAAAAAAAATTTTTTAAAATCTATCTATATAAAAAGAGAAAGTTCATAATCATTTGATTCAACCCCTCCAGTACCTGTCAAATAAAAACAACAAAAAATGTCTGCTATTACAGGAAAAAGGGTCTGTAATGACAGAACATTAACCATCCTAGTCTTTTCACTAGACTCGGAGAGGTGTGTCAGATAATCTAAACAAAACCCTCAAGTTCGCATCTATCATCACAGAAAAATAAAATCCATAGTCATTTCAAAAGAGGCCATCAAAATTACTCTAGGCACCTAAAAGGTCTGCCAGGTAATATGAGCAACCCCTTAACCTCTTAACTGCCCTGTGCAAGTGCACCCTATATGCCGGGGAATAAAATTCTTATGTACCACTGCTATGTCCATATCCCTCTTACTCAGAAACTACTACATGAATATTCCTGAGAGTCTACCCAATGACAGTATATATATTGTAGATTACTTCGAGGCAAGCTCAAATTAGTTAGCATATTTCACTGCGAAAATATATTTAAAATGTAAAAAAATCGACCAAAAATACGATTTCTTCATCACCACTGTCATTCTGAGTACCCCCCATATCAATAACGTCAAACTTAAGTCTAGGCCAAATCTCATTAATTGTTTTTTAAATACATGATCTCCTGAATCATACGCGATCGTTTTCATCACTGTTAGGTAAATCTACAGTTTTATTTGCCACTTTTACAGCTGTTTAAAGTTATTGATGCCTTTAACAAGAATTGTCAGCCATTTTGAACAAGAACTTCCCAAGCAGTCATGCATAAAAACAAAAATACAAGCTAAAAAACGATTGTTTTTGCCACAGTTTTTGCAGCTGGATGTTGCCAAGCAACAGGAGTGTGATCTCCATTAATTTTGGAGTTATTTCCCTTACTGTAGTCAAGGAAGCAAGCTTGTTTACTTCGGTTCGACACCCCGGAAATTTTCCGGGTTGTAGGCGTATAGGGTGCACGTTCATCCCCGGAAAATTTCCGGGGTAAGGCAGTCTAGAGGTTAATTTGTGCCTGTAATTACAAAAAAACAACCCAAACCCACTTCTTGTTCACTAGACCCCTCAGGTGTCTGTCATAATTTGAGCAAAGCCCAATTATATGCATGTATAGGGATGGGATAGCCTAGTGGTTAGAATATTGCGCTTGCAATCTGACGACCCGGGTTCGAATCCCATTCAAGGGGATTTTTTCCCCTGGAGTTAACATCAGTGCAGACTCCACTCTCCCCCAAATTAACAAAACCACATACGCCTGGGGACTGGACGTAAAAAAGCATGTGTGTGCTTATACCATTATCCTTGATATAAGTAAATAAATAAATAAATAAAAAGGTAAATATCAACACACAAAAATAAAATTTGTACTCATTTCATTGAGCACAACAGAGCAAAGCCCTAAAATTCACAGCTCACACCTCAGAAAAATAAAACTTCAAACCTCAGCTGCTTGTCAGTGAGAAATTTGGACAAAATCTTCAAAGACGTACCTGTAAAACAGGGAATACTTAACAGTAATGTCCCAGTTTTCCTACTGAGCCCAAAACACTCAACTCTGAAGTAGGAGCCAGATGGAGGCCTAGTTTTAAAAAAAATCCCACAAATGATATGCCTCTGCAGGGTTTGAACACTCAAACTGCCTGCTTGATGTACACAGTGCTAACCACTCTGCCTTCACTGCACCTTCACTGCAGAGATATTTTCAGCTCCAAGATTTTATCTCCCAAGATTACCAGTGCATACAAATAAAGTTACCACTTCAAAAATACAAAGATTTCTGAATCCAAATTTTCAACTAAAAAAAAAAAAAAAGGCAATATAAATCTTTCTGATCAGCAGTATTCTCAAAAACAACTATAAAAAAAAAGTGGAGTAACAGTAACATTGTTGACTGAACAGTTAATAGTACAGCCATACTATCTTTTGATACTCTGTACCAATAAAATTCCCTGTTTGATTTCAGTTGTCCAGAACCTTCAGAACAAAATCCAGGATACTTGAACAAACCCAGGAATTTGACAATAACAAAAAATACTGAAAGCTTCATACTGAAAATAAAAGTTCCTTGCAGATAACAAAAAATTACCCAAAGAACTTGTGCAGACAGTTCCTGTATACAGATTATTGCATCAAGACATTTCTTCACCGGGCAACAAATCCAGTCATATTGCATAGAAAATCACAAAACAATCTTTATCATAAAACACTCGCAAAAACTCATAGAAGAACCTGCATGAAAATCCTCCAAGAGGAATGCCAGCAGGAAAATCATCCAGTCCAGTCCTACAGGTTACTATCACCAGGACTATCTTCTCATCATAGAGGAACACACAAAAACTCTCAATTCTTTTCCAGAAAACTACACAAACTTCTTAACACTACACAAACTTCCTTTAAAGAGGAACAAAAAACAAAACCTAGTATTTCACAAATGAACCCGTTTTTTATTTTTTTAAGATGATGAAAAACGTCAGAGATAAAATCTAGTTCAAAGAATTGTGGTGTCATTTTTTAAATTCCTTTCCAAGCAATGTCCATGAGTTGAGGGCAGGCACATTTCACTGCTTTAATGAATTCATCAGCTGTTACCAGAGGGCCACCCCCCCAAAAAAAAAACAAAAAAAAACACCAACCCAACAACCACCCACAAATGATATGCCTCTGCAGGGATTTGAACACTCAAACAGCCTGCTTAATCTCCACAGGTGCTAACCACTCTGCCTTCACTGCACCTTCACTGCAGAGATATTTTCACCTCCAAGATTTTATCTCCAAGATTACCAGTGCATACAAATAAAGTTACCACTTCAAAAATACAAAGATTTCTGAATCCAAATTTTCAACTAAAAAAAAAAAAAAGGCAATATAAATCTTTCTGATCAGCAGTATTCTCAAAAACAACTATAAAAAAAAAGTGGAGTAACAGTAACATTGTTGACTGAACAGTTAATAGTACAGCCATACTATCTTTTGATACTCTGTACCAATAAAATTCCCTGTTTGATTTCAGTTGTCCAGAACCTTCAGAACAAAATCCAGGATACTTGAACAAACCCAGGAATTTGACAATAACAAAAAATACTGAAAGCTTCATACTGAAAATAAAAGTTCCTTGCAGATAAAAAAAAATTACCCAAAGAACTTGTGCAGACAGTTCCTGTATACAGATTATTGCATCAAGACATTTCTTCACCGGGCAACAAATCCAGTCATATTGCATAGAAAATCACAAAACAATCTTTATCATAAAACACTCGCAAAAACTCATAGAAGAACCTGCATGAAAATCCTCCAAGAGGAATGCCAGCAGGAAAATCATCCAGTCCAGTCCTACAGGTTACTATCACCAGGACTATCTTCTCATCATAGAGGAACACACAAAAACTCTCAATTCTTTTCCAGAAAACTACACAAACTTCTTAACACTACACAAACTTCCTTTAAAGAGGAACAAAAAACAAAACCTAGTATTTCACAAATGAACCCGTTTTTTTTTTTTTAAGATGATGAAAAATGTCAGAGAAAAAATCTAATTCAAAGAATTGTGTCATTTTTTAAATTCCTTTCCAAGCAATGTCCATGAGTTGAGGGCAGGCACATTTCACTGCTTTAATGAATTCATCAGCTGTTACCAGAGGGGCCCCCCCAAAAAAAACAACAAAAAAACACCAACCCAACAACAACCCACAAATGATATGCCTCTGCAGGGGTTTGAACACTCAAACAGCCTGCTTAATCTCCACAGGTGCTAACCACTCTGCCTTCACTGCACCTTCACTGCAGAGTTACTTTCAGCTCCACGATTTTAGCTCCAAGATTAACAGTGCATACAAATAAAGTTACCACTCCAAAATATTCAAAGATTTCCCAATGTCAAGTAACAGTAACATTGATGACTAAAAAGTTAATGGCACAGCCATACTATCTTTTGATATCTGTACCAATAAACAACAAACGTTCCCTGTTCGATTTCAGTTGTCAAGAACCTTGAGAACAAAAATCCAGGATACTAAAACAAACCTGCAAATTTCTTGGCAACGACAAAAACAAACTAAAAAACTTCATTCTGAAAATGAAAGTTCACTGCAGATGAAAAATTTACCCAAAGAACTTGTGCATACAGTTCCTGTATACAGATTATTGCACCAAGACATTTCTTCACCGGGCAATGAATCCAGTCATATTGCATACCAAATCACAAAACTCCTCATAATAAAACCTGCATAAAAATCCTCAAAGAGGTATGCCAGCAGGAAAACCATCCCATCCAATTCTACAGTTTACAGCTAGGACTATCATCTCATAGAGGAACTCGCGCAAATATTCTCTAAATTCTTTTCCAGAGGGTTTCTTACAGAATACTATACAAACTCTCTAACAGTAAAAGACTACCCAAATTCCTCAAAGAGGAACAAACACCCCCCCCCCCCTCTTTATTCACTACTGATAAACACTACACAAGCTTCCTCACATTATGAATCAAGATAGCTTCTTACAAAAAAAACAACCCCACACACAAAAACTACACAAACTTCCTCACAGAGGAACAATCCTGAGTTTCCCACAAACTTCCTCACAGAGGGAATCAAGACAGTTTCTCACAGAGAAATACTGCGCAACTTTTCTCCTTGAGAAATGCGTACAGTAGAAACTTTTTCTTAAAGCAACAAACCCTGATGAGGGCAGGCACCCATTTACAGCTGGGTGAACTGGGAGACGCTGTTAAACCTTATCTTGGGGATAATGAGTGCTTTGACCACTGAGCTATCCTGTTCCCTATGACAGAGGGGGGGGGGGGGGGGGGGGGGGGGGGGGTAGGCATAAATATTCCACACATTATTGGAAGAATCAGCTGTCTACTTCTCTACAGTTCATACTAAACTATCTGTTATAAAGAAAAATCTACAACAAAAAACAAACACACAAAAGTTTCGACTAAAAATGAAGCAGCAAAATAAACAACAACTTGAACTCTTCTTATATGCATAGAGTGAAAGACGGGATGGAATGCTTAATCAAATATGACAGAGTGATATAACCTGAGGAATACCGATTGATGTCTTCATTGCAGTAAATGGCTTTGGGAATATATGTCACATGTTAGTTCCTTTACATGAGTGATATATGGATTTCCAATTTGGATTACTTATGCAAACTTGTATCTTTGGTTGACAGAGTAGTACAAATGCCATGCTGATGATAGACTTATTGGTATGCAAACAAAATAGCTCCTCACACGAATGAACACACAGGCAATAAAATTCCTTCAAAAAATAAAACTAGAAAATCTGTCACTGGAGAATACACTCCAAAACCTTTCCCTGAGAAACACTTTCCCTGTCCACAACTTTGTCACATGCACCAAAAATGCCATCAAATAGAATGATACAAAGGCACAGGGCTTTTAGTTTGATGAACACAACAGCCTCACTTTGTGGGGAGATACAGACCACTGCCTTTGAAGCTGCATTCAGGTATAACAGGAGTGTTGCCAACCTAAACAAGAAATATTTTCTTAGATTTCCTGAAGACAATTTTTAATGAGATCAGGACCAAATCTTTTTTTTCAGACCAGATTTTAAGTTTTTTCAATGTGCAACTACGATGTAATAAAACCACACCAACAGGCTAAGGAGTACTGAAAACATTTGCCCGTAAATCTTCCCAAAAAAGAAGTGTAATCTCATAGTATGATACACCGTGCATTGGAAAAGTTTGGATAATGGAACATCAAAACCTCTAAATATATGGTGGAAAAATTATCCTGAGCAATAAGATCAGTTCATTTTTGTTTTTCCATTATGTGGTTTTTAGTTATTATTAACTGTTAAGTCAAAATGTGGCATACACATCAACTTCAAAGATGCTTTTCTATGATACTTATGGTGCAGCTTTCAAAGCAGTGTGCCTAGTCGCTCCCAAAATACAGTACATTAACGTGGCTGCCACAAATTACTTGAAACCGGCTGCTTCTTCTTCACCTTTTGCTCGAGCACAGCAGCATTCCTCCAAGCTCCTAAAGGAGAGCACATCCTGTAGTTGGGGAGTCTGGTCGCTGTGGAAAAACGTTCATCTTCTTCCTCTATGTCTTGCGGTTTGCAACAGCCGCCCACAGTCTCGACAGCAGATGGCGCGTGAACATCGACAGAGCAGAGCGGGTCAGTGTCATCGCAAGTGCTGTCAACAGGAGAATCAATGGTTTTCAGGCGCCAGCTAAAACTACCCCAGAGGTGTGGTGACCAGCACAGTGACTTGATCACAGGTTTGGTGCCGTTGGGGTGGGGAGGATTGCTGAAGAAGAGCAGGGGTCTGTCAGCTTGCATGGAGCGAGGCGTCAGTCCGTTCAGCCAGTCCACATTGGCAGCAACCACGCGACCAGTCTCCGCTCGAAGTGCCAGGGTCGTCACGCTTTGTCTGCCACAAATAAACGCAGAGACTTATGTTAATGTTGGAGAAAAAAGACACCACTCTCCAAATAAACACACAAAAAAACAGAAAGAAAAAAATTAGTCAATACAGGATAGGAAACATGAAAACAATGGTTATCTCTTAACTTGCGCCCCTCCTAAAAAAAAACCCAAACATCCCAACAACCATCCAAACACACACAGACACAAACATACATGCATGGACGCCCGCACAAACACACACAAATAATCTGCACTGACTAGGGTTCTGTCTGGTGCACACTAATGCTAAAGCAGATAAATCTTCTGAAGTTTTTTCATGAGCAGACCAAATTTTGAAGTTTTATTACTCTCATAAGCATGAGCGTGCACAGACACATACAGACACACATATATACACAGACACACACTATGCAAGAGCACATATGCCTTACCCATCCAAGAAGTCAGGAAAAGAGAAGAGGACAGTACCATGGCTCATCCTAAAAGCACACACATTCTCTCCAACAGCAGCGATTCCCAGTTCTCTTCCAACTGCCAGAAGAAGAATATTGTCAGAAAAACCAAACTGGACGGAAATGTCCATCGCCTGGGATGAAATACCTTCAGAGCTGACCTGAAAGCTATACTTGGTAATCATGCACGGAGGTGGGGGTGGGTTGCCCCCAATGTCAGCGGCTGTGTACACTACATTGGACTCGTTGCTGTCTCGGCACAAAGAGAAAACTCTGTGACCAAACTGGTGAGTTTCTCGCTTCAGCACACGTCCCTCTCTGTCCAGCAATGCAGCACAGCTCCAGTATTCCGTGCACACATACACCGCCAACTGATTCTCTTCCAAACATGCATCAGGCAGAAAAAACACTGTCCTCACTGGCGAGACTGGCAGCAGCTCCTCAGGCTCCACCGTCACACTGTACACCTCCAGTTCGTTGTCCACAAGGTGCAGACACCTGTCTGCTGTGGCCACGATCATGAACAGGCCTGAGGGATGAACGTCCAGCGCGCTGACCGAGCAGGCGCCGCACTGGAAGCCATTGTCCAGCACATCTCCTTGAAGCGACAGGACCTTGACCTGACCGAAATGGTTGCCGGCTAACAGCAGGTCGGAGCTGATGTGGAGGCAGGAGGGGATGCTGCTCTGCGACACCCACAGGGTTTCTTCAGTCTGGGCGTCCACAGCCATCAGGTGCACGTCACAGGACCCTGTACAGCAATCCAACACAGACGTGTTCACAGTGTGGTTTGGACTGGTAGATTAACTCATAAAATTACCCTAAAACAAGTGGGTAGCACAAGAACACACACATGCATGCGTGCACATGTGCATACACACACGCATACACACATGCATACACACAAGCGCACACACATACACACAAAAATTAATTTTCAAAGACCTTACCTACTAGCATCTTAACCTCCAATAAAGAAATCTAAGGGAAGGCCCTTTTGTCAAAATAAATGTGTCTTGAGGTTGGTTTTAAAAGCAGACTGAGTTGTAGCATTGTGTAAGCTGAATGGCAACATTTTCTAAATTTGTTAGTGCTGTAAAATTGAAAGCCTGTTCACCTTCAGTCTGTGGCTCAGTACAGTGTTTCAGTTGAAGAACAAAAAATGTGAGAAGGTTTGTATAATGTGAATACAGTGAATATGATAAGGTGGTGTCCCATAACCTATAAGGTCGTAGGGGAGCGAGGCGTCAGAGACCTCACTTTTCTAGGGCCAGCGTCCATCTCCTCTCCCTCGCTGCTTTACCTTCCCTGACCCTAAAGAGGACAGATATGATAAGATATAGTGAAAATATGAGGTTTGTATAATGTGAATACAGTGAATATGATAAGATATGGTGGTTTTCTTCTTCTTCGTTGAACGCTCAGACAGCAACTATTGTTGTCTATCATATGAGCAAAAATGCACTGCCGTGCCGTTAAGTGCCTGGTAAGTCAAGCCCAGTACATCCAACTTTGGCATGTGGCAGTTTTCAATCATGGCAGATTTTTGTACATTAAATATGGCCTGCTCTCCCTGGAGAGAAAATGCATCACAACTAGCGCAGTGCAACCCCCCCCCCCCCCCCCCCCCCCCCCAACCTCCCCACTCCCCCACAAGCTTGTGAATGTACTTTGCTTCTCTACGAGAATGGCTTTTTCTACAGAATTCTGACTGGGACATCTCTTTGATTGCGAGGAGTTCTTTTCCATGTGCTAAACATATAATCCGTTGCATATGGAGTGTCAAGTCAAGTCAAGTCAAAAACACTTTAATCATCCCATGAAAGGCAATTACGATACTGACAGGCAGATTGATATGCATGTCAGTTTATCATCTTCTCCAACAGTTGCACCCAGATCATCATTCGTGGTCAAGTGGATGGGAAAAAAGTCCTGACTCAGATAAGGATCGAACCCATGACCAAACAAGGAAGGTGGCAGGACGGTTAAGACATTCACCTGCTTAACAACTAAACCGTGAGGTTCTCGGTTCGATTCCTGGCCTTGCCTTTTCTTCCCAATTTGATGAAAAAATCAAATTGAATGCCAAGTCCTTTGGATGAGACTATAAACTGAGGCCCTGTGTGTATTTTATACACACTGATCATCTTGTGCATGAATTAAAAACCATTCCACCTTTTAGAGGAGTAGCCCATTACATGCTGGTAGGAACGGATGACAAAATTAAAAACACGCATACACACAGTTGTTGTGTTTAGGCACCATCCCTGAAGTCTAAATACCGCAATCTAAATGGAGGGGGAACAAATTTGCATATGCAAAAATCTCACCATCCGTGAACTCCCCCCTCCAAAAAAACACCCCTACCATGACCTTCTGCTTCCTCATTGGACACAAATTCTTCCTTCTTTTGGTTTTCGATAAGTATTATCTTTCGGCTATATAGAATTTGTGGCAATCGTAAAATTTCACTCAGACACTGACAAACGGAGTTTTCCATTTTGTCTCCTTGGCAGCTTGGCAAGGATATTTTGATCGGTGCTTAATCGTCTTCTTCAGTAAATGTTTCATTACACTTTTTCCCTCTGTAGATCCACTGGCAAATTTTCAGCTTCTGCATCAATCCTCGATCTTTTGACCCAGATACTGTGGAGTACTGTTAAGTATGTTCTTTCGAGCCAGTAGGCCCATAGAGCCGGAGCTTATCCCGGTTTCTATAGCGTTAAGCGAACTGATGGTTTTTCACCACCCCTGTGACAGGACGCTAGTCTGTCACCAGATACTTCCCCAGCAGAGCTGGTACCCACTTGTACACCTGGGTGGAGTGAGGAAAATAGGAGTAAAGTGTCTTTCCCAAGGACACAACACCGAGCCGAGCGGGGATCGAACCCGCGACCTCTGGATCACCAGTTGACCGCCTAAACCACTCGACCACGGTGCCTCCTGTGGAGTACTGTTAAGTCTACAGAAATTAAATACTTTGTGACAATTACACATCACTTGTAATCTTTTCCCAGCCTTTAACTCCACAGTGATACAAAGCTGTGCTCTGTTGGAAACATAATATTTTAAAATAAACTTCTCTTGTCAAAAGTCTGTAAGTAAACAGGTCCAACATGGTGTGTTAGTAAAACAGTCACCTCTTCCCGATAATTGCATAAGTGGACCTTGGGAGTCTTCGGGAAGCTATCACATTGTACATCAACTCTAACCTCCGAATAAAGTGATTTCTGATTGGTTTCAACTGATAATATGGTGAAGTTTCTCTATCTCATTTGCATTTGAAAAATATCTGGGTGTTCTGATAGCGACATCACAATACAGGTCAAAGTTCTGAACGTTTGAAGATGATGCGCTTTCTCTGATCGTTTTGACAGATGTTTGAATAAATAGTAATCTGACAGTGGACAGCACAAAAATGACAAAAACGGTGAAAAAAATTAAAAGACAGAAGAAATCCACTGAAAAGCTAAAAATCCCATGCCTGTATTATATACACAGCAGCAGGATGAAGACATTCATAAAAATAAAACTTTGTTGTAACAAATGTTACAATCTTCCAAAATGCAAACCCAGCTGCTCTGTATATGGATTTACAGTCATGGTCTTGGTTTCCACTAGAGGGGGCATTGTACTTCCCCCAATGCTCAATGCTCTTCATCCACACAATGACATGCTGGATATATTCATGTCTCCCACACCACTGGCCATAGCATACTGTAAGAGAGAACAAGTCTTACGTGAGAGGTCGGTTTATGCCATGAAGGTGGGTCTTTTGCCACTCCGTTTTGAGCATGAAAATCGCCATTACAACCATTCATACTCTGTGGAGACCAAGGCCTCAAGTCTTATATGTTTGATGTTTACCAGCGCATTATACAGAAGAAATCAATGTAATATGAGTCTGCCCAATCCTAGAACTTTCTCTCTGCCCCCTCTCCCAACTTCTCTCCCGTTGTCTGTCCACTTTATTTTTTTCTTTCTTCTATCTCTTCATCTCCCTTCCTCAACAGTTCTCTGCAAAATGGTTTAACCAAGGCCTCTGGATCTTGTAATGCAGTTTTCTTTTCTAGACTGTGGTCGACATATCTTTATGTTTGGACTGTTACTGATGGTTTTGTGTGCTTGTTCATTGGTGATGTGGTCAGTGTACCTGATCTACCTGCTGCCCCCTTATCTGCAGGGATTTTTTAGCAGTTGGATTGAAGAAGAGTCCTGCCAGGTAGTGTTCAACCCAAGTGAACCACCAAAGCATCATCATTCATGATACCATCCACACACTCACTGACTATTCTACAGTTCCAAACACACACACATGCACGCACACACAAAACACACACACACTCACACTGTACCTGCCACAATGATGTTGTTGACCGGACAGTAGCACAGAATATGTGGCACTTTCGGGAACCCCTCAAACTTGTTTTTTCCCCCAGACGATTTCCCAGTGGCCCGCAAGACATGCGTCTCCAAGTGACAGCCTTTGCCCGCCTTTATCCGGCGTAGAGCTTGCTGCGATTGCAGGAAAAACTCCACGCTGTAAGGCACCAGATCGGACCTCCAGTTGTCATTCGAGAGGAACAGACACTGTTGGCACTTGGCCTTCCAAAACTGGGTCATGGAAGCAATCTTCTCCTTCCAAGAAAAGCAAACCTGCACATCACAGGATATATTATCATATTACATGGGCCTAGGCAAACAGCCCCAATCCAGTCTTGTTGTTTATAGCCCTGCTGACCACAGAGGCTGTCACCTCATGAAATTTTAAAACTCAGGATAAAACTGTGCAACTATATTCAGATGAAAACAGGGTATAAAGCCAACTGTACTGTCATTCCTTATATCAACACCCTGGTCAACCATAAGGGTCAACCCAGGACGGGCACCACATAATAGGAAAAACCACTTCAACCACACATAAAATGAGATAAAACCAAAACCAGATTCCATAAAACAACCTTGTTCTTAGTGACCAGGCCACCAACTGTAACACTTTCACTCATATCAGACGGCACTGTCAGCTCAGTCAGTTCTTGATGTATGTGGTCTAGAGGTAATGCTCCTGCCCAGAAAGCAAGAAGTGCAGGCTTGATCTCCACTTAAACCTTAACTTTTGGCTCATCCACTGGACCTTGAGTGGTGGTCTGGGCGCTGATCTTTCGGATGAGATGATAACACTCAGTACATGTTCAATAATCCATGGCAACAAGAGAGATGACCCTAGCAAAGTTCTGTAGAAAAAAGCCACCCTTATAGGGAAAGATATACACATATGCAGACAGGGGAAAAAAGAGGTGGCGCTGCTCTTGCGGAGACATTCTCTGTCCAGGGAGATCAACCTCGAATTTCATGCAGAGAAATTTGTCGTGACTGAAAGTGGAGCACAACACAAGTATTACAATACAATGCAATGCAATGCAATACAATACAATGCACAAATATATTAAAATTATATTTTAGAATGTTTAAAAGCTGACATCATTTTCATCCATGCCAAGCTCTTAACAACACAACTGGTACTCTTCTTCAAACTCAAAGGGGAAAAAAATCCTCTGAGGTGGCAACGTACCAACCAGCTGCCAGCCGAAAATGAAATCTGGCGCAGGAGATGGGGATGGATTGGGCACACCCTGAGAAAGTCAGCCAGCAACATCACAAGGCAGGCACTATCATGGAACCCCCAGGGAAAACAAAAAAGAGGAAGGCCAAGAAACACCTGGCGACGCGACCTTGAGGCAGAAACCAGAAAGATGGGATATACCTGGAGACAGCTGGAGAGAATAGCCCAGGACAGAGGACTCTGGCGGACTGTTGTCGGCGGCCTATGCTCCAGGGGGAGTGATGGGCCTAAGTAAGTAAGTAAGTGGGAGTATGGCTGCCAGTAGGACAATAAACTGGGTACAAGTTGTACATGTGCGCAAACTTCTCTTCCAGCACGTACAAACTACCCAGCATCTCATGCTGATTCCCAGGTATCAGGTATAGTGAGTGAAACAAAGAGTGCATAATTATTCCGGATGACTCCTTGGGTGATAAGCTAGGGAAAGCCCAATAACCGCAAAACATAACATTATCTATAGACCATAATCTTTTACAAATATTCCCATCAGTACCAGTCACCATGGCAAAATAATTGCCTTAGCTTAACTTGACTTCTCCCTTAACACCTTTGAGCATTGCTAGTTCGCTGCACAAAATTTTTCAGGCAGTGTGTTGTGGGCTAGTTGAATCTGGTGGAGCCCATCCCCCTATGGGTAGCTACATAGGTGGTCTAGAAGTCACACATCTACCTAGGAAGCAAGAAGTCATAAGTTCAAACCCTATTTGAACCCAGACTTTTTCCCTATCCACTTAGACCTTGGGTGGTGGTCTGGGTGCAAGTCTTGCTTGAGTTACCTGACCAAGAGTACTGGTGTTTGTAGCTCTCAGACCAGATGATATTAGGATAACATATTTTACAAAAATGCAATTTAAAAAAGTCTGATTTAGTAGGCCTTGTTGCTCTGATTTAACTTCCTCAGTTTTGGTGAGCTTGCATCCAGCCCTTCAGAAGTTAGACAGTATATGGGGAGATGTTCCTTGGCTGGGTTTTGTGTTGGTCTTCATTCGAGGTGAGTGTCTCATAAGTCTGGCTCCACAACCCAAGTGAATGTTGCTATCAACAGAGAGCATAGCAGATGGTGAGAAACTGGTGTCCTGTGTGAGCTTGATCACAAAAGGCACCAGTGACCACCACCACAGTGATCTGTAGCAGCGCAGGGCCCTTCCGGTTGGTGACCTCATGGCTGCCTAATATTAACAATGATAAGCTTCCTGTGAATTTTGGCTCTTAGGGTATAACAGGACAATGTGGGTATAGCTGTGGTGACAACACTGGAATGATGTGAAAAAAACCAGGATTTAACTCCCCCCCAAAAAAAAACAACCCCCCCCCACACACCAACTAACATCAACAACAACAACAAAACCAACAACAAAACCCAACAACAACAAAACAACAAACAAATAAAAAACCAAACAGAAATCCCAACACCAACAAGACAAAAAAAAAACCCACAACAAAACTGACAGCCAATGCTCAACCAAGTAAAAAAACACAACCCTTTAAACAAACAAAAACAAAAACCCAAACAGATCTACAAAAAATGTTTCCTTAGATGAATGAAAACAAAATCTAAGACTAAGATTAGTAAGAACCAAACAATCATATCATTTATAAAATATAATGACATAGAATGAACACACATTTTCTAACATTGATGTTTTCATTCTAAATACCATATAATGCTTTTTTTTTTTAATGAAACAGGAGTTAGTGAATTCCCAAATGATAAAAGTTCTGAAAAAAAGAAGTAAAAGCAGGCCCTAAAAACTATATATATCATTATCAGACACCCCCTCTCCCCTGGTTATCTGTTCTGACCGGCACAAATGACCTACACTTCTGAAAGACAAAACAAGTTTTAACATACGCACAAGATGTTTTATGTGCATTTGCACATGGGGCCTCCATTTAGTCTCATCCCAGGACTTATATCAAATAAAGTTACCTTACAGTCAATGAAAAGATCATAAAAAGCGATCAACTTTAAAATCAACGAAAGACTGGTACTTTCAGTTTCACACTGGAACAGCCTCATAGCAGTAGTCTCAGAGTTTCACATATATTTATCTTTTGAAAGTTGGTCCTGACCAAAAGCTTCGTGTGTTATTGATCAATACATGTACTGATGTAGTTAGCAACATAACAGTCATAAGCATCGTGCCAAGGCCTACATTAAAATGTTGAAGTTTTGAACATTACACTTTGAGTTTGAAATACTATCAAATTTGTCTTCATCCATGACAAGCTTCTAAATTCCTTTTTAGCATAACAACCTGTGCTTTCCATAGCAGGAGAAAAAAGCCTCTGAAGTCTGGAGTTTAAGTTGTAACCTATACATGGCAGAGAACAAAAGTACTTGAAAACAAACAGTCAAGTACAGTGATAAACGCAAACTTTGCACCAAGTGTGCATAATCTGCTGTCTCACACATGGTGATTCCCACACTGAGTGGTGACACAAAGTGCATTTTCTGGATGATTCCCAGGATGTTAAGCAAGGGAACACTCAACATTTTCATCATCTACTAGTAACTGAGAGCATGGGTTCAAGATATTACTGAGCTAGCTGTCTCCTATCTGAAGAATTTTTCTCTTCAACTTAACTCTGGTTTCCTATAATTCTGCGTCACCCATAAACTATGCATGAAAATGGAGTACAAAAACTAAAAAGGCATACTCACCAGGCGAAGGTTCAAGATAGACTGAACATCCAACATTTTCATTATCTTGTTCACGATCAAATCTGGCAACATCATGAAGTCTTGCTTCAGCAGGCTGTGGAGTTTGTTCTCTAAGAAGCGCTTCTGCTCCAATGTGCAGTGCTCCACAAACTGGAGGAAAAAGGCCTCTGTCTGCGTCAGGGACAGTTGAACCATCTGAGGCATGATGCTTTCCATCCAGCTTTCAAAGGTCTCCCTGTAACAGTGTAAGCACACAGTCTCTGTTGTTTACACACATTTTTCTTCATCAGAACACTAGCATTGCAATTAAATGTTCATTGTTGTTGAGTCACTTGAATGTTTTTTGGGGCAACTGAGTACCCAAGAGGTCACCCAGATTGTGTACTCTTTCTCATTCATCATGTGCTTGGGAAGTATTGTTTAAGTACATACTGAATGAGGAGTTTGTGTGTATCAATGCATGTTTGTTGTTGGTGGTGTTATTTTTAAGTACTTCACCATATATATCTCGGCAGCCACACTCTGCCTTCAGAGTTTTCCTCCTTTACTGGAAAGTATAAGCTGTTATACTGAGTGTTTGTCCTAGCTATATCAGTAAATGATTTTCATCTTGTGATTTAATGTTATAATTTGGTATAATGGAAAATGTTGCTGATAAAATACTAGTGATTGCTGGTATGGAGAATAAAGTTGCCAATGTTCATACCTCCACCCTTTTGATCAGATAAACTTTTGCACTTGAATTATGCTTCAAAGTGGTTCAAAATATATCAAATTTATTGAAAGATATGAATGTTGATTGTTGAACATTCACAGCAAAACAAGCTCAGATTCAGAAGCTGGCAGTCCAAATGGTTGTTTTAGCCGGATTGATCAACATGTACATTAATATATGACTTACTATCATGGTATGCTATTCATATACATTCTAACCAGAACAAGGAGTGCTGGATTGCATGGAATGACAAAAATACCGAGGCGAAACGGTGATGATTATTTAAAATAAAAATGATGCAGCCTTACGAGTTTTGCTCACAACCAGGCATTTTTGTCTCTTTCGTATGCTTCTCCACTTTTTGGTCTGGTTGTGGTGTCTTTAACTCGTGCTCGTCATTTTGAACTGGCATTAGTGACCATATAAATATACGTACTCATTCATAAACAAAGCCAAGGCTTGTGGTTTTCTTTGCTCGTTCATCTTGTTTTCTACTTTCGACATTTTGACGATTACGCTTCAGTGTGCGAGAGTATCAGGGGAGATAACTAGCATTGCCTACACTCGTGAATTTTTTTTATAGCTTATAATGCATTTTCCTTGAATGATTTATTTTCATCGAAAACTTGACAGCAAATGGATGTATAGTAGCACTTATGTAGTTTTCACCCCATCAGAAGGGGCTTTGACCTATCTGAATGAATCATATTAAATTCTCTCTCTCTCTCTCTCTCGGTTTTGTTGTTCTTGTTGTTGTTGTTTGTTTTTCTTTTTTTCTTCTTTTGTTGGTTTGGGTTTTCCTTCTCTGTGTGTGTGTGTGTGTTTGTTTTGGTTGGGTTTTTTGCGGGGGGGGGGGGGGGGGGGGTTTAGGGTTTTCTTTTATTTGTTTGTTTTTTGCTTTTTTGTTGTTGTTTGGGGGGGGGGGGGGGGGCTGTTTTGAAAAGGGTTATTTCCCCTTGTTTCTACTGTGAGAGTGTATAAGTGTTGGGTTATTATTAAGATGTATCCCTACGGGCGGGGACTAGAAGTAAAAAAGCACATGAGTGCTTATTCATTATCCTCGAAATAAAAGAATTTGTCATTGTCATTGTCTCTCTCTCTTTACTTAAGTTTTAATGAATACCCTATTTCAATATCTTATTGTTATATGTAACAAGTATGTGTACCATTTGACAATGTGGAGATGTTTATTTTTATGACTTATTAAGTTTGGTTGTTATTTTTCTTGGTTTTGTTGTTGTTTGTTTTTCTCTTTTTTTCTTCTTTTTGTTGGTTTCCTTTTTCTTTTGTTTGTTTTGGTTGGGGGTTTTTGGGTGGGTGGTGGTGGTGTGTTTTTAGTGTTTTCTTTCATTTGTTTTTTGTTGTTTTTTAAAAAGGGTTATTTCCCTTTGTTTCTACTGCGTGAGAGTGCAAGTATTGGGTTATTATTAAGATGTATCCCTACAGGCGGGGACTGCATGTAAAAAAGCACATGAGTGCTTATTTATTATCCTCGAAAAAGAATTTGTGTGTCTCTCTCTCTCTCTCTCTTTCTCTGACGCTCTCTCACCCCCCCCCCCCTCCCCCGTCTTCTTAAAACACTTTAACGGCTATGAATGTATTAATCCCGTGTTATGAAATTTGGAAATGTTTTGACTGTTATTGTTGTAAATCCAGCAATTTAAAATTTTTTTTATATACATGTATGTATTCTACACAATTTGGAAATTGTTAAATTTATTTTAATTGTTTGACATACTTTTGTAAGCGGATGTTGTTTTGCAAGCTATATCTTGGTTTGTTTATTATTAATAGCTGTATCTTAAGGTGGGAGAGGTTTGTGTGGGTGTTCTGTTACATACCATTTATCTAGATGATCATACAACCTGAAATTATTATCTGATATAACTGTTTGGTTTATACATTTTATAGTGCTTTATTTTAGAGTCGTCCAAAATGCATACAATATTGTTCTTCTTCAATCAATATACCATTCTTCTAGGAAATGTATTGAGTGAGTTTTAACTGATTTGCCTAACTTCCAATTGTTGTATTGATGCTGTTGTTGGCGGAGCTGTTAGCACTGTTTTATATCAGGCTCTTTGGCATTTTGTAACTTAACTTGATATGTTGTGTTTTTTTTTACAAGATTCAGCGCTATATAAATTCCATATATTATTATTATTATTATATGTTTATTGATAGTATGTTTAAAAAAAAGGTTTGAGTGAGGGTGCTTTGTCAGAATTTGATATCTGGTTCATTTTGATGATGTAACCTGAAAATGCTCTCTCTCTCTCTCTCTCTCTCTCTCTCTCTCTCTCTCTCTCTCTCTCTCTCTCTCTCTACTGTTATTGTTTTGCTTATAGATTTAATTGTGTTTACAATTAGTATCCTGTTGAATGTTTTATTCAGATTTAATATTTCAGTTTTATTGCGTAAGTTGACTGTATGAGATTTAGTGAATGTTTTATTTTGATATTTTGTTTTGAGTGTACCAATTATGTATAGCTAATTCCAATGTGCAGACGTCCTTTTTTATGACTATACATGATATTCATAAAGATTTGATTTTGGCAATGATGCATGGTGTGCGTGCATGCGCGCGCGTGTGTGTACGTGTACGTGTGCATGGGGATACAAACTGCCTTATTTTTTGTTTTTCATAATAAAAGAAAATTGGTACTTAACGTTCTCTCGTGTAATCATTTTTATTACCTTCCATTTGGTGTGTTTTTAAGTGTTGATTTCTTCATCGTATGTTTGTTTACTTTGTTAAATTTTGTAAGCGTTTTCAGATAGAAAAGTGTGTTAACTGGTACATGTTGCGTACTAAATGTACATACTACTACTACTACTACTACTACTACTATCCAGTTTCATGCTCAATGCTGGATCGTTGATTTTATTGCACTTAAAAAAAATTCTTGTTGCGCGTTTCCCAATTTGACAGCAGGCAGGTTGTTACGCGGAGAGCTTGTGCTAAAGGCAATCTCAACATAAATTTAATACGATATAACATTTTAATGTACCTCTCGGCATTTATTTTACATCAATAACTGACACGGCTTTTGGCCTGGGCCAACACGCGTTTATGTAGCCTATGTGAGCATAGGCACATATCTTTGTGCTTTTATTCATTATTTTTTATCATGATGATTTTCTGCCTTGGGGTTTTTTCCCTTTGACTTTTGCTTTCTTTTTACCCCCATACTCTTCCCCCCTTTTGTTCGTGTTCTTTGTACGTTCTGCAGTCTGATATTTGAGTCTCCCCCTCTTCAGCCCTTATAAGAGCTCTTTGAACAAATTTCAAGCAACCGAAATGCACTTCTAAAAAAAAAAAGAATACTGGCGAGGCCCATTAGTTTTGTAGACATTAGGCAAGGCAATATATGGACGAGGAGAGAGAGGAGGCGGGGGGGGGGGGGGGGGGGGGGGACATTTTATGATGAATTTGCCTATCTTGAGGAGGCGGGGGGGGGGGGGGGGGGGGGGGGACATTTTATGATGAATTTGCCTATCTTGAATGACTTCCACTCGGTTTGGCTTCTACCCCGACTCCTGAAGAAGTCACTGGGGGCTTTGCACCGACATTTTTCTGGCGAAAAATCATGGCCAAGTTGAACGTGGCGGAGCCAGCCTCACCCAGAGTGCATGCTGGGCATGTTTATATCCTGCATGTTACACTCTTATACGAAAGGTGCATGGGGTTTAATATGTGTGTAGGAGGTATTGTGCATGCGGTTTATATTCTCATTCCCGAGGACCCGAGTGAATACCGAAGTTAACCCCAAGGGGGAAAATACGGTAGACTTGCTCCTTCAGTTATAGTCGATTCATGAATTTGACAATCTGACCACTTAGCCCACCCCCGCCGTCTTAAAAAACAAAGTCTTAATTATCAGGCAATTTGTAAGAACAGGTTTTTCTGCGTGAAAGTCAGTCAGGGCTGCTCTCTCCCCCAAGGGGAGGGCGTCGACACAAGAGCAAAGCCATACAAGTTATTTCCCTTTCCTGCCTGCATGCGTATTCGTGTTCTCCTGTGTGCGGGTTATAGGGGCTTAGCGCTGGAGGGTCAGGGCTGGATGAACTTCACTCTGGATGCAGGGGCCGATGCTTCCAAGTCCACAGGCTTTTGAAGGAGGTCGTCTTCTAAAAAATGCTTACTACATCATGGGCACTGGGTACATGTTGACTACAACCCTACCGGGCACGGTGGTAACACACCTGCCTAGAAAGCAAAAAGTTTGCGGGTATGATCCCCGATCGAGCCCCAACATTTTCCATTGTCTCTGTTTGGCCCTGAGGGTGGGTATGGGAACTAGCTTTTTCGGATGAGGCAATAAACCAAGGTCCCGCGTGCAAGATGTAGGATATACAGCATACACGTAGGATATACAGCATACACGTAAAAGAACCCATGGCATCTGAGGGCGGTCCGGGTGATAGTCTTTCGGGGTGAGACGGTAAACCGAGGTCCAGTGTCCACACACACTGGGGGGGGGGGGGGGGGGGGGCGGCCACACAGGTAGACAATTAATTGGAAATACTGGGTGGCGCTACACTTGCAGCGATACACTCGCCCCAAGGAGAGAGGCTTGAATTTCACGCTGAGAAATCTGCTGTAACTGAAAGTAGCAATGCAATACAATGTAATGCAAGTGATGTCACAACAGCAAGACTTGCATTCATTCTTTCTCATTCCTCCACCTGTCTGTCTTTCCCCCCTCCCCCCCTACTTCTTTCACTGGGGAGTTATTGAGGCACTACACATAACTGTTTGCGAAATTCCTTCATTTATGTCGGCTGTGAGCCAAAGCCTGTTTCCTGAAATGGTTTATAATCCCTGAAGTCGGAATGCCGCTATGATAATGGTGGGTAAAAACGGTCGTATACGAAAAATCTCACCATTGGTGAACCTCGGAGCTTTAGCAGAGGAACGAGAAAAAAAAGGTTTACATCTAACATACTGACACCTAGCATCTTTCCTCAATCCATGTTTACTATGGTATGGTTACGCTCCCTGTAACCCCCCCCCCCCCCTCCCCACCATCCAAAAATTCACTTGACCATTAGTGGTGATCTGGATGCTAGTTGTTTCGACTTAACGATAAAAAGAGGTCCTCAATAGCAACATGCATTCAGCACATGTAAAGGAATCCAAGGCAACAAGAGTCAGTTGTTCTGGGAAAAATTTGGTTTAAAAAGAAAAGCGCCACTGACAAAAAGAAATATATACGAGATGTGCTCTTCCCCGGGAGAGCAATATACACAGAAATCTGCAACGGCTACGTGAGAAAAAGTAAAACAAAACAAATCAAGGCAAAGCAAAGCAAAGCAAAGCAAAGCAAGGCAAGGCAAGGCAAGGCAATGCAAGGCAAGGCAAGGCAAGGCATGGCATGGCATGGCATGGCATGGCATGGCAAGGCAAGGAATGGCAAGACAAGGCAATGCAAGGAATGGCAAGACAAGGCAATGCAAGGCAAGGCAAGGAATGGCAAGACAAGGCAATGCAAGGAATGGCAAGACAAGGCAATGTATATGACAAGGCAAAGCAAGGCAAGCACATTCATTCAACACAAGTTCTTTCGACAAGCAAATAAATCACAAAATAATTTATTTTCAAGTGATTTAGCGAACATTCACTCTTTCGACAGCTTCTATTATCATATGCCCCTAAATAAAACAGACTTCCCACCCCTACTCCTCCTCCCCAAGTCAAATTCATTTCAATCCTCTAAGTTATATCCAGCCAGTTTGTGGTTGTTCCAATTTTTATAGATATACACCGACCACGTCCCATGACATACACAAAAGCAGTCCTTCTCTATTAAAACTCTCAAGTCGTTAAAAGCAAGCAACTTGATCGCCCCCTGTAGGCGACATCTCAAAAAAGACGCTGGAAACCAACATTTTGAATACAATGCATGAGTTTTTGTAACAAAGATTTGCCGAGTTATAAAATCCTTGTTGGTTTGTTCGTTCTGTCTGTAAATCATAAAATAGCACACTGCATTTTGTTAAGTGCTTAGTTGTTTCTTTTACGTTTACACACAGACACTTCTTCACTAGCAAGGGTGCTCTAAACACGGATTCCCAGGTATGAAATAATCCGCCAAAAGGCGTAAGATTCTCGCGCGCGTGTGCGTGCGTGTGCGTGTGTGTGTATGCGTACGCGCGTGCGTGTGTGTTTATAGTAATTACTTGGCTAAGATCAACTGATCGTGGTTTTTTTTTGTTTTGGGAAGGATAAATCGAGAGATTCAGAATATATACTTCAATAAAATATGTCGTAACTGGTCAGTGTAAATTTAAAAAAACAAATAAAAACTAACTTTCGATCACTGCAAAACTGGAAATGTTTGCCTGGAGTTATTTTATCCACTAACTGTTTGTAATCCACGATTGGGTGGACGAGTTTCTTTTTTGTTTGTTTTGCTTTTATTGAAGTAAATACATTTACTGTATCAATTGGACCGAAAACTTCAAATCGATACAATCAGTCTCCACCTCACATCTGTCGGACACTGTATAGAAAAATCCTAAAATATGCGCGGCAGATGCAGGCGGCACTACTTTTTAATGTCATTCACATTCAAAA
>CM054153.1:14321072-14323572 GCA_028751875.1 Rapana venosa
TGTTGCTCTCTGGTTGTCTGGGAAAACTATGACGATGCGGCTGTCAACAGAATTAAAATTACGGTCAGCTACTGACGGTCGCTGTAGCCGAGTGGTTCAGACATCTCCATACGCCCCTATGAGGGACACCGAAGACTCTTCAGTACAAACAGCGTCCTTACTTCTGGAAACTGCCTGCTAGAAATCAAATCCTGTTTTTCCCTTCCCGGTCTATTTTCCATCTCTCCCCCCCCTACCCCCCCGAAAAACACGACTATTTTCATGCACGTTTCATATGAAGTTTTTCACGAGCTGCTCTGAAGCCGAAATATGCTCAGGCTGAGGCCAGCAGACATACCTCCTGCAGACTTACATCCCTGTCAAATATAGTAGACAGCCTAATTTATTTAGACTCTGTTTACTCCTGGCATCAAGTCATCCTGAGGTTGTGCGCAGCCTCACTTTATATTTGTGTAAAGCTTTCAAGAATAAGAGAGATATTGTTATCCTAAGTCATATTTTTGTAGCTGACTTTTTTTACTATTGCTTTTACCCCCACCAAAATACTAAGCAGTTCGGCAGCCCCCTTCATGTATGGGCCAATGGCTTTTTTTGTGAATAAATCATTCGAGTTCTCTCTCTCTCTCTCTCTCTCTCTCTCTCTCTCTCTCTCTCTCTCTCCTCTCTCTCTCTCTCTCCCTCTCTCTCTCCCTCTCTCTCTCTCTCCCTCCCCCCTCCCTTTACCCCCTTACCCCTTCAGATACTCACACGGACGAAAAAACGGACTTGGAAGTGGACGAGGTCGTTAAAGCTGGCCGAGGTGAGGCAGCTTTGGGGCACCGTCAGGTCGATCACCTGCCCGCTCCACTGGCTGTTTCTGTTCAGCAGGGCGTCAGGGACCAGCACTGAACTCAGCGGCTGCTGCATGTCTTGGGGCAGCATGCGCCCGGCGGATAACCACAGCCGCTGCAACAACCATCATCATCATTATCATCATCATCACCATCATCGTCGTCGTCACCAGCATCGTCACTATAGTCACCATCACCGTCATCGTAATTACCATCACCATACACACACATCCCTACACACACACTCACACACACGCCACACACACACACACACACACACACACACACACAACACACACACACACACACACACACACACACAGATGACAAAATTTACACAACCGCATACACACGGGGACTGGATGTAAAAAAGCACATGCGTGCTTATTCCATTATCCTCGATATAAAAGAATAAATAAATAAAAATAAATAAACACACACACACACACGTCCCCCCCCCCCACACACACACACACTCACCCTCCCCTCCCCACCCCACCCACCCACACCATCACACCCCCTCCCCACCCCAACCAACACTATCACAACCCCCTCACAAGCATCCCCCCTAAAAACAGTTTTTTTGGGGGGGTGGGGGTGGGGGTGGAGAAAAGGGCGAGGGTTAGGGCCTACTGGTCACCTGATAGAGGGTCAGCGAAGCGGCGACGATGGCACGAGAGGTGTTGTTGGTCACCTCCAGGGACGCTGTGATCGGCTGACCCTGCCTGACCTCTGAGGGCAGCTCCAGTTTGGCCGTCAGCATCCCCTTCTTCATCAGGATGCTACGGAACACTTTGTTGAACGTGCGGCTCTGTGACACAATGAATGAATGATGAATGATGATGATGATGTAACCTGTTAGTGTCTGGTTCGTTTCTTAGAGAGAGAGAGAGAGAGAGAGTGTGTGTGTGTGTGTGTGTGTGTGTGTGTGTGTGTGTGTGTGTGTGTGTGTGTGTGTGTGTGTGAGAGAGAGAGAGAGAGAGAGAGAGAGAGAGAGTGTGTGTGTGTGGGGTGTGAGTGAGAGAGAGAGTGTGTGTGTGTGTGAGTGAGTGAGAGAGACAGAGAGATTTTAAGAATACTACAAAATGATTAGGTGCTAGTTACACCTCTCTCTCTCCCTCTGTCTGTCTCTGTGAGACTGGGGTTGCGCTTGAAATCGATCAGTGCATCCCGTTGGTAACTGGTTTCATGAGAGAGAGAGAGACAATGACAATGACAATGACAAATGTTTATTGTAATAAGCATTTACGCCCATTTACAAGGGGGACAGCGGGAGAGGGACAGGGCACAAGACACAGATTTTAGAAAAACAACAACATAAACAATAACAGACAGCCCCTATGAACTTCATGCCATGGAATCCATATCATGGTTTTATAAATGTTTCAACTTGTCACTTTTTACCTTATCATATATTTATACTCACACAGTCACATATAATGATGTATTATGTGGAGCCCAAATGAAATCATGAACTACGACACGCCCCTGTCAAGATTTTCTCTTTGCACAGCTGTGGTTTTATCAGAACTGTACTGTTTCATGTTATCTATCATTGACTGAATATATTCAATAACGTCTCTACAAGTAACTTCAGGCTCTCTCTCACTGGAAACACTCGATACATCTTCAACACACTCCCCAGATTCTGCCTCAGTCTCAGCATTTCC
>CM054153.1:14328572-14368572 GCA_028751875.1 Rapana venosa
AAGGGAGAGAGGAGAGAGAGAGAGAAAAGGAGAGAGAGGAGAGAGAAGAGAGAGAGAGAGAGAGAGAGAGAGGTAAAGGTTTCCCTCATTCTATGCAACCTCGCTTCTCCGGGGGGACAGCATTTTAAGGCGGCCCCCATCTCCTCTCCCTTGCGTTTTACCCCCCCTGCCCCAAAGAGGCAGCGGGTCCCCCTTTTTTACAGCGGGTGCTGGGGCTGTACTGAAGGGGCCCAAAGGGGCCCAACGGTACCCGTCAGGTAAACCCCCGCTAAAAACCCAGTCCCCCACTCGGGGCCCATTGCATGGAGAAAATTGGACATATAGGGGATCGAACAACATCTCTCTCTCTCTCTCTCTCCTCTCTTCTCTCTCTCTCTCTTTTCTCTTCTCTCTCTTCTCTCTCTCTTTATTATTTATAATTATTTTATATTTTAAATTCTTTTTTTGATTTTCCTTTTTCCACAAAGCCCCAAAAAAAGAAAAAATTAAAGAAAAAAAAAACCAAAAAACCCAAAAAGGTGCCCAAAAATTTTAATGAAAAAAAAAAAAAACTTTTCCCCAACATTTTTATTTAGGAAAACCAATGGGGGAATGCGGGGACAAATTTTTTAAATCAAATTTGAAACTTAATAAAATTTTTTTGATTTTAATTTTGGGGGTCCAGGGGAAAGAGGAGCGCCCCCACATAACATCATTTTAATCTGATTAAGTTTTGTCGGGATGGTATTTAACTAAAGCAACACCCCAAACATCAGCAACCATACAAAATTTTCAAAAACCCCCAAAAAACAACACAACAACAACCCCCCAAAAACACAACCCAAAAAACACAACAACCCCCCAAAAACACAAACCACATACACACACTTTTTTTCTCCGTTTCTATTTTTCTTTTGGAGTTAGTTTTATTATTATTGGTTATGGTAATAATGTAGTTAGATAATATTGATCAAGTTTTTTGTTCCTAGATAGATGGCTTGATGAAAAAAAAAAGCAAATGCATTGCTTACTACTACTACTACTACTACTTCTACTACTACTACTACTACTACTACTTCTACTTCTACTACTACTACTACTACATGGAATTTATATAGCGCCATATCTTGCCCAAAAAAACCAGTACCCCACAAATCGAAGCGCTTTCGTTCATCCTACTCATTCATATGAAGCCAGTGTAGGAAATAAAAATTCGACTTGACACACACATATCTAAAATACCATAAAGCCTCTCGGATGAGACTCTAAACCCGAGGCCTCGTGTGCGAACGCACGCAGAACATCTTGCCCACACGTTAAATCCTGTTCCACTTTTCGTTAAGAGTAGGCACGCCGGTGGGAACGGATAACAAATTTACAAAAAAAACCTCATACACACAGGGTCTGGATGTAAAAAAAGCAGCATATAAGTGCTTATTCCATTATCCTCGATATAAAAGAATAGGATAGAAATTAAAAAAACACCAATTACCTCCTCTCTCTATGATGTTGGCTCTGAAGATCACCTGCTGTAGACGATGCGACCTTTGGAAGCTGTATCTTCTCGACGCCGCTTGCGCCAAGTGATCTCCCCTGAGGTTGACCTCGTCCGTTCGGGTCACCAACACTTTCATCTCTTGTAACGCGATAAGAGAAACAAGATATTCATTTATTTATTATTTTATTTATTTATTCATTTTTATTTATACCACTTTAAGTCACGAGAATTCTCTGCGTGAAATTCGGGCTGCTCTCCCAAGGGAGAGCGCATCGCCACAAGAGCAGCGCCACCCAATTTTTGTGGGTTTTTTTTTGTTTTTGTCCGCGACTGTATTTTGTTTCCTTATCAGAGTGGGGTTGTGGTTGTTTTTTTCTAAGTATTTTTCCAGGGACAAGTCTTGTTGCCGTGGGTTTTTTTACGTGCGCTGAATAAGTTTGTGTAACACACGGTACCTCGGTTTATCGTCTTATCCGAAAGACTAGCGCCCAGACCACCACTCCTTATGGATGGGGGAAATCAAGTTGGTGGATCGGTGGTCTAGAGGTAACGCGCCTGTCTAGAAAGCGAAAAGTCCGGGTCTGAAGTGTGCGGCGGTTCGTACCCCGTTTGGACCGGAAACTTTTCCCCCCATCCATTAGACCATGAGTGGTGGTCTGGGCGCTAGTCTTTCGGATGAGACGATAAACCGAGGTCCCGTGTGTTGCACGTATTTAGCGCACGTAAAAGAACCCACGGCAACAAGAGAGTTGTCCCTGGCAAAATTCTTAGAAAAAAGCCACTCTGATAGGGAAACAAATACAGTTGCAGACATGAAAAAGAAAAAAAAATGGGTGGCGCTGCGCTTGTGGCGACGCGCTCTCCCGCTCTCCCCGGGGAGAGCAGCCCGAATTTCACGGAGAGAAATCTGCCGTGACTTAAAGTGGTATGAAATGAAATCTGAGCGCTTTGATTTGTTGCTTTACAAGATTCAGCGCTATATAAATTCCATACATTATTATTATTATTATTATTATTATTATTATTATTATTATGGGGGGAGAAAGTTTCGGGCCCAAACGGGATTCGAACTACCGCACACTTCCGACCCGGTCTGTTCGCTTTCTAGACAGGCGCGTTACGTCTAGACCACCAATCCACCTGTGGCATTTTGTTTCCTCTGTTGAGGGGGGAAAGGGGGGGATGGGGGGATGGGCGGAAGGTAACATTTTCATTCAGTGCGATCTCTCTCTCCCCTCCCTTTCTTCCCCCTCCCCCCTCTCTCTTTCCTCCCTCCTCTCTATTTGAAATAAAGATGGGGACATGGCAGACTCGCTATCTGACGGCCTGTGTTCGACCCTTCACCGAGACACCCACTCCAGGGGATTTTCTCCCTGAAGTTATCAGTGCCCATTCTACCTACTCCCCCCAAAAGTCCTTCGGATGAGACCGTGGCCCTGTGTGCGAATCTACGCACACGTTAAAATCCGCTCCGCTTTTTCGGGAGAGTAGGCTTTTGTATGCCGGTGGGAACGGTTGACAATTTAATTGACAAAACCGCATGCACATGGGGACTGGACTAAAAGCGGACATGAATGCCTGTTCTTTATCCTCGAAATAAAAATTTAATTTTTTAAAAGAAAATAAAGATCATCAACCAGTCAGTTTTTCTCCATATCTCATATACGTAAGCATGCACGCACGCATACACAAATACACACAATTAAACGGGCGCGCGCGCACGCACGCACACACACATGCACGCACGCACACACACACATGCACGCACGCACGCACACACATATACGCAAACGTGTCCGCGCTCACACACACACATGCACGCACGCACACATATACATACATATGTTGTATTTGTATCATAAGCTATAATAACATTTCTTATGTATTTATTGTTATTG
This sequence comes from Rapana venosa, assembly GCA_028751875.1. Lineage (NCBI taxonomy): Eukaryota > Metazoa > Mollusca > Gastropoda > Neogastropoda > Muricidae > Rapana > Rapana venosa. The sequence goes on from CM054153.1 coordinate 14,331,948, forward strand.
TTTAGCCCTTTTCTGTGTGGAAAGTTGTTAATGAATAGATTATCCATTTCACTGCACACATACATCAAATTAAATCTCTCTGCCCCCCCCCCCCCCCCTCCACCACCTCCTCCCTCCATCGTGAACAGACGTAAATCGAAGCAACAACAACACAGCAGCACCACACACCACACAACAACCACCACCACCACACGCACACACGCGGCCACACACACACACACACACACACACTGGGGGACGGGATAGCCTAGTGGTCAGAACATTGTTCTCGCAATCTGACGACCCGGGTTCCATTCCCGTTCAAGGGAATATTTTCCCCTGGAGTTAACATCTGTGCAAACTCCACTCTCCCCAAAAGTCCTTCGGATGAGACTATAAAGCGAGGCCCCGTGTGCGAACGCACGCAGAACATCTCGCGCACACGTTAAATCCTTTTCCGCTTTTCGTAAGAGTAGGCCATTGTGTGCCGGTGGGAACAGATGACAGAATTTACAAAACCGCATACACACGGGGACAGGATGTAAAAAAGCACATGAGTGCTTATTCCATTATCCTCGATATAAAAGAATAAATAGATAAATAAAAAAATAGACACACACACACACACACAAACACACACGCACACACACACACACACTCATACCTCACACACACACACTTTCTTTTTCTCACCTGTGACGGATATAGGATCGTTGCAGGTGGTGACAACTCTGACGACTATCAATGCACCGGGCTCCACAGGTACCTCAGGAATCCCCAAGACCTCCAGAGCCACCGGGGCGGGGGCCTCCTCAGACATCCTGCCGGCCAGACATGACAGGACAGACAGTATGTATGTATGTTTGTCCGTCCTGTCCGACGATGACCTCCAAAACAGCAGAGGAGGCAGCTGCTGTTTCGGAAACTGGGCAGAAATTTGATTATAGTGGAGATGCCTTGCCCACAGCACATCCCCACTCTCTCGGCCAAGTGGGCATAAGGACAGTCAGCGTTGGAGATGTTCTCCAAAGGCCAACCAGCCCCCCAGGGTTGCAGCACATAAGGACTGTGCGAGTCAAGCCTCCTAGTCAGAGAGTTATGGTTCGATCACTAAAGACTAAGCTGTAAAGTGGAATTCCATGAGTGGGAAAGCCACTGGTCATACAGCCTCTCACTTTGCTGTTGCCCCCAGCGTCAATGGTTTAATCAAGACTTGTGATAAAGCCCAGGCGCTGGCGGCAAAGACAGACAGTGCAGACAACCCAATCACCACAATATAATATAATAACTAACTACCACAACAACATTATAATGAATAATAAAAAAATAAACTAATAGTTGATATTTTATGTATACTAATAATGATGAATATATGGCTGATTTGTAAACAACAACCAAGTCGCTCAGGATTTTTTTAAATACTTTTTTTTATAACAGGCTATTTTGAAAAGCACAAGTTCATGTGGCTTATGTTTTTACACTCGCCACGGTGCATGCGGTTTTGTAAATAATTTGTTCATTCGTTTATCAACGGACAAAGGCTACTTTGGAAAGCGGAACCAGAACTAGTTTAACTTGTGCGCAAATGTTTCATCTCCTTCGCACACGGGGCCTCGGTTTATAGTCTCATCCGAAGGACTTTGACATTCAGTTCGATTTTTTTTTTATCAAACTGGGAAGAAAGGGCGAGGCTGGGAATCGAACCCAGAACCTCACGGTTTACTTGTTGGCAGGCAAACGTCTTAACCATCCTGCCACCTTCCTGTGCACAGCGCAGCAGAATGCCATTCTTCAGGAGAGCCACTGGCCCATGTGAAGGGGCCTGTACACTATTATTTATTGGGGACAGAAGGAACTACTGGTAGTTATCCAAGGTTGCAAAAGTATAGCAGGTGCAAGGACAGAGAGAGAGAGAGAGAGAGAGGAGAGAGAGAGAGAGAGAGAGAGAGAGGAGAGAGAGAGAGAGAGAAGAGAGAGAGAGAGAGAGAATGCGAATTTTATTCATTATAGGCCTTGGCCCCTCATGAAGGGGGTGTGTGTATATAATCAACATTCCAAAACATGTTGCATAAGAAATATGTATGAACAGAAGAATAATACCTCAAGTACAAAGAGAAAGAGAGAGAGAAGACTTCAGCAGTTGAACAGCAGTACTGGTACGTCACGAGAGAGAGAGAGAAGAGAGAGAGAGAGAAGAGAGAGAGAGAGGAGAGAGAGAGAGAGAGAGAGAGAGAGAGAGAAAGAAAGAGAGAGAGAGAAGAGAGAGAGAGAGAGAGAGAGAGAGAGAGAGAGAGAGAGAGAGAGAGAGAGAGAGAGGAGGAAGGCAAAGAGGAGGAGATGGATGGGAGGAGGAGGAGGAGGACAACCATCTCAGGCTGGTCAGGCCTGAGAATGAGTGAGTGAAGCACTTCGAGAGGAGAAAGATAAAAAAGGATGGAGAGGGCTGGTTGTCGAGTCATCCGTGGCGACCTTACAGTTTTGATTAGACTACGGAATATGTATTAAAGAAAACCCTTAACCTCACACACACACACGCGCGCGCGCGCACGAGCACATTCACACACACTTACATACACTCACACTCACATGCATGCACACAGACACCATTTCCTTATGTCTGAATAGCTTTTTATATTTCTTTAAAAAAATCTTTTATTTTGAGGATACTCGCAGAACAGTGGAACTTGTTCTGAGATGGTTACTGAGAACCCGGGGTCGAGTCTCTGCTGAGGGTCAGAAGATTATCTCCCTTCACTATGGCACTGGCCCCAATCCAATCCATTTCTTGTTTACAACCCTGCCGACCACAGAGGCCATCTTGGGGCTGTCACTTGGTATAATTTCCAAATTTCAGAATAAAATTGTGCAACTACATTCAGAATAAAACAGGGTACAGAATCAACACTGTTGAATTTGAAAAAATAAAACCAACAAAAACCCATCCGCCTGTGCGCGTGCTAGATGTGTTAATGCACCCAGGACCTTTTGTTTACCTTTACCGAAAGACTAACACACAGACCACGACTCGCAAGTCTAAAGGACGTGGAAACATTTTCGGGTTCAAACAGGTATCTAACCCGCCGCTTTTTGCTTTTTAGGCAGGAGCGTTACCTCTGATCCATCTGCGGTTTTCAAGCATTTATGCAGGCATGCCCTCACACTCAGATAACCTAGGGTTATATCGAAAGTTCTTTTTGTTCTCCTATACCTATGGGTGTGGAGATGTGTATGTGTTTTAAAAAACTCACACATTCATTCATTGAATCTTTTATTTTTCCAGAACCCCCACCCTCTCTCCCTTCTTCAAAGAAACCATCTATAGATTGTCAATGGAAGTTCAGAAACCTGAATGTACCACGGCTGTTAAAAAGTTGCCTTCAAGAATGACATATTTTACATACAGAGCGAGATATATATATATATATATATATATATATTATATATATATATATATATATATCCCTCGAGTTTCTTTTATCCTAGAGCAACAAAATGATTCTGCTGGAAAAGTTTTTGTTGTTGTTTCCCCGTTCCTCGGCTAAGGTTCACGAATGGTCAGATTTTGCACATTCGACCGGTTTTGCCCACCACGAAGGTAGCCACATTCCGACTTCAGGGTGTATGATGGGTATGTTCATGTTTCTGTAACCCACTGAACGCTGACAATTGCAGGATGTTTAACGTGCATATGTGGTCTTCTGCATGTGTATATACACGAAGGGAATGAAGGCAGTGTCAAGGTCTGCACTGGTTGGGAAATCGTTTAAGACCCAACATCCTTAATTCAACAGACGCCGTCGAGATTCAAACCTGTTTCTGGACCCCGGGGACTGAAGCCAAATGGACTTGACCACTCGGATAAAGTGCCCGTCGAAGTTATGATTTTTCTGTTTACCATTATTGGAATAAAGAGAATGTTTATTCAGTGCCCATGTTTTCCGAATTTAGTTTGACCCGACTCTGTGCTGAATGAAAAGGGCAACGTCACCGCCGCTCACAATGGCAATATAAAAACAATTACAACAAATAAATAAACCAACCCAACACCTCGAGTCGTTCTAGATGATCCCCATGTTATCGGCTTCGAGTCTTTGCGGGTCGACTGTTTTACTATTTTATTTTGGCCAGATGCCAAGCCAACCAGTGGGAGGAAAAATCCAGAGAAGAAAATCGTGTACAAGGGTGTATTTATCCAAGCATTTAGAGCCAAGATATCCGCTGACATAGGCTTCAACCCACACGCTGCACTAAAAATGTAAAAGCTATTGCTCCGATCGTTGCATATCAAAATATGAATACTGCCTAAGGCGGTTAACACTCCACAGGGCCTTTTCAACAAAAACGAATCGAGGAGTTCATTTTATGCTATATCGAATGCATAGCCGATAAAAAAAAAATCTGCATTTGATAGCAGCTGTTCTCTGCATAAATGAATCCCCCCCCCCCTTTTTTTTTTAAATCACCGAATTTTATTCAAGTGAGAAGCGAGAAGCAGTCCTTATAATACCGTATTATTGGAGGGTAAAAAAACCAAAGCCAGTTTAAATACGGGACTGTGGTAAATACCTTGCTCCTCGTTGTCACATATCAGAAGGGTAGAACAATATTCCATTTTTCTGTTCTGTTGAAAGTATTCAATTTTCTTAACACTTTGACGATTTATATATATATTTTTTTTATTGAAGCAGATTCACATCAGGAGCTGATCAATACCGAGTACTCTCCAGTCACGAAGTGAGCATTTGTCAGTTCCCTTATCTTCGTTAATCCCCCCCCCCCCCCAAAAAAAAAAAAGAAAAGAAAAGAAAAGAAACCAAACCCAAAAAAAACCAACAAAAAACAACCCCCCAAACACAAAACCCCAAGTGCAACACCCCCCCCCCCCCCAACAAGCACACACACGCGCGCGTGTGCGCAACCATGCAAGAGTCATTTGTCCTTTGGTAATATTCATACAACACTAGATCTTTTAAGAACAAACGAAAGGGCCTACTTTCGATAATTCAACGCTAAGAACTCTTACTATAAAACATGAAAACCAGGGAACTGAAAAATGCTCACATAGGCATGAGTATTGATACGTATAATTATGTGGAGGCTCGTCAATAAAAATATTTGCGTGTGATGTTGAAACCAAGCCAGTGGTGGGATCGATTTTTTAAAATGTCAAACTTAGTTTTCTGGCGAAGGGAGAGGGAGATCACTCTAACTAGGCTATAAACAAGCAGGAAGGGAGATCACTCTAGTGGTTCTCGCACTGCCTTGCGTACTTACAGGCATGAAAACTGAACACCTTGTGTTTCGTATGGGACCACACACTAGACAAAAAAAAAAAGCGACCCAGATAAGATAGCCGTTGAGTCGTTTCTTTCCTTTCCAGCAGATATTCATAATTATAAAGTGAAATGCACGCATAACGTCTTGCCCACAGGTTAAAAACAAAAACTACTTTCGTAAAAGAGCATACCCAGTATACACCCTGCTGCCCGGCGAAGAATGGGGAGGGGGGTCTTCAAGATTATCACTTGCTCACGAAACCATGCTTGAAATATTCACTGCACTGTCTCAACAACTCCTCACGAAGTGTGTGCTGGAGGCGAAGTAAAGTCACTATATTCCCGAAATCGGAATGCAGCTACTTTAACGGTGGGAGAAAACCCAGTCGCATACGCAAAAATCTAACCATTGGTGAACTTCGGACCTCCAGCTAAGAAACGACCCCCCCCCCCAAAAAAAAAAAAAAGACAGAAAAAGCAAACACACAAACGTCAAGATGAACTGACAAGAGAGAAAACGAAGAGTAAAATCGACTTGCATGTCTCTCCTTTGAATTTGGAGCATACGTCTTGTAAAATTCTGCTCGTCTTTTAAAAAAAATTTGTAACCCCCATAGTATTCAACAATATTATGTAAACTCGTTTTCGTACGGTGTTAAATCTAGACTCGCACACTTACCTTGTTACTAGTTGTCGATGCGCACACAAACACAAAACTAAAAGAAACCAAAATCCAACAAGCACACAGCGCGAAGAAATAAAATGCTGACTGTAAACAAAACAAAACAAAATGAAGCTTCTCCGGTCTGTGTGGGTTCAAGTAATGCAAATGGCGTGAGATGTTTCAGTTAAGAGTGAAAGATTGTGAGTCTGTCACGTGGAGAAAACAAAACAAAACAATGTTCACGTGTGCACGTGAAAACTGTGCAGAGGCGGGAAGGAAGAAAAACGGAAAAAGGGGGGGGGGGGGGGTCGGCAAGTCTGAATCTGTTTGAGCGAATGTTTACATCGAAACAGATGCAATGTCTTCAGCACACTCGCTCTTTAAAAAAAAAATTGCCAACAAAAATATGTACATTTTTCCTTCCACTGGAAAAAAACCCAACTCAACTTATCTGTCAATTTTTAATAATAATAATAATAATAATAATAATAATAATGTATGGAATTTATATAGCGCTGAATCTTGTAAAGCAACAAATCAAAGCGCTCAATTTTACAGTCTGAGCAGATGCTTTTTCTCCTCAACCAAGCTCAATCAATTTTTAAAAAAAAAGAAAAAGTAGTTTTCTTCTATTCAACTTCTGGCACCGAATCATTCCACACACAAAAAGACGATATTTTTCATCGTATTTATTCAATAATATCAAAAAACATACAAGGCTCACATGAGTATAAAAAAAAATATCAATGCATAATAAATAACAAATGTTTATTGATTTAATATCACATGATAAAAAAAATATATATATATATATATAAATATATATATATAATATTACAAATTTGATTAGATGAGTAAAAACCGTATGACAATTTGGACACAAAATATGTGACAAACAATTTGGAGTTAGTGGATATAAACCGGGAAAGGATCATAGACTGATAGTGCGTTGCAAAGAAAGACTTGAAGAAGGAATCATAGAAAGGACGAGGAAAAAACCACTGAAAGAGTAAGAAGAGGATGGAAGACGGATTGTAAGTACATGTGTGTGTGTGTGTGGTGAGAGAGAGAGAGAGAGAGAGAGAGAGAGAGAGAGAGAGAGAGAGAGAGAGAGAGAGAGAGAGAGGAGAGAGAGAGAGAGAAAACATACATGTTGTCTTGGTCACACACACACACACACGCGCGCGCGCGCGCACACGCGCACACTCACACACACACACACATACACGCACGCACGCACACACAATCACACCCAGAGCTTTTCCCCCTTCCGAGTTGAAAAGAAAATATCCAACAGGGCATTCAAACATATTTCTTCGTTAATTTGAGAAAAAAACCAACCCTATGTTACTCCTAAGACAACATCTAGGCTACATGTACAGACTGAACAAAACATGGGGCTTGATATGATAGGATGAGACAAACGGTATATCTATTCCTAAAATAAACATTACCCCTGTTAGCAGCAAGCGAAAGAGTACTAGCGATTATGCTTTCAAGACAATAACACCTATTGCTATTTTATCTATTCTGGCCACGAAAATTCACAGTATTAACTGCCCTATGATTTGATTTGGCCAAGACGACTCATGATATTCATTGTTGACTAACTGTTTTGGCCTAGACTATCCATAAAACCATCGAATCATTAAAAGTTTTGGCAAGGAATATTCATGAGTGTTTCAACGGCTTTGGCCAAGATTATTGTTCTACAATCTCTTTAGGCCAAGTTTACATAGCCTTCATCGGTCTATTAATTGTTTTGTCCAAAATATATATTATACTGGTCTACTGAGTGTTTTGTCCTGGAATATATATATTTTTATATTCATTGCCCTAATTAGTATTTTGGCCAGGGACATTCATAATCTTCAGGGATCAACCTACTATTTTGTATCGCTGGTCTATACATTATTTTGGCCAAGAATATCCACACAAAAAACCGCGAATAGTCTGTCATGTGTTTTGGCCGAGAAAAATATTCATGTTCAATGCATTATAAACTATTATGGCAAAAAAACCCCTGTGTACGATATATATAATGATCTATCAAAATGTTTTGGCAAAAAAAATTCTGTAATATTCATTGATCTACCCATTATTGTAGCTACAAATATCGACAGAATAAATGACCTATCAGCTATTTTGTCCACGAACATTCATATTTGTTGATAGTTTGACTGTTTTGTCCGAAAATGTTCATAACACTCAAACTGTTGTTACGCGTTTTTGAACCGATATTCATTGTTTAGGTACTACTTTGGTCAAGAATAAACTTACTCGCAACGTTACCTGCATCATCAACAGCTTTGGCTAAAAATATTCACGCTATTTATTCCGTTGTCAACTGTTTCAGTGAAGAGTATTTTCAACATTGTTTGCTCTAAAAATTGACGAACAGAAATGTATAACATTAATTGCTTTATCAACCATACTTGCAAAAGATACCCAGCAAAAAAAAAACAACTAGCGGAAAATGTCAACTAAACACTGAGATTTTATCCTCTCGGTGCAACGAATACTTTGCACTCAGGTTGTCAGTTCTGAGTAGATAAACTTTTAAACCAATCTTGACGGTAAGAGAAATCGGTTGCTGAGAAATTCAAGAGAGAAAATCCCTTAAAAACTAAAAAAAAAATTGTCAGTAGACTATATTCAGTTGATGGCAGCGGTACCGAATCGAAATCATTGTTAATGCCTGCACCCTGCTTTGAAAGCAAACAGCATATTTCAATGAAATTCACGAGAAGTCAGGGAAAGCTTGAGCAACAAACAAACACTTCAATATATATATATATATATATCACTATTATTCTACATCTGATTTCAAATAAGCAGCGATGATAACTTTGGGGGAAAAAATCTAAGATAACTGTAAGCAGAAAAAAATGAGTATATAGAAAAATGGTAATATTCGTTGTAACTGGATTAACATTTTCCAGGCATTCGTTGTCTGTGTTGTCTACTACATAGCCTTTATTCACCGTCTGTAACATCCAAACACAGTAAACAACTCTCCCCATTCCCCGAAAAACAAGAACAGCAAAAAACCAAGAAAGAAAGAAAGAAACAAACAAACCAAAACCAAGAAACAAAAAGAAACGAAAATAGGGCCTTGACATAGAATGAGAAAGTGGTTAAAAAAATCAAAACAAATTTGAAATCACATAAAAATCTGCCAGAATAAAAAGATTATCAGGCCAAGAAGATATTAAAAAAGCAACTAAAAATCACCTTATTTAAGGCAATAGAAATAATATTGTCTTATAAAAAGACCCTTGAACGAGAACATTCAACAAAAACACTCTCCCCCCTCCAAAAAAAACAACAACCCCAACAACAACACCCCATCTTCGAACAACAACTGTTGGAGGATAAATGAGTACCGAAACAAATCGATGAAAGTATGTGAAAACAGTAGAGTAAATTTCTCAGAAAAATGTTCTAACTTAAAAATATACTCTCCCCTGTTGTCCTTCAACTTATCGTAATCAAATAGTACTACTAAAGAATAGAAAATTCATTCGAGAAACTAAAATGGAAAAAAAAGCTATACTAAAAAATTTCAGAAACAGTCGTATAGCCTAGGTTTTAAAAAAAAGAAAAAGACTTCACAGTGTACAATCAAGCGAAAGAAAACAAATACAGGGAATAGAAATTGTCAAACTGAAAAGCGTACTCACTGTAGAATCAACATTTTCAATCTGACCCCAAAATATCACATTTCACACAATTCAACCTAGGAATATATTCAAATAAAAACGCAAAAACAGCTACAAAAACTAAAAAGAACAAAAAAACTAACCCTTCTCCGTGATTATACTTGTACACAAATATACAGACCCAAGTAGTGTTTTTGGAAGAGTAAAAATCGCCAGTAAAAGGTTATACAAATCTTATATGTACACAAGTCCCATATTATTGCTAAAATATATAGTTTTTGCCTACCGCCATGGAAATTCGATGTTCTGATGTAAAAAAATGGAACTCCTGTGTCCAATCTGAAAGGATTTCAGTCACCAATATCACGATCTGCTTACTGGACGTGTATATGATACAACACAAACAATAATTCACGCACATTATTGTTTTGATCCACGTTTCTCTGAGGAAAAGGAGAGAGAGAGAGAGAGAGAGAGAGAGAGAGAGAGAGAGAGAGAGAGAGAGAGAGAGAGAGAGAGAGAGAGAGGAGTGTGTGTGTGTGTGTGTGAGCGAGAGAGAGAAAGAGAGAGAGAGAAGAGAGAGAGAGAGAGAGAGAAGAGAGAACAGACAGAGAGAGAGACAGACAGAGAGAGAGAGAGACAGAGACAGAGAGAACATGAAGTACACATTATCAAAATAGCTGTTACTTTTCGAACTACATATTGCGGCAAAATGTATACGCGTCAAGATCGATGATATAAAAGTTTGACACAAAAAACATCACAGGTACAAAATATAAACCAGAGACAAAACGTAGCTTTCCTAACAAAATATCATTCCACTTTGTGTATTCTTTTGAAATACAAAACCCACACGTACAAAAATAGAAATATGGGAAAATAATCTCATACTCACGCTGGGATACAGGTTTTGTGCCAGCCTTTATAATTTATTGAGATGCAATTTAGGAATGAAAAAGTAGAACCCCCCAAAAAAAGAAGAAAAAAAGAAACGAATTAGCACATAGAACATATATATATATATAATATATTTTAACTATTTTTTTTTTATAGATAACATACCCATGTAAAAAACAACAACCCACAAACAAAAACAGAAGCTCTGCTGTGAACAATGGCAGTTTAGTTGAATCTTTAAACTGGAATGCTTTTCCAAAACAGACTTTGTACGTTTCAAGCCCCCAAAATGGGTACAGTTCACACATTGTTTAATTTCAGACAGAGAGAGAGAGAGAGAGAGAGAGAGAGAGAGAGAGAGAGAGAGAGAGAGGCATATTGAAACACAAGAGGAAAGCAGCTCTATTAATATCTTTTACCGAGTACTTTTTTGTGCTTTCATTGTTCATGAGTATCTCATTTGTTGCACACAATTCAGGCATGGGAAAATAGTAAAAATAGAAAAAAGGCAAGTAAAAAAAATGGTAATGCAATATTTTGTCCACAAACTTACATATACTATTCTCCAGCAAACTTAAAAAAAAAACCCATGAAAGACAACGTGTTTCAAATAATGATCATTCTGACATCAGGAACCAACAAGAGGGATGGCTTATCAGCTCATTCGTCAAGATTCAAAACAATGATAACACCACTTTCTTTTCGCCGACTACATGCAGCCAGATTGTTTAAACTTCATCTGTCTAAGCATTCATGATCTTTCCAGCAATATTTCTCTTTTATTTTCTTGCGACCACATGAACTAATTTGAAAATATTTTTGTAAGTGGAAACATATCAAGGAATATATCTGAAAATCTGAGATGTCGGCACGAAGGTGTTAACTTAATTTCAGGACAGTTTATATCATAAAATGTTAGTTTTTTGGTACATTTTTTGGTTGTTTTATATTCTCTATGCCTCAGAAGATCATTTTGATGACTTTTTAAAATTTGCAAGGAATAGGCCAGTTAAACAAAAAAGCACAAATAAATATTGTCTACGTCACCTGGTTGGTTTTTTCCCTCTCTCTGCGTGGGCAAATAAATAAGCCTATGATTTTGTTGCCTATTCACAAATAACAGAGATTTTTAGACGGAAAGCACAGTCAATTCATTATACAACAATTCAAAATATGCCATCATAAAGTTTATAAAAATGCTAAACTACAAATCGACTGAGTAAAAAAATATAAATAACAAAAAAACTTTAAAAAATTCCAAAAAGAAAAAAAGTTGCCAAATTGGTCATGCAATAGCTTATCAATTACTGGCCGTCCCCATTACAGAACTTAATCAATCAATAAGGATCCCCCCCCCCCCCCCATCCCCACCATAAAAGTTAATTCGACAGAAAGCCGTGCATCAAGAAAATTGTAAAATATCCAACAAAATTATAAAAATGTAACTTGCACTGCTGCAGTAAAAATACAATATTAAATAAATTGTAAAAAATTCAAAAAAAAATTCCAATGAATACATTGCTTTCCTCATACATCATTTCCGTCCCTTACAGATAAATCAATCCATAGCGAATCCCCGTGACACACCGAAAGGAATTCGCAGAAGAAGTTTCTTGTAAATTTTTTATTCAGCGCGATCACAAGTTTAGACTTGCGAGTTCACCAATGGTAAATTTTTTGTATGTGTACATACCGTTAAGGTAACCCATTACATTTCTGGATGATTCCTAACACGACACCATTGTAGCGTTTTATAATCTAAATCCGTTCCACTGAAAGATATGGCACACCAACGAAGAGAGAAGAGAGAGAGTTAGATTAGATAGATTGGGGAGATTCTGAGAGAGGAGAGATGAGAAGGAGAGAGAAATGAGTGATGGACGATAAGAGAGAAGGTGAGAGATCAACTTGGGGAGAGGTAGAGAAGAAAGAGTGAGCGTTAAAAAAGAATCCGTTAGAGAGAGCAATGGCCAACTCTACAAGAGAGAGGAGAGAGAGAGAGAAGAGAGAGAAGAAGAGCTAATAACCCTACTTTAGCATATGCAAAACCCTGCAAAACGTATTCAACCATTGGATTTCAACAACCTGAAATCGAATCACAATGGATCAAAAAGAAAAGAGGACAAGTCACCATTGTCATGCTCACTATAGAACCTTTCGTCATTAAGCACCATAACATTTACTTTTAAAATTTTAACATTAAAAAAAAGAAGAAAAACACAAACCATGCAATGCTAGCCTCTCAAGCCATCTCTGAAACGAACTGCTGCAAGATATCGAAACAGTGTGTATTGGAATTCGGACTGCAATCGAAAAGGAAAAGTAAGCCATTTCTTGATGTATGTATGACCCGTGGAAGATCTGTGATCTCCACTGATATCCAATGGGGAAATTTCCTTGGTGAAGTCTCTATCGCTTCTCAAATAATTTCATTTAGAAAATAGTAGTGGAGAAACACAAGTGCAGGTACCGTTTACAACTTCTCCATTATTTCGTTTCTCGTTTCCAACTTCTGAGCTGTTCTTTGTTTCAAACATTTGATTAGCATCACTGACTCCTGCGGTTCTATATAGCGAGAACAAATTTGTTTGTTGTTCGCAAACCAAATACTATACTGCTTATGACATACATATGATGGTATCAAATCCAAATTACGACTTTTCTCATTATCAAGCAAAGTTTTTACTGACAGGTGCAATGTTATCCAACTTTCAGCTCGCGATTGCCAAACCTAAGCCGCTGATTATTTTATTCGTTGGTTACTTTTTGTGGGTACAGGTCTCGACATTTTCCCACTTGATTGCTGTTTCTGAAAGCTGCTATTATAAATGTTCATTCAGGCAGCATAGCATCCCAGATAATAGTTTGCTCTCTTGCAAATACTGGCAGCCCTGGTAACTTCATTTCCTGGTTGCCTATCTGCTAGTGCTTGAGGATTAATTATACAGGACATTTAAAAAAAATCATACATACAATTTTTAGATCTATATATCAGAAAAGACGATCTCGTCATCTTTTTAGACCATTGTATCCTTTAAAAATAGGTGTGCGGAGAGAATCTCTGCGGAGAGGTAGACAGACGGCAGAAGGTTTACAGAGAAGAAGCCACTGTCTAGAAAGTGTTTGAGCCCTTGCCCCTCTGACACTGCAGGAAGGCTGTGCAGCCTCCACACCATGAACTCTGGATGATAACTTCTGCTGCCGACTTTCCCTACCCTGACTGAGGGTGGAACCCAAGACTTCAGGATGGATCTGTCCTTAAAATATCAATACAATAATCAGCTCCAAAGTTTGGCACAGCTCATGTCATCCCCAATGCAATGCCAGTCTGATGACTTAACTGTCTTGTTTGCAAGTTGAATGAGCCCATCTCCAAAACGTAATGACCTTAGAGCACACACTGCATGCTTTGAATTATCTGCGTGCGACAATCTAAACTTCCATCATATCAGCTAGCTGACTGAAATTTAACATCCCACGTTTTCTCATATTTGCGCTTGGGGCCGGAAGAAAAATGGAAAACTGCCAAAGCATTACTTTATCCCATATAAAAAAAACCCCTCCCAAACAGCAACCCCCCTCCCCTTGTGGAAAAGTCTACCAAAAATACCTGTAGTGCTTTCAGGAACAGAATCACAAAATTGAAAAAAAGACATGCGGTGTAAAAAAAAAAGTAAACAAACCAGAAAATCTTTGCATTACTGTTTCAGACCGCAAATGTCTCTCAAAGATGGATAGTCCAATTCATTTTTTTGGGGCCTCGCTACAAGTAGTTGGACAGAACGTTGAAAGGTAGACGGTCATCTCACCCCCCCCCCCCCCCCCCCCCCAGTCCAACGTATCACTGGCTGCACTGTGTTTTAAGGCCGACAGTTCCATTCTCCCATGCACTCGCGAATAATCGAAATGTTTCCAAAAAAAACCCAACATTCAGTTCCTCCGACGCACCATTCATTGCCAGGTCTCTTAAAAAAACAAAGAAATGTTCACCCCACTCTCTATAACGCCTCACCGACCGAATAGGGAACACGTTTGAAGGAAGGCAGTTCCAACACACCTTCCTACGCGTCGTGGCTGTCTGCCCCAGCCTGTCCGTTTTGCTTCTCTGGCAGCGCGGCGGCGCCTTCAGTGCGGAACGGCTGCATCACGGAGTAGAGGGGGTTGGCGAACCCGCTGTCGGCCACGCCGTTCGCTGGCGGCTGCTCAGGAAAGTACACCGCTCTGTCTCCGCCGAGAGTTGATCTCCCCGCCTCCCGCCATTTGCTTTGCGCCTGCGTCGTCCAAACTTCCGTCGTACATCTGATTATGCATAGCGATGGACCCGTCCGTGCTCCCTGCGATCACATCGTCTGAGAAGCGCTGGTGGGGGATGAAGTTTTTCTGCTGGCGTCGCTTGATGAGCACCACCGCCACGACGACGACGACGACGATGATGATGACGAGAGGCACCGCGATGCCGACGGTGATGGGAATAGTGCTGTCTTGCTGGGCTGCCACCTCGTGAGAGGTTGTCGGGGGTTGTGTGGCGGGTGGAGGTGTGGTGGGTGTTTTTTCTGGCTTTTTGGTGGGGGTGGCGGATGTCGGTGTGGTCTTTGGCGGAGTGGGTGATGGAGTGGTGGGTGGTGATGGTGTGGTGGGTGATGGTGTGGTGGGTGGTGATGGTGTGGTGGTGTTGGTGTGGTGGGTTGTGGTGTGGTAGGTTTGGTGTGGTAGGTTTGTGGTGTGGTGGTGTGGTGTGGTGGGTTGTGGTGTGGTGATGGGCATAGGGTGGTGGTGGCGTGGGAGGTGGTCGGCTTTGGTGGCAAGGTCGGCTTGGTGGTGTCTGTCAACAAAGCGTTGTTGATTTTTCAGATTATTATTTTCAAAACTAACTGGTTGTTTTATATATATTGTATCGTATCACATCGTTCACAGAACAATGCAACACAATGCAGTGCAATACAATGCAACGAAATCCAATGCAATACAATGCAGTCGTTTTGTTTCTACTGTATCGCATTACATTGTGCCAATACAATGCAACGCACTGCATTACAGTGCACTACAATACAAAACAAAATAATGTACAATAAATCACATGCACGCACATACAGAGACAAACACATACACGCACACCCACATATACACACCCACCCACCGACACCACACACACACACACACACACACACACACACACCACACACAAACACACACACAAACACACACACGCATAAAGGTAGCAGAGACAAAAAAAGATGGGCGATATATTCGTGCAGATGCAATCAGCATTGCAATGCACTACACCACACAATACCAAAAGCCACGCTGCACTACAACATTATACAATGTTACGCAACGCAACCACACACATAACACTCACACACACACCTCTCTCTCTCTCTCTCTCTCTCTCTCCTCTCTCTCTCTCTCTCTCTCTCTCACTCTCTCTCTCTCTCCAACGGACGGGACGGGCGGGATGTAAACAAGCACACGGACGCTTATTCACTATCCTCGAAATAAAAAAAAAACCCTCTCTTTCTCATACCTTACTTCTGTCCTCATCAAACCTCATACCCCTGTACCCCCAACTTTACATACCTCCCCCCACAACAACCACCCCCCCCTCTTCCCCAATCCCCCCCCCCCCTTCCCCAACCCCCCCCCCCTCCCCGCCAAAAAAAACCCCACAACAAAACCCTGTACTCACTATAAAACTTAATGCCGGCGTCCTCAAAGCCAGCTTTAGTCTCCACCCCCCCCCCCCCCTTCACCACAACAACCAACCCCCTCTCCCCCCCCCTTCTTCCCCCCCAACACAACAACCCTGTACTCACTATAACACTTAATCCCGCGTCCTCAAAGCCCAGCTTTAGTCTCCTCCCCCCCACCACAACAACCAACCACCTCCCCCCCTTCTTCGCCCCCCCCCCCCCCCCAACAACAACCCTGTACTCACTATAACACTTAATCCCGGCGTCCTCAAAGCCCAGCTTTAGTCTCCACCCCCCCCCCCCCCCCACAACAACAACCAACCACCTCCACCCACCCCCCCCCCCCCTTCCCCCCCAACAACACAACAACCCTGTACTCACTATAACACTTAATCCCGGGGCGTCCTCAAAGCCTAGCTTTAGTCTCCACCCACCACCCCCACCACAACAACCAACCACCTCCACCCCCCCCCCCCTTCTCCCCCTCCCCCCCTCTCCCCCCCCCCCCCCCTTCCCCCCCCCCCCCCCCCCAACAACACAACAACCCTGTACTCACTATAACACTTAATCCCGGCGTCCTCAAAGCCCAGCTTTAGTCTCCACCCCCCCCCCCCCCCCACCCCCCACAACAACCAACCCCCCCCTCTTACCCAACACTCCCCCCCCCCCCCCCCCACTCTTCCCCCCAAACAACACAACAACCCTGTACTCACTATAACACTTAATCCCGGCGTCCTCAAAGCCCAGCTTTAGTCTCCACCCCCTCCCCCCATCAACAACCAACACCCCCCCCCCCCCCCCCCCCCCCCTCTTCCCCAACCGTCCTCCCCCCCCCAACAACACAACAACCAACCACCTCCGCCCCCCCCCCCCCCCCCCCTTCTTCCCCCCCCCCCCAACAACACAACAACCAACCACCCCCCCCCCCCCCCCCCCCCCCCCCCCCCCCCCCCCCCCCCCCCCCAACAACACAACAACCCTGTAAAACTCACTGTAACACTTAATCCCGGCGTCCTCGCTGTGCCAGCAGTTGTGCGACCCGTAGCCCCGGTGGCGGCAGTCGTCCAGAGTGCTCTCCGTGCCCTCGCACTCCACGTTGTCCAGCCAGATTCGACCCGCGCCCTTCCCGTACGTCAGGTTCAGCATCGCTCGGCCCCACTGGAAGCCCAGCTGCACGCAGGCGACCGTGGCGTCGTAGTCGTCGAAGTAGTCGTCGCAGACCGTGCCCCACTCGTCCGGCCCGGACACGAACACCTCCACGCGCCCCTCGCTGCTGCCTGGAGAGCCGTCCTTCAGAACCAGCCGGATTTTGCTGATGCCTGCGAGTGTGTTGAGAGCGGTGTTGATTGTAGCATATTATAATTATACCGCGTCGTATATTTTATGTTTGTCCGTCGTGTCCAAAACAGCAGAGGAGGCAGCTGCTGTTTCGGAAATTGGGCAGGATTTTGATTATAGTGGAGATGCCTTTGCCCACAGTACATCCCCACTCTCTCGGCCAAGTGGGCATAAGGACAGTCAGCGTTGGAGATGCTCTCCAAAGGCCAACCAGCCCCCAGGGCTGCAGCACATAAGGACTGTGCGAGTCAAGCCTCCTAGTCAGGGAGTCATAGTCGATCACTAAAAACTAAGCTGTAAAGTGGAATTCCATAAGTGGGAAAGAAAGTCACTGATCATACAGTCCTCTCACTTTGCTGTTGCCCCCAGCGTCAATGGTTTAATCAAGACCTGTGATAAACCCCAGGCGCTGACGGCATGTATCGTATAAGAAGCCACTCTGATAGGGAAACATATACAGTTGCAGACAGGGAAAGGGAAAAAAAAATACTGGGTGGCGTTGACGCGCTCTCCCCGAGAGGGGGTGGGGGGGGGGAGCAGCCCATTCAGGAGAGTCTAGCGTCACTTAAAAACTAAGTTAAAGTGGATTTGAGTTGGAAAGAACATGAATACATGTACTTTGTGTTGACGAATGGTTTATCAAGACCTGTGAATAAAAACGCAGTACTAAGAGCACTTGTGGATTTGTTGCAGAGGGGGTACTGGTGCGTTGAGCGCTCTCGGGTGAGCAGCCGAATTTAAAGCAGAGTAATCTGCGTTATCTAAAAAGAACATATAATTGTTTTAGTTATTCAAACAGTAATATCTATTGTTTATTACTGAAAGTAGTGATATCATCATTGTTATTTAATAAAAGAGTACTATCATGTGTTTGTTTTTAATGGGTTATCAGATTGTTTAAGTTGTCATGAGTGATGTTTGTTATCAAAAAGTAACAAGTATTGTTTATTAAAAGAGAATATCCTATTGATTATTCATCAAGGTGATACCTATCATTATTCATAAAAGAGGATTCGTTATTGTTTGTTTATTAAAAGAGTGAATCTATGTTTGTTTTTGAGTTCGTATCGTACTTTTGTTATTAAAAGTAATACCGTCTTTACACACACACCACACCACACTCACACACCACCACACACACACACACACACACACCACGCACACGAGTCTTCATTCATTCATTACCTCGAAATAAAAGAATCTGATTGAATTTCTCTCTCTCTCTCTCTCTCTCTCTCTCTCTCTCTCATCTCCTCCTCACACACACACACACACACAACACACACACACACACACACACACACACACACACACACACACGAGTCTTCATTCATTATCCTCGAAATAAAAGAATCTGATTGAATGTCACACACCACCACACACACAACACACACACACACACGCCCTTAAATGGCAATAAAATATTTTGAATCTGAATCTGATCTCAATCACACACACATCAATCTCGGCCACCCCACCCCAACCCATCTCCCACCACTCCAACAACCCCCCCCCCCCCCCCATACATACACACACACCCACACAAAACAACTCACTGAAGGTGAGGTTGTAGCACTGAACATAAGCGTCCTCGTAGCAGTAGTAGGACAGGTAGGAGGAGTTGAAGCCGGAGGTCAGACAGTCCAGCAGACTGCTCTCGGAGCCTGTGCAGAACACGGCGTTGATGAAGTGGTTGCCCAAGGGAGGCGGGGGGTCCTCAACGTCGCCCATGGACACGGGCATCCCGTCGAGGAAGCCCAAGGAGCGGCAGAAGACCCTGGAGTCGTTGTAAGCCCAGAAGTGGGAGCACACGCTGCCCATGTGGTCGTCGTAGTGGATCTCCACGCGCCCGGTCGTGGCGTTGCCGCCGCCCAGAACGTATCTCACTCCTGGGTCAGTTGAAAAAGAGGGGTGAAATGAAAGAGAAAGTGGGGGGGGGGGGGGTGGGGGGGGGGTGGGTAGTGGGGGTGTAGGGTGTTGAGTGTGGAGTGGGGGTAGGGTAGGGTAGGGTAGGGTAGGGTGTGTGTGTGTGTGTGTGTGTGATCCACAGACAACACAAAAATCGTAAACATTTTTAACATCCACAAACAACGCAAAAACATCCACAGACAACAAAAAAAAACACAACAACATCCACAGACAATACAAAAATCGCAAACATTTACATCACAAACAGCAATCACCACAGACAACAAAAAACACATCCACAGACAACAAGACATCACTCACAACGCAAAACATCCACAGACATCATCTAACATCCACTAACAAACAAACATCAACCGACAATTCAAACATTCACGAAACAGCGCAATGAATCTTCAACATTTATTTTAAAACATGCAGAGAAAACACACCACACACACACACACACCACCACTCACTCACTCACCCAATATAAACATCGATAACAACACACACAAACATCCACACACAACACAATACATCCACAAAACAACTCGAAACAGCATTCACCTGCCTAGCAGGAAAGCCTCAATGTAATTCTTCATCGAACGCTCAGATAGCAACTGCGATTGTCTTCTGTCAAATGAGCGTAACTTCCCCCGTAGGGATACATGGGGGGGGGGGGGGGGGGGGCTGTCAGTATATCCCCTCGGAATCATTGCTGAAATGCTGTTTTCTATACCTTCTCTGTTTCTGCCTGTTCTTTCTTCTGCCTTTATTCCAAAGACTTTAAGTAACATTCTCCCCATGTCCAGTCGGATTGCTGCCTGACTTGTAGCGTTTCACGCAGAAAGAGCTTAAAGAAACACGTTCTTCGCATGTTGAAAAGTCGGAGTGAGGAGGAGAAAATATGTGGAGAGAAGATCAGAAGAAGAAGAGAAGAAAAGACAGCATACAGACAGACAAGAACAAGAGAAAACGAGAAGAGAAAGATGATGATATAAAGAAGATGTGAAGACGAAGGAGAAGAGAAGAAGAAGAGAAGAAGGAGAAGAAGAAGAGGAGGAGAAGGGAGAAGGCGAGGAGATGAAGACGAAGGAGCAGGAGGAGATGAAGAAGAAGGAGCAGAAGGAGATGAAGAAGAGAGAGCGGAGGAGATGAAGAAGAAGGAGCAGGAGAAGAAGAGAAGAAGCACGAGGAGGAGGAGGGGAAGGAGGAGGAGGGGAAGGAGGAGAAGGAAGAAGAAGAAAAAGAAGAAGGCAGAAGAAAACAGAACCAGAAAACAGCATCCACTGAACCTGACAGATAGCCACAGTGCTAAACTTCTTCTTCTCCTCTCTCGAACCCTAAGACAGCAGCAGATCTACACGGTGAGTACAGTAGCAACGTTAACGACGACGTGTGTTGTAGCAGAGAAGCGACCGTCGTAGTCGAGCAGCGCATTCCTCCAGTAGCCGGAGTGTCGTGGGGCTACTGCTTCTCGAGGACTCGTTTGCCCGTGCAGCTGAAGTGCGGAGCCTATGGGCCTACTGGTTGATGTGGCGTAGCTCACACGTCCCTGTGCCAGCACAGACCACGCGTTGATGTTTACAGGGCGAAGGGGTACAAAGGGTACTATAACTTAGGGGGTGGGTGGGGGGGGGGTGTGCGTGGTGGGGTGCTGTGAGGAGGAGGGTGAGGGAGTAGGTGTCGAAGATTCAGGGTAGGTGGTGTGATGGATGTGGTGTGTGTGTGTGTGATGTGTGTTGTGTTTGGTAGGGTGGTGTGGTGTTCTTTGATTTAACGTTTGTGTGTGGGTGGTGTGTGGGTGTGGTGGTGTGTGTGTTGTTCTTGGATTACGTCTTGGTGTGTGGTGTGGGGTGTGTGTGTGTGGGGGGTGGGTGGGTAGTGTGTTCTTTTGATTTACGTTTTGTGTGTGTGTGTGTGTGTGGTGTGTTGTGTGTGTTGTTCTTTTGATTTAACGTCTTGTGTGTGTGTGTGTGTGTGTGTGTGTGTGTTGTGTTGTAGTTGTGTGTGTGTGTGTGTGTGTTTTGTTGTGTGTGTGTGTGTGTGTGTGTGTGTGTGTGTGTGTGTTGTTCTTTTGATTTAACGTCTTGTGTGTGTGTGTGTGTGTGTGTGTGTGTGTCTGTGTCTGTGTCTGTGTGAGCGTGGCTGACACATTTTTGCGCCTATAATTACGGGGTACCGCTCTTAATGTAAGTGATTTCACATCATCATCATCATCATCATCATCGTCACAATCACAAGTTCTTCTCCCGGACAAACCACGTCTTCCCCACCTCGAAGTTGTTCTGGCGGCAGACGACTTCAACATCCTTGATCATTATCACGGTTACCTTCATTTTCCATCTTCTTCTTACCACCACCACCACCACCACCACCACCACCACCATCATCATCATCATCATCACTACCACCACCATCATCATCACCACCATCATCACCACCACCATCATCATCATCATCACCACCGTCATCATTACCATCATAATTTCTTCTTTCCTCTTCTCCCGGCAAAGCACGTCTGCCCTACCTCCTAAGTTGTTCTGGCGGCAGACGATATCAACACCTTGAGTCATTATCACGGTTACCTTCATTTTCCATCTTCTTCTTACCACCACCACCACCACCACCACCACCACCATAATTTCTTCTTTCCTCTTCTTCTGACAAAAGCACGTCTGCCCTACTTCCTAAGTTGTTCTGGCGGCAGACGATATCAACATCCTTGATCATTATCACGGTTACCTTCATTTTCCATCTTCTTCTTACCACCACCACCACCACCACCACCACCACCACCATCATAATTTCTTCTTTCCTCTTCTTCTGACAAAAGCACGTCTGCCCTACTTCCTAAGTTGTTCTGGCGGCAGACGATATCAACATCCTTGATCATTATCACGGTTACCTTCATTTTCCATCTTCTTCTTACCACCACCACCACCACCACCACCACCACCATAATTTCTTCTTTCTTCTTCTCCTGACAAAAGCACGTCTGCCCTACTTCCTAAGTTGTTCTGGTGGCAGACGATATCACCGTCTTTAGTCAATATCACGGTCACCTTCATTCTCCTTCTTCTCACCACCACCACCACCACCACCACCATCATTTCTTCTTCTTTCTTCCCGGCACAGCACGTCTGCCCTACCTTGTAGCCGCTCTGGCGGCAGACGACCTCGGCGTCCTTGCTGTCCCAGCCCTGATGGCAGACCTTTCTCCACAGCCCCCCCTTCTTCACCTCCACGATGCCCCACGCCTCCTCGCTCATCGTGTCGTTGGTGATTCGAACCTGGAACCCTGCACACCATGTTGGGGGTTTTGTGTTGGTTATTAAGTTATTAAGGCGGATCGGTGGTCTAGAGGTAACGCGCCCATCTAGAAAGCGCAAAAGTTCGGGTCGGAAGTGGGCGGTGGTTCAAATCCCGTTTGGGACCCGAAAATTTTCCCCCATCCACTAGACTTTGAGTGGTGGTCTGGGCGCTAGTCTTTCGGATGAGACGATAAACCGAGGTCCCGTGTGTTACACAGAAATTATTTAGCGCACGTAAAAGAACCCACGGCAACAAGAGAGTTGTCCCTGGCAAAATTCTGTAGAAAAAAGCCACTCTGATAGGGAAACAAATGCAGTCGTAGACAGAAAAAAAGGGTGGCGCTGCTCTGTGGCGACGCGCTCTCCCCGGGGAGAGCAGCCCGAATTTCACGCAGAGAAATCTGACGTGACTTGAAGTCATATAAATAAATAAATAAATAAATAAAGTGCATGCAGCTTAGCACGCGTTAAAGAACTCATGGGCGTAAGCGCGATACACCAGGCAGGGTGGGAATCTGCATACAGGACCACACACAGACCTCCACGCAACTGATGTAAATAGGGGGGAATCTCGTGAATGGCTCTTAAGTGTCTCACCTTAAAAGGTTTTCCTGAGTGTTCAGGGAAGAAAAAAAATGATGATGAAGAATAATTTTTGAAGGAGGAGAAGAAGAAGGAGAAGAAAAAAGAGAGATGGAAGAAAATGAAGAGAAGAGGAAGAGGAAGAAGAAGACGACGACGAAGAAGAAGAAGAAAGAGAAGAAGACGAAGAAGAAGAAGAAGACGACGACGAAGAAGAGAAGAAGACGACGAAGAAAACGAAGAATAAGACGATGAAGAAGAAGAAGAAGAAGAAGAAGAATATGAAGAAGAAGAAGAAGAGGTAGAAGAAGACGATGAAGAAGAAGAAGAGGTAGAAGAAGAAGAACCAACAGTGTCGAGAGGTTTCTCCTGGTACTAATGTTGTAAGAAAAGTACGTGCTGTTAGTAAACAAACTGAAACACACACACACCAAACTCCTTCCTCTCTCTCTCTCTCTCACACATACACACACTTCCCCTTTCACATACACACCAAACTCCTTCCTCTCTCTCTTTCTCTCACACACACACACTTCCCCTTTCACACACTCCCTCTTCCACACACACACCAAACTCCTTCCTCTCTCTCTCTCACACACACACTTCCCCTTTCACACACACTCCCCCTTTCACACACACACCAAACTCCACCCCCCGTCTCTCTCACACACACACTCCCCCTTTCACACACACCAAACTCCTCTCTCTCTCACACACACACACACTCCCCCTTTCACACACACACACACACCAAACTCCATCCCCCCCTCTCTCTCTCACACACACTCCCCCTTTCACACACCAAACTCCATCCCCCCCCCCCCCCCCCCTCTGTCTCTCTCACACACACACACACATCCCCCACTTTCACCCCCCCACCACCAACCCCAAACCCACCATCATCAACGAAAGGTTCTTTGCTGCAGGCGACAGACGCGTAGTGTCCACTGTGACAGGTGCCAGTGTCCTCTATCTGACAGTCCAGGATGTCGCTCTCGTTGTTCTCACATTTCACAGACTTGATCACCATCGGTATGTCCATCGGATCGAACGCCGAGCCCTGAAACGCCGCACGAACGCATGCATGTACGCACACACAACGTAGACACACACACACACACACACACACACACACACACACACACACACACACACCCCACACACACACACACACACACACACACAGAGAACAAGATAAAATAAATAAATGGATTAAAGTAAGCACACATATACACACATCATACAGTCATACGCACACACAAAAAAACACACACACACACACACACACAACACACAAACACATACACACACACGCACGCGCGAACATACAAGCTGATTTCTATCTTTCGTTCCTCAGGAGTCGGGATATAGGCTGATTTTTCTCTTGACTTTTTGAGTCACAATATCAGTTGACCCCCCTTTTATTTATTTATTCATTCATTCATTTATTATTTATTTATTTTCTTTACTTCAAGGATACTGGAATAAGCACTCATATGCCTCTTTTTACATCCAGTCCCTGTGTGTCTTCTTCTTCTTCTTCCTTTTTTGTCATGTTTCTCCCAAGGGAGGTTTGACATTGATGAGCCTTCTCCATCTCTGTTTTGAGCTTCCTCCTTATTTATGCCCCTTTCTCTAAGATCATCTGCAATACAGGCAGCCCAGGTCTTGCTAGGTCTTCCCTTTGGTCTCTTTCCATCCACTACAAAGTTCATTGCTCTTTTTAATGTGGTGGTCTGCTTTCCGTTGAATGTGCCCAAACCAGCGCAGTCTATTGGTACTAGCTACAGACTTCAGATCATCAACTTTGCACATTCTCCATAGTTCTTCATTTGTGATCCTGTCTTCCCATTTGATCTTTGTCATGTAGCGTAGCATTCGGTTTTCACAGCTCTTCAACAAACGTTCCCCGTGTGCATGCAATTTTTTGGGGTAAATTTTGATCTGACTTGTTGCAGAGTCAGAGATATGAGCTAAGTTCTTTTTTGACTCCTTGAGGAACCGCAACAAAAGCTGATTTCTGTCCAAACTTCTAGAAAAGTTGCAGTAGTATGAGTCTCTACACTTTTAGGAGTCACAACACTAGTTAACCTTTCTTGACTTCTTTCTAGGTAGGGATATGGGATTTTCTGACTTTGTTCAGAGAGAGAGAGAGAGAGAGAGAGAGAGAGAGAGAGGCAGACAGACAGACAGATTCAACAAATCATTGCGCCTATTGATCTTCCCACCTCTCTGTCTATACACCTGTCTATCTCTCTCTCTCTATATATATATCTTTGCAAACCTTGATAGCGATGCCATACTCGTATCCACTGAAGAGCTCTCTGCAGGCGGTGGTGGCTGCCTTATTGTCGAAGCTGTCGTCACAGACCGACACCCAGCCGTGTGTTTTGTAGTAGACCTGTAGGCCTCCCATGTCTCCTAGCTTGCGACTGAGTCGCACTGGAGAACAAGAAGGAAAAGAGGAATAAAGTAGGCGCTTGTTGTACGTGCAGGAAGCATGCGCTGAAAGTTGTGTAGGGACACACACACACACGCGTGCACGCACACACACACACACACGCGTGCACGCACACACACCACTCTATCGGGGGAGGGGGGGAACAAATACACTTGCAGACAGAAAAAAGAAGTTAACCGTTCTGAGACTACGATTTAATAACAGTGTCCTTTCTCATACTGCAAATCACAACACTGACCTTTCTGATACTACAGTCTAATAACACTGACCTTTCTGATACTACAGTCTAAAAACACTGACCTTTCTGATACTACAGTCTAATAACACTGACCTTACTGATACTACAGTCTAAAAACACTGATCTTTCTGATACTACAGTCTAATAACACTGATCTTTCTGATACTACAGTCTAAAAACACTGATCTTTCTGATACTACAGTCTAATAACACTGATCTTTCTGATACTACAGTCTAATAACACTGACCCTTCTGATACTACAGTCTAATAACACTGACCCTTCTGATACTACAGTCTAATAACACTGACCTTTCTGATACTACAGTCTAATAACACTGATCTTTCTGATACTACAGTCTAATAAAACTGACCTTTCTGATACTACAGTCTAATAACACTGATCTTTCTGATACTACAGTCTAATAACACTGATCTTTCTGATACTACAGTCTAAAAACATTGACCTTTCTGATACAAGATTCTAATAGCACTGACGGTTCTAATACTGCTGTCTAACCATTGACCTTCCCTGACACTACAATCTGACAGCACTGACCTTACTGATACTACAATCTGACAGCACTGACCTTTCCGATACTACAATCTGACAGCACTGACCTTTCCGATACTACAATCTGACAGCACTGACCTTTCTGATACTACAATCTGACAGCACTGACCTTTCCGATACTACAATCTGACAGCACTGACCTTTCTGACACTACAATCTGACAGCACTGACCTTTCTGATACTACAATCTGACAGCACTGACCTTTCTGATACTACAATCTGACAGCAATGACATTCCCAATACTACAATCTGGCAGCAATGACCTTTCTGATACGACAATCTGACCTTTCCAATACTACAATCATACAGCACTGACCTTCCCATTCCCAATACTACAATCTGACAGCACTGACCTTCCCAACACTACAACCTGACAGCACTAACCTTCCCAATACTACAACCTGACAGCACTAACCTTCCCAATACTACAATCTGACAGCACTGACCTTTCTGATACTACAATCTGACAGCACTGACCTTTCTGATACTACAATCTGACAGCACTGACATTCCCGATACTACAATCTGACAGCACTGACCTTTCTGATACTACAATCTGACAGCACTGACCTTTCTGATACTACAATCTGACAGCACTGACCTTTCTGATACTACAATCTGACAGCACTGACCTTTCTGATACTACAATCTGACAGCACTGACCTTTCTGATACTACAATCTGACAGCACTGACCTTTCTGATACTACAATCTGACAGCACTGACCTTCTCCCAACACTACAACCTAACAGAACTGACCTTCCCAATACTACAATCTGACCGTCTCCAACACTACAATCTGACAGCAATGACCTTCCCAATACTACAATCTGACCTTCCCAATACTACAATCTGACAGCACTGACCTTCCCAATACTACAATCTGACCTTCCCAATACTACAACCTGACAGCAATGACCTTCCCAATACTACAATCCGACCTTCCCGATACTACAACCTGACAGCACTGACCTTTCCAATACTACACTCTGACCTTCCCAATACTACAATCTGACCTTCCCAATACTACAACCTGAAACCACTGACCTTCCCAATACTACAATCTGACCTTCTCCCAACACCACAAAAACAACCTTGACAGCGCCGAACCCACCGTTCTTGTAGCAGAAGGCGGCGGCGTCGTCGCTGTGGTCGGTGCAGGGAGTGAACCAGCTCCACCAGCCACTGCCACTCTGCAGCTCCTCCGAGAACCCCGAGTGCGGGCACATGTGGATGGCGGCCTCTGTGCCCGTGCACTGCACGTCCGTCAGCCACATCGTGCCCGACCCTCGTCCGAAGTTCGTCAGCGGCACGGCGATCCCTATGGAGGAAGGAAAAAGTGTCGCGTGTAAGATTCCATGGGGCATGACGGTCATTATGTTGCTCATCATCTTCCGTTGTGGAAGGGGGTGGGGGGTGGGGGTGGGGTGGGGTGGGGTGTGCGGTAGCCTAGTGGTTAGGTTTGTAGTCTTGACTGCCTGGGGATCGAACTACCACGGAATGGAATTTTACCCCTGGATTAACGTTAGCTCATACAGACAGTTCTTACAGAGGACAAATGGTTTTTCCTTTTACCACCCCCATCCCTCTCCAAAAAAAAAGACAACAAACAAACAAAAACAATAACAAACAACCAAACAACAAACCAACAGCAACAACAAAACCAAACAAAAACAACCAAACAACTTATGCTTGGCACTCAGCCTTACAGTTCATGTATCGTTGAGAAATCTAACAAAACGGTCATATTTACAAGAAACAAATGCCTCGCACACACACACCCGTTTAATTCCAACCGGACATCCATGACCATTTTACAACCACCACCACCACCGCTTCCACACCACCACCACCACCACCACCAACAAACTACAACAACAACAACAACAGCAACACGACACCACCATCCTAACCATACCTCCCCAACTAAAGGTCTTTGTTGCTGCAGCAGCGACGCTATCTCACCTGAAGAGAAGCTCAGGCTGCGACAGAAGACATCGGCATCCTTGTCACCCCACTGGTCGTTGCAGACGGTACCCCACACATTGTCGAAGGCCATCTCCACCCGGCCACTGTTCTCCGTGCCGTCCGCCAGCCGATACTCCACACCTGCCCACGTGCAGGGTGGGGAGGGATAAGGGGGGGGGGGGGGAAGAAGGAGAGTATGGAGAAATGTTTTCATGTATATTACAAAAACCTATAATTACATAGCAAACAGTTCACGGATGTTTTTACAAGATCGTTCATGAGATTCTGTGAATAATTAAAAAAAACACACACATCATTACACAATGAACTTACGTTAACGAAGTCATTTATAAGAGATTCTGTTTTACATTGACAAAATCCGTCATTACATATTAAGCAGTTCACGGCTGTTACAAGATCATTCACGAGATTCTGTGAATAATTAAAAAAACCCACCCACATCATTACACAATGAACAGTTTACTTACGTTAACGCGGTCATTTATGAGAGATTCTGTTTTACATTGACAAAATCCGTCATTACATATTAATAAGCAGTTCACTGACTTAACAAGGTCATTCATTAGATTCTATTTAGAATGGCAAAACCCATCATTACATAATGAACAGTTCACTGACTTAACAAGGCCATTCATTAGATTCTGTTGAGAATTACAAAACCCATCATTACATAACAAACCGTTCATTGGCGTTAACAAGGTCCTTTATGCGATTATGTATACAGTTTAAAAACCCATTATTACATAATAAACAATTCACTGACCTCAACAAGGTCATTTATGAGATTATGGATACAACTGAAAAAAGAACACCATCATTATACAATAAACGGTTCACTGACGTTGACATATGAAATGCTGAAGAGTTGTCTCTGGCAAAATTCTGTAGAAAAAAAAGCCATTCTCAGAAGGAAACAAATACACAAGCAGAAAGGAAAATGACGAAATAAAGGGTGGCGCTGCTCTTATGGTGACGTGCTCTCCACGGGGAGAGCAGTCCCAATTTTACTCTCAGAAATGTGCCGTGACTGAAAGTAGCATACAATACAATAAACAATACAATACAACACAAGACACTGCCACATAATGCAAAGCAAAACAATATGATACAATACATAATGATATATGGCTGCACAAAATATACATAATTATGTATTTGACCCAGGATAAAAGCTTCGCCTTTTAATGACGTAACCTAAACAGCAAGGCCTACACCTAACTGTTGTTACGCATCAAAACGTTACGGGAAGACTGTCTTCCAACCACGACAAACTCACAAGCTGCATTCTCCTTTAAAAGAAGATGGGGGAAAAAATCTTCTTAAGTCAGAAAACAGCTACCCATAATATAGCGAAGAGGTGTTGAAAAGACGGGGAGAAAAAAAATCTTCTAAATTCAGAAAATAGCTACCCATATAGCGAAGAGGTGCTTGAAAAGACGGGGAGAAAAAAAAATCTTCTAAATTCATAATGCAGCTACCCATAACGGCGAGGAAAATGCATGCAAACAAGTCACATACACTGCAAAGCTTCTCATCCACTTAACATTTTCACAAGTGCTTCTAGGTGGGAGGAGAGAGTCACAGAGTGCGTATTCCTTCCGGGAGGGGATCGACCCTCAAGGTTGTCAGACTGGGGTGAATGCTCAAACAGCAACACGGTACTGACCAGATGTGCGATAGCAGGCCACGCCAGCGGAATGTCCAGAGCTACAGTTGCCCAGAGAGAGACGGTCGTTGTGTGGACAGTTCAACAAATCAGTCTCGTTGCCTGTGCAGTTGAAGTTGCTGAACAAGTAAGGGCCAATCTGAAACACACCCCCCACCACCAATTATAAATACAATAAAGTCAATCAAGTCTCCTCAGCTTCACCGCCCCATCCCCACCCACCCCCAACCCCACCAAGAGAAGAACACGAAAATGAGGAGGAGGAGGAGGAGGAGGAGCAGGAGGAGGAAGAGAAGAAGAAGAAGAAAAAGAAAAGAAGAAGAAGGAGGAGGAAGAGAAGGAGCAGGCGAGAGAGACAGAGACAGAAAGACAACAGACAGACAGACAGACAGACAGACAGACAGACAGACAGACAGACAGACAGACAGACAGACACACACACACACACACACACACAACACAAACAAAAAAAGAAAACCCGACAAATTCCAAAACTCCATTCACACACACACGAAATAGAAAACACACTTTTAACAGCCTCTCTCCCCAAGGAAACAAATACAACAACAAACCGCCCCAAACAAACAACAACAACGCCCCCCCCCCCCAACACCAAAAAACAACCACCACCCCAAACAAATAACAAAAACCTACCCACCAACTTCCACACAATCTTGAACATCCTCACAACAAAACACACACACACACACGCCGCGCGCGCGCGCGCGCGCGTCTAAAATCACTAACTGTGAATAGACGTTAAACTGAAGATATATCAATACACACACACACACACACACACACACACACACACACACACACAACACACACACACACATATACACCACACCACACCAAACCCACACAACACACACACCCCGACTCAACACACAACAACAACACACACACACAAGCACACACACACACAAGCACACACACACCCAAACACACAACACACACACGAGAACATCTTGCGCACACGTTAAAAATCCTGTTCCGCTTTTCGTAAGAGTAGGCCATTGTGTGCCGGGTGGGAACAGATGGACAGAATTCACAAATCCGCATAGAGTGAACAGACGTTAAATTGAAGACAACAACAACAACAAATCCGCATACACACGGGGACTGGATGTAAAAAAAAGCACAGAAATGCTTATTCCATTATCCTCGATCTAAAAGAAAAAATAAATAAACAAACACACACACACATACACACGCACACACAAACACATACACACACCGACTCAACACACATACACACACAGCATAACACACACACACACACACTTAAACACACACACTTAACACACACACACAAACACCCCCCCCCCACACACACACACACACACTGGTAAAGGATGCAATAACGTAGTATTTCAGTATAATCATTAAGAAATTTGTTCTTAGATAGATGGCTTGATGAAAAAAAAAGCAAATGCATTGCTTATTCAATGTACCATCTGGAAATAAAAATTTGACTTGACTTGACACAACCGGGACTGACCTCGGCGTGGCTCATGTAGCTGAATCTGTCAGAGTGGGTGTAGGCGATGCCGGAGCTGTAACCCTCTGCCCGACAGAAGACGTTGGCATCCTGGTCCGTCCAGTTCTGGGCACATATGCGGCCAGTCACACCCAGGTACTCCACTTGCAGGCGTCCAGTGCCTTCCGCTTTCGCGTCGGGGGCGAAGTCGAAGGTGACTGGTGTTGAGTTAGTCACACACACACACACACACACACACACACACACACACACACACACACACACACACACACACACTCACACATACACACACACACACACACACACACACAAAGAAGAAAGGTTAGTCTTGGTTTTGATAAGGATAGGATAGGGAGATGAGAGGGATGGAGAGGGAGAGGGATGGAGAGGGAGGGAGATGGAGGGAGAGGGAGAGAGGGAGAGAGAGAGAGAGAGAGAGAGAGAGAGGGAACGCGCTAGAGGAGAGGGAGGGAGGGAGAGAGAGATAGAGATAGAGGAGCAAGAGAGAGAGAGAGAGAGAGAGGAGAGAGAGAGAGAGAGAGAGAGAGAGAGAGAGAGAGAGAGAGAGAGAGGAGAGAGGAGAGAGAGAGAGAGAGAGAGAGCGAGATGAGAGAGAGAGAGAGAGGAGAGAGAGACTGAGAGAGGAGGGAGGGAGAGCGAGACTGAGAGAGAGAGGAGGGAGAGCGAGACTGAGAGAGAGAGAGAGCGAGACTGAGAGAGAGAAGAGAGAGAGAGAGAGAGAGAGAGAGAGAGAGAGAGCGAGATTGAGAGAGAGAGCGAGAGAGAGAGACAGACAGAACACACATACAGAGACAGAGAACACACACATCTTCCTTCTTTCCATCCTCCTCCCTTCCCTTATTCATTCCCCCCCTCACCAACACCACCACCACCCACTCTCTCCCCCCCCCCCCCCCTACCGACCCTACCACTCACCCCACCTCCCCCTCCACCACACACACACTCTTTTTTTCTTTTTCTTTTAGATAGATGGCTTGATGCAAAAAAGCAAATGCACTGCTTATTCAATGTACCATCTGAAAATAAAAGTTTGACTTTGACTTTGACACACACACACACACACACAACACAACACACAACACAACACAACACACCACAAACCCCTCAACTCACCAGAATCGTTAAAAGACGAGCCGAAAGCCTGGCAGATGACGGACGGGTACAGGCCGGACAGGCCCGAGCCTAGGTGCACGCACTCTTCCACGGAGCTCTCGCCCCCGTCGCAATGCAAAAGGAGGTCGTCGCGCACGACGCTTCGGCGGTAGCTGCTGGCTCCGGCGTAGGCCGCGCAGCAGACGGCGCGGCCGTCCGCGTAGCCCATCTCCCGGCACACCTCCGCCGCGGTGAGGTCGTCGAAGCCGTCGTCGCTGACGAAGTTCCAAGTGCCGTTGTAGTACAATTGTACGGCCCCGTGAGGGATGTGGCTGTTGGTCGTTTTGCGCACTGTTGTCCAGGGGAGGGATGGATGAATGAATGTGATGATAGTAATAATAATCATGTATGGAATTTTATATATTTGATGATGTGTGAAACATGAAGATGAAGATGGGAGTTGTTGTTGTTTGGGAGGCTTGTGGATGGGTGGGGGTGGGGGTGGGGTGGAGGATGGTGGGGTGGGATAGTGGTGACGGTGTTGGGTGTTTTTGATGGTCGCAACAGTGACGGCGATGATGATTTTTGAGGAGAACAAGAATTAACAACGACAGTCAATGATAAAAGTCTGGTAATGATAAAACTCCGATAATGATAACGACGACAACAACGATAGCAATACTACTACTACTAATACATGGAATTTATACAGCGCTATATCTTGCAAAAAACAAATCAAAGCGCTTGATAATGAAAGTAATGATGATGATAATAATAATGACAATAACAACAATAATTATAACGATCATGATATAATAATAATAATAATGATGATAATAGCAATAATAATAATGGGTTATTCAGATTCTGCACGCAATACGGCCATATGAACAGGAGAGAGAGAGAGAGAGAGAGAGAGAGAGAGAGAGAGAGAGAGAGAGAGAGAGAGAGAGAGAGAGAGAGAAAGAGACACACACAGACAGCAAACCGCTACCACCACTACCACCACACACACACACACACACACACACACACACACACACACACACACACACAAACCCCCCACCCAACCCCACCACCCAACACCAACAACCCCAACTCCTCACCACTGTCATAGCACAAGACCCCGGCATCCGTGGTGTGGTCAGCCCGGCAGAAGTAGTGGTCGCTGTCCACCAGGCTCCAGCCCTCGTGGGCACACTGCACCAGGCTCTCCTCCTCCCCTCGGCACGACAGGTACGTCCTGTACACGGGGCCCGTGGCCGGGGGCGCATCGGCAGGAACCGGCCTGGACTCCCCGTCGGCGAAGCCTTGGCTCCGGCAGAAGACGCGCGTGTCGGTGGAGCCCACGACGGAAGAGCACAGCGTGCCCCAGGTGCCGTTGTAGAGCATCTCGATACGGCCGTAGTTGGTGCGGTTGCCCACGAGCCGGAACGCCAAACCTGTTTGGGAGTAAAACAAGGTAACGGTGTCCCCCATAGTCCTATGTGTGGTCGTTAAAGGGAGGGAGGGAGGGAGCGAGGCGTCAGAGACCTCAGCTTTTTTCAAGTGGGGGGCCAGCATATTGAGGGCGGTGGCGCCCATCTCGTCTACCTCGGTGCTTTACCTTCCCTGACCCTGAAGAGGGCAGGTACCCATTTACAGCTGGGTGAACTTGGGGACTGTATTGAAGCCAAGGCGCGCAAACGGTCACCCGTCCAATTGGTAACCACGCTCGATGCTCCTTAACCCTGGCTTCAATTCAATTTAAACCTTGGCTGGGGGGAAAGCGAGTACCTCTGCCTGCTAAGCTATCTTTAGGAGTACATGGGATTATATAGTTTGGAAAGCTGAGCGAAATAATTATTATGAATACAAGAAAACTCCAGGCAAACAACTCTTCTCCCCCCCATCCCAACAACAACAAAACAACCCCCCCCCAACAACAACAAAACAAAAAAGTCTAACTGAAATAGGTATTCCTTTCGCCTCGTCTCTAAAAGCCAATATTTAAAATCAGGCTAAGTGATTGGTACCCACCCCCTTCAAAAAAGCCTCCACACCCTAACGAAGCACACCCCTTCCATTTTCCTTGCTCTAAAAGTCAATAGGTTTTATTATCCCAAATTATGAGGCAAAAACAGAGGCAGAAGCAAAAACTACAGAACCAAAATGAACCCTACAAAAAACCCCACCAAGCCCTACACTACAACACCTTTGAGGAAATAATTATGAGAAAAAAGGGTGGCGCTGATCTTTTGTGTGGCGTTCTCCCCGGAAAGAACAGCTCAAATTTCACGCAGAGAAATCTGCTGTGACTCAACATAGTGTAAAATATAATACTACACAATACATCACAATGCAATAAGATGCAACACAACACAACACAACGCGATGCAATGCAGTCCAATGCAGCACATGATAAGAAAATACCCGAATTTTTCCCGCCCAAAAGCTTTGTCAGTTACTGGTAGTGGAAGTCAAACGAAGTCAAGTCAAAACCACTTTAATTATCTCATAGAGTGCAATTACAACATACCATATGGTATTAAAGCAAAGCGCCAAAGCCTACACCAACATGTTATCACGTTTTGAAATGCTCCGCCGAGATTGTCTTCAGCCATGACAAGCTCCTAGCACAGCAGCCTGTACTCTCCTTTAAAGGAAAAAAACCTCTCTGAAGTTGGAATACAGCTGCCTAAGTGACGAAGTACTCGAAAACAGTCCTACACGCAAACTCCTCATCCAGTGTGCGTTTTCAATCTCACAGTCATTTCACGGTACGCGCGATGAACGGAGTCTTGTGTGCCTCTTCTGGGTGACCCCTCAAGGGTGTTAAGCTGGGGAACGCACGACAACAAGGAGGAATACATGGGTTAAAAATCACCAACACAACGACTTACCGCTGTCTTCGAAACAGAGAGCTCCTGCCATGATGTCTGTTTCTGCAGACCGTCACATTGCCCACTTTAGTATGCGGGCAGTCTTGTAGTCGGGACTCGTTGCCACTGCAAGTAAAGGAAGTAAAGGTAAAGGAGTCCCATAACCTATAAGGTCGTAGGGGAGCCAGGCGTCAGAGACCTCACTTCTCTAGGGCCAGCATATTGAGGGCGGCGCCCATCTCCTCTCCCTCGTTGCTTTACCTTCCCTGACCCTAAAGAGGGCAGGTACCCATTTACAGCTGGGTGAACTGTACTGAAGCCAAGGCGCGCAAACGGTCACCCATCGAACTGGTAACCACGCTCGAGCTGCTTAACTTGGCTGGGGGAAAGCGAGTGCTCCGACCACTGAGCTATGCCGTCCCCCTAAACCAACGCAAAATTCATTATTTTTCCTTCGAGGATAGCTGATAAGCCCTGGGGACGGGATACCCCAGTAGTCAGAGCACTCGCTCGCTCACTCTCCCCCTACTTGAAGTTAAGCAGCGTTGAGCGTGTTTGCCTCACTGGTGGGTGACCGTTCCTGCCCTTTGGCTTCAGTACAGTCCTCCACTTCACTCAGCTGTAAATAGGTTCCTCTATGTTTGTATGTCGGTGTGCCTACGTGCATGTGTGTGTTGTTGTGTGTGTGTGTGTGTGTGTGTGTGTGTGTGTGTGTGTGTGTGTGTGTGTGCCTACGAATAGCACTTTTTTTTTTAATATCGAGGATAATGGAATAAGCACTCATGTGCTTTTTTACATCCAGTCCCCGTGTGTATGCGGTTTTGTAAATTTTGTCATCTGTTCCCACCGGCACACAATGGCCTACACTTTCGAAAAGCGGAACAGGATTTAACGTGTGCGCAAGATGTTCT
>CM054153.1:14373572-14391072 GCA_028751875.1 Rapana venosa
TCTTTCTCTACTCCCCTTTTTCTCTCTCTTTCTCTACCCCCCTCTCTCTTTCTCTCTCTATCCCCCCCCCCCCCCCCATCTTTCTCTCTGTGTCACCCAGCCTCACGAAGAGAAGGATCTCCATCCCGCGGGGTAGCCAGCACTTTTGCAGAAGACTCTGGCCTCAGCGTCGGTGAAGCCATAGCCGTCCACCAGTGTCCACTCCTGGTTCACCCTCACCTCCGCCCGCCCCTCGTCCTCCCCTTCAGGGTACACGCGGAACTGGATGGGGCCTGGGGGGGAATGTCCAGACATAAGTAGTGTTCTCTCTCTCTCTCTCTCTCTCTCTCTCTCTCTCTCTCTCTCTCTCTCTCTCTCTCTCTCTCTCTCTCTCTCTCGTTTATTAACGCTTTCAGGCAAAGATTGATTGACTGCCGATGGCAGCAATGGAGTGATCATATACAAAACAGTGAAAGATTTCAAATGTACAGACAATTTATAAGTTCGCATGATGTCAAACCTTATCTAAAACTTGATATGGATATACATTTGAAAAGAATTATGTCTAAGTTTAGACTTGGTGTATCAGATATAAATGTTCATAAATTCAGATACAGAGAACATGATATTGACGACCTCAGGCTGCTATGGCAATTATGTAAGCAAGCAGAGGAGGATGAAGTACATTTTGTGATGTGCTGTCCAGTATTAGAGGATGTTAGGCAGAACTACATCTCTGCTAAATACAGTAGACAGCCTAATTTATTTAGACTCGGTTTACTCCTGGCATCAAGTCATCCTGAGGTTGTGCGCAGCCTCACTTTATATTTGTGTAAAGCTTTCAGAATAAGAGAGATATTGTTATCCTAAGTCATATTTTTGTAGCTGACTTTTTGTTATACAGTAACATGTTGTCGGGTTTTTGTTTTGTTTGTTTGTTTTGTTGTTGTTGTTTTTTTACTATTGCTTTTACCCCCACCAAAATACTAAGCAGTTCGGCAACCCCCTTCATGTATGGGCCAATGGCCTTTTGTGAATAAATCATTCGAGTTCGAGTTCTCTCTCTGTGTCGTTTTTGAATTCACTGACTGACTGACTGACTGTGTGTGTATGTATGGACGTTAACTGGATGGGGAATGTCCAGACACGAGTATCTTTCTCTGTGTTCGTTTTTGAATTCGCTGACTGACTGACTGTGTATGTGTGTATGTATGTATGTATGGACGTTAACTGGATGGGGAATATCCAAACACGAGTATCTTTCTCTCTCTGTTCGTTTTTTAATTCACTGGGACTGACTGTGTATGTATGTATGTATGGACGTTAACTGGATGGGGAATATCCAAACACGAGTATCTTTCTCTGTGTTCGTTTTTGAATTCACTGACTGACTGACTGTGTATGTTATGTATGGACGTTAACTGGATGGGGAATGTGCAGACACGAGTATCTCTCTAACTTTCAATAATTGTTGTATTGATGCTGTTGTTGGCGGGGCTGTTAAAACTGTTTTATATCAGGCTCTTTGGCATTTTGTAACTTAACTTGATATGTTTATTGATAGAATGTTTACAAAAAAGGTTTTAGTGAGGGTGCTTTATCAGAATTTGCTTTTTGGTTTATTTTGATGTTGATGTAACCTAAAAATGCTCTCTCTCTCTTTCACTCTCTCATCTTGCTGTCTCCCCTCTATTTTACTTGATCCATATTACTTAATTATAATCAGTGTATCAGTTTTTATGTTAATATCCAATTCATTTGAGAGTTACATGTTTATTAATGCATATCTCTTTTCTAAAAAAAAATAATCTGTGTATCTCTTGACATTATGGTTAGGTCAGTTAGGGATTATGTATTGTTAAATATACACTTATTTTTCTAAAATCATGCTGTCGTTGTACTAGCAGGGTTTTTCCCTCGTTTTGTTGATAGTCCCTAATCAGGGCAAGGGCCGTATGAAAAAAAGTATGTGTATGCTCATTCTGTTACCCTTGAAAAATAAAGAATCATTCATTCATTCTTTCTGTTTGTTTTTGAATTCACTGACTGACTGACTGACTGACTGTGTATGGACGTTAACTGGATGGAGCCTGGGGAATGTCCAGACATAAGTATCTCTCTGTCTGTTCGTGTTTGAATTCACTGACTGACTGTGCATGCGTGTGTGTGTGTGTGTTGTGTGTGTGTGTGTGTGTGTGTGTGTGTGTGTGTCGCGTGCGCGTGTGCGCGCGCGTGCGTGTGTGAGAGTGAGTGAGTGAAAGAGTGAGTGAGTGAGTGAGAGAGAGAGAGAGTGAGTGAGATGAGAGAGAGAGAGAGAGAGAGAGAGAGAGAGAGAGAGAGAGAGAGAGAGAGAGAGAGAGAGAGAGTATGAGAGTGAGTGCTCGCGCGCGTGTGTGTGTGTGTAATCCGATAAGACTTCATTCTAATAACTGTTATTGTAATTAAAAGAAATTTTCAACAAATACACCCCCCCAAAAAAAAACCTCACCCAAAAACAACCCCAACAACAAACAAACTTGCATATTCCACAAAGAAGAAGACACATTTCTTGTTAAGTCTGTCACACCTAGCTATCTCCTCAAGGTAACACCAGTAACCAGCCAGCCAGTTACTCGCCTTTTAACGAGACCCCCACCCCCTGTCTGAAGTCATTTTGACCGCCAAATAGAGCAAGGCAATTCATCAACAAGAACCATTATTATACACAAGCTTCTCATGTTCTTGCGTAACTTTCAATCTCACAGCGATTCCCAGGTAGGATGAGCGAGTCAAGAAACCGTGTTGTGGGTGACCCCCCCAGGGTATAAAGTAAGGGAACACATAACAACGAACCGAACCACCGACCAGCACACCCTCCCCCCCCCCCCCCCCCCGTCTCCCCCCCCTCCCCCCATCAACCAAACCACCACCCCACCCCACCCCTTCACCCACCCTTACCCGATCTTTCCGTGCAAAGCACGTGCGCCACGGTCCAATTCTGGCAGTCCTGGAAAGAGCTGGTGAAGGCGCCTTTCTCGCACTCCTCCAAGCTCCCTTCCTCTCCAGTGCAATTGAGCTGGCTCAGAACAGGGGTTAGCTGGGTGCTGGGGTAGGGCTTGGCGGCGAACCCGTTGATGAAGCGTTTGCTCTTGCAGGCCACCTTGGCCTCTGTGTGGCCAAAGTCCTGCCCGCACACAGCCCCTTCGAAGCCGTAGCGACTGACCGTCAGCGGCCCCGTGAAGGTTTCCAGGGTCAAGTGCAGGTCTGGAGCAGGGACAAGAAGATGATGATGATGATGATGATGATGATGACGGTGGTGGTGGAAATGATGATGATGATGATGATGATGGAAATGATGATGATGATGACAATGATGATAATGAGATAATGATGATAGAGTCCTTCGGATGAGACTATAAACCGAGGCTCCGTGTGCGAACGCATGCAGAACATCTTGTGTGGCACGTTAAATCCTGTTCCGCTTTTCGAAAGAGTAGGCCATTGTGTGCCGGTGGGAACAGATGACAAAATTTACAAAACCGCGTACCCACGGGGAGTGGATGTAAAAAAAAAAGCACCTGAGTGCTTATTCCATTATCCTCCAAAAAAAAGTCATCTGAGCGCTTTGATTTGTTGCTTTACAAGATTCAGCGCTATATAAATTCCATACATTATTATTATTATTATGAAAACAATAAGAACAATGATGATGATAATAATAAAAATGATACTAATATATAACAATAACAACGGTAACAGCAATAATAATGATAATAATAATAATAGGAATAACAATAACAATAGCGCAGTATAAGCACTGAGCTTGTTGTTGCTATCATTTACATAGTCTTCATGTTGTGATAATAACAAATGTGAATAAACGTTTACAATAACAACAGCACCATAATAACGATTTTGGATAAATATAGTGATTACATCAATGATAACGATACTACGAGCACTAACAACAACTGCAACAGCACTAATTACAACAACAGTAACAACAACAATTTTGATAATACGACAGGTTAAAACGCCGAGCCGCGTGAACACAAATGCCCTAGGCGTTTACGACAGCTAATACTTGTAATAAAACTACAGCAACATTCAAAAAGTACATGAATCAGTTCACTCAGCACACACACACCACCACACACACACACACATACACACGCACGCACGAACGTTAATCCTGTTCGCTTCGTAAGAGTAGGCCCTTGGTGCCGTAAAACAGATACAGAATTAACAAAATGCACCCCACCAGGGTGCATGAAATAAACACATAAGTGCTTATTCCATTATCCTCGATATAAAAGTCAAGTCAAGTCAAGTCAAATTTTTATTTCCAGATGGTACATTGAACAAACAAAGGAAGAAAGAAAGAAAAGAAAACTCACTCTCCTGCGGAGACGGCTCGGCCGAACAGAAGAGGTAGGCGTACTCCGCGTTCGGGCACACCTCATCTTTAGAGACGTTGGTGCGGCACTGGCGGTAGAGCGAAGCCTGGGCGCTGCAGGAGACATTGGCGGCCCCCATCCATACCAGCTCTGGCCAGTCAGCCGTGTACGTCTGGTAGAACGCGCGGGAATAGTGCAGCTCTTTGCACAGGATGTCCGCCGTGTGGCTGGTAAAGCTTTCCGCGCAAACGGCGTTCCACTCGCCGACTGTCTGCCCGCTGGCCGTCTTCCACACTTCTGCAATGCCGTGGTTGGGCGAGGGTCCCCCCGACACGTGGTATTTCAGGCGAACTGCAGCGTTAAGAGAGTGTCAGAAGTTGAGGGAGAGGAAAATGTTTAGACTTTTTTTTTTTTTTTTGGTTTTTGTCTTGGCTGCGATACTTGCATGGTCGCCAGTGAAGCTTTTTGTGGTTGTCGTTTTTGTGTTGGTTTTTTTTTTCTGAGAAAAAGTGTGATGTAACCCCGTTTTCAGCTTAGAATGGATGATCAGAAAACGTTAACTTTTTGTCTTGACTACCATACTTGAACGGTAGCCAGTGAAGCTTTGAATTTTTTTTTTTTGTTCTGAGAAAAAGTGTGATATACCCACATTTTTTTGGTTATTGTTGGTTATTCTTTCAGATTCAACACTCTGACACCTGGCGTAAACGTTAAAAAGTAGTGGCATTAGACAAGAAAAACTGGGGGTATGTCACTGGTTTTTGTTTGTTTGTTTCCGAGTCTGCAGTCGCTGTCACCAAGCACCTATGATATTGTTTGATATATATGTTTTATTTGAAGAACTACACACACACACGCGCGCGCGCGCGCACGCACACACACACAAAGCCAAATCTCTCTCACACTCTTCCTTTATCCCTCCTCTGTTTCTGTCTCTCTCCCACACATATTCTTTCTCTCTCAGACACAGACACACACTCTCTCTCTCTCACACACACACGCGCGCGCGCACGCACACACACACAAAGCCAAATCTCTCTCACTTTTCCTTTATCCCTCCTCTGTTTCTGTCTCTCTCCCACATTATATTCTTTCTCTCTCAGACACACACACACACTCTCTCTCTCTCTCTCACACACACACACACACAAGCGCGCACGCACACACAAAGCCAAATCTCTCTCACACTCTTCCTTTATCCCTCCCCTGTTTCTGTCTCTCTCCCACACATATTCTTTCTCTCTCACACACAGACACACTCTCTCTCACACACACACACACACACAAGCGCGCGCAAACACACACACACAAAGCCAAATCTCTCTCACACTCTTCCTTTATCCCTCCTCTGTTTCTGTCTCTCTCCCACACATGTTCTTTCTCTCTCAGACACAGACACACTCTCACACACAAACACACAAGCGCACGCACACACACACCACACACACAAAGCCAAATCTCTCTCACACTCTTCCTTTATCCCTCCCCTGTTTCTGTCTCTCTCCCACATATTCTTTCTCTCTCAGACACACACACACACACATGCGCTCTCGCCATCTCACACACACAATAACACACACACTCTCTCTCATCCCCCCTTCCCTTCCACCCCCCCCCCCCCACACACATCCACCGACGCCACCCCCCCCCTCCCACCACACAGCCCCACCCCTACAAACCCCACCTACCCTCTAAGTTGCAAGAAGCTGCAGCATTTCGGAAGCAGTTGGTGCTGTGGTTACCCAGTGTCAGCTGACACTCCTTCAGGTTCTTCTCTGTGCCGTTACACCTCAACCCCGTCACCCATACCCGTTTGCTGCTCCCGCCCGAAAACCTGCACGTCCATCACAACGCGCAAGATGTGTGTGTGTGTCAAGTCAAAATTTTATTTCCAGATGGTACATTGAATAAGCAATGCATTTGCTTTTTTTTTTCCATCAAAGCCATCTATCTAAGAACAAATTTCTTAATGATTATTCTGAAATACTACATTATTGCATCCTTTCCCATTAAATTAAACCAGTAAAAAGAGGAAAAGATAATACAATGAAAAATACAAATTACCACATATACATATACACGCACACACATACTCATACACACCTGCTCGCGTGCGCGCTCACGTTCACACACACACACTTAAATAAAGAATGTTTTAAGAATTTAAAAAAAAAGAAAATCATAAAACGTCAGGACAAACAAATTACTTCACCTACTGTTTCATCCATTCTTTCACGTTTATACTTTAGAAAATAAACAGGTACAGGAACAAAACGTTAGAAAATACTAGGCATTCGTTGCGTCATTACTGACAATATTGCCTTCAATGACTTCTCTCCTCTCCTCTCCTCCTCCACCCAGCAAACGTGTGCTTTTATGCGCTCATACTCTTCAAATAGCGCTTTTTAAAAATGATATATTCACACAATAACTATCAAACAAGCAAGATAAGTCAAATAAGACTGATAATGATTATTATAATAGAGATACAATAATAACAACAATCACCCATCACCATGAGACAACAATATAACAAATAATCCCCATCACCATGAGACAACAGCATAACGATGATAACAGAAAAGCATTGGAAAGGATGGGGGGTGGGGGAGGAGTATCAAGGGGGAAGGGGAAAAACACATTCAAACATTCAATCAAATAGAAAAAGTGTGTGTGTGTGTGTGTGTGTGTGTGTGTGTGTGTGTGTGTGACACAATCATTTATATATTTTTTAAAAACACATTTCGTTCTTCCTCGATTGCAGCTTCGAAGTTTAAAACCAGTGCGAAGATTTTTTGCGTAAGGTAGCCACATTCCGACTTGGGGGATACAGTTGGGAACTGAACCCTCCAGTTTTGCCAGGAACAGTCAGGAGGTGCCTCCCTGCTCTCGTTAAGTTTCGACTATCGTGTGTTCTTTTGACGCGCACAAGTACGTGAGCACACGGGCGCGATTCCTCTGAAGTCGGAGTATGGCTGCCTATTTGGCGAGGTGCTTGAAAATAGTCATACACGCAAACTTCCATCCGGTGTGCTTCCTATCTCACAGTGATTCCCAGGTGGGATGAGTGAGTCAGAGTGCACGTTCTGGGTGAAACCCAGAATGTAAAGCTGGGGAACGCACAACACCACCACAACAACAACAACAACAACACGGGCGCGACTGGTTTAGAGTCTCCTCCCAAAGGCTTTTACATTCAGTTAAATTTTCTAGTAATAATAATAATAAATGGAACTTATATAGCGCTATATCTTGCAAAGACAAATCAAAGCGCATGCATTCAACCTAATCTTACACAGTCATACAACCAATGACAAATAATCAATAGTTCCAACAGATATTACAAACATGGTACCGTCAAACTATAAAAAAAAAAAGGAGGGCAAGGCTGAGAATCGAACCCAGAACCTCACGGTTTACTTGTATGTAGGCAGGTGAACGTTTTAAACTGTTTTGCCACCTTCTTTCTTCGTGTAATGTGTAACCACCACACGTGTTGTCCTGTGTTGGGATTCGTGCCTGCACTCTACTAGTAGCAGATTCCTAGAAGATCCTCGTTCGTGATGTTCCACCAGAAAAAACAAACAAACAACAAACACCCTCCCCCTCCCCTCAAAAAAAAAAAGAGAGTGTA
This sequence comes from Rapana venosa, assembly GCA_028751875.1. NCBI lineage: Eukaryota > Metazoa > Mollusca > Gastropoda > Neogastropoda > Muricidae > Rapana > Rapana venosa. The sequence continues at coordinate 14,381,562 of CM054153.1, forward strand.
TACTCATGTTTTATCTAGGACATGGCCAGATATGGAGTGCAGTTTATCTCACTCACATACACACACACACACACACACATACACGCGCACACACACGTGAATAGACGTTAAATTGAGAAATCACACACACACACACACACATACCACACACACACAAACACACTCACACTGTGACTCAAACAAAACAAAAACAATCAATCCACACTCACGTTTCATCCACCACGTCACCACCTAAGTAGCCCAGTTGACGACACAGCACGTTGGCTTCGTTCTGCCTGAAGTTCTGGCCACACACTGTGCCCCAGTCGCCGTTGATTTTCACTTCCAGACGGCCTTTGGACGCGTTGGTCAGGCCGTCTTTGGTCAGTCTCCAGATCACTGTCGTCTGCGCTGTAATCAAAATTAATCAGTGTTAGCAATGAAACGAAATGTTATGTTGTTATTGTGTGCCCCTTCAAAGCCTCGACACTTTGCTTTCACCATTGTCTACAGCCCCTTGCAGTGGTGAATCGACATTAACCCAACGTATTCCTCCCAATACCTACTACTACACCCAACACACACACACACACACACACACACACACACACACACACACACACACACACACACACACACACACACACACCTACAGGCTCACTACCCCCTCCCCTCTACACACTCACGCACACACACACAGTATACTCACCAGACACATAGAACCCTTTTCCTCCCAGCCACTCCCCAAAACACACACCCTCTCTCTCTGTGAAATCTCTCTCCCCCCCACCTCCCCACACACTTAAACACGCGCACACCCACACTCAAATACACACACACACACGCACGCACGCACACACACACGCACGCACACATACACACAAACATGCACTACTGCGTGTATATGTATATGTGGTAATTTGTATTTTCAATGTATTACCTTATCGATTTTCCTTTTTTTACTGGTTTAATTTAATGGTAAAGGATGCAATAATGTAGTATTTTAGTATAATCATTAAGAAATTTGTTCTTAGATAGATGGCTTGATGAAAAAAAGCAAATGCATTGCTTATTCAATGTACCATCTGGAAATAAAAGTTTGACTTGACTTGACTTGACTACTCCCTCATCCTCACAACACACACATACACCACTCCACTCCACTCCACCCCACCCCACCCCACCCTAACCTCCTGACCACAGCCGGCCATCCACACCGCATCTCAGACTGACCATAGCTGTTGGCACAGAAGGCGCTGGCCTTGGGGCAGTCAGCCTTAGCAGGGTAGTGGCCGAAGCTCAGGCGGTCATCGCCCTGGCGACACTGGTCCAGTCTGCTCTCTGACCCGTTGCAGTTCAGCTTGTCCAGCCAGCGGATGTCGTACTGGCTGCAAAAAAAGTCCCAGCAGAATTAATGAACCACACGCTGTAAGGTGTGTGTGTGTGTGTGTGTGTGTGTTGTGTGTTGTGTGTTGTTGTGTGTTGTGTGTGTGTGTGTGTGTGTGTGTGTGTGTGTGTGTGTGTGTGTTGCCACTTGGCAAGATCCAATGGCCCTCATCCAATCTCCTCTACTGGCTTTACAGCACATATAAAAGATCTTGGCTATGGTAAGCTTGGAGAAAATCTCACAGCAGAACTTAAGCAAAATGAACTTTAAAAATACCTATTAAAATCCTGGCTATGATAAACTAAGAACAAACAAACTGCAATGCAAAACTTTTAATCCTTAAAAGAACCTTACAGTACCTGTTAGGATCTTTGCTATGGTAATCTTAGAAAAAAATCGCACAGCAGAACTTACTGCATTGCAGAACTTTTGACCATAAAAAAAAGCTTTACAGTACCTGTTAGGATCTTTGCTATGGTAAGCGAATCCTGTCAAAAAGCCGGCTTCTTTACACAGGACCTGTGCGTCAGCGTCGTCATAGTCGTTGGCGCAGATGTAACCGTTGTGGTCAAAGTACTTCACCATGACAAAGCCGTGGTCCCCGTTCTCCAATTTCACGAGGTAGGCTGTAAACAGACGTGGACATTTATAGTTAGTTTGCATTTTATTGTTGTCGTCCGCTCGACTAAGTGAAAGAAACCAAAGTTTTTTCCTCCTTTACGCCGGGGATATATTTTCTGCCGTCAGCGCCTGGGCTTTATCACAGTTCTTGATTCAACCATTGACGCTGGAGGCAACAGCAAAGTGAGAGGCTCTATGATCAGTGACTTTCTTTCCCACTCATGGAATTCCACTTTACAGCTTAGTCTTTAGTGATCGACTATGACTCTCTGACTAGGAGGCTTGACTTGCACAGTTCTTATGTGCTACAGCCCTGGGGCCTGGTTGGCCTTTGGAGAACATCTCCAACGCTGACTGTCTGTATGCCCTCTTGGCCGAGAGAGTGGGGGTGTGCTGTGGGAAAAGCATCTCCACTATAATCAAATTTCTGCCCAATTTCCGAAACAGCAGCTGCCTCCTCTGCTGTTTTGGAGGTCATCGTCGAACACGACGGACATACGTATTTGTTTAAACAGAAGGTGTCACCATTTTTTAGAAACCAACAAACAACAACGCAACATCGACATAATTTTGACAGGACGTCAAGTAAGCTTAGCACATTTTGGGCATATTCAAAAAAGCAAAATTGAATATTCCTTTTCCCCCTTCGTCGTGAGGTTTACTCAATGAATAATAATAAAAAAGGATAGTTTAGTTGTGCCTTCTCACAGTCACACACACACACATGCATGTCTGCACGCAAGCACACACATACACCCAGGCATACACGTTCGTAAGCATGTATGCATGCGCAAAATCGCATATAGATACTAAAAAAAAAAAACCCCCAACAAAACCAAACCAAAAACCCCCCCTCACATCACAAATCCACTTACCTCCCCCACACACAAGATCTCGCTATCTCGCTCCACCCATCCCCCCCCCCCCTCCACATACACACACACACACACACACACACACACACACACACACACACACACACACACACACACACACACACACACACACACACACACATCTACACCTACCAGAACTCTCAGCCTTGGCGCAGACGGCAGAGGCATAGGAAGAAGCACAGGCACGGGAATTCACAGTCATCGAGCAGTCCAAGAACTTGCTCTCCGAACCCGAACACGAGACCTCCGTGACCGCGATGTCGCGGGTCTGGTGGCCGAAAGCGCCGGCGTACAGCGCCTTTCCGGCAGTATAGCCCAGCTCTCGGCACACGACAGCGGCTGCCTTATCGTCGAAGCTGGCGGCACAGACGTGGTGGTAAGCGTCGCCGATCAGCATCTGAACAACGCCCATGCTGTCGTTGCTGAGTTTGACTGGTCGGGGAGAAGAAAAAAAAATGTTATCAAAACAACAACATCAACAACAACCACGATAAGAAAGACACAAGATAAATACTCGTTTATCTTTTTGTCTCCCCCCTCTCTCTCTCTTTTTAAAATAAATTAATTTGAATCTCTCTCTCTCTCTCTCTCTCTCTCTCTCTCTCTCTCTCTCTCCAATTTATAGGTTCACACGATGTCAAACCTTATCTAAAGCTTGATATGGACATACATTTGAAAAGAGTTATGTCTAAGTTTAGACTTGGTGTATCAGACATAAATGTTCATAAATTTAGATATATAGAACATGATGATGATGACCTCAGGTTGCTATGCCCATTACACACACGCAAACAGTGGAAGATGAAGTTCGTTTTGTGCTGTGCTGTCCAGTATTAGAAGATGTTAGACAGAATTACATTCCGGTAAAGTATAGTAGACAGCCTAATTTATTTAGATTCTGTCTACTCATGGCATCTAGCCACCCTGAGATTGTGCGCAGCCTTGCTTTATATTTGTGTAAAGCCTTTAGAATAAGAGATATCTTGGTTTCTTAAGTCATATTTTTTGGAACTGTTTTTTATTGTGGTAGTTGTGGGTATACAATAACATTTTGGTTTTTAGTGTTACTTATTTTTCTCACTAAAATTTTTAACTAAGCAGTTTGGCAACCCCCTTCATGTATGGGTCAATGGCCTTTTTGTGAATAAATCTTTCGAGTTCGAGTTCTCTATCTCGGTTGCTCAATCTGACAAGTTCGGAATAAATTTGGACAATTCATAACAAGAAGAAACCTGCAACAAGATTAAATACTTACTTTTTTCTTTAGATATAGACTTCTAACGATCGTGAAAAAGCGTAAACTTAAATGGTATGGGCATGTCACAAGATCCAAAGGACTTGCAAAGACAGTTTTACAAGGCACTGTCCAAGGAGGAAGAAGAAGAGGCAGACCAAGGAAGAGCTGGGAGGATAACATCAGCGAATGGACAGGCCTAGAACTCAACAAAACCCTGAGAAAGGCAGAACAGAGAGAGGAATGGAGGGAACTGGTTGTTGAGTCTTTGAGGGTGCCTCCACGGTCGTCAGACTACGGGACAGATAGATAGATAGATAGACTCATATATGCTGTAGTTACTCAAACATGACTAAAATAAAACATGACTCGAAGAAAAAGCCTACAAGACTCAATGCACGCACACAAGCTCGCACACACCCAGACACCTTGGCATTCCTACTTTCAATGAGCCACATCCTCCCCCTCTACACACACACAACCCCCCCCCCCCCCCCCCCCCCCCTGCCACTCTCTCCGTCTCTTTCCATTTTTCTGTTATCGTCTGGTATCACTTTATTAATTTTAGAAAGATAGAGGGATATACAAATTGAAAACTACTACTACTACTACCCACAGACCCCCCCCCCCCCCCTCCCACAAAAAAACCCAACCCAAAAAACACCACAACCCAACCCAACCAAACAAAAAACCAACAACAACAAACAACCAAACCCAACAACAACACCAAATAAAACAAAACAAACCACATCCACCCCCTTTCCTCCAACCATCCACCGTACCTCACCCCCCAACCAACCCCCCCCAACCAACCCCCCCCCCCCCCACCAACCCCCCCCTCACCAAGCCCCCCCCCCCCACCAACCCCCCCCACCAACTCCCACCCCACCCCCACACTCACCAGAAGGGAAGCACACGACACCGGCATCTCGGCGATGGCTGCGGCAGCTGTCCGAGGCGACCACGGTCCAGCCCGCGTTGGGACAGGTCAGCACGTTGGCCGCGACCCTTTCCTTGGGCGCCTCGCACCTCACCTCACTCAGGTACACGGGCCCGGAGCCCGCGCCGAAGCCGGACCCGTCGGGGACGTCCCCGTCGGCGTAGCCCAGCTGCCTGCAGAGGTGGCTAGCGGCGTGGGAGTTCCAGCCGCTGTCGCAGATGGTGCCGTTGACGCCGTCGTATTGCAGTTGAACCCGTCCCTCCTGTTTGTTGGCGCCGCCTGCCAGGCTGAGTTTGGGAGCTGCGGACAGGGCAGGGGGAGAGTTTTTGTCCTTGGTGTGATAGTAGGAGGAGGGAGGAGGAGCGTTAGTGTGTGTTTGTTTGTTTGTTTGTTTATCTATCTCTCTATCTATGTATCTATGTATCTATGTGTGTGTGTGTGTGTGTGTGTGTGTGTGTGTGTGTGTGTGTGGTGTGGTGAGAGAGAGAGAGAGAGAGAGAGAGAGAGAGAGAGAGAGAGAGAGAGAGAGAGAGAGAGAGAGAGAGATTTTTTGGAAGTAAAGCTATGCTTGATTGTAAAAAGATCAATGAAAATAAACATAGCGACATCACGTGTATATATATATATATATATATATATATATATATATATATATATATATATATATATATAATATATACACACACACACACACTATCTCTCTTTCTTTCATGATATATCCCTGATAAGGGTGGGGACTGGATGTAAAAAAAAAAGCACAAGTGCTTATTCATCCTCGAAATAAAAGAATTAGATTGATTGATCTCTTACTCTCCATGCCTTCCCCCCCCCACCCCCCCCTCTCTCTCCTCCTTCCTTCCTACCTTTCCTTCTCTCTCTACCTCTCTCGAGTTAAGTATTACGATATATCCCTACTACGGGCGGGGACTGGATGTAAAAAAAAAGCACACGAGTGCTTTATTCATTATCCTCGAAATAAAAGAATTAATCATTCTCTCTTCCCTCCCTCTGTCTGTCTTTCTCCTTCGTACCTGATTTGCTGTAGCACAGCAGCAGACTGAGTCTCAGCATTCCTATTACGATATATCCCTACGAGCGAAGACTGGATGTAAAAAAAAACAACCGCACACGAGTGCTTTATTCATTATCCTCGAAATAAAAGAACTTGTCACTCTCTCTTCCCTCCCCATCCCCTCTCTCTCTCCTTCCTACCTGATTTGCTGTAGCACAGCACAGCGGCAGACTGAGTCTCAGCATTCCTACAGCCGGCATCCACCGTCGTGTTCCGAGAGCAGCTGTCCATTCCCGAGGCTCCGGGAGGGCAGCGCACTTCGCCCAGCCACATCAGCTGCGTGGGCTGGGCGCGGTTAGCCGCCACGCCGAAGGCGACCCCGCCCTTGTAGCCCTTTTGGCGGCAGAGGGTGTCGGCGGCCGTGTCGGTCCAGCCGTCCTTGCACACGCTGCCTCGAATGCCTTGGTGTTGGACGATCACCTCGCCGTGGAAGCCGTTCCCAATGCTCCAACTCCAGTCTGGGTTGGGTATGGGTGGGCACGGGGCATAAACACACACACACACACACACACACACACACACACACACACACACACACACACACACACACACACACACACAGAGTTTGACTCGTGGGGGGGAAAAAAATCATACTTTCAGAAAGCCTATTCCTCTCCTTGTCGTGTGCCGATGAATGGGTTTCGGTAAAGCTTTTTTTTGGGGGGTGGTGGTGGTCTGTTGAGTAAATTCTCTCTCTCTCTCTCTCTCTCTCTCTCTCTCTCTCTCTCTCCTCTCTCTCTCGGCTAGAGTTCCGAGGTTCACCATGGTGAAATTTTCCATATGATCGGCACACGACCGCCAAAAGGAGGGGAAAATAGGCTTTCTGAAGATAATGATTTTTTTCCCCCCGCGAGTCAAACTCTGTGTGTGTGTGTGTGTGTTGTGTGTGTGTGTGTGTTGTGTGTGTGTGTGTGTGTAATGTGCGCAAGTATGTGGGTGCGTGTGTGCATGTGCATTTACATATCTCTCTACGTTCTACCTTGAATGATCAAACACAATATGCTATCCTATCTCTACGTTCTACCTTGAAGATGCAAACACAAATAGCATCCCTACTCTACTTCTACTTGAAGTGATGCAAACACAAAATCTATCCCTATCTCTAACGATTTACTCTTGAGTGATCAAACAAATATGCTTCACCTATCTCACGTTCTACCTTGAAGTGTGCCAAGAATGCTTTCGGTAAGCTTTTTTTGGAGGGTGATGCAAACAGATATAATCCTATCTCCTCGTTCTACCTAATGATCAAACACTCTCTATCTCCTATCCTACGTTCCTGAAGTTAAAAACACATGTAATTTCCCTATTCGCACGCACCGAAAGGAGAAATGCTTCAAGATATGATTTTTTTTCCCCCTGAGTGTCAAACAAGTGTGTGCTTGTGTTGTGTCTACTGTTCTGTACCTTGAAGTGTGCGATATGTGTCCTCTCTACGTTTGTGTGTTGAAGTGTGCAAAGCACAAGATATGTGGGTGCGTGTGTGCATGTGCATTTGTACATATCTCTCTACGTTCTACCTTGAAGTGATGCAAACACAAGATATGCTATCCCTATCTCTACGTTCTACCTTGAAGTGATGCAAACACAAGATATGCTATCCCTATCTCTACGTTCTACCTTGAAGTGATGCAAACACAAGATATGCTATCCCTATCTCTACGTTCTACCTTGAAGTGATGCAAACACAAGATATGCTATCCCTATCTCTACGTTCTACCTTGAAGTGATGCAAACACAAGATATGCTATCCCTATCTCTACGTTCTACCTTGAAGTGATGCAAACACAAGATATGCTATTCCTATATCTACGTTCTACCTTGAAGTGATGCAAACACAAGATATGCTATCCCTATCTCTACGTTCTACCTTGAAGTGATGCAAACACAAGATATGCTATCCCTATCTCTACGTTCTACCTTGAAGTGATGCAAACACAAGATATGCTATCCCTATCTCTACGTTCTACCTTGAAGTGATGCAAACACAAGATATGCTATCCCTATCTCTACGTTCTACCTTGAAGTGATGCAAACACAAGATATGCTATCCCTATCTCTACGTTCTACCTTGAAGTGATGCAAACACAAGATATGCTATCCCTATCTCTACGTTCTACCTTGAAGTGATGCTAGCTAACACAAGATATGCTATTCCTATTTCCCTCCCCCAAAACACACAATTCCCCCCCCCTCCCCCCAAAGTCGGAACGCGGCCATTTTAACGGTAGACAAACGGTCGCATACACACACAATCTCCCCTAGCCCAGGCAGACCCCCCCCATCCCCCACCCCCCTCCCCACCTATTTATTAACTACCCTCATCCCCCTTTACATCCTAACCCCCATCCTTAAACCCCTCCCCCCCTGCACCTCTCAACCACCCTGCCCAAATACCCCCCCACCCCAAACAAAACCCAGCATAAAAACACCAAACAACCCCCCAAACAAAACCCCCCAAACCTAAAAACAAAAACCCCAACAAACCTAAAAAAGTCAACCCCCCAACCCCCCCCAACCCAAAACAAACCAAACCCAACAAAAAACAGCAAGAACCCCCCCACCCCAAAAGAAAACCCCCAAACAACAACAAAAAACCAAACTCAACCCAACAAAAAACAACAAAACCACCCCCCCCACCCCCAAAAAGAAAAAAAACCAAAACCAACAAAAAAACAAACCCAATCCAACAAAAAAACAACAAGACCCCCCCAAAAAAAACAACAAACCACCAACAAAACCCCACCAACAACAAAACCCACCCAAACGACACACAAAAAAACCAACAACACCCTTTACCATTATCACCGCCACTGTTGTAACAGAGCAACCCCGCCGCCTGAGGACAGAAGAGCCGGCTGTGCGTGCAGTTGGCCAGCCTGGCCTCGCTCCCCTGGCACAACACGGAGTGGCCGCTGCGGCCGTAGACGACCACGGGGTCCAAGACCGCGGCATGCGAGAACCCCATCTCCTTGCAGGCGACCTTGGAGGTCTCGGCGCTGACGCCGCTGCAGACGTACCTCCAGCCGTCCTGGACAGTGGTCATCATCTGCAGGGTCCCGCTCAGGGTCAGGTTGGTGCTCTGGCCACCGGTCAGTTTGGCTGGGGAGGAGGAAAGGGGCAGAAAAAGACAGGCGGTGTTTTTTTGTTATGGTGTTGTTGTTGTTGGGGTTGGGGGCTGATGAGTGTTGTATTTGCGCTGTTTCTGTTGTGAACCGTGTGAAGATGTCTGATGGTGATTTGGAGGTAGTTGATTTTGTTCTTATTTATTTATTCTTTTATATCGAGGATAATGGAATAAGCACTCATGTGCTTTTTTTAAATTTTTACATCGTGTCCCCGTGTGTATGCGGTTTTGTCAATTTTGTCATCTGTTCCCACC
>CM054153.1:14401072-14406072 GCA_028751875.1 Rapana venosa
TCATCTGGTACACACACACACACAGGCACACACACACGCAGGCATGCATGCACACACACACGCGCGCAGGCACACACACACACAGGCACACACACAACACACCTAATATCACCTTGAGTGAACAGACGTTAAATTAAAGAAAGAAACACACACACACACCTAATATCACCTTGAGTCAACAGACGTTAAATTAAAGAAAGAAACACACACACAAACAACACACACACACACACACACACACACACACACACACACACACACACACACACACAGTGAGACAGACATACTCATGCACACGCATTCACACGCGTGCGCACACACACATGTATGTATATATGTGTGTGTACGTGCATGTATGTATTATGTATGTACACACGCACACACACATAGAGATGACAGAAATTACAAAACCGCATACACACGGGGACTGGATGTAAAAAAGCACATAAGCGCTTATTCCATTATCCTCGATATAAAAGAATAAAAAGGAATAAAAAAGAAAAAAAAGAAAAAAAGAACACACACATACACACACACACACACACACACACACCCCCGTCTAATATCACAACTGTGAAAAGACGTTAAATGAATTTGAACACACACACACACACACACACACACACACACACCACGACGACAACTCTGACAATTCCCAAACAACAATACTAACAAAACAACAACAACGACAACACTAATACAAGACAAGGACGACAAACAAAGAGAACAAGAAGAATACAGTCTACAAGGCACCCACTTTGAATAATCTTGGAGTCTAACGATTAAAGTCTGAGTCTTCTTCCTTATGTCACGCTCAGACAGCAACTATTGTTGTCTGATACGAGAGAATGATCTTTGAATCAAAGAATACAGTCTACAAAGCACCCACTCTGAATGATCTTGGAGTCAAACGACGCAGTCTACAAACTACCTACTCTGAATAAAGATCTATTTAAACCAAACGATACAGTCGACAAACTACCCACTCTGAATAATGATCTATTTAAACCACACGACGCAGTCGACAAACTACCCATTCTGAATAAAGATCTATTTAAACCAAACGATACAGTCTACAAGCCACCCACTCTAAATAAAGATCTATTTAAACCACACGCTACAGTCTACAAACTACCCACTCTGAATAAATATCTGTCTAAACCAAACGACACAGTCTACAAGTCACCCACTCTGAATAAATATCTGTCTAAACCAAACGACACAGTCTACAAGTCACCCACTCTGAATAAAGATCTATTTAAATCACACGCTACAGTCTACAAGCCACCCACTCTGAATAAAGATCTATTTAAACCACACGCTACAGTCTACAAGCCACCCACTCTGAATAAAGATCTATTTAAACCAAACGATACAGTCTACAAACCAACCGACACAGTCTACAAACCAAACGACACAGTCTACAAACCAAACGACACAGTCCTACAAACCAAACGACAGAGTCCTACAAACCAAACGACAGAGTCCTACAAACCAAACGACAGAGTCCTACAAACCAAACGACAGAGTCCTACAAACCAAACGACAGAGTCCTACAAACCAAACGACAGAGTCCTACAAACCAAACGACAGAGTCCTACAAACCAAACGGCACAGTCTACAAACCAAACGACATAGTCTACAAACCAAACGACACAGTCTACAAACCAAACGACTTAGTCCTACAAACCAAACGAGACAGTCCACAAACCAAACGACACAGTTCTACAAACCAAAAGATACAGTCCTACAAACCAAAAGATACAGTCCTACAAACCAAACGACACAGTCCTACAAACCAACCGACACAGTCCTACAAACCAACCGACACAGTCCTACAAACCAACCGACACAGTCCTACAAACCAACCGACACAGTCCTACAAACCAACCGACAGAGTCTACAAACCAAACGGCACAGTCCTACAAACCCAAAGATACAGTCCTACAAACCAAACGACACAGTCCTACAAACCAAAAGATACAGTCCTACAAACCAAAAGATACAGTCCTACAAACCAAACGACACAGTCCTACAAACCAAACGGCACAGTCTACAAACCCAAAGATACAGTTCTACAAACCAAACGACACAGTCCTACAAACCAAAAGATACAGTCCTACAAACCAAAAGATACAGTCCTACAAACCAAACGACAGAGTCTACAAACCAAACGGCACAGTCTACAAACCAAACGGCACAGTCTACAAACCAAAAGATACAGTCTACAAACCAAACGACACAGTCTACAAACCAAACGACACAGTCCTACAAACCAAACGACACAGTCCTACAAACCAAACGACACAGTCTACAAACCAAACGGCACAGTCTACAAACCAAACGGCACAGTCTACAAACCAAACGGCACAGTCTACAAACCAAACGACACAGTCTACAAACCAAACGACACAGTCTACAAACCAAACGACACAGTCCTACAAACCAAACGACACAGTCCTACAAACCAAACGACACAGTCCTACAAACCAAACGACAGAGTCCTACAAACCAAACGGCACAGTCTACCAAGCCAGCACCCACTCTGAATGATCTTGGAGTTGAAGCAGGACACGGAGGCATAGTTGGCGGTGTGGGAGAGGCAGGAGCCGCGGTCCGTGCTGTTGAAGGGGCACTGCCACACCTGGCTCTCGTTGCCCAGGCACTGCAGACCGCTCAGCTCATCGGCCACGTAGCTGTAAGACCTGCCCATGGGCCCGTACAGCCCCGGAGGTAAGGCCAAGCCCTGCATACACACATGCAGACACACACACGCACGCACACACGCACGCACGCGCACGCATGCAGACACACACACACACACGCAGGCACGCAGGCACACACACACGTACACACACACACAGCTCATTTCAGATACTGTTTTACATAGGGGGGAGGTATAACTCAACGGTCAGACCACTCGCTTTCCCCAAGCTAAGGTGATCAAGCAGCCTTGAGCGTGGTTACCAAGTGGATGGGTGACCGTTTGTGTGCTTTGGCTTCAGTACAGTCCCCCCCAGTTGTAAATGGATACCTGCCCTCTTTAGGGACAGGGAAGGTAAAGCAGCGAGGGAAGAGGAGATAAGCGCCAGCCTCAAGTGCTGGCCTCGGAGAAGCTGAGGTCTCTGACAACTCGCTCCCCAACACCACATAGGCTATGGAAACGCCTTTACCGTTTCACCTTTGTTATGTTCATTTTTGCTGGGTACCGTTTTTTTGTTATTGCTGCCAGTCAGTTTCCTTATTGATCTGATTTTGTTGATGCCAGATTTAAATTGACAATTTAGTAATAATTTTTGTTTTCTTTTCGCCGATAGTACTCTCTCTCAATTTATTTTACGTGTATTTAAAATTACTGATTTGAATATTAATGATAGTACCTTCTCAGGGAAAGGGCCAGATGAAGAAAGCATGCTAATATTTATTTGTAATTCTTGGTAATAAAGAATATCAATCAATCATTCTGTTTCTCGCTCACACACACACACACACACACCCACACACACACACACACACACACACAGGTACACACACACACACACGTACACACACACATGTACACACACACACACACTGTCCTTCCGAGTCCAAAGATCTGAATACACAACAGAATACAGTTACACTACACAACACTACACCATACTATACTACAACACAACACAAAAAACAACAACACTGCACTACAAGACAAAACACAACATTTTCCCCCCAAAACCTAACACCCCCATCCCCCCGCCCCCACCAAAATCGATCAAAGAAAGACAAACCCCCTCTGTCACAACCCGTCTCTCACGCACAGCCTACTCACATCAGCAAAGCCAACTTGTTTGCAGACGACTTTGGCGTCGACATCGTTGAAGGTGGAGGAACAAATCTTCCCCATCTCTCTGTGCGTGTCTTTGCTGTATACCACCACCACACCGCTTCGGTGATTCGCCCCGTACCGCAGGTCCACTGGCCAACATACAACATACATACAACACACATACATACAACAACAACAACAGCTCTTAGAATAGAATTGTTATTGTCGCGTTAAGAGAGAGAGAGAGAGAGAGAGGGGAGGGGAGGAGGGAGAGGGGAGAGAGGGAGAGAGGAGAGGGAGAGAGAGAGAGGGAGAGAGAGAGGGGAGAGAGAGAGAGAGAGGGAGAGGGAGAGGAAGAGAGAGGGGGAGGGAGGAGAGGAGAGAGAGAGAGAGGGGGGGGGAGGGGAGGAGAGGAGAGAGGAGAGAGGGGGAGAGAGGGAGGGAGAGAGAGAGAGGGGGAGGGGAGAGGAGAGAGAGGGAGGAGGGGGGAGGGGGAGAGAGGTAGAGAGAGAGAGAGAGGGGGGAGGGAAGGGAGAAGAGAGGGGGAGGAGGAGGGGGAGAGGAGAGGGGGGAGGGACGAGCGTAGAGAGAGAGAGGGGATGGAGGAGAGAGGGAGAGAGAGGGGGGGGAGAGAGGGGGGGGGAGGAGGTTGGGGGGGAGCCGGCTGTGGGTTCGGGGGGGGGCGTTCTGTGCGGGGGCGCTCGGGTGGTGTGGGTGTTGGAGGTGCCTGCTTCTCGCCCTCTTTTTGGGTTTTGGTGATGTTTTGTTTTCAATCCCAATCCCCAAATCAAAATCTTTTAATTTGAGGATAATGAATAACACCCATGTTCTTCTTTATATGCCAACCCCGGCCTGGGATACATCAATAATTATGCTAAAAAAATAACCCAAAACCCAAACACTCACACAATAAAAAAAACCAACAAAAAACAAAGCAAACAACCACAACAAAAAAGAACAAAGACCCATCCACAATATAAAGGATAATAAAACGATTATAGTATCCTTTTGTCAAACAGGAAAATAAACGTCAACTAATTCATTAGACTTTTTTTTTTATATAGGAAAAGCAGTAGCGATAGTAAAGCACACGAAAACAGATGTCATAACATTCAAAACAAAAGGAGCGAGAGAGAGAGGAGAGAGAGAGAGAGAGAGAGAGAGAGAGAGAGAGAGGAGAAGAGAGGGAGAGAGA
>CM054153.1:14408572-14413572 GCA_028751875.1 Rapana venosa
TGACAACAACCACCTTCACCCCCCCCCCCACACCATGACAACAACCACCTTCACCCCCCCCCCCCACACCATGACAACAACCACCTTCACCCCCCCCCCCACACCATGACAACAACCACCTTCACCCCCCCCGCCACACCATGACAACAACCACCTTCACCGCCCACACACCATGACAACAACCACCTTCCACCCCCCCGCCACACCATGACAACAACCACCTTCACCGCCCCACACCATGACAACAACCACCTTCACCCCCCCCCCCACCATGACAACAACCACCTTCACCCCCCCCCCCCCCCCCCCCACCATCACAACAACCACCTTCACCCCCCCCCCCCCCCCCCCCCCACCATCACAACAACCACCTTCACCCCCCCCCCCCCATCACAACAACCACCTTCACCCCCCCCCCCCCCCCCCCCCCACCATCACAACAACCACCTTCACCCCCCCCCCCCCACCATCACAACAACCACCTTCACCCCCCCCCCCCCCCACCATCACAACAACCACCTTCACCCCCCCCTCACCACACACAACAACCACCTTCACCCCCCCCCCCCCCCACCATCACAACAACCACCTTCACCCCCCCCCCCCCCACCTCACAACAACCACCTTCACCCCCCCACCATCACAACAACCACCTTCACCCCCCCCCCCCACACCATAACAACAACCACCTTCACCACCCCTCCACACATCACATCCATCACACCCCCACCCCCACATCACAACCCCCCACCCCCCCCACAACCAAAACAACCACCTACCCTCCACCAACCCCTCCACACATCACATCACAAACCACCTTCACCACCCATCCCACCCACACCATCACAACAACCACCTTCACCCCCCATCCCACCCCCCCATCACAACAACCACCACCACCCCAACAACCCCACCTTCACACCCACAACACCATCACCCCCCCCCCCCCCCCCCCCCCATCACAAACCACCACCACCACCCCAACAACCACCTTCACACCCACACACCATCACCCCCCCCCCCATCACAACAACCACCTTCACCCCCCCCCCCTATCCCCCCCCACCCCCCCACCCCCCCCCCCCCTCACCCCCCCCCCAACCTCACTCCAACCCCCCCAAAACCTTTGTGATAACAGATGAGGTAGGCGCTCAGCCTGCACCTGGCCACGTCAGGGGGCCCCCACAGGGGAACGGCGCAGTCCTTCAGCGACGTCTCGTTGCCCGCGCACGCGACGGAGCCGATCCACACGGGCCTGTGGGCCGCCACGGAGCGCCTCCTGCTCCACGAGCCATCGCCGTTCGCCGAGTCCGCCGTCTGGAAGCCGAACGCGACGCCGCCGGAGAAGCCCATGGTGCGGCAGGCGACGTCCGACTCGTTTCGCGAGAGGCGGTCCGGGCACACGTCCCCCCAGAAGCCCTCGTGGCGCACCTGCAGGCGACCCCAACCGTCGGTCGTGGTCTCCACCCCTCCGTGGGTCAGCCGCGCTTTGAAGGCTGGGTATACAGGTAGAGGGGGAATATAGTTTTTGATGGGGTGGTTGTTTTTAAAAAAAAAAAAAAAGTTTGTTTGTTTGTTTGTTGGAAACCTTGAAAAAGGTCTCCTTTAAGTCGAGTAACCACCCCCACCTGTACTAAATACAAACAAACAAGAAAACCTCCCCCAAAAACTTCATTTCTCTAGGGCCAGCATATTGAGGGCGGTGCCCATCTCCTCTCCCTCGCTGCTTTACCTTCCCTGACCCTAAAGAGGACAGGTACCCATTTACAGCTGGGTGAACTGGGGGAACTGTACTGAAGCCAAGGCGCGCAAACGGTCACCCATCCAACTGGTAACCACGCTCGACGCTGCTTAACTTGGCTGGGGGGAAAGCGAGTGCTCCGACCACTGAGCTATCCCGTCCCCTGGGGGGGTGGTGGGGATCCATATTCCTGTGAAAAAGGACCTTGAGGTTGAGCAGGGGAGAAAAAACAGCTTAAAGGTTTAGGCCCTGAGAAAAAAACACCATGTGCAGTCCCGAGGAAAACTATCTGTAAGCTGATTAGGGACAAAAATGGAAGTTGTCACAGCCCTGAGACACACTCGCTGTAAGCTTCTCCAGCATTTACTGTCCCCTTCTCCTCACAACTTATACTCTCCTTTTCCCTGTCAAAACTTACTCTTCTCCCATTTTTCTCCGTTGCTTACTCTTCTGGTCTCCCCGTTATTTACTTTTCCTGTCACCTCACCACTCACTTTTCTTGTGACCTCACCACTCACTTTTCTTGTGACCTCACCACTCACTTTTCTTGTGACCTCACCACTCACTTTTCTTGTGACCTCACCACTTACTTTTCCTGTCACCTCACCACTTACTTTTCCTGTCACCTCACCACTCACTTTTCCTGTCTCTTACTTTTCCTGTCACCTAACCACTCACTTTTCCTGTCACTTGCTTTTCCTGTCACCTCACCACTTACTTTTCCTGTCACTCACTTTTCCTGTCACTTCACCACTTACTTTTCCTGTCACTTGCTTTTCCTGTCACCTCACTACTTACTTTTCCTGTCACCTCACCACTATTTTTCCTGTCACCTCACCACTTACTTTTCCTGTCACCTCACTACTTACTTTTCCTGTCACCTCACCACTTGCTTTTCCTGTCACCTCACCACTTTTCCTGTCACCTCACCACTCACTTTTCCTGTCACTAAGTTTTCCTGTCACCTCACTACTCACTTTTCTTGTCACTTGCTTTTCCTGTCACATCACCACCCACTTTTCCTGTCACTTGCTTTTCCTGTCACCTCACCACTTAGTTTTCCTGTCACTTAGTTTTCTGGTCAGTCACTTGCTTTTCCTGTCACCTCACCACTCACTTTTCCTGTCACTAAGTTTTCCTTTCACCTCACTACTTACTTTTCCTATCACTTGCTTTTCCTGTCACCTCATCACTCACTTTTCCTGTCACTTAGTTTTCCTGTCACCTCACCACTCACTTTTCCTGTCACTTGCTTTTCCTGTCACACCTCACCACTCACTTTCCTGTCCCCCTCACCACTCACTTTTCCTCTCACCTCACCACTTACGTTTCCTGTCACCTCACCACTTACTTTTCCTGTCACCCTCACCACTCACTTTTCCTGTCACTTTGCTTTTCCTGTCACCTCACCACTCACTTTTCCTGTCACTTGCTTTTCCTGTCACCTCACCACTTACTTTTCCTGTAACTTACTTTTCCTGTCACTCACTTTCCTGTCATCTCACCACTTAGTTTTCCTGTCACTTAGTTTTCCTGTCACCTCACCACTTTCTTTTCCAGTCACTTAGTTTTACTGTCACCTCACCACTTACTTTTCCTGTCACCCTCACCACTCACTTTTCCTGTCACCTCACCACTTACTTTTCCTGTCACCTCACCACTTACTTTTCCTGTCACCTCACCACTTACTTTTCCTGTCACTTACTTTTCCCTGTCACCTCACAACTTGCTTTTCCTGTCACCTCACCACTTGCTTTTCCTGTCACTTCACTTTTCCTGTCACCTCACCACTTTGCTTTTCCTGTCACTCACTTTTCCTGTCCACCTCACCACTTGCTTTTCCTGTCACCTCACCACTCACTTTTCCTGTCACTTGCTTTTCCTGTCACCTCACCACTTACTTTTCCTGTCACTCACTTTTCCTGTCACCTCACCACTTACTTTTCCTGTCACCTCACCACTTGCTTTTCCTGTCACTCACTTTTCCTGTCACCTCACCACTTACTTTTCCTGTCACTTGCTTTTCCTGTCACTTACTTTCCCTGTCACCTCACCACTTACTTTTCCTGTCACCTCATCACTTAGTTTTCCTGTCACCTCACCACTTACTTTTCCCGTCACCTTGCCACTTAAGTCTCCTACTTCATAATCTTCCTGCCATTAAATTTTACTCTTCCTTCCCCTTTCTTTCTCCCCCCGAAACTTGCAGGAAGCTCTTCCTGCCCCTTGCTCTTTCTTTCTCCCGCCACAACTTACTCTGCCTGCCATTCACTCGTTCTCTCTCCCCACCACTTGCTCTGCCCCTTCTCCCGCCAGTTGACACTTTCCTTTATTAAAACCTGGTCTCCCCTTCTCACCGGAACGTGCCCCCCCTTTCCTCCCCCAGGCCCTCCCCAGCAGCAGTGCACTGCACTCTTAACCCTGTCCACTGCACTCTTAACTGTCCAATGCACTCTTAACCGTGTCCAATGCACTCTTAACTGTGTCCTATGCACTCTTAACGGTCAAATGCACTCTTAACCGTGTCCAATGCACTCTTAGCCGTGTCCAATGCACTCTTAACTGTCCAATGCACTCTTAACTGTCCAATGCACTCTTAACCGTGTCCAATGCACTCTTAACTGTCCAATGCACTCTTAACCGTGTCCAATGCACACTTAACCGTGCCCATTAGCCGTGTCCAATGCACTCTTAGCCATGTCCAATGCACACTTACCCGTGTCCAATGCACTCTTATCTGTCCAATGTACTCTTAACTGTTCAATGCACACTTACCCGTGTCCAATGCACTCTTAACCGTGTCCAATGCACACTTACCCGTGTCCGATGCACTCTTAACTGTCCAATGCACACTTACCCGTGTCCAATGCACTCTTAGCCATGTCCAATGCACACTTACCCGTGTCCAATGCACTCTTAACTGTTCAATGCACACTTAGCTGTGTCCAATGCACACTGAGCCGTGTCCAATGCACACTGAGCCGTGTCCAATGCACACTTAGCCGTGTCCAATGCACACTTAGCCGTGTCCAATGCACACTTAGCCGTGTCCAATGCACACTTAACCGTGTCCAATGCACACTTAGCCTGTCCAATGCACACTTAGCCGTGTCCAATGCACACTTAGCCGTGTCCAATGCACACTTAGCCGTGTCCAATGCACACTTAGCCGTGTCCAATGCACACTTAGCCGTGTCCAATGCACTCTTAGCCGTGTCCAATGCACACTTAGCCGTGTCCAATGCACACTTACCCGAGT
>CM054153.1:14418572-14428572 GCA_028751875.1 Rapana venosa
ATCGGCAAAAAACCCCAACCAATCTACATGTGGTTTTATGTCAGTATGAAAGTGGCCTTTTCACGATAGAATTTTGCTATGAAACAACATTCTTGTTGCAACTTTCTTGTTGACAATGGCTCTTTAACGTACACTACCTTACACACAGGACCTCGAATTACCAGTACCCAGACCACCACTCAAGATCCGTTAGACAGGGGGGGGGGGGGGGGGGGGGGGGGGAGTTGGGGCTCGAACAGGAAGCGAACCTGCGTTTTCTCGCTTTCTAGATTGGTACCTTACTACGAGGGAGAGGAGATGGGCGCCGCCCTCAATATGCTGGCCCTAGAGAAGTGAGGTCTCTGACGCCTCGCTCCCCTACGACCTTATAGGTGATGGGACTCCTTTACCTTTACCTTTTACCTTACCAAGAGACCACCGATCCACCACAGCAGCACCCAGACCACCGCTCAAGGTCTAGTGGATGGAGGTAAGGGATGCGGTGGGGTGGGGGGGAGTTGGGGTTGATACGGGGAATGGACCCCGCGACTATTTCCCTTTCTTAGACGTGTGTGCTAGCTGTGCAGACTAGGGAGTCACCTACCTGGCGCATTGACACAGCGAACGGTGGTGTAGGCCCCATGGCACGTGGTCACCGGGGTGAGCCTGAAGTCGCACCCCCACCAGCAGCTTGTGTCCTTCATATAGCGCATCGACTGAGAGGGACTGGGAGTCGTGTTGCTCTCTTCTATCTGAATGATGATAAGAATGTCATCATCATTATCGTCATCATCATCGTCGTCGTCGTCAGCATCATCATCATCATCGTCATCATCATCATCACAGATTCCCAGGAATGATAGGCAAGACAGACGACAATAACATGAATGACAGCAATAAGAAAACAGCATAGCACCTCGGTAGTATAGCCGCAAACCGCCCCAAACACGCGCGCGCGCGCGCGCGCACGCACACACTATGCACTCTTACTCTCTGAAGCCAGCCGCCACGTGTAGTAGCGAGCACCTTAGGTTATGGGGCTGCTAGGTCGCAGATTCGAATCCCATAAAAGTCATAGGGGCTTTTTTGAAATCCGGCCGCTTCTACTCAGAGTGAGTTTACTATGGGCTCATTGGGAAGTCTGGGACCGCACAGACCAGCTTCATCCACTTTAGAGATGCGATTTTGAGAATATTGCTCAAAGTACCTAACACTGCGGGTATCTGTATCTCTCGAGCCCGGTTGACACCGGGATATAGTTATTATGATAGGAAGCGTAGGGTACAGCCCTGAGAAGTAAGTCTCAAAGCACATGCTCTTCTATAGCAGCATCGTCGCATGACCATCACCAATACTGATCATCATGCACTACAAGACAGTTATGTCCGACTCGGTGGCTCAGGCTGCCCTGGTCTTAGGGTGACATCAGTTTCGCCATACATCTTTGTGCGTGAGTTTACCATCAGAGCCTTCAGGGCTGGAGGTTCAAGGCAGAAAGTCTTTGCAGGGCGTTGTGGTGGTCTTACTTAGTCCGGGTCTGCGACTGAGCTTTTGCTGTCGCCAGTAATACAGGCTGCACACCGGTATTAAAAAAATCACTCTTTTCCTTCTGTTTTTCTGTGTGACTCTTTATATTCATACCGCACGTACTAAGGCATCCACAGAAATAAAAACCCACTTTTTGTGAAAGACTAGCCTCTGACTCAAAACTCATGTGATTTTGAACAAATCTGGTAGGTTTGAAAATTTTTATTTTTTCAGCAAACACTGTACCCCCTCAGTCCTTTGTATTCTGCTAGCTTCCTTACGGCAATATGCATGCGCGGGGTCAACTCTGTAGGAATACAGGCAAACCTCATTTGATGGTTATTTCCAACTTTCTTGTGACTACCTGGTATTGCTCGATGTCCTCAATCCAAAAAAAACAAAACTAGTGCACAGTCCATTTTTTTCATGCTTAAAAAAATCTGTGAAAATCACCAACATTTTTTCCCCCCACTCGCACTCTATAGAAGATACTACGTGACCCCCAAATTAATACCGGTGTGCGGCCTACGGGGGGAAGGAAAGGGGGGAGGGGGGGGGCTTAGTAGGCGGTGTCCTGTGATTGTCAGCTCAGAACAGGGCACCACGGAACACCAACGAACTGACTCAGCAGCATGTGAGAGCCACTCTGGCTGGCGGCCCTGTTGCAGCCTCCTGAGATTCGTCCTCGACAGGCTCCCTCCGGCCCTTGTGGACTTCTAACCCTGGGCGATTGATCCCACATAACGAATCTGGGTAGGGTTGGGATGGAGAGAGACTTGCATGCTATGAGCATGCAGGGTGGGAACAGCGGCGGGACGACAGGAACACCACAGAACACAGCAACGACACACTAGTAACAACAACACCACCAAACCCCTCACTCTCCCACTGTCCCGCTACATCAATGCCGGTAGCGCGCCATACCTCTCCGTACATGTAGCCCATCATCTGGCAGACGTGGTCAGCGTCCTCCTGGAACTCTAGGTCGGCGTTGCACACGGCACCCCAGGCCAGGTCGGCCAGTTTGGCCTCCAGCCGGCCCGTCTGGATCTTGCCCGCTGTGGCCCCGCCTGTCAGCCTCAGCATCAGCGCTGCAACAACAGTTTGCCTGTTGGTTCACTTCATCGTGGAGCTTTCCTTAATGAGCTGGACGTCCGACACAGTCGCGGTCACCGAGAATAATAATAATAATAATAAATAATAATAATAATAAATGGAACTTATATAGCGCTATATCTCGCAAAGACAAATCAAAGCGCATGTCCGAATGAACTAAATATGCGCTTATTTTTTTCTCTTCCTCGCATGTCGGCATCACTGAACACTCACACACACACCCCACGCGCGCGTGTACACACACACACACACACACACACGTATGCACACACACACGTATGCACACACACGCGCGCGCGCGCACGCACACATGCTACACCAAGTCTCCCCCTAAAAACACTTTCCCCCAAAACTTGCCCCTCCCCAATCCAACACACACACACATACACACACGTACGCACGCACGCACACACACGCGCACGCACGCACACACACACGCCTACACCGACAAGTCTCCCCCCAAAACACTTCCCCCCCAAAACTCAGCCCCTCCCCAATCCAACACACACACAAACACATACACGCGCACGCACGCACGCACCCACACACTCTCTCTCTCTTTCTCTCTCTCTTTCTCCCTCTCTCTCTTTCTCTCTCTCTCACCATCTTCCACTTTGCTCTCTCTCTCTCTCTCACTCTCTCCCTCTCTCTCTCTCTTTCTCTCTCTCCCCCCCTCTCTCTCTCCCCCCTCTCTCTCTCTCCCCCCTCTCTCACCATCTTCCACTTTGTTGAAGCAGACGACGGCAGCAGCAGCGGAGCAGTCCCCGCTGCTTGAATAGTAGGAGCAGTTGCCCAGGTGGGTGTCTCCCCTGGCGCAGAAGAAGATACTCTGGTACATAGGACTGCTGCCATTCCCATAGTACCGCGAGTCCACCGTCTGTTGCCAACCAAAAAAGAAGAAAGAAAGAATAATAATAATAATAATAATAATAATAATAATAAAAGGAACTTATAATAGCGCTATATCTTGCAAAGACAAATCAAAGCGCAATGCATTCGACCTAATCTTACACAGTCATACAACCAATGACAAATAATCAATAGTTTAAACAAACAGATAGTACAAACATGGTAGCTGCAGACCAAATCTATGAAATAAAATTGCAATAGTCAAATGCTTTTCAAAAGCACACACACACACACACACACACACACACACACACACACACACACACACACACACACACACACAGGTCATATATACTTTAGCAGGGTGATAGGACATGGGTTAGTGAAGGGTGGGATAGTTCTGATATGAGACAGGAGGGGGGAAATCTTAGGTTTGAAATAAATATGTCTTGAGGCTTGATTTTAAAGTGTCATAGCTAGGCTTCTGGCGAAGAGAGAGAGGGAGCTCATTCCAGGTCGATGGACCCGAAATAGAGAAAGAGCGGCGGCCAACAGTAGATTGGTTGAATCTAGGTATTCGTAGGCACAAGGTATCTTTTAAAAAATCAACCAAAAAACAACTAGAAACGATAGTGATGTAGTTGTTCCGCATGAGTACATTGTACACAACCCTATGTTTTGAAAAATATTAAAATAAAAAAACAAAACAAAAACAAACACACATGCGCGCGCGCACACACACATGCACATACAACCAAAGGGGAAAAAACAGTACAAATGACAGTACACGAAAAGTCATTTGCCAACCCCCCTCCCATTCCCCCTCCCCCCAACAAAACAAAAACACAAACAAAAAAGAACACACCCCCCCTCCAAGAAAAAAACCTGTCCAGAGAAACTAAAAAGGTGAAGGTAAAATAAAATAACGTAAAATAAAACATCCACAATAAAATAAAGACCCAGACAATCAACCACGCAAACCCACGATCAAATAACAAACGGAAGTACAAACAAAAAGAAACCAACGAAACAATATAAACAAATCAGCCAACCATTCAGCCAGTCAAACTAGCAAGCAAGCAATCGACCAACGAATCAACCACCTTTATTTATTTATTCATTTTTAAAAAATTTATTCTTTTATATCGAGGATAATGAAATAAGCACTTATGTGCTTTTTACATCCAGTCCCCGTGTATGTGTGTAGTTTTTGTAAATTCTCTCATCTGTTCCCACCCACATACAATGGCCTACTCTTACGAAAAGCGGAACAGGATTTAACGTGCGCGCAAGCTGTTCTACGTGCGTTCCTACACGGGAACTCGGTTTACAGTCTCCTCCGAAGGACTTCTGGGGAGAGTGGAGTCTGCACTGATGTTAACTCCAGAGGAAAATATCCCCTTGAACAGTAAATCGAACTCGGGTCGTCAGATTGCGAGCGCAATGTTCTAACCACTAGGCTATCCCGTACCCAGCCACACAGTCAGAAAAAAGGACACTGACCAGGCCCCCTTGAAAGCCCAGCATGTGGCAGACGGCAACAGCCTGTTCTGTGGGGGTGCCACCTCTGCACAGTCCTTTCCATTGCCCGTTGTCCAGAATTTCTACCCTGCCTGTCAGGTACTTGTCCGTCTCCGTCCCGTTCTGAACTCGCACCTCTGAAACAAACCAAGACAGATGCAAATGTCGTTGTTGATGTTGTTGTTGATGTTGTTAAAGTTGATGTCTATCCACACTTCGTGGTATTAGAGAGACAAGTGTGTTGTGTATGGATGGAGTTGTCATGTTCTTCAAGATAGATCCAATCGTTGTTGTTGTTAATGTTGTTCAATTCAGAGTCTATCCACGCTGGGTGGTATTAGAGAGACAATAATTTGTATTGTAGTGTGTTGTGTCATGTTCTGCTGTGTGTAGTAAGTGGTGTAGTGTGGTGCTGTGTGGTAGTTAAGTGTACTCAAAACTACGCTCATGAGAAATTATGAGTGGCGTTTTGGAATTACACAATATCCATTAACAACACAGATTAAAAAAAAAAAAACAACCAATACGCATTTACTCGTATACGTTGACATCACTTGATGTCTCACACGCGAGCGCGCAAACACGCACACACAAACACACAGAGGCACGCACACAGACTCAGACACACGCGCGCGCGTTTCATGAAAAAAAAAATTGCTTTTTAAATGTTCCACCTAAAAAATTGACATCTGCCTTTGACTTCAACACTAAAAACGCAATCAGAAACTCTTAGTTTGTATTCTACTGCTTTTCCGCCTACCCCGCCCAATTTTCTGTAAATGTAACATGTTGTTCTAAACCCCGATCAGTACACCATTTATTGTTCAATCGTCCGATTCTTGTTGACAGGTGTAAAAGGAGAGGATTAGATATTCACGAACAAAATATACTTATGTCCAAGAAGTTTATATGATTCTCAGCTATTCATGATATCAGTTGCTGAAGTCATATGTTCTTCTCATGTAAGAGCTTTACTGTAATCCAGGTGTGGGATCTATCTATCTATCTATCTATCTAATCTAATATCTATCTATCTATCTATCTAATTATCTATCTATCTATCTATCTAATTATCTATTTATCTATCTAATCATATGTATGTATGTATGTGTGTATGTATGTATGTGTGTGTATGTACGTACGTAGGTATGTATGTATGTATGTATGTATGTATGTATACACACACACACACGCATATATATAATATATTAAATAAATAATATATATATATATAATATATATATCTAGATATATATCTAGCAAAAGAGCGAGAGAGAGAGAGAGAGAGAGAGAGAGAGAGAGAGAGAGAGAGAGAGAGATGGGGTGTATATACGTGTTTTCATGTATCCCCATATACTGAATAGACAAAAGTCCCCCCCCCCCCCCCCCCCCCCCACCAAACTTCCCCCCAATGTTCTCTCAACACCCCGCCCCCCCTCTATCAAAAAAAAAAGTTTAACAACAGCCTCTATTCCACGTTTTGTGTCACAAGGGCAGTGGCTGGTTATTCCTTGCAGAACTCACGAAGCGTGGACAAACTTAAGATATCATTGCGTAAATCTCGGTCACTTAACTTAACCTTGCGCGCACGCGCGTGCGTGCGTGCGTGTGTGTGTGCGTGCGTGCGTGTGTGTATGTGTGTGCGTGCGTGTGTGTGTGTGTGCGTGCGTGTGTGTGCGTGTGTGTGTGCGTGTGTGTGTGTGCGTGTGTGTGTGTGTGTTTTGTGCGACTTTTTTTTGTTGAAAGGGGATAGTTTTATGTTTTCTTTCTTTTTGTTTGGGGGGGGGGGGGGAAAGGGGGAGGTAAGTTTTCATAAGACATTTGCGTGTATGTGTAGAGGAGGGGGGGGGGGGGAGAAGAGAACGGGGGTGTTCGCTTTTTTTGAGGGGGGGGGGGGTGTGGGCAAGGAGAAGGGGTCTAATTTTCTTCTTCTCTTTCTTCACTGTGCAAATGCACGTGTGATACTTTGTGCTGTACACCTCTAACCCTTGTCCCTAAACAAGGACAATATCTTCTTTAATTCTTTGAAATGTATACACGCTCCCCCCCCCCCTCCCTTCCCTCCACACCCCTTCTCTGCCATGTTGCAAACTTTTTCATCGTTAATTCCTCATTTTTTTTTTTCTTCCTATGCGGTTCCATTCCGTTGCATTCACCTGAAAGCTTATTACGCAAGCACGTAAACGTAGACACGAAAGATAGAATACGCTCATGTAAAAACTGTCACACTGGTACGTATAAAGAGATGTTTATGTCGCCCCCCCCCCCCCCCCCCCCCCACCCCCCCCCCACCTGCTGATTAAAACCCTTTTCCTCCCATATCACGCAGCTGTCTAGGGGGTAAAGAAATGTAAGACGGTTATCCAAGATCTGGCACACAGCGTCTTCTATTCTAATCATATTACCCAAGCGTGCTTGCAACCCCCCCCCCCCCCCCCCCCCCCCTCTTGCATATCTCTCTATGTCTCTCGGGCTGGATATAAAAAAGCTTTTGTTACGCTTACTCTTCAACCCTCTATCAATAAAATGTGTTCATTGTCCCCCCCCCCCCCCCCCCTCCCCCTTCATCTCTCTGTGTACCTCTTGCCATACATGATTATACATGTATTATTTGTCCTTCGGATGAGACTCTAAACCGAGGTCCCGTGTGCGAACGCATGCAGAACATCTTGCGCACACGTTAAATCCTGTTCCGCTTTTCGAAAGAGTAGGCCATTGCGTGCCGGTGAGAACAGATGAGAAAATTTACAAAACCGCATACACACGGGGACAGGATGTAAAAAAGCACATGAGTGCTTATTCCATTATCCTCGATTTAAAAAAAAATCTGAGCGCTTTGATTTGTTGCTTTACAAGATTCAGTGCTATATAAATGCAATACATTATCATTATTATTTGCACACAGGACTTCGTCGCGTCTCAAGAATGAGCCATGAACTGCCAAAGGCCTGGTCAGTTATGGATGTAAGTGAAGTGCCAAGGCCTATCATTATTGAAAATGCTGTTAGGCTGTGAAACGTTGTGATCGCTTTCAGCCACGACAAGGTAAAAGAACAAGCAAAGCTGTTCCCATAACCTATGCCGTCGCTGGAAGGCAAGGTGTCAGAGATTCTCCAGGGGCCATCATATTGAGGGTGGCGCCCATCTCCTCTCCATTGCTGCTTTACCTTCCTTGACCTTAAAATGGGCAGGCAGGCTACCCATTGACATGTGGGTGAACTGGGCGACTGTACTGAAGCCAAGGGGCGCAAACGGTCACCCACCCACTTGGTAACCACGCTCAACGCTGCTTAACCTTAGACTGGGTAAAGCGCGTGCTGTGACCACTGAGCAATCCCGTCCCCATGACAAGGTCTTAGCATACAAACCTACACTCTTCTTTTACAGGAGAAACAAAACCTTCTGAAATCGAAATAGGGATTTCCATAACAATGGTGAAGTACTGGAGAACAGCAAATGGACGCAAGCTTCTCACCCAGCGTCTACATCCTGTCTCAGTGTGATTCCCCAGTTGTGATGGGACAAAGGTGCTTGTTCTGGGTGATCCCCCCGGGGGGGGGGGGGGGGGGGGGGGGGGGGGGTGTTAAGATGGGGAACGCCCAACGACAAAGAAGATAGCAGCAAAATATTTATTATTGCCACGTCCTGTAGGCTTTTATCCGCTTTGAGTGCATGTAAAGGACAGGTGTACCTACAGCCCTTACTGAAGAAAATAATATAATCCTTTTGCAAAACAACTTTCGATACCACCCCCTTCTCTCTCTCTCTCTCTCTCTCCCCCCCCCCCCACTCTCTCTCTCTCTTCGTACAATGCCTACCCTCTCTATCTTTATCTCTACCTCCTCTCTCTCCTTATCTCCCCCTTCTCTCTAAATCTTATGTTACTGGCATATGGTCTGGTGCATTTTAAATGGTCCGGGTCTCTCACTCCCTCCTTTGTGCTACATCTCTCTCTCTCTCTCTCTCCCTCTAGTTCTTTGTAACATCTCTCTCTCTCTCTCTCTCTCTCTCTCTCTCTCCTCTCCCCCCCCCCCCCCCCCACTCTCTCTCTCTCTTCGTACAATGCCTACCCTCTCTATCTTTATCTCTACCTCCTCTCTCTCCTTATCTCCCCCTTCTCTCTAAATCTTATGTTACTGGCATATGGTCTGGTGCATTTTAAATGGTCCGGGTCTCTCACTCCCTCATTTGTGCTACATCTCTCTCTCTCTCTCTCTCTCTCTCTCTCCCTCCCTCCATCCCATTCGTCTTCAAGACATCGAGAAAACAAATTGATAAAACCAGTTATGTTGTGGAAAATGAGGGTAGAATTGTACTGTAATTTCTTGCGGCAAAAATGTTTCCCAGTGAAAACTCAAATCGAGTTCTTCAGCCTTCTTCCACCCCCCCTCCCCACCTCTCTCTATTTGCGTGCATACACGCACGTGTTTATGCAAGTCCGTGCGCCAGTACATATGTACCACCGTTGTGTGTGTGTGTGTGTGTGTGTGTGTGTGTGTGTGTTTGTGTGTGAGAGAGAATTTAAGCGCGCACGTGTGCGTGTGTACATACCTGCATGCTTACATGAAATTGTGTGTTAACGCACATGTACGTCGTTCGCACACCTGTGTTTGTCTACACAAAACATGCACTCAGCAACGTAAAAGAACACACAGCAACAAGAGAGTTAACTATCCCTGGCGAAATCGTGTAGAAAAAAAGTAACTCTCAAAAGGACACACACACACACATGTAAAGGTAAAGGTGTCCCATAACCTATAAGGTCGTAGGGGAGCGAGGTGTCAGAGACCTCACTTCTCTAGGGCCAGCATATTGAGGGCGGTGGCGCCCATCTCCTCTCCCTCGCTGCTTTACCTTCCCTGACCCTAAAGAGGCAGGTACCCATTTACAGCTGGGTGAACTGGGGGACAGTACTGAAGCCAAGGCGCGCAAACGGTCACCCATCCAAGTGGTAACCATGCTCGACACTGCTTAACTTGGGGGCGCTGTTTTTTCTGGCGACGCGCTC
>CM054153.1:14433572-14446072 GCA_028751875.1 Rapana venosa
AGAGGACACAACAGCCACGAAGCCATTTCTTCTGTTAAACACGTAGATCAGACAGACAGACAGACAGACAGACAGACAGACAGACAGACAGAAGATAGATAAATATAAAAGCAAATATACTCGTAGAGTCAAAAAGATATATACGATAGAATCACAGATAATAGCAGCAGGTAGAGAGACAGATTCACAGACCGAGAGACCGTCAGACAGACAGACAGACAAGCAGGGACATGCAAGCATGTGCGTAGGTACAAATCAGTTGATCGTAAGAGAGGAAGAGATCCACACAGACAGATAATTTGATAGGCAGATGGATAGAGAGAAAGGCAGTTACAAGATAGGTAGATAGACATACAGACAGAATGAGGGATGGATACATATAGGTGGATAGATAGATACAGATAAATAGATATATAAATAGATTAAGATGGGTGGACAGATAAATAAACAGACAGATCGTTGGACCGATAGGCTGGTAGGCAGATGGATAGATAGATACAGATAAATATCTAAAAGGACAGATAAGGAGACAGACGGAAAATAAGAGAGACATCAAATAAACTGATAGGCAGAGAGAGAGAGAATGCGAATGCGAATGGTTTATTCAAAAGGCCTTGGCCACATTTGAAGGGGGAAAACACAAAGCACACACTATCATACAAGTAATATTCACATAAACAATCAATTCACAAAACATTATCAACACATAATAATTTTTCAAGAATTAATAAGGGTGTCCCGCAGTCTAAATGCTTTATATAGAAAAAGAGCTGTTTTGTAGTAACTTCATTTCCAGACGTAATGAGCATGATTAACCTATGGAGACATGGTTGACGTAAGAACTTTCGAGGTATAAACTGCTCTCTTAATTCCGTAAGTTGTGAACAAGTGAATAGAAAATGTATTTCGTCTTCAATAGAACTATCACAAAGAGAGAGAGAGAGGAGAGAGAGAGAGAGAGAGAGAGAGAGAGAGAGAGAGAGAGAGAGAGAGAGAGAGAGAGAGAGAGAGAGAGGAGAGAGAGTGTACACAAAACAAAACAAAAAGTAATTTTTAAGAAAACGATAATCCACCATTGAACTAATTTTCAACATCTCATGGCAAGACGGTAGGCCTACTTTACATCCTCTTAAATTGAAAAAACAAAAACAACCAACCAAAACCTAGACACTTCCCAATGCAAAACAGGCCTGGAGGATACAGACACCTGCAGTGTTAGCTCAAGAATTCGAAACAAAATCGACGTTCATATACACCACTGTGAAGTGACTGAACCTGAATTACGTCTTGCCGCTAACCCAATTGAAGCCTGTAGCACACTAGAATGCCGGAAATGAAAAAAGCAAACCTTTATGGTGGTTACCAGCAAGAACAGAACCCCTAACCTGTCAAGTGTCATTCTATCACATTAACCGCTGGGCCCGCTATGACCCCTGTTGCGAAAAATGTGACCCGAGTCTTGAACAGACAACCCTGTGATTTCCTCCATTGAAAAAAAAACTTTTCTTTTTCGTCTTCTATTATAGACGTTTTTCATTTTTCTTTGCGTCCCAATTCATGTCTATTCGTTTTCTAAAATTTAAAAAAAAAACTTTTTTGGGGGTAACATTTGCGTTTGGCAAGACTGAAATACTAACGTAGAAGTATTCTCTCTCTCTCTCTGTTTATTTATATTTAATCTATCCTTATATAGGGGACGGGATAGCTCAGTGGTCGGAGCACTCGCTTTCCCCCAGCCAAGTTAAGCAGCGTCGAGCGTGGTTACCAGTTGGATGGGTGACCGTTTGCGCGCCTTGGCTTCAGTACAGTTCTCCCAGTTCACCCAGCTGTAAATGGGTACCTGCCCTCTTTAGGGTCAGGGAAGGTAAAGCAGCGAGGGAGAGGAGATGGGCGCCGCCCTCAATATGCTGGCCCTAGAGAAGTGAGGTCTCTGACGCCTCGCTCCCCTACGACCTTATAGGTTATGGGACTCCTTTACCTTTACCATTACCTATCTTATATAATGGAATACGCACTCGTGTGCTTTTTTAAAAAATCCAGTCCCCGTGTGTATGCAGTATTGTAAACCGAAAAGCGGAACGGGTTTTAATGTGTGCGAAAGATGTTCTGCGTGCTTTCGCACACGGGACCTCGGTTTAAAGTCTCATCCGAAAGACTTTTTGTGGAGAGTAGAGTCGGCACTGATGTTAACTCCAGAGGACAAATCCTCTTGAACGAGAATCGAACCGGGGTCAGCAGATCACGAAAACATCACTTTAACCACCAGGCTATCCCGTCCTCTCTCTCTCTCTCGTCGTGAGAGAGAGAGAGAGAGAGAGAGAGAGAGAGAGGAGAGAGAGAGAGAGAGAGAGAGAGAGAGAGAGAGAGAGAGAGAGAGAGAGAGAGAGAGAGAGAGAGAGAGAGAGAGAGAGAGAGAGAGAGAGAGAGAGAGAGAGAGAGAGAGAGAGAAGAGAGAGAGAGTGCGTGAACGTGTGTATGTTTGCGCGCGAGTGCACGCACCTATGTTTGCGAGTGCTCGAGCGTGCATGTGCGTGTAGAAGACGAGAGTGGGAAGGAAGACATGTCCTCCATCCCCTCCTATCTCCTCTTCCAGCCAACTCCTCACTAAACGAGTTCACAAACCAAAATCAACCAAACCCAAATCCCTGCTAGTCAAAATACCGCCCCCTCCCCCCCCCCCCCCCCCCTCCCTCTCCTTCATCCTGTTAAGATTTTACCTTGCCCTAGTAACATCGTGACCCCCACACTGAGAAATCATGATTACTTTAAGAGAACCCCACGTTACTGCAGAAATTAGGCTGAACAGACACCCTGTCTGTCTCTCTACTTGCCTACCTACTTAACTACGTCTCTCTCTCTCTCTCTCTCTCTCTCTCTCTCTCTCTCTTCTCTCTCTCTCTCTCTCTCATTCTCTCTTCCCCCCCCCCCCCTCTCTCTGTGTCGTTTGGTGTATACGTTGAGTCAAAGTCAAAGTTAAACTTTTATTTTCAGATGGTACATTGAATAAGCAGTGCATTTGCTTTTTTTCATCAAGCCATCTATCTAAAAAAAGAAAGAAAAAAGCGAGAAAAAAAGATAATGCATATGCAGACATAGAATAAAAAACCTAATCTATGGTAAACTATAAAATCAAACAAAAAACCCAATAACATATGCATATGTGGAATTAAAACAAAACAAAAACCCCAGAAAAATATGAGACCATACAATTCAAATAATTCAAAAATCTTGAAGAAATAACCGTCATAACACAAACAAACAAGCAACAAAGAAAAACCAAACCAAAACAAACAAAGAAGACAAAACAGAATAAGAATAAAAAAAAACCCACACCAACTGCTTCCCTCCCCCCCCCCCCCTCACACATTGAGTGCAGCGTGTGTGTGTGTGAGTGTGTATGTGTGTGAGTGTGTGTTCTTGAAATGCTTCTCTGTTTGCACGTACGTACGTACATACCTATGTATGTATGCATGTATGTATGTATGTATGTATGTATAAACACCTAGAGCGCAACTCCATAGTCTTTTGAGATTGAAGGATATCTACATGTATGTATGTATGTATGTATGTATGTATGTATGTATGATGTGTGTGTGTTTGTGTGTATGTATGTATGTGTGTGTGTATGTATGTATGTATGTATGTATGTATGTATGTATGTATGTATGTATGTTATGTGTGTGTATATGTATGTATGTATATGTGTGTATGTGTATATGCGTGTATGTATGTATGTGTGCATGAGTGCGTGCAGGCGCGCGCGTGCGTGCGTGTGTGCGTTCTTCAGTTTTACGCCTCTTTCCAAGAAGTGATCTCTCTCTCTCTCTCACACACACACACAAACACACACACACGCACGCACACACACACACACACACACACACACACACACACACACGCACGCACATAGAGCTAAGAGTACGGATCTATCTAAATGTGTGTTAAAGTTTAGAACGTGGATGTGTCTGAGTGTCTCTGCGAGAGAGAGAGAGAGAGAGAGAGAGAGAGAGAGAGAGAGAGAGAGAGAGAGAGAGAGAGAGGAGAGAGAGAGAGAGAGAGTGAGTGTACTTGTGTTTGTGTGTACGGGTGTGTGTATGTATGTGTGTACATATGTGTGTGTGTGTGTGTGTGTGTGTGTTGTATGTGTGATATTTTTGTGTGTGAAGAGAAGGCACTTGTGTATATGCACAAATGCATTCAGAAGACTCCCACCTTGCTTATGATGTATGCGTATTGAATAAACAATATTTAAACAAGACTCTGCCGGTTTATAAAAAGACATCCATTCCTGTGATCAATCCTATTTTGAAAGGCAGTTTAAGAGATAAGCCAGAGGACAAGTTACCTTCTAAATGATGGATGATGGCTGGCGTACACTTCTCTTCCTTCTCTACCGACACCACTTAGTTCACTTCAGGCTATGAGCAGTTCCTCACTTAAAATTTTTTTTTTAATAATGAACCGATAAACACTACGAATAACTATATACTCTCAAGTCAAGTCAAGTCAAAATACTTTCATCCTCCCATGAAAGGCAATTACAAGCTCTCTGTCTCGTATCAAAAGCGTTGAGGTCAGCAAGGAGCTCAAAACCTATATCAAAATGTTAAACTTTGACACGCTATGTTGTGTGTAGGGGACGGGATAGCTCAGTGGTCGGAGCACTCGCTTTCCCCCAGTCAAGTTAAGCAGCGTCGAGCGTGGCTACCAGTTGGATGGGTGACCGATTGCGCGCCTTGGCTTCAGTACAGTTCCCCCAGTTCACCCAGCTGTAAATGGGTACCTGCCCTCTTTAGGGTCAGGGAAGGTAAAGCAGCGAGGGAGAGGAGATGGGCGCCGCCCTCAATATGCTGGCCCTAGAGAAGTGAGGTCTCTGACGCCTCGCTCCCCTACGACTACACAGGTTATGGGACTCCTTTACCTTTACCTTACCTATGTTGTGTGTGTGGAGTCTTCCTCCATGACACGCTCCCAGCATAACAACGTATCAGGCTCCTTATAACGTATCATTCTCCTTAGTCGGGGGAGGAAACGTTGTCTGAAGCAGAAGTAATGTTTGCCTTTAAGAGAATGTGTTCGGTTACTCGGTTACTCCTCAAACGGACTTGAAGGGGAGTGGAATCGATACTGACGTTAACTCCAGAGGGAAAATCCACTCCTAAAGGTGCCTCGAACATGGACCGTCAGATCGCAAGCTCAAGCCCCCCCCACCCCCACCCGCCCCCCCTCTCAACTAATTTTTGTTGATTTTTCCGCGCTTTGTATCAAATCTGTACCGGGCGAGAACAATGAACAGTCTACAACTTTCTCCATACAACCAAAACGGAAGCGCCATCTTTGACAGGCGGGGGCCGAAGAGCCAATGAGACTTTGCCACGTCAAGGTCTTTCTTGAGCTCCCGTGATCCTCTTTGAGCTTGGAGCGGCGCCATCTTGTCCTCATGCCAGACGTCGTGGGAATTAAGGTCGTCTGCTCCCGTGGACCGGTGCCCTAGTAGTAAACTGACTTTCTTTTCCTTGTGTGTGTGTGTGTGTGTGTGTGTTTGCAGCTGAAGTTTTTCCACATGCACTTTCCCACCCATTTGTTGTGTCTTTAACTGCCACGTAAACATCAATTGTGTCCAGTGACACTTCTCTCCACGAGGGAAGCATTTATAATGATAAAAAGAAATTCTCTATTTCGGCTGTCCCCCACAGCTTTGTTGGTTAATGCTGTGATTGTGTTTTAAAAGGTGACTTTTACTTCTTTCAAGTATGCACAATTACGGGAGCAGGAGCAGAAATGTGCACTCACAAGGTGCGAGCAGGGGCGCGTGCACACGCACACACATAGAAACACACACAAAGGTACACACTCAGAGAGAGGGAGGGAGAGAGAGAGGAGAGAGAGAGAGGGGGAGAGAGAGAGAGAGAGAGAGAGAGGAGAGGAGAGCGAGCGCTAGCTAGCTAGCTTAGACTTAAAAAAATTAAAACACGAAGTATAAAGGCTTTTTAACATTACTTGAATTTTCTAATATGTCCTTGTAACAATTCATGTTCTTCATAAATTGCGCTGAAATGCAAATTTATAATTGCTTCCCTTGTCAACACAACAAGAACAATAAGAAGAGAAGAAGAAGAAAAGAGAGGAGGCCAGAGGAAACCGAAGAAAAACCCAAACGTCTAAATGGTTTTAAAAAAGTGTGCGCGCGTGCGTGCGTGCGTGCGCGCGTATGTGTGTGTGTGTGTGTGTGTGTGTGTGAGAGAGAGAGAGAGAGAGAGAGAGAGAGAGAGAGAGAGAGAGAGTACTCAGTCTCATTCATCAATACATTGTCCCACATTCCAGAGCTGATCAATGCTTCGCCATCCTCTCTCTCTCTCTCTCTCTCTCTCGTAGCAGTTTGTATGCAATTTGTCATTATTGACAGTTATCGCCCTTTCACACACCGTGTGGTCGCCTCTTGACTACAGGGGGCCACAAGTGCTCAGCGGATAGGGGATGATCCGCTTTGTGGTGTGCGTGTGTCTGTGTGTCTGTGTGCGTGCGTGAGAGTGAAAGTGAGAGAACGAGCAATTGATTGTTGTATCTTTACATCTATAGGGTTACCGGTAAGTGTGTGTGTGTATGTGTGCGTGGTGGTGTTGTGTGCGTGAGAGAGAGAGAGAGAGAGAGAGAGAGAGAGAGAGAGGAGAGAGAGAGAGAGAGAGAGAGAGAGCGAAGCAAAATATTGTGTACGTGCTTAACAGATGTGGGGTGTGTGACGCGCACGCGACGCACCCTGTGTATGTTGTGTGTCTGTGATGCATGATGTGCTTTGTGATGTCGAGTGTTGCTGTGTTCACCCTGTAAGGACGACGCGAAAATAAGATGAGGACTAGATTAAGAGAAGAGAAAATCCATACAACACAAAAGTGCCAGCTGTTTCCTAAAACGGTTGTGGATTTTTTGAGCACAGGCGACACCTAACAGCCCACCAGTGCTCCCTACAGGCTGACCGCGTCTGTGATCAACGATAAGTCACTCGTGCTTTTCATGCGATGCATCACACCTGTTCTTACCTCTGTCAAAGGACCCACTGAAACTAACTTGAACTAATGTATTGGAGTCCGTTCCCAACAAGAAGAGCTATTGTCCTAACGTTGTGGGTTTAAAAAGGGTAGTCTCATCACGGCAGTAAGTCGTCCTTAAGGTCGACAGTCACAAATTTTGATTCAGATGTTCATGCAATAAGCACAAGCACTTTGCTTTCTTCAAAGCCATCCACTTACATTACCCGGCACGTACCTTGGCCGGTTCGAAAAACAGCTTTTGTCCATTAGTGATTTAAACAAAGTGTCAAGTTCTATATCACGGCAGCAAGTCAGGTCAAATCAAGTCAAATTTTTATTTCGGATGGTACACTGAATAAGCAATGCATTTGCTTTCTTTCATCAAGCTATCTTAGGCTTACAATGTCCCCGAACGTCCTTCGGATGAAACTATCAACCCAGCTCCCACGTGGGAACACAAGCAGAGCATCCTGCGCCCTTATCAAAACCCGTTCTGCCGTTCGGAAGAATAGATCATTTGTGCCGGTACGAACGGATGACAAAATTAACAAAAAAAGCACGTGCGCACTGGTGTCACGTCACCCCCTGTTGGAATGCGGCTACCTTAATTATTGTGAGTGAACGGTGGTCTACATAAAATCTCACCCTAGGTGAACCTTCGAGCTCTAGCTGAGGAATGAAAAACCCCCCACCAAAACCCAACCCAACCCAAACAACCTCCCAACACACTCCATTAAAATGTTGTATTGCTTTAAATTGTTGTGCTGAGGTTTGTCTGTATGCTGAGGTTGTCTGTGTGCTGAGGTTGTCTGTGTGCTGAGATTGTCTGTGTGCTGAGGTTTGTCTGTATACTGAGGCTGTCTGTGTGCTGAGGCTGTCTGTGTGCTGAGGCTGTCTGTGTTCTGATGCTGTCTGTATGCTGGGTTTGTCTGTATGCTGTGGCGTTGTCTGTATGCTAAGGTTTCTGCGTGATAGCGAAACACTCAACTCGGCTTCAAGCTTTACTAGAACAAGTCCCTCCTACACCTCTATCCATGAGGTTCTTTCCATGCCCCTCTCAGTTAGTTATGTAACCTTTCATGTCGACGGACCTCTTAACACCTCACTGCCAGCAACCATAAGGAAAGCCCAAAATAATTCGAAGGACTACGGCACGTTGATGTCGCCAATATGGCGATACACTGTCAGCCCTCTAAGGCCCTATGGTGGACACAATGGGTATCACTTAATGGATCGTAGCAGAGCAATTTTCCCATTCATGCTCATACAATAACGGACCAGACTGCCTACTGGTGGCTTTTTTCTTTTGGAAGAGGGGTGGGGTGGTCAGTGAGTGGTTTTTCCCCCTCTTCTGTTATTGCTCTTTTTCTTGTTTTACACAGCCTGACACACAGACACTTACACTCACACAGACACAGATACACACAGACAGACACACTTACACAGATACACACATGCATGCGTGTAAACGCGCGCACACATGTACACATAGGTAAGCAGAAATAAACAAATACGTGTGTGCTTGGACACATACATACACAACTACAACACTCACACAAACACAGATACAGACATATACAGGTGCACACAGATAGAGAGACACAGACAGACACACACACACACAAACGCATACACGCACCACACACACAGAGCTAGGCAGACAGGCCTCAGGCTTATCTGTTCAAATCAAAACACAACACACACACAGAAAAAGCTTTGTACAGTGCGTACAGCACATTGAGAGAGACAGAGACAGAGAGAGAGAGAGAGAGGAGTGTAGTTTGGGTATTTGTGCGGGCACGTGGTTGTGTACACGTGCGTGTAATATCTAGGTGCACACGTGCCCTTGTACATATGCACGTCTATTTTAATTCTCCACTCCGCCACCCAACTTCCAGCCTCAGCCAACTACAAGACTTGAGCCAAGTACTCCACAGGTCCTTTACCACGCTTAACTGAACACGTATATAACTAGCTACCCACATACCAACTAGTTAAGCTCGCTGACCCGAAAACTTCCAGTGGCCTATTTGTACAGGAGAGGTGGACAGACACCCCTGGTCACAACCAGGCTTACCTGTGGGTGACATGTTCACAGACTTTTATAATGGACATTACTCCACACGCATAAAACAGACCAGACTCGATGCCACACAAATACTCAGAAACAAACACACACACACGCCCGCGCACCACAAAAACACACACATATACACACACGCACACACACACGCACACCTCAAACACACACACAGAATTATCATAACATGCTATACTATAAAATATGCCACTTCGGCTAATACTCTATAATTATTTCATTAAAAAGTGTTGGGGGAAAGGGAGGGGGAGGGTGGTGTTGGTGTTGCACTCTTTTTTCTTACGTCCAGCTAAACCAATCAGTCTCTCTCTCTCTCTCTCTCTCTCTCTCTGTGTCAAGGCAGAGTTTTGGACTCAAGTTCAAACTGAAAGCGTTCTATGGCCTAGGGCCTCAGAAACAGGGAAAACTAGCACTGATGTTCATACACGGCGACTGATCCACACTTCAGCGCATGTGTTCCTTAGTACACTGTCACGGACATACAGACAAACGAACACACACCACACGTGCTCACAGACAAGAGACACAGATACACACTATGGGATATATTATAATTGATTGTAATATATACCCATAAATATATATTATTATATAATTACTATATAGAAAGAGAGAGAGAGAGAGAGAGAGAGAGAGAGAGAGAGAGAGAGAGCTGTATAACCCAATCCACCAGTAAGTAAAGCTTTGATAAAATCAGAGATGGAAGATTGCACGTCTACACTTAAAACCTATGTCAGTACAAGGCCCCCGCAAGCGTTAATGACACAGCGAGTTAAAAACATGAATAACTAGGGTGGGATTTGAAGACACAAAATCATCAGACAGTGATGGCGTCGCGAGGAAGAAAGCCACCCAATGCTCTGGGAAGTCGTTATCTAACGGCAACCACCGGAGGGAGGGAACGCGCTTCATGTTCTATCCACGATGTAGCACAGACAGGTGCACACAATGGAAGAGAATGCTGTTATAGGGGGAATGTGATATTGTTGGGCGTTTCCCATGCGTTCTAATTTCACTCATCACATCTCGTAATCACTGTAAATACACACTGGATGAGAAGTTTGACCCTAGGTTTTGGGAGTATGATGATGATGATGATGATGATGATAATGGTGACAAGTTTCACAGGGTGTCATCAACATGTTGGTGACACACACTAGTATTCTCTGTCGCGATCTTAACAGGAAATGCAACCAGCTTCCGGTTTCGACATGGCTGCACCAGTCACACCAATGACGCGTTCTACCTCGTGAGCACGCTACCTCTCATGTGCCTGTTACTGGTGTTGGGCGTTCTCCAGCTTAACACTCTTGGGGTGGCCCAAAATATGCACTCTAGTCTCATGCATCACATATGGGAATTACTATGAGACCGTAAGAGAGGACACAATGGATGAGAAGTGTGAATGTATGGCTGTGTTCAAGTTCCTTGCCATAAAAAGCAGCCATACCATCTCCCCCCCCCCCCCCCCCCCCCCCCAACCGCCCCCCACGAACGCACAACTTCAGAGATGAATATTACCCCCTCCGTCACGTACATTGTCCTCTCCTGTTCTATGAATCTGAAGTCGTGATCCTGTAACTCCTTATATCGTCCACTCAGGTTTTGATATGGAGATGATCTGATAGACAGATAGCACCATCAGCAGCAGATAACAAAAGCTCGTAGTGCACGACTCGAGTACATAGACAGCGAAGTGATACTAAGCACTCATTGCTTCAATCTCGATTAACAAATGAGTTACGTACTCATCTCTGTCTAGTCGATCGGAGTCGCTCGTCTCCTTTGTTATCTCGCCTCGCGTCTATCTTCTATCGCTCTCTCTCTCAACAAAATAGTGCGACGATATAAGCACGTAGACTCTCCAATGACAAAGAAATACTGCGGAGGGGAATATTCACACATCTAAACCTCTCACAAAAGTGAGATAAGCGAGTCCAAGCGAATATCCTGGGCCACCCCCAAGTGCGTTCAGCTGTGGGAACGTGCTGCAACAACAACAACAACAACAACCCTTTTTCGTTTTCAAGATCAAAACTGAGTTTCATATCATTTATTGTTGCTACCACCACACAGTGTTTGAACCGAAAAGACATAAAAGTGGTGCTAAAATTAAATATGTCGATGTAAATAAAGGGAAGTGTCGAAGGCTTTTATTTCTCATGTGTCATAGATAAACATTTTCATTTATTAAGTTTTAAATGTTTTGCAATGATAAGTGCTTTGACAACACAGGGTCTTTTCATGGGTAAAATGGGAGTCTGGAGTTCGCGATTCTGTTTAAATATTATGCATGTATAGGGTTATAGTCGTGTGTGTTGTTATAATGCTGTGATATAATTCAATTTAAAATCTACTCATTCTTGGCGAAAAAAAAACGAGTGGTGGTGGTGGGGGGGTGGGGGTAGGAGAAAAAATGAAATAAACTTATCAGAAGGAAAATAAACAACCTTGCAAACACGAAACAGATATATAATATATATATATATATATATATATATATATATATATATATATATATATATATATATATATATATATATAAGAGAGAGAGAGAGAGAGAGAGAGAGAGAGAGAGAGAGAGAGCGAGCATGCGTGCGATCATACGTGCGTGAGTGAGTGTGTGTGTGTGTGTGTGTGTTGCGCGCGCGTTTGTATGTATGTAAGCTCATTTACCGCATACAAATACAACACACAACTGGTATGTTTGCAGAAGATAGTTTACGCAGGCCCTGTCAGTCCCCCGGAGGCTCTGACAAGAAACGAACCCTTGTGATAAAATGCGCTTGCCGCCAACCTATTCACAAGGGACAATCGTAGGAGATGTTTGTGTATACAGTTTGTCTGTGGCAAAACAATTTCTATGCAATTCAAGCAACATTGCAATATGACTACCAAATTATCCGATGAATGACATGGTGTGTGTGTGTGTGTGTTTGTGTGTGTGTGTTTGTGTGTGCGTGTGTGTTTGTGTGTGTTTGTGTCTGTTTGAGTGTTTGTGTGTGTTTGTGTGTGAGAAAGAGAGAAACAGATAGACAGACACACAGACAGAAAGACGGAGACTGAGTGAGACAAGTGTACACACATGTGCATGTATATACACACAGACAGACATACCTTCATACCCACACACACACACACGCGCGCGCGCTGACAGAAATAATCAAAAGCAAAACGCTACCCACACCTTAAATAATCAAGAACGTTGACGAAATCGCATCATCATGTGTCTCAAATCAGTCATCACTGCATCATTTGCACCAAATAATCTCTTCAAACTACACGCTGACTGAAGACCCCAAGTCTTTAAGCAGAAGTGAGAGATAGCAGACGACATCAACACGACAGTTTTGGGCATACAGAGGTATACAAAA
>CM054153.1:14451072-14481072 GCA_028751875.1 Rapana venosa
ACAGCCAGACAGCCAGCCAGACAGACAGACAACCCCCCCCCCCCCCCACCAAACACACACACAAAAGCACACCGGTGCTTATCTATTATTCTCGAAAAACATTCCTGGCCTCACACACACGAACAAACACAGGGACACACGCACACATGCACGTACGCACACACACACACATGCACACACACGCACGCACACACACACAAAGAGTGCTGAATCGCCTGTGTATGTGTTTGTGCATGCACACAGGCACTTGCACGCAAACAAACATGCAAGGGTACACAAGTGTAAAAGAATGTGCCTTAGAGCATGCCTGCATGGTCGTACTTGTCTTCAAGGGATCTCATCTTCCTCAACACACACACACACACGCACACACACACACACACACACACACACACACACACACACACACACACACAGGTGCCTACTGTCACCTATGTAGAGGTAAAGGTGTCCCATAACCTATGTGGTCGTAGGGGAGTGAGGTATCAGAAACCTCAACTTCTCAAGGGGCCAGAATATCGAGGGCGGCGCCCATCTCCTCTCCCTTGCTGCTTTACCTTCCCCGACCCTAAAGAGGCAGGTACCCATCTACAGCTAGGTGAGCTGGGTGACTGTAGTGAAGCCAAGGCGCACAAACGGTCACCCACCCAAGTGGTAACCACGCTCAGTGCTGCTTAACCTTAGCTTGGGAAAGCCAGTGCTCACTTATTTAGAACGTCATAAAATCTATTTAAGACATGCCCTATATAAGAAGTGCACTCTGTAAGTCTAAAAAGAAATGCATTATTTTTCCTTGCATGCGCAAGCGTACGTGCATCTATCTGAGCGTGCATACACAGGCACGTGTGCGTCTACACGCTTGCACGTCTGTTGGCCTAAACACACACCGTCTTTCAAGCATACTCATGCAGGTGAAACAATTCTTCTCTCTCTGTCTCTCTCTCTCTCTGTGTTTTTGCAGCCCACTTTCGTACCAAGACCACGCATGAGATTAGACTATCAATTTCCTTTTCCAGAAGGCCAAATGACACGAAGGTTTCGTGTGTACGTTTGTTGTCTCAATGGCGCTAGCAAACCTACAGCACCTGCACTTTTCACTACTGGAGTGTACAAATCTCCCCCAACTTTGTCCTTTACAAGCATGGGCCTTGCTTGCAAGGGATACCACGACCTATCCTGCAACCTTAAGACAGGCTATTATTGTTTACCGATATCTACACTTTGTAAGGAAATCGTGACCATGCATGCACCTCAAGAAAAGAACAATGATGCTATTGTTTAACGACATTATAACCCTTTTACATCTCTGCAAAGAATGAGAAGTTGCACCTCAGTGCTATCTTCTTGGAGTGGATTGAAAGTTTAATTCTATCCAGCCCTTCTTTCCCTCAAACTTTTCTTAAACAAGAACACTCCCACGCCAAAGTGAAGCCAGAGCGTTTAATAATTGGTGGAACCAGACGGGACCAAGATAAATGAGAAGAGAGTGTGACTCTCCAAATGGATAGAGGATATAGCGCGTGATGCACCGGCATACACACACACACACACGCGCGCACGCCCGCTAGCACACACACATACTCAGGCGCACGCACCCATACTCAGGCGCACACACACACACACACACACACAAAACACAAGCACATATACACTCACACACACGTACGCACGCACACATACACTCACGCACACGTACGCACGCACACACACACATACACACACTGGTCACTTTACTGTGAAAGATGATCTCAATTCTTGCCAAAGGCTTATGATAAAAAAAACAAAAGCAAGCCCTGACACGTAATAAAATGTTGTACATTATTTCACATTAAAAAATAATCGGACACATTTAAGATAGTTCAGTTTCTGAAAACTACACGTAATAAATTTACAATTCCCTAGGGTTTGTGTATGTACGCTTAAGTTAAAACTACTCATTATATACTGTTACAGTGCAGGGCATGTCTGTTCAAAAGTGTGATGGAAGCTGTGTATCTTTTTTTTAGTTTTTTTTTTATTGAACATTTTCATGTAACCCAACAAACAAACCTTAACGGGATTTTTGAAGCAATACTTTCTTCTTCTGGCTTCCCCCTTTCCC
The DNA here is from genome assembly GCA_028751875.1 of Rapana venosa. Lineage (NCBI taxonomy): Eukaryota > Metazoa > Mollusca > Gastropoda > Neogastropoda > Muricidae > Rapana > Rapana venosa. The sequence continues at coordinate 14,453,174 of CM054153.1, forward strand.
CCCATTAAACACAAACGACTCCCACGCCAAATGGAAGTCAGGGCGTTAAATTGGTAGACCCATACAAGACGAAGATGAATGGTTTGAGAGCGTGACTCCCCAACTGGATAGAGGACAGAAGAGTTTAGTCTGGCCTTGATGTCCATCGAGGCGGATTCATTCGTTCCTGTGTGTGCGTGTGTGTGTGTGTTTGTTTGTTTGTTTGTTTGTGTGGTGTGGATGTGTGGTGGAGAGAGAGAGGAGAGAGAGAGAGAGAGAGAGAGAGAGAGAGAGAGAGAGAGAGAGAGAGAAGAGAGAGAGAGGAAAGAGAGAGAGAGATGTGGAGAGAGGAGATGAGAGAGAGAGAGAGAAGTAAGGAGTGTAAGTGTGTGTTGAGTGTGTGTGTGTGTGTGTGTGTGTTGTGTGTGTGTGTGTGTGTGAGAGGAAGTGGTAGTACGTGAGGCTGATTGTGGTGCTTGTGTGAGTGAGTGATGTGTGTGTGTTGTGTGTGTGTGTGTGTGTGTGTTGTACGTGCCGCTTGCTTCCTTGCTTGCTTTGTGTGTGTATTGTTGTGTGTGTGTGGTGTGTGCGTGCGTCTTGCTGCTTGTGTGTGTATGTGTGGTGTACGTGTGTGTCTGCACGTTCGTCGGCGCTGACTTACAAACATGTCTGAGCTTGCGTATGGTATGCGCACGCGCCAGCTTGTGTGCGTCAAAGTTTAGGAGCGAAAGTAAGCGAAACTTTTTCTAGGAAATGTTTTCTCGAAAGAAATAAATTTTGGCGACACAGTAGCTAGGAATATAATGCCATTTAATGTATCTCCACTGAAAACCCTACGTACAGTCATAACTTCACTTAATATCTGAAGAAGACTATAAAAGAAACCGGAACTTTGTTTTGCCAAACACTTGAAGTTTTGTAGTCTTGTTGTTTTGCTCATAAACAAGCCTAACTTATGGAGGGACACAATCACAGAGAGAAGAGGGGGGGGGGAGGGGAGGGGAGAGAGAAGGGAGAGGGAGAGGGAGAGAGAGAGAGAGAGAGAGAGGAGAGAGGAGAGAGAGAGGAGAGGAGAGAGAGGAGAGAGTAGAGAATGAGAGAGAGGGCAGGGGGAGAGAGAGCGGCGGGAGGGAGAGAGGAGTAAGTTTTTTTTAACACTCAAACAACAAGAGGAAACTATTTCTCAGGAACTGATGTCAATTGAAGACAATAAATTCTCTAAAAAGTTGTAGACAGGCCAGCTTGGTTACATTTTCCCCCCCTCTCAAACAACAACAACTAGCCAGCACATCCCTCATGGCCCCCAAACGGTCATCTTCGTCACTGAACTGATGATGACGATGATGATAATGGTACAAGGCAGGATTAACAAGTTGGTTTGGGTTTGGGTTTTTTGCGAGTAAATCTTTGTTTACAGAAAATCTGTGTAAATCTTGCTTATAGACAAGTTAAACGCTTGCTTTGTGAAATAAACTCTTTCTCCTCTTTCTCTCTTTTCATACAAAAAATCCCGGAGGAGTCATTGGGGCACTACGCTTTCTGAAGTGTTCCTTGAGCAAGTTACAATTGGTGAAGGCTGAATAATGGGTATACACGTGTCACCCACACCATCGGCCATAGCTGGTCTACCCTTATACTGTAGGAGAAGTGCATGGAGCTCTGAAAAATTCAAAATTTCCTGCCATCTCCTTAAGGATATGGAGGACGACGCAAAATAAATAGGAATACAATCATTACTAAACAACTTCAGCTGAGATGCGAGAGGAGACGTGCAGGAAAGATGTTCTACGTGCGTTCGCACGCGTGAAACTTGATTTACAGTTACGTGGGAAGAGAGTCGGAGCCACTTTTTACCCAAGGAAAAAGAATAAATAAACATCTTCACGCAGACTCGAACCCATACTCATATTATTAGTGTCATGTTACAAATGTAACGTTTTAAGTACTAGGCTATTCCACCTCCCAAAGAGAGAACCAGGAACCCCTTTAAGTAAAGAGAACAAAAGCCACCCCCCCCCCCCCCACGCTGCCCCCCCCACCCCCAGAAAAAAAGACCAAAAAAAAAAAGACGAAAAAACCAACAAAACAATCCAAACAAATAGAAATAAGAAACAAAACTAAACAAACCAAAAGAAAAACTTAATACAGGTGCATGTGTTGGGAAAAAGGGTTTTGTTAAGTAAGAAACCTCATCCATAGCACTCGTTAATGACAGGGCCACACTTAGCTATATCCTCTCTATCAGCAAGCTCTTTTTTCCCCCTAGTTTTTTGTCTCTCTTTTTGGGGGGTGGGGGTGGGGTGGGGGGAGACACACAGGAAACGGTGGGATGAGGAGGATAATATGATGTTGAAGGCCAGTTTTCCGAAATTACTGCCTATCTTTCTAGCGTGTATTGCTAATATGTGGACTGCGAAACAGAAGCTGTATAATCTAAGAAATTTGGGATACTCTCGTCTCCTCTCCGTATGCTAGCTGCTCTCTCTCTCCCTCTCTCTCTCTCTCTCTCTCCACACACACACACACACACACTGCATGTATGTTAGTGCTCATGTTTTCCAACCTAGAACAGGATATAGATTCTTGAACAATGATGCCAGCTCCTTACAAAACTAAGCAGACAAAAGAAGACGACGGTTCAGGAGGTGGCCAGTTTTTTTCTCTCTTGCTTTTTATGTTTCTTGTTTTTTGTTGTCGTTTTCTTGGTTCCCCCCCCCCCGTTTGTGAATGAAATGGCTGCTAATTCAATAACAAAACGGGTCTGACGTAGGGTACTCTGATTACATACATCCCAGGCTAAAACCGCCACTTGTTCCTTTTTTAGGTACCATTCAAGTCAGCAGGGACATTTTTCAGACGCTTTCTCTGGACTTGGAACATTTTTTTTCTCAAACACTTATGTAAAAGAGGTGGCAAAACATTCTGGGGATTTATTTTTCGTTCCTCGTCTAAAGCGCCAAGGTTCACCAACTGTGAGATTTTGCAGATGTGACCGTTTCCCCCACCATGAGGACAGCCGCATTCCGACTTCAGGGATGCTATCTAAAACACGACAGCAGTGTGCATGCATTTGAACATTTGTGTCATTCGTTTCTACCGGCCCCTAACGGCCTACTCTTCCGAAAGGCGGATTCGGTTTTAACTTGTGCGCAAGATGCTATGTGTGCGTTTGCACACGGGACCTCAGTTTACAGTCTCACCCGAAGGACTTGAGGGGGAGTGCAGTTGGTGCTGGTGTTAACTCAAGAGGAAAATCCTCTCAAACGGGCGACTTGAAGGCGGCTCGAACCCTGTGCCATCAACTTGTAAGCTCAACGCTTAAACTACTGGGTTATTCCGGCCCCTTCCCCCGTTTGGGGGATTAGATAATGCCCAGTGTGTGTGTGAGTGTGTATGTATGTGTGTGCGTGCGTGCGTGCGTGCGTGTGCGTGTGTGTGTGTGTGTGTGTGTGTGAGAGAGAGAGAGAGAGAGAGAGAGAGAAGAGAGAGAGAGAGAGAGAGAGATTAGAGAGAGAAGAGAGAGAAAGTAATAGAAATAAAATAGAGACAGAAGAGATAGAAAGACATACATACAGATTCCATATGTGTTTTTTTTTTCTGCTTCTCCAATTCTAGAACAGGATATGAATTTAGGAATATGTCAGCCATAGCAAAAAAAATCAAGCCGACAAAAGGAGAAGAGGAAGAAGACGGTTTAGGCAGAGTTCAATGGATCGTTAGTTCCCCAACAAAACGGGTCTGACACACCACAGTGCTCATTCTATGAAGCCACACAGCTCATTAGAGAGACTGGAGTTAATGTTGGAACATAATACCTTGGCTCTTTTTTTTTTTTAATGCAACGGAGTCACATGCAGTGTTTTTGCACAACAAACGAAACCTTTGCTCTAAACAGTTTTATTAGACAGGCCTGTCATGGGGTCAGTTTATACGATCTGAGCAGAGGCAAAGATTAAGACTATTCCGTCCCTCTCACTGAACTCATACGAGTGACGCAAACAGTTTGTGCGATCTGAACAGGCCTAGACCTGTGGAACTATTGGGTACATGCAAGCTCCTTTTCGCTGGGAAGCTCAGATCTGCTCCCTCCCCCCTCCCCTCTTTCCATGGTAAAACACACTAATTCCGTTTTTTTTTTGAAATTGTCGAGAAAATCCCACTTTTCTATCCGATCCCACAATTTCAATCCAACAAAATGTCTGCAGAGTCTAGTTTTGTCCAATTTCTGTCAAACTTTGTATAGATTGCAAACTTATTTTGGCATCAAACAAACGAAAACCAAAGAATTTGTGGAAACTTTAGAAAATGGAATTAATACAATTGCAAACTTGTTTTGGCATCAAACAAACGAAACCCAAAGAATTTGTGGAAACTTTAGAAATGGAGTTAATCTGCTTTACTGTAAGTGTGTGTGTGTGGGGGGGGGGGGGGGGGGGGGGGGGGGGGGGCAAACCCGCAGGTACGTACATGTCTGCGTTTTGCAACGATTTAAACTGCTTCAAAGGGGGGAGGAGGAGGTCCTCGACGTGCAGACAAACACGTGTTGGGCTAACTGCTTCACAAATGCCAATCATCAGGGGACGCGTGGCAGGATGATTACTGCCCTGATGTCGGTCTCTGGGTCTGAGTTAAGTCAGCGGACACCGGTAATCATGTTGAGCCAGCAAAAAAATCTGACACTGTACCTTTTACTGCTGTTGATCTCTCTGTCAGTCAAAAAGGAGGTCATGTGTGTGTGTGTGTGTGTGTGTGTGTGTGTGTGTGTGTGCTCATGCTTATGTGGTTGCATGCACATGCATGTCTAGAAGGGCAAGACTTTTCATTGAGGTCAAGCGCAAAGGCATTTTCTCAAACTGACTATAAACCCCGGTTCACTAACCGTAAGTGCGTAAACCTCGACAGAAATTGGCTACCTGCAAACCCGCTCACTCTGTTGTAACACCTGTTCGGATGGCACATTTCCAGTAAAGCATTAATGATGATATAAGCTACTCTCTCTCTCTCTCTCTCTCTCTCTCTCTCTCTCTCTCTCTCTCTCTCTCTCTCCTGCAAGTTTGGAGCAAACTTTTAAGCTGTGCCATAATTTGGAAAATACCCCCTTCCCCGCCCCCGATTTCAATGCAAGAATACCGCAATTCATTTCAAATTGTTGTCATCGTATGTAGAAGCTGATCATGAACACTCTCTGGCAGACTTCTGGCTGCTGGTTCTCCTATGCCCTGCTGTTTGTTCCGGTGAGTAGTTTGACAGGTCCTTGAAAAAAGCTATTCTACATTTCGTTTGGCTCCTACTCCAGTCCCTGGATTCCCACTCCACTCCCTTGATTTCCACGGTTTCCACTCTATTCCATTGGTTCCCACTCCGATACCCTGGTTCCCAGTCCATTCCCTAGGGTCTCAATCCAATCCCTTGATTTTCACGGTTTCTACTCTATTTCCTTGGTTCCTAATCCAGTCCTTTGGTTCCCACTCCAGTCCCTTGATTCCCACTCCAGTCCCTTGATTCCCACTCCAGTCCCTTGATTCCCACTCCAGTCCCTTGGTTCCCACTCCAATCCCTTGATTCCCACTCCAGTTCCTTCGTTCCTACTGCAATCCCTTGGTTCCCACTCCATTCCACTGACTTATATGGTTCCCACTCCAGTCTCTTGGTTGTTATTCCACAACTTCCTACTTCCTTCCCTTGGTTCCGAAGTTTTTTCATTACCTTGGCTTCAACTCCATTCCCTTAATTTCCATCCCATTCCCTTAATGTCCACTCCATTCCCCTGATTTCCACCCCATTCCCTTCATCCCCTCTCCTTTCCCCGAATGTCCACTCCATTCCCCAGTAAGTCCTTCAGATGAAAAAGATTATAAAACTAAAGGTCCGAGGGTGAAGGAATGCATAACATCTTGCGCACTGGCCTCGCACCCATCTACCTTTGTGTAGAAGTGTAGACCAATTTTGACCATTGGTATAGCTCACACAAGCACATGCAGTTCCCCACTTAGGGATAGGATCTGCCAGGTTGAACTGGTCCAAAATACACAGGGCTGTGCCCCAGCGACTCCTTAAGAAGTCAAGAGAGAAGTCAACTAATTTTAGACAGAAGTCAATATCACTGACACCCCCCCCCCCAAAAAAAAAAAAATCCCCCCCCCAAAAAATCAGCAGTTTGACTTACTGAGCAATCCCATTCCTTTACAATAATTCTAAACCGTAGGAAAATCTTCTGTTTTTGCAGAATTTCAGAAACACTCTCCCATAATCGAACTTGTTTTCTAGAATGATATATATCAGATATACGCACCTCCGATGAATAGGACACGTACGTAGTTCAGGTGGAAAAAGAACACTTAAGGCTAGGAGAGTCACAGCAACCGCCCCTCTCCCCTTGCCTTTAAAAGTTCTTCGGTGACTTTTGTATATTCATTTTTATTTTCAGTCATGTGCTGTGAAGGATAGGACAATATAGTATTAACCTGAAAACTTTGGACAAAAGTCTGTGACCCGGAACGTCAGCTTATCTACTTCAAATCTACGCTTCTTAGCCTACCCATCAAGAATTCGCATAGGTAAACAAGAAAATCTATCCTTTTGTGTGTGTGTGTGTGTGTGTGTGTGTGTGTGTGTGTGTGTGTGTGTGTGTGAATGTGTATATGTGTGTGTGAATGTGTATATGTGTGTGTGTGAATGTGTGTGTGCGAATGTGTGTAAGTCAGTCTTCAATTTTAAGTCTTTCCACGTTAAGTGATACCAGACGATACTAAAATAGGAGACTGAATATGTGTGTGTGTGTGTGTGTGTGTGTGTGTGTGTGTGTGTGTGTGTGTGTGTGAGTGAGAGAGAGAGAGAGAGAGAGAGAGAGAGAGAGATCTACTCTGTGTGTGTAAGTGTGCGTGTGTGTGGGCGTCCCTGCATGCATGCGCGCTCGTGTGTGAAATAAATAGTAATAACAAAGGAAATGGTATTCTTGACATGAATAAATCAAGTACAGAAATTAAAAAAACCCATTGAAATTCAAAAATAACTACAAGAACTACAATAAATGCCCTATAGGACTTAACAATAAACCCTTTAGCAATGTCAATTGTTAACTTAACATTGTTCAAAATTTCTTCAGTGGAATTCTCAGAAAAGACGGGGAGATGAGGTTTTAACTTCTCACATTTATTTTTATTTATTTTATTTATTCTTTTATATCGAGGATAATGGAATAAGCACTCATGTGCTTTTTTACATTCAGCCCCCGATATGGGTATTTGAAATATATTCACCACATAAGCATTTAACATCCTTGCTGAATTTTGTCATGAATGAATTTAATCTTATCCTGAAAAATAATACCTTGAGTTGTCTTTCTTTTACAGCATTTGTAAGAATCTCTAAGTCTTCAATGTATTCAACTACACTATTCACACTCAGAGTTGAATGTGAAAGCCGATTGTTTTGCTGATGCTTTTCTATACATTTGTTTAATGATGCTTCTTCTGACAACCGATAAGCCTCTGCAATGGATAGAGGGACATGCAGTGCTATAGACCCATTTTCATCACCTGCACCTTTCTTTGCAGCCCGAATGTGTGTGTGTGAGTGTGCGTGTGTGTGTGTACGTGTGTGTGTGAGTGTGTGTGAGTGTGTGTGTGTGTGTGTGTGTGTGTGGTGTGTGTGTGTGTGTGTGTGTGTGAGTGTGCGTATATTATAGTCTCTCTCTCTCTTTCTCTCTCTCTGTCACTTCACACACACACACACACAACGCGACACACACCACTCACACACACACACACACACACACACACACACACACACACACACACACACACACACACACACCACACACACACAACACCCAACACATACACACACGTACACAAACACCAAACAAAATCACCCATCTACTCCACGATGACACCTCACCCACCCCGTTGCTACCCATGGTTTCTCTCTGGGTCTTTTGGCCACCAAAACCAACGGACACTGACCCTGAGCACTCATTGGCTCTCACAGACCAGGACGTGGGGACAGGGAAGTTGGAGAATAAAGGGGAGGGGGGGGGGGGGGGGGGGGAGGGGAGGGGGGGGTGGGGGGGGGGGGAAGAGGCAGGGTGAGAAAAAGACCAAGGATAAGTGGTGGTGGGAGGGGAGCTTTACCCAAAAAAAAAAAAAAAGCTTTGTAAAAGAAGGTGAGAGAGAGAGAGAGAGAAAGAGAGAGAGAGAGAATCGTTGTGTATAAATATATATATATATATAATATATATATATATATAATATTATGTGTGTGTGTGTGTGTGTGTGTGTGTGTGTGTGTTGTGAAAGCATGTATGTATGAGTGTGCGTGCGCGCATGCGTGCCTCTGTGTGTGTGTGTGTGTTGTGCGCGCGCGCGAGCGGCGAGCTGTGGTGTATGTGTGTGTGTGTGTGTGTGTGTTAAGAAGAAGGAAGAGGGCTGAAAGTGGCGACAGCACGAAGGTCTAACACAAGCAGCGGTGTGTGAGCAAACGGAGGATTTCCTCCATACCGTTAAATTGGATGGAAGGGCAAAGAGGAGAGAGAGAGAGAGAGAGAGAGAGAGAGAGAGAGAGAGAGAGAGGAGAGAGAGAGAGAGAGAGAGAGAGAGAGAGAGGTGACATTCTTATCTATAATCCGATGCAGTGTTTTTTTTTCCCTCTAGATTGCTTAAAATGTTTTTATAGTTCCAATAAAGATTAAGGGGATGCTTTTTTTTTAAAGTCCCCTCTCTGCTAGGATCTCTTTCCCTCTAAGTTTTTGTCCAATCTCCCTTTCTTTAAAAATCTTTTTAACAACACCTATTCTGTGTTTAATGGTTTGTTTGGAGAGAAGTTGGTTTTTTTACCATGCTGGGGTCATTTGAGATTGTAAGTGTTATATATCGATGATGCGTATTTTTCTCACGTATCTGTATGCACCTATGCACGAATACTCGCATGTAAACACACACACACGCACAGACAGACAGACAGACAGACAGACAGACACAACTCTGAGGCGAACACAACATGAGCATCCTATCAATTCAAGAATTAAAAAGAACGTTTTTCCTGTTTATCTGATCAAACCACATAAAAGTTACAAGCACTGAACCCCCCCCCCCCCCCCCCCCCCCCTTAAAGGGTCATAACGGCACCACTTCGCACGTCAGCAGTGCCACTATGACGTCAGCGATCTAGAACTACGTCATTCGTTCAGCAGGCATCGTTCCATAAAAACAGTATGGAGCCAGCATTATTCGGTTAGGGAAACAACAGGCCTTTCTTTAAACAATATAAAACTAAACTGCATAAAAATATTTGTTCGTTTCCTTTTCACTAAAAAAAAAAAGTTCTCTCTCTCTCTCTCTCTCTCTCTCTCTCTCTCTCTCATCTCTCGTCTCTCCTCTTCTGCTGACCCACACACCAGTCAGCCACATCTGTGTCTTCATTTACATACTTCAACGCAATTTTTGTCTCTGTTTATTTCTCCATACTTGTGGGCAATTTTCCCGCTTCTCTTTTTGCAAGGATTATGATAGATAAGCTTGTGTCTACCTTACCTGTATGTGTACAGTGTGTGTACGTGGTGTGTGTGTGTGTGTGTGTGTGTGTGTGTGTGTGCGTGTGTGTATTTGGTGGCGCGCGCGCGCGCGTGTGTGTGGTGTGTGTGTAAGCATGGTGTGCGTGTGTTTGTATGCATGTTTGCGTTGCTTGCCTGTGTGTTTGTCCACATACTAGGGCCACGAAAATCTATTCAAAAATGCACAAAGCACAAAAGACACGTCAACTATGACATCGCTGCCTTCTTATGATTGACAATACGATTGATTGAATCACAAAGACAGGGGGGAAAAAACATACACAAAACCCTTCAAGGTACTGTCACTAAGACAAAGGAGAGAGAGCGAGAGATAGAGAGAGAGAGAGAGAGAGAGAGAGAGAGAGAGAGAGAGAGAGAGAGAGAGAGAGAGAGAGAGAGAGAGAGGAGGGGGGGGGGGATGGGGTGGAGGAGATTTAGTCTTTTGTTTCGAGGATAATGGAATTCATGTGGTTTCGTGTAGGTGTTTTTTTTTTACACTAGTCCCTGTGTGTATGCAGTTTTGAATATTTTGTCAACCGTTCCTACCGGTACACATTGGCCTACTCTTCCGAAAGCGGACCGTGTTTTAACGTGTGCGCAAGATGTTCTTCGGGGAGAGAGAGAGAGAGAGAGAGAAGAGAGAAAGAGAGAGAGGAGAGAGAGAGAGAGAGAGAGAGAGAGAGAGAGAGAGAGAGAGAGAGACAGGACGACAGACACAGACAAGGCGCGCGCGCGCACGACACCACGCACGCACGCACCACACAACAACACACACACACACACACACACAACACACACCACACACACAAGAGAATCTGACCGCATTTAAGGACGTTGCCTCTCATGCGCGGCTTCAATACATGACAAGAGACACAACATGTAATGGATGCGAGAGCACAAACTCGTACGGGCAAAATATGGTGAAACTACGTATGATGGATCGTTTCTGAACAGCCTTGTACGAAAAGCCCTGTACACATCAACCACCACGTTTTTTCTCGACCGGGATATATATATATATATATATATATATTATATATATATATATATATATAAATATAACACACACACACAACATATTATAATGTATATATATACATATATATATATATATATATATTTAAAAAAATATATATAAACAGAGAGAGGTGGGTGGGCAGAGACAAGCAAAGCCCAGTAAGAATGGCACGCAGGAACATATGAACGACCAGAAATTTATGCATACTACATTACGAAGATGCCTGTCAGAATTTATGGGCGTGTTTACAGCTGTCATCTACCTTTCTTTCCTTGCTTGTCGAAAACGACATTCACAAACTTGCTTCAACCCACGCCCGCTGCACAAAACAATGCTAAGCAAGACAAACACACGGGAAGAATGAATGGTATATAAGATTAGTTTGGTTTTTTCAAACGAAAAAGAACAACATTGGACCAAGGCAAAACCCTCTTGACGTTTGACATAATCATGCTATCTTCGATAGTGTCAGAACGGACAGCAGAGAAACAATGTCAACAGGAAACTGTGCGAGGGAAGGGGAGGGAAAGGGATGAGAGCAAGAGGGAAGGGATGGGGGGGTGGGGGGAGGCATGTGGGATGGGGTGGGGGTGGGGGATTGTGAGAAGTTGGAGGGAGGGAGGTAGGAAATATTCTTCTTTAATGGTCAAATGATGTGTATCGTGTGTTGAAGCAGCGCTGCTTGGTCAGCATCTTTACCCGATTTGCTCACACACACATGCATGCATGCACGCATGCGCGCACTCACTCACACACTCTCGCACAATTAATAATAATAATAGTAATAATAATAATAAATGGAACTTATATAGCGCTATGTCTTGCAAAGACAAAATCAAAGCGCATGCATTCAACCTAATCTTACACAGTCATGCAAAGATAAATAATCAATAGTTAACCCCCCCCCCCCCCCCCAGATATTACAAACATGGTGTGCTGCAGACAAAATCTATGAAATATAACTAGTTTACAAGTTCATGAGTTAACAAGAACATCGCCACATCAACAAAAAAACAACAGGAAGAACTACGACTACTACTACTACTACTACTGTTTTTTACTACTACTGTTTTTTACTACTACTACTACTACTACTACTACTACTACTACTACTACTACTACTACTACTACTACTACTACTACTACTACGTCTTCTTCCTCTGATATTCTGCTACTAATACTATTGCTGCTGTTGCTGCTGTTTCTCATCATGTTCTACAATCCAAACAATTACAACTACTACCTCTACAAGGGGAAAAAAAGCCACAACAAGGAGGAGGTAGAGGAAGAAGAAGAAGGAGAGGAAGAAGGAGGAGAAGGAGTAGAAGAAAGAAGAAAGAAGAAAGAAAAAAGAAGAAGAAGAAGAAAGAAGAAGAAGAAAGAAGAAGAAGAAGAAGAAGAGCAGCAGCAGCAGCAACAACAACAAACGTCAACAGACAATCAAACCATAAAATACCATAAAACAGATAAAAGGGGGGGGGGGGGGGGGGGGGGGGGGGGGGGGGGGGGGGGGGGGGGGGGGGGGGGGGGGGGGGGGGGGGGGGGGAGGCAGGAAGACGAAGAAGAAAAGAAGCAACTTTACACTGGCCTTTCCTTTAGAAGCGAAAGATATTGGCTACTCTCTGACACTTGCTGTTTCTTTTTAAGGCTTATAAAAATCCAGCTGTTTTTGATTTCGTTTATATTTTCATTTTATGCGATAATGGGAAAGGTTACGTGCCCACGCAAGTGTTTGTGTGTCCGCGTGTGCCACGTTACACAATGTGGTGTGTGTGTGTGTGTTTGTATGTATGTGTGTGGCGCGCGCGCGCGTTAGTGTGTTTGTGCGTGTGCGTGTGTGTGCGCGCGCACACGTTGTGTGTATGAGAGAGAGAGGAAGAGAGACAGACAGCAGAGAAAGAGAGAGAGAGAGCGAAACAGACGGACAGACTAGAGACACAGACACACACAAACACATACACACCCACCACCGCACGCACGCACAAAAACACACACAGCAACAGACAAATCAGAAAACAACACAACTCTGCAAAGTTTATTCTTTGTTCTTCATGAATCCAACAACTCTTTGTGTCTGTGTCTGTCTGTCTGACTGCCCCCCCCCCCCCCCCCCCTTAAAAACTCAAAATCTAGGTGAAATCGCATCCGAAAATCCCCTTTATTCACACCACATACCCCCCCCCCCCCCCCCCCCCACCCCCCCCCCCCACACACACACACACCCTTCCACTCCATGAAAAGCACAAAAATTAATTGTCTAACACCAACTTGAGAAAAGCACGACAGATATGCATAGTTTATCAAAGAGAGTTTGGGCAAAGCAAAGCACTTCCCTTCACAATATTATTTTCCCATCGGTAGAACTAGCGTGGCTTGGTATTTCTTTTTCAAGACAGGACTCAAGGGCCCAACGCTTCTGAGGTGGTTTGGTATTATTAGGTTTATTATTTATAGTGCCTGGGAGTGAGGATAACGGAACACATAACAACCCACACAGACGCACATGTACGCAAACATGAACGCACACACAAATTCTCTCTCTCTCTCTCTCTCTCTCTCACTCCTCTCTCTCTCTCTCTCTCTCTCTCTCTCTCTCTCTTCTCTGTCTTTCTTAAAAGAAAACCCAACAAAACAAACAGAAAACCCCATCAACCCCTCCTTCCAACCATCTTGCCCTTTCACATACGCACACACACACACACACGCCTGCACCCCATCCTTCCCCTCACGCTTGTACAAATGCTTACAAGTCACGTACGCATGCACACACAACATACATACATACACACGCGCAAACATGCAAGTACAGATCACGTGTACCACATACACACACCACAACAACACCACACACACGCATACACAACACACACACACACACACACACACACACACAACACACACACACACACACACACACACCATGAGTAACATGCGAGTACAGATGTGTACCACATAAACACAAACGCATACACACGCGCAATCGTCTAATATCACTTAGAGTGAACAGACGTTAAATTGAAGACAACAACACACAACACGCGCAATCACACAACCACACACCACCACACACACACACTACACAACCACCACCACCACCACACAACACACACACAACACACACCACCACCACACACACACTCACACAACCACCATCACAACACAACACACACACACACACACAGCTTGAAGCAAAGAAAGCCTGATGGAAGACAAACAGTGACTAAAGCCTTCAACACACAGGGCGGCAGGGCAATGCTAGAAGCTGAAAATATGCAGGGAAGAGAGAAATACAAGGGGGAAAAACAAAAATAAAGACAAAAAAAGGGAGTCAGAAGAAAAGAAGAAAGAAACGTGAAAGAGTACTGACACAGAACCATCTTTTTTTAAAAGAAAATTTTGTTTTAGTTTCTGTTAGTGTGTGTGTGTGGTGTTTGTGTGGTGTGTGTGTGTTGTGTGTGGTTGTGTGTGTGTGTGTGTGTATCCTCGCAGTTATGAAGTATTATGTTCATTTGATTATTACAGAAGTAAGCTTGTGGATTTATCAATTTTCTTTGTTATTAATTTGCGTTGTTTGGAAGTTGTACTGTTATAGAAGGCTGGATGTAAACAAGCAACTGTCATGCTTATTCCTTCACCTTCTGAAAATAAAATTCAATCAATCAGTCAATCTGTGTGTATGTATGTATGTGTGTGTGTGTGTGTGTGTGTGTGGTGTGTGTGTGTGTGGTGTGTGTGTGTATCTCCCTCCCTTTCTCTCTCTCTCTCTCTCTCTCTCTCTCTCTCTCTCTCAAACACACACAAATCACACCCACACGTACACACACACACACTCTCTCTCACACACACTTAACACACCCACCCTTTCATATGTAAAATAGATATAAATCGAGAGGAGACAAATGATAGAGTAATAAGCATAGTTGCTCTTTAATGCACCTCAACAGCAAGATAATCGCCAGCAACAAGAACAACACAACCAAAGGGTGACAAAAAGTGAAGGAGGGGGGGGGGGAGGAGGGGGGGGGGGGGGAGAGGGGGGGGGGGGAGGGGGAGGAGGGAGATGAAGGGAGTGGATGAGTGAAGAGGAGAGAGAGAGAGAGGAGAGGAGGTGAGGAGAGAGAGAGAGGAGAGAGAGAGAGAGAGGAGGAGAGAGAAGGAGGAGAGAGAGAGAGGAGAGGAGAGAGAGAGAGAGAGGAGAGATGAGAGAGAGAGAGAGAGAGGGAGAGAGAGGGAGGAGGAGAGAGAAGATTGTAGAAAGGAGACAGGGGGGAGAGAGAGTGAGGGAGGGAAAGTGAAAGAATTGAGAGGAAAGAAAAAAGGAATAAACAAACAAACCAACTTCTCCTATCTTCTACCAACTCTGTGTGTCTGTGTCTGTCTGTCTGACTGCCACCCCCCCCCTCCTCTCTCATACTTCTACTTAGACTCAGATCTCGTACCTCTCTACTGTCTTCTCTACTGGTAGTTAAGTTCTCTGATTAGGGTAATTACAGTTCCATACTATTTCAAGGCATTTGTTTATGGTCGATGGCCGTTTAGCAGACACAACTGATACTACAATCTTCAGGTTATTCTTGCTGTCTAGTTGTGCAAACTGATGCATTCCCATGCATGCTCATGCGTGCGAGCGTGCGTGTGTGCGCGCGCGCACGCATATGTGTACACGTGCGTTGTTTGTATACACGTATGCGAGTCACTGAGTACCCATGTGAGTGTTTGGGCGATTATTTACTTGTTCGTTTCTTTCCTCTCTGATAAAAAAAGAAACCCATTTTGGCAAAGTAAGGTAAAGGTTTAGCCCCTCGAGATGAGTGTTTTAGTAAGCCAAAGTCAATAAACGTGATCCAAGCGTGTGGTGTGTGTGTGTCGTGCGTGTGTCGTGTGTGTGTGTGTGTGTGTGTGTAAGCGTGCGTGCGTATTTCTCTCTCTCTCTCTCTGTGTCACACACACACACACACACACACACAAACACACACACGAACACTCACACATGCCTGCAGGTGCGAGCTCTTATTACATACAGTCCACACCCACACACATCAACAACGCCCCACCCCCCTCCTTCTGCCATCTCCCCACACACACACACACTCACACCAACAACCCCCCCCCCCCCCCCCCCCCTTTCTGCCAACCCCCCTTCCACGTAACACACACACACAAACACTCACACACACGAATACTCACACATGCATACATGCTCTTATTACATACAGTCCACACACACACACACACACACGCTCTCACTCACATCAACAACCACCCCTTCCCCCCACCTTCTGCCAACCCCCCTTCCACGTACACACACACACACACACACACACAAATCTCACACATGCATACACGTGCGAGCTCTTATTACATACAGTCCACACACACACACACACACACACACACACACACACACACACACACGCTCTCACTCACATCAACAACCGCCCCCACCCACCTTCTGCCAACCTCCTTCCACGTACACACACGTACACACACACACACACACACACACACACACACACACACACACACACACACAAACACACACCACTGCACAAAAAATGTAAACCGCTCACCTCTCTGCACATCCGATTGAGCAGATACCATCACCAGCAGAGCCACCACCACTACCACCCCCACCCTCAGTCCCTCACGGCACGCCATCATCTCCCTCATCCGCCCAGCGCCCAGAATCGAACCGCCACTCCTCAGTTACCACCACCACCACCACCACTACCACCACCGCCGCCGCCACACACAAGACTTGGCAAGTTATCTTCAAAGTTCCATCCAAGATGCAGCCAAAGACATTGCCACTGGAAAACTCTCCTCCACAAAGTCTCTAAGTTTCATAGAGTTTGGAAAAAGTAGCACACGTATATATACGTGTTGGAAGTTTTGTTGTTGTTGTTGTTTTTTTTCTCTCCCGAGGACTCAACAACACCACGTGGTCAATCTATCTCAAGTCAACGTAAGAAAAAAAAAGCAAAACAATAACACCACCTAGAATGAAAAATATAAAAAAGAAGTCCACACTCAAGCCCACCAAGGATTAAGAAATCTTCTCTTATAAACTTCTCGTCAAACCTTTCGCCCAACTCAATCCATCAATTCTCTGCCAAAGGGGGAAATGGAGAAATGTTAAAAAAAAAAAAGGGGGAAGAAAAACAACCTGGATAGTACTAGTAAGTAAGTCTCAACACTCAGGGTAAAGGCTACACACGCCCACACACACACAGTCACACACAACTCGGAGCAAACCAGCAGAAGAACATGCTCTCTAGCCTGCTACTGCAACTGGTCTCTCGATCCAAGCTGTTGTATCCCCCATATACACACACACTGGCGTCGGATTCCAAGATCGCATTTGAGAGAGCGAGAGAACCACCAGAGTATACGTAGACAGACGAAGGTAGGCTAGAGTAGAGTGTGTTACTAACTGCTACTACTACTACTACTACTTCCACTGTTGACAAAGTAAGGGAAGGGAGGAAGAGGAAGCAGAGGCGACAAGTTCTTGGGTTTGGGGGGAGGGACTTATATACCTGGCTTGGAGGGCAGTGTTAGCTGGTCGAGGGTCGCACACCTCGTCGCGTCGCGTTACGTGATCTGCACAGTCCAAGCTGCTGTTGTGTGGTGTTTGTTTGTTTGTTGGTGTGCATATGGAAGTCGTTGCATGACTGGGGGTGGTAGTGGTGGGTATTACATACAAGTGGCGGTGGTGGGTTTTAGGGAGGCGGGGTGGGTGGGTGGGTGGTGGTTTGGGGTTGTGGTGGTGGTGGTGGTTGGTCATTGGTAGGCTTGAAAGTTTGTATTGGTTGGGAGTCGGTTTGAATGTTTGATCCTTTTGTGTGTGTGTGTGTGTGTGTGTGTGTGTGTGTGTGTGTGTGTGTTGTGTGTGTGTGTGTGTGTGCGCGCGCGCGCGCGTGCAAGTTGTGGTACTGTTAAATTTCATGTACCCCGAAGGGCTTTTTTTTTCTAGAAATAAATCTTGAATCTTGAAAGAGAGAGAGAGAGAGAGAGAGAGAGAGAGAGAGAGAGAGAGAGAGAGAGAGAGAGAGAGAGAGAGAGAGAGAGAAGAGAGGAGAGGGGAGAGGAAGAGAGAGAGAGAGAGAGAGAGAGAGGAGAGAGAGAGAGGAGAGAGAGAAACAGACAGACAAACACAGACACAGAGACAGAGGCACAGGGGAGAGAAAGTCGGAACAGGGCAGAGATACATTTTAAGAAAACAGACCTACACGTGCACACACACACACACACACACACACACCACACACACACACACACACACACACACACACACACACACACACACAACACAAACACATCAAACCACAAGATAAAAAAAAATCAGAGAAAGAAAGCCCCTTCAGTGTCTACAACACAGCTGAGTCTAGTTAGATACTTACACACAGGAGGTGTCAACGTTTACACAACGTCAGCAAAAGTGTAAAAGGGCAGTGGAAGCTATGTTTAAAAAGACACTCGAATGGCTGGAGAAGGGGGTAAAGAAGGGGGATGAAGCATGATAACAATAAAGAATTATATTCTTGATTCAAACAAAAAAAAACCAACCATGTTGCATACCCAACTCACTGCGCTAAAAAAATTAATGGCACAACTGCGTTGGCATTATCATCATGCAGAATATCTTGCGCTCCGTTAAAACCTGTTTCGCCTTTGTGAAGAGTAGGCCATGCGAGCTGGTGGGAGCGGATGACAACATTTACAAAACCGCACGTAAACAGGGACTGGATTAACAACAACAACAACAAAAGCAAAACGAGTATTCATTCACTATCCTCGAAAGTAAAGAATTCAAACGAATAAGGAAAAGAATAAACCTATTTCTGAATGAAGTCTGCCCAAAGAGGCAAAGAGTTCCACATCACTGTCGCACACACTCCCTCACCCCCTCCACCCGACAAATAAACTGACACCTCACCCCCCCCCAAAAAAAAAAAAATCCTGAAGTCACATGTCAATAAAGTTAAGGGAAAAGAGAGCGGGCAGACGTAAGACATTTTAAAATGATGGGGGGGGGGGGGGGGGGGGGGGGGGGGTAGGGTGGCATACAGGGAATAAATGACGAAATAAATAAGATAGACAAATAAGATATATATAAATAAGATAGACAAATAACCAAATAGATAGATTAATAAAGAAATGGGGGAAATAACAACACAATTGCAAAAATTCACAATTTTATACCAGACCCCACACCTGACTTACAAGCGAGCACCAATTGTTTTGACAGACCAAGGATATCTACAACTGTAAACAAGTCTAAAAGTGTTACTTGTTTAGGCCTCAGATTCTGATGAATTCTCATCAACATTATCATCGTTGTCATCATTATCATCATATCAAAAACCACCACCATTATCATCATTACCCTCACCTTCACCACCTCTGCAGTCTAAATCATTCAGTTTGCCAATGCTCAAATTCTTGGATTCTTGTAAAGACATTCGTTTGTTTTTGTTTTGAAACAAGATGCGTAACAAAGCATCTATTCATCTCTCGGACGCATCACAGTTTGTGACATGCGAAACTTAAATGGACAACACACAGAGTTTAACGGCTCTGCTGCAAACAAATCTATCGAAATGTGGGCACTCATGAGTCTCCAGAAGTGTTAATGTGAACTGATGTTGCTGTTGTTGGGCTTTCCCCAGCTTAACACCCTGGGGGTGGGGGTGGGGGGTGGGTGTGGGGGTGTGGTAACCCCCCAACTATGCACTCTCTCACTCATCACACTTGGGAATCACTACGAGAGCTTAAGCACACGTTGGGATGGGAAGGTTGCATATATGGCTGTTTTCAAGTGTGTCGAAATATGGAGCCTCTATGCTATAAACAACATGGGATTAGATGGGAACTGATCAAGTGATAGCCTTGACCTTAAATAGGCTAAGATTGAGCTTAAAGAACAAACAAACAACCCCACCACGTCCTGAATGAATCACAAGACCCTAAAACTTCCCAGTGATGACAGTTCTTGCCATGCTCTGAGGACGCGACTGTACCCCACCCACTTCAATCTAAAAATCTTAGTGCAGTTAAAAAAAAAAAGGTAAAGGAGTCCCATAACCTATAAGGTCGTAGGGGAGCGAGGCGTCAGAGACCTCACTTCTCTAGGGCCAGCATATTGAGGGCGGCGCCAATCTCCTCTCCCTCGCTGCTTTACCTTCCCTGACCCTAAAGAGGGCAGGTACCCATTTACAGCTGGGTGAACTGGGGGAACTGTACTGAAGCGAAGGCGCGCAAACGGTCACCCATCCAACTGGTAACCACGCTCGACGCTGCTTAACTTGGCTGGGGGAAAGCGAGTGCTCCGACCACTGAGCTAGTTAGCTGGGGGCAAAAAACCACAACCCATTCAGCTGGCGCCTACAGAATACTAAACGTCACCCGGGCTATGCCTTTGTGGTCAGTGACTCAGTGGACCGAGGACGTTGCTTTGTCAGGACGTCACATGGGGTCACGCTATACTAGGGTCACGCTATGCTCTACCACTTAAGTTTTGATCCTAAGATAACGTTGAGGTAACAGTTCGGTTTGGTTTTAACAAGTTCTGCCACTGTTTGATGGTCCTCAATCACAACACACAAGTTTTGCTGACATCAATCGCATTGGTTTAAACGACTTTTACCTACTGAAGGATTATAAGAGCGCGAGTCAATAACAGCACAGCAGAGGAAGAACATTAAGCCATAGTTTATGTTAGTCCCACTTAGGACATTCAAGAAGTTCTCTTTCTTTCTTTGTCTGTCTGTCTGTCTGTCTCTGAACATCAAGCCGCAGCTTTTATTATTTGTCCCACCCAGGATATTAAGGAACTTTTCCCTTATTGTGTTTGTCGATTTTTTTGTCCATCCTCTTCCCTGGTTGAGTGTATATTTTTCAGCCGTCAATATTTCGCTAATTGCATACACCTTTCTAACAGAAGGATGTGTTGTTTCTTTTCTTTAAGAACAGTCGTCCCATCCCACTTTGCAAAAAGTTACATTTTAACCTTACTGTTTATTCTGAGGAGAAACGAAAGAATCGTGAGAGCTGATATGCTTTTACTTAGTACGCCTGCTTTGGTCTTTGTCAAGTTATATCCGGTTGTGTAATCAAGGCTACAATCTTGAAATTTCAGGCTCCTGTGCTATTTTCTACGGTGACATAATTATTATTGTGCTGCTCACAACCTCCCCCCCCCCTCCCCCCCATCCTGGATGACTCAGAACAAGTTACAACTTAATGACGATAAAACCGAAGCCATGCTCATAGGGACCCAACATAAACTTTCCTCTATCGCAAAAACTTCAATCGAATTCGGCAATACGTCAGTTCCTTTGTCCAACTCTGTGAAGTATTTAGGAGTAGTTCTTGACAACACACTCTCTATGAAAAAATTCATCACCCAGACCTGCCAGTCTTGCTACTATCAATTACGGCGCATAAGCGCGATTCGCAAGTATCTGTCCACTGATGCAACTTCCAAGCTTTTCACATCTCTCATTCTTTCACGTTTAGACTACTGTAATTCTCTTTTGGCTGGCCTACCAGCATCATCTATCCACTCTCTTCAACGCATACAAAACTCTGCAGCTCGACTGGTCCTAAGAAAGAAACAATCTGAACACATCACTCCTCTTCTGCGATCTCTTCACTGGCTGCCTGTCTCACAAAGACTGGAGTATAAAATCAATACCCTCTGTTTCAAATGTCTCCACAAATCTGCACCCCCTTATCTCTGTAACTGTCTTCATCTGTACACTCCATCCCGTTCCCTTCGTTCAGCCGCAGATACTTTGTGCTTTCGAACACCCAGATTCAAACAAACCACTGTTGGCCGTCGCTCCTTCTCTGTTTCTGGTCCATCCACCTTGAATGACCTCCCTCTTTCACTTCGCCAAAAGCCTTCACTTGATACCTTCAAATCCAACCTCAAAACACACTTATTTCCTACCTGAGACTTTCCCCTCAAATATCTGTCCTTAATTTTCAACAGCATTTTTCACCTTCTAAGTGTTGTTCCGAGTGTGTGTGTGTGTTGTGTGAGTGTGTGAGTGTGTGTGTGTGTGTGTGTGTGTGTGTGTGTGTGTGTGCGTGTGTTGTTGTTGTTGACTTCAATTTTACGTCTGTTCACTTTTAGTGATATTAGACGCCCCCCCCCCCCCCCCAAAAAAAAAAAAACAAACAAAAAAAACAAAACCCCAGGAGATGTGGATGTGGTTTAAAAAAAAACAAAACAAAAACAAACTTGGCAATGGAACAGGAATTTAAAAAAACAAAACAAAAAACCAACAAGTCATTAACGTTAATGTAACTATAACAAATGTCCTATGGGACTGTAACAAAGACCTTTCACAATTTCAAATGCCAATTTTAAATTACTGAATATGCTGGTGAGGGAGTTTTCAGAAAAATGGGGCATGAAAGGTTTTACACTCTGGCAGTCAAAAAGTATATGAGTATTAGTGATATTCTCACCACACAGGCATTTACCATTTTTGCTGAATTTGGTTATCAATGCATTTAGTTTCATTCTATAGAATAAAGTATTAATTCTCCTTGACTTAAAAACAGTTGTACTGACTTCTGAATGGTTCCCCACTGTTAGATTATGGGTATTGATTGCAGTTCTAGTTAAAAGTCTCTCATTTTGCTGATTACTATCAGTGACCTTTCTCCATGATTTTTGTTCTAGTAAGCTATACCTTCTTGTAAGGATAAAGGCACATGCAATTCTATTGCATCCCGTCCATGTTTTGCACCCTTTTTGGCAGCTCTATCCGCCCCTCATTTGGAAAGAACCCAGTGTGTGAAGGCACCCAACAAAAATTCACACTTATGCCCTTTAAGATTAAGAGATGTATGACATGCTTAATCTCTAATATGATTTTCGAAGTTTTCTTGTAACATGGCGATTTTAAAGCATACAATGCCGATTTAGAATCAACGCAAAGAAGAATTTGAAATATACCCAACGGCAAATCAAAGATATAAGTAAGACCCATTAGTATTGCTACAAGTTCTGCTGTAAATATCGAGTGATGTTTACCAATATAATATGATTTTTCAATTTTTAACGCTGGTATAACAAAAGCAGAACCTGTTTCTTGATTATCTAGGCGTGATCCATCTGTATAAATTTGTAAATGGTCAAAATATTTATGATGGATGTGGGATCGGACATCAGCAACCATTATATTCTGGTTGTCATTCTTGTTTTCATTAGACACCTCTATATCAAAGTGTGCTTTATTCATCTCCCATGATGGGCAAGGTAAGATTGCTTCTCGTGTGTCCATGCTGTGTTGATTGACTTCAGAGTTTTCTACCAGATCAGACACATATGTACTTATGGGCATTAAAGAGGATATATATTTCGCTCTTTTAGGAAAATTAAACTCTGATTTCACGTCTATTTCACGTGTGCGTGTGTGTGCGTGCATGCGTGCATGGTTTTGAAATCTGTTGTTCATTATGTTTAAGGAGAGTTGCATGCCTGTAAATGATTGAGTGCAAGCGCTTCGATTTGTTTTTTGTTTTTTACAAGATTCAGCGCTATATAAATTCCATATATTATTATTATTATTATTATTATTATTATTATTATTATCCCCCACAGTGCATGCATTACCTCCTATTACCTTTATTTGCTACTCCCACCGCCCGCTTAGATTTACACTTTCAAACTCTGAAATGCCTGCATAGAGAATTACACTGTGTTCTATTGTATTGTATTGTATTATATTGTATTGTATTGTATTGTGCTGTGTTGTGTTGTATTCTAAAGCATTTTCAGTCACACCTGAAATTCAGGCTAATTCCATAGGGACAATCCATCGCCACAAGTAGCTCCCCTTTTTGTTCTTTTGCTGTTTTTATCCCTTTTCTTGCCTTCCTATGTATACATTTACCTATGACATCAACTTTTCGCTATACAATTTTGCCAGGGACAACTCTCTTGTTGCTGGGGGTTCTTTTACGTGCGTTATGCATATGTAGCAAACAGGATTCAGTGTATCGCCTTATCTGAAAGACTAGCACCCTCACCACCACTTAAGACTTAGTTGATGGAGAAGAGTTCGGTTCTCACTTTCTAGGCAGGTATATTGCCTCAATACCACCGACCCACACATATATCACAGATATGTTGTAAGAAAAGGTGGTGCTTCTTTTTTTAAATGTTAAATTGTTTGTCTTCTTTTAAGCACAAAATGATTTCTTTCTTTCCTTTTTGTGTGCACAAGCTATGATATATCTATCTACCGTTATTGTTCTTCCCAAACCATAGGCAATGAAGGTAAAAACATACTTTTACCAACGTATGGTTTCATTTCAATTGTCTTTCATATGTGTAGATTATGTCTTTTAAAGAAATGTGCATACTTAAAAATAGTATTGAGTCATTAATACTGTTTGCTTATATCATGCGATGAACTCTTGCTTTTCAGTTACTGTTAGTATTCATGTTATTTTTGGGTATATTGCTGTTAGGTTTATTCTCCTGTTCAATTTGTTTGTAATCCTCCATACCCCAAAAGGGGTGAAAGGAATTAAATCTTGAATCTCATGTCAAAAGAGCATGTCAGATTTCAGTCGTACGTTCATCACTCTTTAATTAATACCATTTGTTTCGGCAACACGCTTCTGTGCTAACACACACTGCTCCCTTCAAACTTTGTGTGCATCAGAGCACCCCCCCCCCCCTCTCTCTCTCTTGCTCGCTCGCTCACGACCATACCAATACTTAACTCAATAAACAGAGAAAGTCACAGGGGTTATTACAAGCTATATGTAAAAACAATCAACAGAAAAACAGTTACCACCGAACATAATAAAATTCAACCTTAAAAAAAAAGTACACACATTCACGCACAAGTGCGCTCGTACGTGCGCGCGCGCACACACGTATACACACAGCGGGCATACATATATGCCAGTGCACAAATGGTTATGATATGTCGTACAATAAGTAGCAATATCAATTATTTTGATGCAGTATATTACACTTAATAAAGAAAACAAACCCAACAGTACACTTAATGCAGACCTACTTTGCTGCAAGCATCCCATACTCTTAACTGACTTAGCCCCGCTCGTCTCTCTCTCTCTCTCTCTCTCTCTCTCTCTCTCTCTCTCTCTCTCTCTCTCTCTCTCTCTCTCTCATATGGTCAACGCAGATTCGTTGTACTTATGCCCTTGCTGAGTAACAGAGCTGAGGTGGATGGGAATAAAACTGTAACCACTTCACAAGGGTCTTAGTTTATGTACCTTTGCAACGCTTTAGAGAAGGAGGGAGTTGAAAATATCTGTACACTTCGTAGAGTTCTGAGTCCAGCTACTCTGTATCGCTTTTGAAAAGGACAGAGTTCAAATTAAACATCTGTATACTTCGCTGGGTTCCCAGTTTAGGGACTGTTATATCGGTTTTGAGAAGGGAGTTCAAAATACCTGAATATAAGACCTATCTCTTTTCTGTTGAAGACCCCCCCCCCCCCCCCTTTCATTTTCTCTGCTGTAGGAATGGGGTCAAATCCTTTATGCTCGTTGAAGACTGATGACAGTAGATGTCTGATAAAAAGATCTGACGAAAATATTTGGAATACATTTCGTTGGACGCCTTCCAGTGTCGTGACTGAATTTTGAGATAGACTTGAATGTTCTGTTGATGAAAACTTGTGTCGTTTTTTGTGTTTATCTGTCTGTCTGTCTGTCTGCACCTCTGTGTGTGTGCGTACGTACGTGCGTGCGTGTGAGTGAGTGTGTGTGTATGTGTGTGTGTGTGTGTGTGAGAGAGAGAGAGAGAGAGAGAGAGAGAGGAGAGAGAGAGAGAGAGGAGGGAGAGAGAGAGAGAGAGAGAGCGACAGACAGGCAGCCAGCCAGAAGTGATATACAGACACACAGACTGAGAGAAAGAGACAGAGACAAACACACAAAGAGACCGACAGAGAAAGACACAAAGGGAGAGCACTCATATAAAAATCAATGATTGGAACTAACAACCCCAGCTTTATTAAGACATAAGACACATTCTGACAACCTCCGCTTCAGAAAAAAACCCACCCAATCTATGATCCTTCACACACACACATACACAAAAAATTGTGAAGGGAATAATACTATATTGAATCCCTTCCAAGCGTGTCGGCGAAACGTGCAACCTATGAACTGTGTCAAGAAAGGAACCAAACTACTTGTGCTGAGCATACTACTGGACCACTGCCAACTAGCAGTGCAACACAGACACACAGACGACACACATACATACATAGAATAAAAGACAGAAAGGCAGACACAGACAGACAGACACACGTACACACACACACACACACAAGAGCGCGCGTGCTCACACAGGCAAACACTCTACAATAACAAAGTTTAACATGACAATTCTGTTGATGGATAAGCTGGTCACGTGTACATCAATGCCTGCTTTATTGCTTTGCTTCGAATATTGTCTTGCAAAAAGATGAACTGCTGTTTGTGTGCGTGTGTGTGTGTGTGTGTGTGTGCAAGCGCGCGCGTGTGTGTGTGTGTGTGTGTGTGTGTGTGTGAAGTCGTGTGGTGTGTAGTGTGTGTGTGTGTGTGTGTGTGTGTGTGTGTGTGTGTGTGTGGTGTGTGTGTGTGTGTGTGTGAGATAGCGTTGACTCCATAATTTGACGGCCCACTATGGAACACGGCTTCGAGCAACCACCGAGAACCCCGTTCAAAGAGATTCATTTTTTCCTCTAGCACCACTACTGACTCCAATCCCCCCCAGCTCCTTCCGATGGGATTATAAACCGAGGCCCGGTGTGTGTACGTATGCAGAACACCTTACGCGTCCGTGAAAACCCATTCTGCCTTTCCGACTTGTAGGCAATATCTGTCTGTCTGTCTGTCTGTCTGTCTGTCTGTCTGTGTCTATCTATCTATCTATCTATCTATCTATCTATCTATCTATCTATGTTTTTAAAGACATTATCCCTGAAGTTGGAATGTGGCTTTTTTAATGGTGGGCAAAAAAACCGGTCGCAAACCCCAAAATCTCACCTTCGGTTCACATTGAAACTCTTAGCTGAGGAACTAAACTAAGAAGACATAGTTAGAGAACCACAGTGCTAGCGGGATCTTGATGTCAGTGTCTTCAAACCTTCACACTGACGACTCCGACACAAATTATATGTCGCAACCATTTTGTTGTTGTTCCTTTGTTTATTGTTATTTTTGTTGTTGTTTAAACTGCATCGTCTTCAGTGGCGTTCCCGTCTTGTTCTCACACCGCTCATCTCGATCTCTCCACCCTGCTCATACCCAGGCTCGTCACGTTGTTCTTCAGGGTCAGAAGTCCGTATGGAGCTTATTGTTGTTAGGTTGCCGTAGGACCACCAGCCAGAGGGGCCCTGCACTTCTGCTGGATCCCTTTGAAGGTGTTCAGCGGTGCCTGCTCTGAGCTAAACACACGCGGGGCACCACCTACTGTGCCCCGTACTGACAACAATAATGGCATAGTCGCAGAGCTAGACACAGCTAGAGACACCCACCCGGGGTGATGACCAGCCACAACAACGGCCCCCCAACGACCCTCTCCTGTGAACCTCTAACCCTGAAGGCTTGGAGACAAACTCACCACAGGCACAGAAGTGTATGGGAAATCATAACTGAGGTCACCATAAGACCAGAGCAGCTGAGGCCACCGAATCAGAGACCATTTTCTGTCACTGCATGACTATCACTGGTGGTGAGGGTGATGAACTGAAATAAGGATGCTGTGCAAGTGCAGATACTCTGAGACTACTCGACAGGGTTGTGCTCTACGCTTCCTACCATAATAATAATAATAATGTATGGAATTTATATAGCGCTGAATCTTGTAAAGCAATAAATCAAAGCGGGCGGGCCTGAGAGATACAGACACCTGCAGTGCTGGTCAGGTAATTTGGACCACACTCTCAAAATATGTAAAGTGGATGAAACTCGAATGTCTGGTCTCCGATGAACCCATAACAAACTCATTCTGGGTAGGAGCTGGTCGGAGTAACTAAAAAGCAAACTCTAACACTCATGTGAGATTCGAACCCATGACCTTCCAGCCAGCAACCCAACATACTAACTACTGCACCACGGTGGTGGATGCTTGCTAGGAACTTTTAATTTAAAAACTCTGTCTCTCTCTGTCTGTCTGTCTGTCTCTCATTCTGAAATGCGATCTTGCCTAGGATCCCATACAGTGTACACATCTGCTCTCCCATTATTTTCCTCAATGCCTTTAGTTCACGACTGTCAGCTGTAGGAGCTGTGTCAACAACACTGAATGAAAACTATTTTCATATATCTTCTTGTTAATTCAGCAAAGTAAATCACATAATAGCA
>CM054153.1:14486072-14511072 GCA_028751875.1 Rapana venosa
AAGAAAAAAACTAGTTTGCTCAAAGATTGCCGTAGCACTCAAAATGCCAGGCAAGTACCAACACGTACACAAACATATTCATGCAAAGCAGATAGCGGCCGCACCAGTGAGCACAAAGCTTGTTTTTGTCGTCAGAATTTTGAAGAGACGTGTCCGATTTCGCTTTAGGCCTAGCGACGTAACAAATATTTCTTTGTCAAAAGTATGTAAATCAGGATTGCTTTCCTTACGTGTGTGAGAGCGCGCGTCAGTGCATAAGTATGCAACTGAGGCATGTGCATGCGTGCGTGCGCGCGCGCGGACGCATACACAAACATAGACACCGACACGCATGCACACACAGGCACATACACACGCATGCATGCACGCACGCACTCGCGCACACACACACACACACACACGCATGCATGCACGAGCACGCAAACACACGCATGCAAGCACGCGCGCATGCACACACACATACTGGCACAAACACATGTTCTGGGAGGGAGGGAGGGAGGGAGGGAGAGAGAGAGAGAGAGAGAGAGAGAGAGAGAGAGAGAGAGAGAGAGAGAGAGAGAGACAGACAGACAGACAGACAGACAGACAGACAGAAGGAGAGAGATACATACAGACAGAGAGTGACACAGACAGAGGCAGAAACATACAGACAGAGCGCACAAAACAAAATAGTCGGGAGGAGTTAAGGAGAAAACCCAAACTACCGACATCAATCCTGTAACTTTGCCCCGCATGTAGAAACGGATGTAACTCACAATAGATTGGAACAGTGACTTACCTCCTTTTCAAAAGCCCAGAGTAAGAATTCTGTCACCACAATGCGGGATGGCCGTTAAGGTAAGAAGCCTATTCTTGATTGGACCTGAAACAAAAGGGTTGCCAATTTCAACGGATTCATCAGCACTGGTTTTGCAGCTTATTATTAATAAAACAGCTTCCACACGAGAAGTGAAGGTTCGATCCCCGTTTGAGCATAAACTTCCCCCCACCCCCACCTACTCGACCCTGAGTGGTGGTCTGGGTGCTAGTCTTTCGGATGAGACGATAAACCGAGGTCCCGTGTGCAACACACACATTCAGCACACGTAAATGAACCCACGGTAACAAGCATGTTGTCCCTGGCAGAATGCTGTAGGAAAAAAGCCACTCTGAGAGGGATATATATATATATATATATATATATATATATATATATATATATGGATGCAAACAGGAAAAGGAAAAAAATTAATGGTCGGCAAAGAAGAAGTGGGGGGGGGGGGGGGGGGGGAGGAGGGAAGAGATGATAAACCTGCTTGGGACAATCAGGACTGTCATTTGTTATGAACGTAGTATAGCATATCATAGCATAGTATATCATAGCATAGCACAGCATAGCATAATATAGCACAGCACAGCATAGCATTTTATTACAACGCATTATATGCCGCTGACAGTTATAGAAAAATTATCGGTGTGAAATTCGGGATGCACTCTCCGAGGCGAACGCGACGCCAAAAGTGCAGCGCCACTCATTCGAAAGAAAATCTTGTGTGTAGGTATAATTATTTCTTCCCCTATGAGAGTGGCTTTCTTTTCTCTCTATTTTTTGTTGTTGACAGGGACATCTCTCTTGCTGCTGTTGGTTGGTTTACGAGCGCACAATTCGGTTTCTATGCGAGACCTGGGTTAACTGTCCCATTCTGGAATATCTGGGTGCAGTTATATGAACGATAGATAACACAAACTGAAGACTTTTCCACCCTTTCTTTGGTCTGCTTTTCCTTTCCCTTTATGGCGTATGTAAGCTTTTATTCAAATGACTGGATTAATGTATTTTGCTGCCTGAAAAGTTCAACCCTTTAAATACTTCCTGGTGTGGACTATGCCAGAGAGAGAGAGAGAGGGGAGAGAGAGAGAGAGAGGAGAGAGAGAGAGAGAGAGAGAGAGAGAGAGAGAGAGAGAGAGAGAGAGAGAGAGAGAGGGTTTTATTCATTATAGGCCTTGGCCCCTCATGAAGGGGGTGTGTGTATATAATCAACATTCCAAAACATGTTGCATAAAAAACATTTATGAACAAAAGAATAATACCTCAAGTACAAATAGTATTTCTAATTTTAAAAGCTTTATACAAATAAATTGCTAGTCGCTTATTAATGCGTTCGTTAGAAGATGACATAAGTATACAATGTCTAAACATGGAAGGACAGTTCACATATTTTTGCGGTATCAACTGAGTTCTAAGATCATTTAACATATGACAACATAATACAAAATGAACTTCGTTATCGACAGATCCCTTATATAATGGACAAAGAAGATCTGTAACACAGTGTTGTCTATAGCGAAGATTGTGCACAATTAAGACACTCCAAATCTAAATTTTGTCATAATATGTTTAAGATGTCTATCCATGTTCACAGAGAGAGAGAGAGAGAGAGAGGAGAGAGAGAGAGAGAGAGAGAGAGAGAGAGAGAGAGAGAGAGAGAGAGAGAATGACAATGACAAATTTCTTTTATTTCGAGGATAATGAATAAGCACTCACGTGCTTTTTTACATCCAGTCCCCGCCGTAGGGATACATTTTAATAATAACCCAACACTAGAGAGAGAGAGAGAGAGAGGAGAGAGAGAGAGAGAGAGAGAGAGAGAGAGAGAGAGAGAGAGAGAGAGAGATTGAGAGAGAGATAGACAGACAGAGAGACACAAACAGACAGACAGAGATAAATAAACAGGCAGACAGAGATATGCACACATACATACATAAACAAGATAATATCATCATTCCCCCAAAACATTTCACGATTTATCATTCACATCTATGTTCTCTACGTTTCATAAATAAGCACGATTTAAACGCTCGAGCCCAAACTATATGATCACCTAAACATTCCTTACAAAACAGCTGAAATATGAGACCCTGAAAAAGCAAAACCAGTAATGCATGCCAAGTCTCTTTACCTATATTCCTTCCATTTTATCTTAATCGAAGAAAAAAAAATGACATGGCTATTGCAACGACGTGAAAGGCTCAGAGGAAATTTCAAAGCGTGAAAAGAAAGCCTTCCTACTTGACAAAGCGTATTCTGTGGTGTCTGAAAGCCTAGACTGAATTGTGGAGATTGAAATTAGATCGCAAAGAGGTCGCTCTGGCCTGCAGTTGGTAAGAGGGCTCGTGAACTTGTTTGTAAGAGAGAGAGAGAGAGAGAGAGAGAGAGAGAGAGAGAGAGAGAGAGAGAGAGAAGAGAGGAGAGAGAGAGAAGACAATGACAATTCTTTTATTTCGAGGATAATGAATAAGCACCCATGTGCTTTTTTACATTCAGTCCCCGCCTTAAGGATATATATGATAATAAAATAAAATAAATCCCATAGCAATACACTTAACACAGTTTACGGAAAAAATATCTACACAAAAATCCCCACAAAAATCCCCGAAGAGAGAGAGAGAAAAAAAAAAGAAAAAGAGTAGCAACAAGAAAGAAAGTAGAACAGAAAAAACAGAAACAACCGAAAAAATAGCAAGAACCAAGAGCAAAACAAAAACGGCAACAACAACAAGGGGAGAGGGAACAACCGAATAGTCCCCCCTCAAAAAAGCAACAACCCCAAACCCAAACCAAAACAGAACCAAACAAAGAAAAACCTCTATAAAATAAAGGAGAACAAACCACGTAAATAGTTTCACTTTGGCTAACAGAAAGAAACGTAAAAAATTCTTTGAGAAAGAGAGAAGAGAGAGAGAGAGAGAGAGAGAGAGAGAGAGAGAGAGAGAGAGAGAGAGAGAGAGAGAGAGAGCAACATAATGATCTTTGATACGCAAGGTGGAAAGATTTTAGGCCTAGGCTAGTGTCCTGCAATCTGGACACTTTCCCCACCAATCAATAAAATATGGAAATCAGTAACACATCGGGAGAAAAAAACAACCCGCACACAATACTGAATAACACACCAAAAAATCGCATTAAGATTTAAAATACACATTATCATCAACCTACCCTTTAAAACACACACGTACACACACACCACACACACGCACACACACACACGCGCGCGCGCGCACAACACCCCCCCCCCCCCCCCCCGACACACACATACACACTCACACACCCGACACAAACACAAACACACACACTGGGCTTCTTTTTAACTCTCTGAAAGTATTCTTTTTCGTATCTCTCAAATCCCTTGACACAGCCCAGTTTTTGCATTCCTTTAAGGTTCTCTTAGATTACTTTCACTATGGTCCATGTTTAGGTCGCTTTCACTGTGTTGCATTTTTATGCTTTACATTAGTGGTTTAATACTGAACTATTGAACAACCCCCCTTTCCATATTGCTTTCTAGTATTTCTATCAGTCCTTTGTTCCCATCTAAAATCACTTTCAGTGAACAGATATTAAATATAAGAAGGAACACATCGCGCATGAACACATGCACATAGGAGGCATACACTTTAACCCCCCCCCCGCAAAAAAAAAAAAAGCAAGCCCAACAAACAACACCATCTCCCAAAAAATCCACCCCAAACCAAACCCCAAACCCAACAGCAAAAAGCAACAGGTTACACAGGTATACCTTAAAAACGATGCACGTACTTCACACACATATTTAAATAACTTAAACGTGTACTTAAACGAAACACACACACACACACACACACACACCCCACACCAACACACACACACAACAACGCACATAATTCTAAAAAACAAAACACGCACGCACGCACGAGGACCACACACATTTCTTTAATAAAAAGAACAACACCCACCCCAAACATTCTATCAAAAACCTTAAGGCGGATATCACAATCGGAGGTTTCAGTCCAGAAGACAAAAAATTAATGACACGACCTTAAAAAAAAAGTGTTAAGTAACCGGACTTTGAGTCATAAGTATTGGATTATCACGGCACTGGATACTTTATAAGGAAAAAACCACAGTCAGTCTAATTTGCCTTTTCTTATTAATTTATTCCTTCTTTTATATCGAGGATAATGGAATAAACATTTATGTGCTTTATTTTACATCCAGTCCCCGTGTGTATGCGGATTTGTGAATTCTGTCATCTGTTCCCACCGGCACACAATGACCTACTCTTATGAAAAGCGGAACATGATTTAACGTGTGCGCAAGATGTTCTGCGTGCGTTCGCACACGGGACCTCGGTTTATAGTCTCACCCCGAGGACTTTTTGGGGAGAGTGGAGTGTGCACTGATGTTAACTCCAGAGGAAAATATCCCCTTGAACGGGAATCGAACCCAGGTCGTCAGATTGCGAGCGCAATGTTCTGACCACTAGGCTATCCCGTCCCCTCCACCCCCCCCTCTCCCGCGCGCGCGCGCGTGTGTATGTGTTTGTGTGTGTGGTGTGTGTGTGTGTGTGTGTGTGTGTGTGAGAGAGAGAGAGAGAGAGAGAGAGAGAGAGGAGAGAGAGAGAGAGAGAGAGAGAGAGAGAGAGAGAGAGAAGAAGAAACAGAGACAACAAAAACAGACATGAGGGACAGACACACACACTAGAACACACAACACCAACACACACACAGAAGACCAAAGAGTTCGATCTCTTCCCAATTTTCTTCTTCTTCTCATCCTGTACTACGACCTCCCCCCTCCGCCCCCAACCCCCATCCCCCCAATTCCCCTCCTCCTCCTCCTCTTCCTAGCAGTTGCTTTCCCTCCCAGAGGCAGGGAGGGAGGCAGGCAGGCAGAAACAGGCCTCCCGCGGTTTCCTCCTCCTCAATGACTTGCTCAATGGGATCAGGGCAGCCGGAGAGACTGGGCATCTCACTCTAGTCTCTCTGCGAGGGGTCTTGTCGCCCCTCAAGCCGGACCTCTTGACGTCATCTCCAGCGTAATCACCTTGCGTCATCCGATCAACGCGTCACTGATACGCTGCCCCGGCTTCCGGCGCATAACGGCATAACGCGACTGGGCCCAGGTTTTGTTTTTGAGAGATAAGGGAAAAGAGGGAAGGAGGGAGGGAGGGAGGGAGAGAGAGAGAGAGAGAGAGAGGAGAGAGGGAGGGAGGAGAGAGAGAGAGAGAGAGAGAGGGAGGGAGGGAGGGAGGGAGGGAGGAGAGAGAGAGAGAGAGAGAGAGAGAGAGAGATAGAGAGAGAGAGAGAGAGAGAGAGAGAGAGAGAGAGAGGAGGGAGGGAGGGAGACAGAGAGAGCTTACATTTGGGCAGTACATCATTTTTTTTTGTTTTTTGCTGTTGTCGTTTTAAAAATAAAATCTTTTATTTTTTGTTGTCCTTGTTTTGTGATTATTATTACCATTTTGTGTGTGTGCTATTACGATGATGATTATCATTACCTGTTGTTGCTGCTGTAACCGCTGCTATGTCTCTCTCTTTTGATTTTAACAGAGCTACTTTCTTCCAGTAAACATAGTTTCTATATACTTTCTCTCCATATCTTAATTTACTTTACAATAAATCCAGATGCGCGAACAACCTGCGCGCGCGCGTCCACACACCACACACACACACACACACACACACACACACACACACACACACACACACACACACACACACACACACACACACACAGAGGTGTGTGTTACTGATCGGGGGTCTAGAGGTAACGATCCTGCCTAGACAGCCAGAAGTCCGGGTTCGATCCCCCGTTTCTGCCCAAAGCGTTTTCCCCATCCACTAGACTGTGAGTGGTGCTATGGGTACTAGTCTTTCTATTGAGACGATAACAGAGGGACCGTGCGCAACACGTAATCAGCACACCTAAAACAACAAGAACACCAAAAAAACACCCCACCTACGTCAGCAAGAAAGTTGTTCCTCGCAAAATTCTGTACAAAAAGCCACTCTGATAGGGGAACAAAGACACATGCAGACAGAAAAAGAAAAAAAAAAGTAATGAGTGGCGCTGCTCTTGTGGCAACGCGCTCTTACCGGGGAGAAAGATAAAAGGTGTTCCATCACCTATGTGGTCGTAGGGGAGTGAGGCATCAGAGACCTCAACTTCTCTAGGGGCCAGCGTACTGAGGGCGGCGCCCATCTCCTCTCTCTTCTCGTTGCTTCCCTTCCCTGACCCTAAAGAGGCAGGTACCCATTTACAGCTGGGTGAACTGGGGGACTGTATTAAAGCCAAGGCGCGCAAACGGTCACCCATCCAGGTGGTAACCACGCTTGATGCTGCTTAACCTTAGCTGGGGAAAGCGAGTGCTCTGACCACTGAGCTATTCCGTCCCCAGTACCGGGGAGAGCAGCCCAAATTTCAAGCAGAGAAATCTGCCGTGTCTCGCAGTGAGATACAAGCACAAACAGTTTCTGCTTTACCTAATATACTGTTTCCATACTTTTTTTTACGGTTTAGTTTGTTTCGCTTTAACCTTTTTACGCAACACTATCAGTGACTCAACCATCATCATTGTTCGTTGTCTTGATGATGAAGAAGATAATGATGAAGATAATGATGTAAGCGTGGTCTTACTTTTTATTTTTTCTCGTCAATCATCCATGCCACCCACTGACTTGCCCATTCTATCCTCTCTTTGTCAGTATTGTATTGCATTGTATCATATTCTATTCTATTCTATTCCACTTGCAGTCAAATCAGATTTCTCTGCGTGGAATTTGGTCTGCTCTCCTTTTTGAGAGCGTGTCGCCACAACAGTAGCCCCACCCGTTATTTTTTCTTTCCCTGTCTACATGTATTTTTTGTGTCCCTATCACAGTGGCACAGTTTTTGTTCTTTTTACAGAATTTTGCCCGTAACAACTGCCTTGTTGCCGTTGGTTCTTCTACATGCGCTGAATAAATCCATACCGCTTGTTTATCATCTTATCCGAAAGACTAGCACTCAGACCACCACTCACGATGTAGTGGATGGGGGAAAGTTCAGACTCAAGCGGGGATCGAACCCGCACTTTCTGCTTCTTTCTGTTGCCTCTAGACCAATCCCCTCGGTCTCACCTCTTCTTATGCTGGCTTACCATGATTATAATTATTTGAGAAAGAGCGGTTACTGGCTGACATGTAGGTATGTGTGGAAAGTGTTTAACCCTGTCACCATACAACAACGACAGAGTTCATAGTTCATTGTCCTGTTTGGTCATGCGAGAGAGAGAGAGAGAGAGAGAGAGAGAGAGAGAGAGAGAGAGAGAGAGAGAGAGAGAGAGAGAGAGAGAGAGAGATGTGTGTGTGTGTGTGGAGTGTGTAAGTAAGTCTTCAATTTTAACGTCTTTCCAGACGGCCCTAAAATAGGAGACTGAATGAAAGAGATAGATAGATAGATAGATGATCTAGACTGTGGGGGTGCATGCATGTGTATAACGTGTGTGTGTGGTGTGTGCTGTGTGTGTGTGGTTGTGTGTGTGTGTGTGTGTGTGTGTGAATTCTTTCTAGTTTTCAATTCTAGTATTTCGAGGATAATGAACAACCACTCGTGTGCTTCCCCCCCCCCCCCCCCCCCCCCCCCACACACACACACACATACATCTAGTCCCTGTGTATCTGCGCTTTTGTAAATTTTATCATCTGATCCAACCGGCACACAATGGCCTTCTCTTTCTAAAAGGAGAACGGGTTTTTAACATATTATGCGCAAAATAGTCAGCATGGATTTGCACACAGGACTTCAGTTTATAGTCTCATCCGGAGGATTTTCAAGGGAGTGGAGTTGGCACTGATATTAACTCCGGGGGAAAAAAATCCCCTTCAATGGGCATCTCGGTGGTGGCTCGAACAATGTGTGTGTGTGTGTGTGTGTGTGTGTGTGAGAGAGAGAGAGAGAGAGGAGAGAGAGAGAGAGAGAGAGAGAGAGAGAGAGAGAGAGTGTAGTGTGTGTGTCTGAGCGCGCGCGCGTGTGTGTGTGTGTGTGCGCGCGTGCGCTTCCACGCGCGCGTGCATGCGTACGTTTGAGAGCCGTATGCTTGCACAAGGGGGTGTCAATGACTGTCGTGAATGTGAATTAGAGAGAACAACGCGGGCCTCATGAATACTCACACAGGGTTCTGGTCCCGGGTAAAAGGAAGGCCATGTGTAGTTTATGGGAAATAAAGAATCGGAACACCACAAGGAGATATCACAACTTACATGGGAGGAACAATAGGCATGAGTTTGGCGTTGGTTGTCTGTCCCCCACATAAACAAAGGCATGCATGTTTTGAGCCTACGATTCCATGTGGAAACACCTAAAGCAAGCAAGTCAACGACAGACACAGAGGCGGGAAAAAATAAAAGGAAAACCATTTCTAAAAAAGAAAAAGGGGGGGGGGGGGAGGGGAGGAGAGAAATTACAAACGTGCGCACACGCGCAAGTACCACACACACACACACACACACACACACACACACACACACACACACACACACACACACACACACACACACACACACACACCACTCTCTCTCTCTCTCTCTCTCTCTCTCTCACCCAAAACGTGAGCATCTTTAGATTTTGACTATTCTGTCATATGAGCAAAACATGTTGCGCTCCCGTTAGGGACTGACAAGTCAGGCCCAGCGCATCCGACTTCGGTGTGGGAGAGAATTGTTATCGTTAAGTTTTTCTGGGGAAAAAAAAGGCAGGAGAACGGACCAAGAGGGTAGAAAAAAGACACGAAGGAGGTGACAGGAAGAAGAGGGACAAGGCAAAAACAAAGAGAGGGTTAGAAAAGAGAGAATTCCTAGCACTGAATGTCCAGAAGGTGGGGATGCTTGTTATTCTGACAGGTCCCCCAGCATCCCCACAAGGGGGCGGGGGGCAGGGGGAAGGGAGGGAGAGGGAGCAGATTTTGAACACACCACACAGAATGTATAGTCCAAATAATACAAATTCTCTCTCTTTCCTTACTAACCAGAATAAGCAGTCAAAATATTATCTTTTCCTCCCTTACTGCACACAATGAAGTCAAAATAACACCAAAATCTCTCTTTCTTCCGTTGCCATACAGAATGAACAGTGAAATAAATACAAACTGCCTTTTCATTTCTTACCTTACAATCAAGAATGAACAGAATAACAGAACTGTTGCCCTTTTATCTTCCTTTACTCAAGACAAAACGAACAGTCAAAATAATACACAACTTTCTCCCCCCCCCCCCCTCTACTACAGAGAATAAACAGTCAAAACAACACAGTTCGTCTCTTTCCTCCCTAACAACAACCAAAATAATATAACAACTGAAATGAAATTGCTCTTTCTTTCCTTGTCTCTTAACTTTACGAGGTGTCACTGGGGCACCACACTAAATCTGTTACTGGTTCAATCGAACCTGGCGGGTCCCATCTCTCTCTGAATTACAATCTGCATGTTATGTTTAGTCGTGTCATTCACACGAAGGGCCATAGCAGGCGTACGTGGTTTTTTCCTCCCCGAAAAAGATAGATGTGTTTTGAACATGTGCTGAGGATAGTATGTGAGCATTTGCATACCTGTTCACCTGTTAGCGCCATCATTTTTTTTTATGGTAGCCGCTGATACATGCCCCGTCAGTTGTTTCCACCCCCTAGTCCTTATGCAGACTGCATACTTCGCATACATGACCTCACCTTCTTAACGGGGCAGCTTGAACCCGTACCTGTTTTATGTCTCAAGTCCTTCCTTACGGTTGGTTAGAGAGCTAAGGTGGGGAACGAAATGATGGCCGGTTTTTAAAAACCATTTTCCGCAACTTTCGTCTCAGCTTGAGTTCTCAACCAAAGGTCCACTTCTAGGCAGAATGGCCAATACCTTACTTCCCTTCGTTTTTATGCCCGTACAGATTAAAAGATGCCCGTCAAATATTTACATCTAAAGACGAAGGGTTGCAGAAAACTGATATCAGCCTACACCATGCATTCATGGCTTTACCAGCACCCTGGGGAACTATGAAAAATGACGATGATTATTCTTTACTGGAAGCATCAACATACTTACAGGCATAAGCATGACTGTAGCGCTGTAATGAAGCCAACTACAGCCTCTCCCTTCCCCCCTTCATTCCATAAGAAACTTGGTAACAGGGCAAAACAAAACAGGTGATTACCTGACCTTTTCTCCCTATTCACTAGATCCTGACTGGTAGGTGGTCTGGGTGCTTGTATTTCGGATGAGACGAAAAACTGGAGGATCCATGTGCAGCACGCATTGAGTGCAGGCATAAGAACTCTCGGCAACAAGAGAGTTGTCCTAGACAAAATTTTGTAGAAAAAAAAATCCACTGTCATAGGGAAGCAAATGCGCCACATGCAGGATCTTACAAATGGTGGCGCTGCTCTAGTCGCGACGCACTCCTCCCAGGGAGAATAACCCGAATTTCTCGCGCAGAAATCCGTCGTGAGAGAAAGTAGTATACAATACAGTACAATCAACACATCGCAATGCATACAATACAAAACAATACAATACCTTGGTCAAACATAACAAATGGCGTAAAGCAAGCAAAGAATACTCTGTAGGTAGAGACGACTCCTTACAAAACTAAAAACTATTTTGCATACTCATATCAAGTGATCTCCCCCCCCTCCCCCCAATCTCCTTTAAAGCCGTTTTATTATCAGAATTCTGAAAAGTGTACGCATATATACTAAGATGGCCTGTGCATTCATCACCACCCTTCCCTTTTCAATTTACTCTCCTTACAAGTCGTATATATCAGAGTTCAGGACAATGTACGCATAACGACGAAGGCTGCTCTGTTGGAGTGGTCCTAACTCAGCGGTGGTACTTTTGGGCTGGCTGGGTCGTACCAGTCGGTGGACACATCGCTATTGTGATGACTTCAGCTTTCCTCCACTCTTACTCTATTATAAAGGGCCATACGGACACGGTACAGTTATCGTCTTTTTAAAAAATATTTAAAGGAATGCCACGTTTGCAATTCTCTCTCTCTCTCTCTCTCTCTCTCTCTCTCTCTCTCTCTCTCTCTCTCTCTTCTCTCGTTCCCCCCTCTCTCTCCACTGTGTTTCTTCCTCCTCTTCTCTCTCTCTCTCTCTCTCTCCACCCTTCCACACATTCTCTCCAGTTCTGCCCCCATTTCTCTCTATTTCGTGTGCGCGCGCGCGCGCATACGTTTGTACGAGCGTGTGTGTGTATGCGCGCGTGTGTGCATGCATAGAAGAAAGAGCACATATTGATTCGTGTTTGTTTTTGCTTGCTTCCTTGCTCAAGAACTCGGTATGTTGTCATGAGTGAATATACGGCTACAAAACCACATTCTTTCAAAACCCTATGAGTAGTTTACACTACAAGGAGAACTTGCCTACTCATCCTCCTCCCCCTATCCCCTTCTCTTTCTGAATAGTAAAGAAACTATTGTCCATTCTCCAAAGCAGTTCGTGACGGGTTTTGTCCTCAGTCCAACCTACTAAATGTTTGCTGACGGACTCCACTCTGTGCAAACACTGCCAACATTTCAGAGAGAGAGAGAGAGAGAGAGAGAGAGAGAGAGAGAGAGAGAGAGAGAGAGAGAGAGAGAGAGAGAGAGAGAGAGAGAGAGAGAGAGAAGAGAGAGAGAGAGAAGAGAAGCGAGCGAGAGAGAGAGCGAGCGAGAAGAGAGAGAGCCTTTTATAACTTTTTTAAATGCAATTAAAAAAATCCTTTTAAAAAAAGCTGATCAAACTTGCTATACTTTAAAGCTTCTGACCAGTGAAGCCATAATATGCAAAAATTATTCATCTCCATTACATTTTTCAGCGAGACTAAACGCCAAACAAAAAGAAAACTGACACAAGATTTAAAAAATACCAGAAAAAACAACAACTTATACAACAACAAAACAAGTAGCCAGTATTTTCTTCTGCAAAACTCAAGTGACTCTCGGCATGTACATGTTGGCACCTGGATGTGTAAAAGTAGTGTGTGTTAACCCGTATGCAATACCAAGTGAGTCTGACCGTATGTCAACGTGTACGCATGCCATGTGAAAGGGCCGGCCACTTCTTTGCTTAACCTTACCCACAATAGCGGGTTTGCGCTTACCACAAGTCCCAGGAGGTCTTGTTCCTTCGTTGAACAGTCTACCGTAGCAAAAGTAAACTGTCATCTCTTTGTTGCGATCTACCACGTAGACATTATAAGGTAAAGGTAAAGGAGTCCCATAACCTATAAGGTCGTAGGGGAGCGAGGCGTCAGAGACCTCACTTCTCTAGGGCCAGCATATTGAGGGCGGCGCCCATCTCCTCTCCTTCGCTGCTTTACCTTCCCTGACCCTAAAGAGGGCAGGTACCCATTTACAGCTGGGTGAACTGGGGGAACTGTACTGAAGCCAAGGCGCGCAAACGGTCACCCATTATACTCCCTTTCATTTCCTTTTTTCTTTTAATTTTTCTCTTCTGATCTACATCTACGAGTGTTTCTGAATGAATGGTACAGACAGATTCTAGACAATTTAAGATGAGATCACTTTACTAAGTATACGTAATTTTTTGGTGCCGTGATAGCAGCCATATTCACACACACCAACACACACACACACAATAAACTAACAATAAATAAACAACACACAAACAAGTATAAATTATATGAAAGGAGAATAAAAGAGACAATATGGGTGTTGTCAGCTTGTACGCGCGTCAGCGTGTGCACATGGGATATACATACGCACGCACGCACGCACGCATGTAGATCACGAACACCAACACACACGACACAACGACACACACACACAGTGATTGTCTTTAACGAGACTCAACTCTCTGTTTGTGTGTTGTCTGTGCAGCAAATGTGTTGGTGTGTTGTCGTGTGCTCGTGTCGTTTAGTGATTTTGTAACGCGTAGGCGTGCATAGATGGGTGCAGAGTGCTTAACAGCATGCGTGCGTATCCAATGTATGATACGTGCACCACCCGCGCGTACATAACGATGCAAAACGCACAATGGAATGCATCTCCATTCCCACATAGACATTAAATAAAATATTTTGTGCATATATATATTATATTTGTGTGTGTGTGTGCCCTGTGTTGTCGTTGTGCCCCGTGCAATATGTAAAAGAGATGAGTGTGTGAAGTGTATGATGTGTGTTGTGTGTGTGTGAGTTTCAGGCGGTGTTGTGTGTTGTCGCACGCTTCGCCTGTCGCATGTATGTTATTCAACTTGAGATCACCAGAGACACGGACAAGTACCGACACAAGGGTATGGAGCATTTAAAAGTGAGATCAAGAGCGATCTGTTATACTTCTAACTTCCTAGTCGCAACAAACCACCAATCACACAACACACACACACACACACACACACACACACACACACACACACACACACACACACACACACACACACACACACACACACACCAAGCGAAGCAAAACAACCACCACCACACCCCGTAACAATAAAAACAACAAACAAAAACCAAAAACCCACAAAGAAAACCAACCCCAAACAAAAACGAGGCTTAACAAACAAAAATCCGCCTCTCCCCCCCCCCCCCCCCCCCCCCCCCCAGGCTCTTATTCACGGGTGAGTGGGAAACTGGAAATGTAAATGAAATGATCGTCTTTAATGTAAGAAGTGATATCAAGGCAGGTATATATATATATATCCTGGACAATATGATGTTGTCACGATTTTTACCTATCTACTAATCTTCTCTTACGTCCAAGAGGGGCTGAGGTAGGAGATGGGGGAAGGAGAGGGGGGGAGAGGAGAAACGTATTGAACCAGGAGAGAGAGAGAGAGAGAGAGAGAGAGAGAGAGAGAGAGAGAGAAGAGAGAGAGATAGAGAGAAAGAGAGAGAGAGCTAGTACAGATACACAACATGCAGACTAAGTAATGCTATTCAAAACAGAATGGTAACAGTTAAAATGAGAAAAAAAACACACTTGAAGATGGCGTTGTTTTTACTTCTTTTTTTTTCTAAAATTAAAAAAACGTAGTTTATTCGCTTCACAAACTGAATCCGAGTAGGTTGGAGCTTATGCAGAATTATATATATATATATATATATATATATATATATATATATATATATATATATATATATATATTTTTTTTTTTTTTTTTTTTTTATAGACACACAACAGAGTCAGGTGGTCTTAAGGTAACACACCTGCCTAGAAAGCAAGAAGTGGGGGGCAGATGATTGTTAATGCCTTGATCATCTCTGGGCCTCCGTTCTTGATGAGCTCAGCCGGGATGTTGTCAATCCCTGGTGACTTGCCTCCTTTCAGGGATCTTACTGCTTCTTCTACCTCTTCCTCCAGCACCTGTGTGCTTTCAGGATCTGATGGTCTGGGATCTTGCTCGTGAAGTTTGTTCGGATCAGCCTTCAGCTTGTAGTTGTACAGGTCTCTGCAATATTCTGTCCATCTCTTCATGATAGTGGCGCTCTCTGTAAGGACTGCCCCCTCTTTGTCTTCAATAACGGAGGTCTTTGGCTGCTGGGACTTGGTTAGTACCTTGATGGTCTGGTACGCCTCTTTGCTGTCTCCTTTCGCCATTGCCTTCTCAACCTTGGAGCATTGTTCTGACATCCAGTTCTCCATGGCCTCAGTCATCTTCTTCTTGATGACCTGTTGACTGTTCTATACTCTTCGGCCGTTTCTGGGTTTTTGTTCTTCACTGGCTTTAGCTCCCTACGTTGGTCGCACAGGTCCAGGATATCGTTGGTAACCCACGGTTGGTTCTTTTTTCCTTTCTTTCCCAAGGATCTCCAGCGCTGTCTCCTGAATGGTCTTGCTGAAGGTCTCAGTGAGGTTGTTGATGTCATCTTGGAGGAAATTCAATGCTGCAAATCTGCCCCCTATCTCAGCTTTAAAGATTTCAGCGACTTCGGGGTCCTTCAGCTTTTCCATGTTGAACCGCAAACGGGGATTTCTCTTCTGGTTCTTGGTCTTCAGCTTGATCTGTAGGGTCATGAGTACCATGTCGTGGTCACTACCAATATCAGCGCCAGGGAAACTTCTTGTTTGGGCTTTGTTGATGCTCGACTTAAATCGTTTGGGGGCCAAGATGTAGTCAATCTGGTTATGTGTCTTTCCGTTTGGTGAGTGCCACGTCGTTCTTCTTGATGTCTTGTGGGGGTATAAGGTGTTGGCGACAGTAAGATTGTGGCTGCTTGCGAATTCCAAAAGTCTGAGACCTCTATCATTAGTTTCGTCCACGCCAAAACGGCC
Organism: Rapana venosa; assembly: GCA_028751875.1. Taxonomy (NCBI): domain Eukaryota; kingdom Metazoa; phylum Mollusca; class Gastropoda; order Neogastropoda; family Muricidae; genus Rapana; species Rapana venosa. Next base: position 14,502,117 of record CM054153.1, read on the forward strand.
TACTGTCCCTGGCCATTGGTCATAAGCGTCAGGTCCGATCTTGGCATTCCAGTCGCCCTGGATCACGAGAAAGTCCTTCTTTGGAGTTGATTTGATGGCGCTCTCCAAATCTTCGTAGAAACACTCGATTGCTTCATCATCGTAGTCTGATGTTGGTGCATAGACTTGTATGATGGTCATGTTGTGTGGTTTTGCTGCGACACGCATGGAGATCAGTCTGCTTGAAATTGGGGTACAGCTGATGACACTGTTAGTCCTCTTCTTGTTGACAAGAAATCCTACTCCGTGTTGGTGTTTGGAGTCGTCGCCACTATACCATAGTTTGTGATCCTCCTCTGTAGTTGCTTCGCCGAATCCGACCCAACGGACTTCGGCCAGTCCCAGTATGTCCCATTCGTATCTTCGAAGTTCGTGGGTTAGCTCTTGGAGCTTCCCACATGCGTGTAAGGTACGGATGTTCCATGTACCAATGATGGTCCTTTCAGCCTGGAGTTTGATAGCTGTAGTTTGCGTCCCAGTCGCATATTTTCCACCTCCATCCTGGAACGCTCCAATGCAGACAGAAAAAAAAATTAAATGCGAGGCGCTGTTCTTGTGGCAACACGCTATATCCCCTGGAAGAACAGCCTGAAAATTTCCGCAAACGGAATGTGAAAATTAGTTTACAACACAACACGGTACAATAGAATACAATACAAGTGATGTGACCGAAGACAAAACGGTGGCAGGCTGGAAATTCAAAGACAACAAGATGAAGAAGGCTGATCATCAACAGTAGTTCTAAGGAAAGGAAACGATCAGCCAGCGATCAGCCAGCGGTGGTGGTCTGCTTAATTCCTAGATAGACAACCACTATACATGCTGGGGGCCCCCAGACATCCTGCAGTTAGCACAGTAGGGGGCTCGCTCTAGGGGGCCCGCTCAAGTCACTCAGACTGCTTTCTCTCCCTGTTATCTCCCCCTACTGTCTGATCCCTCCCATCATCCCCTCGTTACAACACGTGATCCCTTCCCATCATCCTTTCGCTCCAGCACGTGACCTCTTCCCATCATTCACGTGGCTGTGCTGCAGCCACAGGCCTTCCCATCTTCCCCACGATGGGAGAGGGGAAGGGGGGGGGGGGTGAGGGTGTGGGTTGTGGATTAGCTTAAGCTGTACATGGCAGGGGAAGGGATAACAGTGTCATAATGAAATGTTTCCTGTGGCATTGACTTTGTTGTGGCTGTTGTATTTCATATGAAACATGCATGATCTATCTATATCTACTTATCACCTATCATTATCTACCCCCCCCCCTCACACACACACGTCCGCGCGTGCGAACACACACACACACACACACACACACACACACACACACACACACACACACACACACACACACATACTAATAATCAAACACATACACACAGTTTCTGTCTACCCTGATTATTGGATTGTTTTACGTGTGTGTATGACGTCAAAGTGAAGTTTTTGTGGGTTTTGTTTGTTTGCTTTTTGTTGTTGTCACTGTTGTTTTTGTTTCATAGAAAGTCCGTTCAGAATGGCAGGCACTTTCATTAAACCAATTTTTACAGTCTCTTTTCTTTGCTTTAGCTTACAGTTGATGGGTCAGGGTGTTTTAGCAATATTCATTCACCCACAGGGGCTTGATGTATGTACGAGCCAGCATACAGGTGCCAACACGCATGTAGGCAGGGGGTGCAACCATGTAAGCAGTAGGTAGAAAAGTGTGTAGAATAGTCACAAAAGCTAAAGCTACCCCCCCCCCCCCAAAAAAAAAATGTTTACAAGTGTCTGAAGGACCACACGATGTTATACAGCCATATCCGGGGGCAAAGTGTAGGTCAAGTCAGTCTGAAGAAGAAAGAGGTGTCTATAGGTATGCTTGCTACAAGGATGGGAATGTGTGTGTGTTTTGTGTGTGTGTGTGTGTGTATGTGTGTGTGGTTGTGTGTGTTTGTGTGTGCGTATGTTTGAGTGTGTGTGTGTGTGTGGGGGTAACCTGTCTCTGTTTTCTGACATTTCCGGCTAAACGTTGCATTCTGAAGTGAAGTGACAGGGGTATGGCCGGTAGTTTTACTATTCAGTCTACAGTTTGGTATCTCGTCATACACCTTGAACAAAGAAAGTATCTTTTCTTGTAGACATATAGTTGGGAGTACTGTGACTGGCATTCTGAAAATCCTTTCTTTTCATACCGATGGAAAGAGCGTCTTGCTGGCAGCCGAGCAAAGCAAGTCAAACCAACAGAGAAAGAGAGAGAGAGAGAGAGAGAGAGAGAGAGAGAGAGAGAGAGAGAGAGAGAGGGGAGAGAGAGAGAGAGAGAGAGAGAAGAGAGAGAGAGGAATGAGAGAGAGAGACGAGAGAAAAGAGAATGACAGACAGACAGGCAGACAGACAGGAAGACAGGCAGGCAGACACAGACAGACAGGGACAGAGACAGAGAGAGGGAGAGGAGAACGACTTTTTAAAAATGAACAATTCTTTTTGAGGGAAAAGAACAAGCACAAATGGCTTTTTTCACTCAGCCCTCAGTCAGGGGGACGGGATAGCTCAGTGGTCGGAGCACTCGCTTTCCCCCAGCCAAGTTAAGCAGCGTCGAGCGTGGTTACCAGTTGGATGGGTGACCGTTTGCGCGCCTTGGCTTCAGTACAGTTCCCCCAGTTCACCCAGCTGTAAATGGGTACCTGCCCTCTTTAGGGTCAGGGAAGGTAAAGCAGCGAGGGAGAGGAGATGGGCGCCGCCCTCAATATGCTGGCCCTAGAGAAGTGAGGTCTCTGACGCCTCGCTCCCCTACGACCTTCTAGGTTATGGGACTCCTTTACCTTTACCTTACCTCAGTCAAAATAGGTATTTAAATCAAGAGAGAGAGAGGGGGACGAAGAGAGTAAGAGAGAGAGAGAGAGAGAGAGAGAGAGAGAGAGAGGGTGGGGGAGAGAGGGGGAGGAGGAAGAGAGAAAGGGATGGAGAGAGATAAAGAGAGAGAGAGATAAAGAGAGAGAGAGAGAGAGAGAGAGAGAGAGAGAGAGAGAGAGAGAGAGAGAGAGAGAGAGAGAGAGAGAGAGTCTCAACTTGAAATACAGGCTAAGGCCAAAATCCCATAACAAAAAGTATGCAGACGATGTAAACAAAGCGAATGCTTGATGGAGTGGGTTATGGATGCATACACAATACTCGCATTTATCTAAAAGATTTAGCATGCCCCTCTTCAACATGGTGACACAAACATAATTATATTATGACATAATGAAGTCTCTTCAACGCAAAATAAACACCACGTAGCCCCCTCCCCCTAAACACACACACACACACACACGCACGCACGCACGCACGCACGCGCGCGCGCGCACACACACACACACACAAACACACATACAGAGTATCCTTGTCTTGTTGACATGAGCTGACTCAAGATGTGTGTGTGTGTGTGTGTGTGTGTGTGTGTTGTGCTGTGTGTGTGTGTAAAAGGGAAAGAGAGAGAAAGAGAGAGAGAGAGAGAGAGAGAGAGAGAGAGAGAGAGAGAGAGAGAGAGAGTGTGTGTGTGTGAGAGAGAGAGAGAGAGAGAGAGAGAGAGAGAAGAGAGAGAGAGAGAGAGAGAGAGAGAGAGAAAAGATAGACAGATAAAATCAAATCAAATTTTTTTATCTGGAGGATAATGAATAAACACGCATTTGCTTTTTAACAAATATTTTTTACATCCACTCCCCGCCCTTATCACGGATAACAATCACACACACATGCTAAAAAAAAAAAGAAAAGAAAAATAACCCTAACAGGCAACTAATTACGAAAACAAAACAAACCAGAAACCCAAACGGAAAAAACCAAACATACAACCCTTCCCAAAAAACAAAGAAACAAAGAAAAGCAGAAAGAAAAACAAAGTTAAAAACCCCACCACCATCAACAAAACAAACCAGAGAGCGAGAGAGAGAGAGAGAGAGAGAAGAGAGAGAGAGAGAGAGAGAGAGAGAGAGAGAGAGAGAGAGCATAAATTATCAAAAAAACAAACCACCCCCGTCCCTTTTTTCCCCCTTTCTTTAATTTTTAAAAATAAGAATTACTAACTTCTTCAACAAAACAAACCCCCCCCCCCCCTTCACCAAAACAAAGAACAAAAACAAAATGAAAAATAGTAAAAAAACACAAACCAAAAAAGAAGAAGAGGAAAAGAAGAGAGAGATGAGAGAGAGAAGAAGAGAAGAAATACAGAAAACAAAGCTTCCGCACCTCTTATTATTTTAAAAGCATAAGAAGTTCTCATTATTCGTGTCAACAGTAGGGGATCAGCCCCCCCTTCAGACGCACAAACGAAAATGAGAATGTACAACGAGAAAAGAAGAGAAAGAGAGAATGAGAGAGAAAGAGAGAAGAAAGAGAAAAGCTTCCGCACGCACTTATTACTAGTACAGAAGAAGTCTAGTATTGGTGTCGTTGGGTTAGCCCAGACAGAGACTTGAGAGAGAGAGAGAAAGAGAGAAAGAGAGAGAGAGAGAGAGAGAGAGAGAGAGAGAGAGAAAGAAAGAAAAGAGAGAGAAGAGTGAGAGAGAGAAGAAGAGAGAAGAGAGAGAGAGAGAGAGAGAGAGAGAGAGAGAAGAGAGAGAAAGAGAGAGAGGAGAGTGAGGGAGTAAGAGAGGGAAAGAGAGAGAGAGAGAGAGAGGGAGAGAAAGAGAGAGGTGTGTGGGAGAAGGAAAGAGAGAGAGAGAGAGAGGAGAAAGGAGAGAGGGAGAAGAGAGAGAGAGAGAGAGAGAAGAGAAAAGAGAGAGAGAGAGAGAGAAGAAAAGAGAGAGAGAGAGAGAGGGAGAGAGAGAGAGAGAAAGGAGAGAGGGAGAAGAGAGAGAGAGAGAGAGAGAGGAGAGAGAGAGAGAGAGAGAGAGAGAGAGAGAGAGAGAGAGAGAAGAGACCGACAGACAGAGTGTGTGTGTGTGTGTGTGTGTGTGTGGTGTGTGTGTGTGTGTGTGTGTGTGTGTGTGTGCATGCAAACATACATGTGCAAGCATCTGATGATAATATGGAATTGAAAAGCAATGAAGCAGCATTCCTACCGATGTATATAAGCAAAGAAAAAGGAGCAAAAACTTAAGTACAACACGAGAACAAAATCTTATGCCAAGCTGCATGCAGAGGAAAATAATAATTAAGGAAAAAAAATCAAAAACAACAGTTAAACTACATTTGAAAGATTCACCAATTCAACTTGGCAGGTTTGCGAAATGGATTATTGCTCTCATCGGATAATGCTAATCCTATACTATTCAATAATGATGCTGAATTGCTAAACCCAAACTACTGCCTATATTGATTTAATTTCATTATTTTACTGTAGCAGCCATACTCAGACTTCAGAGGGCTTTTTGAGAATAGAAAGTAAAAGTTGTTATGATAAGAGCCTGTCATGAATGATGACAATCTCAATATAACATTAAAAAGCATAGCAATATTTTGATACAGGCCTTGGCACTTTTTTTTGCTTTCATCAGTAACTGAGGGGAGATATTCATGGATGAAAATATACAAAGAAAAAAAAGGAAAGAATCTTGGAAACAGACCATCATGGATGAAAATATACAAAGAAAAAAAAAGGAAAAGTATCTTGGAAACAGACCATCATGAATTTAAGAAAATAACTTCTTGATGAAGATATTCATGGATGAAAATAAACAAAGAAAAAAAAGGAAAAGAATCTTGGAAACAGACGATCATGGATGAAAATATACAAAGAAAAAAAAAGGAAAAGTATCTTGGAAACAGACCATCATGAATTTAAGAAAATAACTACTTGATGAAGATATTCATAGATGAAAATATACAAAGAAAAAAAAGGTAAAGAATCTTGGAAACAGACCATCATGGATTATTTTCATACACAGAAAAAAAAGGAAAAGTATCTTGGAAACAGACTATCATGAATTTAAGAAAATAACTACTTGATGAAGATATTCATGGATGAAAATATACACAGAAAAAAAGGAAAAGAATTTTGGAAACAGACCATAATGGATGAAAATATACAAAGAAAATAAAAAGGAAAAGTACCTTGGAAACAGACCATCATGAATTTAAGAAAATAACTACTTGATGAAAGAGACAGATAGACAGGCTGAAAACCTACTATACAGGGAAGAATCACTCAATGTTTGCTGCAGAGTTAACTACTGGTTCAGTACTTTCAAGATTATCTATCTGACCTTGTTAGAGTCATGTTTCATGTTCTACTGTGTTGAGTTAGTGCTAAAAGCCCACGGATACTGGTTTAAATTGAAACTGATGGCTTCAAAACAAATGTCTTATCTACTTTTGATGTTAGAGATATTAGCATCACTTTTTGCTGGATACCACTATCACCTCTCCCCCCCCCCCCAATCTCTCTCCCACCCCTCTCTCTCTCACTCACACACACACATCATCATCACCATCATTATCACCATCATCATCATCACCATCATCATTAGCAGCAGCGGCAGCACTAACTATTTTTGTCATATCAACTTAAAAAACCTCACAACTGAGATGGCCATAATCACAGGTGAAAATATTGAAAGAAAAAAAGGAAAAGAATGTTGGGAACAGATTTTAATGAATTTAAGAAAATAACTACTTGATGAAAACCCAAAATGATCACAGAAAATTACTTCAGAAAAGAAGGGAGACAAAGAGGAGAACTACTGAGGAGATGCAGTTGGAGGAGACAAAAGTATAGCTAGCTACACAGGCAGAAAGCAAGACAGACAGAGAGATGGATAGGTGGATGGAAATGCAGCTATATTCCCCCCACCACACACACCGTGTGTGTGTGTGTGTGTGTGTGTGTGGTGTGTGTGTGTGTGTGTGTGTGTGTGTGTGTGAGTGTGTGTGAGTGAGTGAGTGAGTGAGTGAGTGAGTGAGTGAGTGAGTGAGTGAGTTAGTTAGTGTGTGTGTGTGTGTTGTGTGTGTGTGTGTGTGTGTGTGTGTGTGTGTGTGTGTGTGTGTGTGTGTGTGTGTGTGGCGAGAAACTGAGAGAGATAGATAGATTGATAATCTCCCCCCCCCCCCCCCAAGAGTCACAGATAAGTACAGGTAATATTCATCCATCCATCCATCGATATATATAATAATCTATCTATCTATCTATCTATACACATATATGTGTGTGTGTGTAACATCCATCCATTCAACTATATATATATATATATATATATATATATATATATATATATATATATATATATATATGTGTGTGTGTGTGTGTGGTGTGTGTGTGTGTGTGTGAGTTTGTGTGCGTGTATCTATCTATCTAGTTATATAGCTATCTTTTTACATTATTTTCATATTTTTAGTTAAATCAGTGTGTGACCACACTTTTTGTTGTTGCAAACTTAAAAAGCTAACAATATGTTCTTCTGACCCATAACACTGTAAAAACAAAACTAAAACAACAACAACAAATAACAACAACCAGACGACATAGGCGAAGAACAGGTAGTTTCATGAAAGCAATGCAAAGTAAGCAGACTGGCTAGTAGGCTACAGTATGCAATGTGAAGGTCAACTGAATATTCTATTTTATTGATTTATGTTGTTTTCCTTGATAACTGTCCCTTTCACCAGTGATGTTCATCTATCTATCTATATATCTATCTATCTATCTATCAACTCTGCGTGTTACACAACTGATGAGATCTAGATCTAATGTTCGACTTTGTAACTCTGTGCAGGTTACCGTTAAAATTTCAGACTAAGGGACAAACGATGAGATCTAGATCTAAGTCTTCTCTCAAGTTTCTGATTGTTATCCTCAAATTGTTTCAACAGGGTGACAAGGCCTATTTTGGTGAGGAAGGGTAGGCCTAGAGGAAAAATAGGTCACTGGAACAACAGCTCTTCAATGTCTTCTTCATTAAAAAAAAAAACTACTGTCTCTATTCTCCCAAACGTTTGAGTTCAATGTAGCAATTGGTGGATTCACACAGTTGATTTTTACATCTGTGAACATGACTGTTGTAATGACATAACATTAGATCTACATCGATGTATCATGAGCCAAACTGGGTCGAGGGAACACACACAAAATGACTTAGGATCAATCATCATGCCTAAATATCAGACACATCCACTTACCTTTCTTTGGTAATCGGCGTTCCCACTTGACTATTCCCCTTGCACATTTAATTCCTTGCACACGTCTTCGCCCAGTTGCTTTCTTCTCATATCCTGAAAGGGGATACACAATTTCTTCCATTTTCATCGAAACAGACGACAAAATGTTTAAAACCACAATGGCGATAGATCTCAGCCAATCAAAAATATTTACAATATCACCCCCCCACCCCTCCTCCCTCTTCCCTCTACGCTGTAATCTGTCTTTTAAAAACTGTCTTTTAAATACTAAAAGAGGCGAAAAACACGTGAAAAATTTACGATAGTACGTTTTGCCACGAACTGCTCCCCCCCACCCCCTCCGCGAACACCCCCCCCCCCCCCCCAACCTCTCGACACACTCCACACACACACACACACACACACACAGAGAAGTTATGGACTCTTTCGGAAATTTCGTTGTAGCTTGCAAATCATAATCGTAACTATGCAAGAGTCATGGAACAAAATTAGAAACTGCCGTGCAAATATTCAAGAAAAATAAATTAGAAGTATATTTTGCTTTACTTCTCACACAATGTTCAGTCATACTTCTACCTGCAATTCTGGCAGGGTGACTGTGGCATTTTCTGCTGTTATGTGATTGATGTTGATTTGTTTTCGGTTGTTTTTAAAGAAACATTTTTGATCGGCACACTCATGGTCCAGGCCAAAAAGTTTTGCCAGTTGCTGATGTCAGCAAAGTGCCAAAGCCTAATGTTCTATTGAGATTGTCTTCAACCATACGCCATCAGCATAGCAGAAGAAAAAATTCTCCTGAAATCGGAGTATGTCCACCTATATGGTAAAATTAAAAAAAAAAAACTTTTTTGGTCT
>CM054153.1:14516072-14563572 GCA_028751875.1 Rapana venosa
AAGCTTTAAGCAAACACACTGGACTCTTTCGGAAAGTCTTCTCTAATAAATCTAATATATACAGTCAAGAACCTAGTTGTATTTTCGGTGTGAGAGAGTCTAATAATTCTATAAACAGTCAAGAATACAGCTGTATTTTTGGCGTCAATGAGAGCTGGGTGGTCGCGGAGCAAAGTCTTCATTGTTCGCTGATTGAAGGGAAGAGGAGAAAGCGTGTTTTCTCTTACAGTGTAAAACTGTTTTCATTGTTTTCAGTATTTCCCCTCTACCACCCATAGTTCACAATAATTTGTAAACTTATCTTCTTTACAGACGAACCTTACACAAACATTCACGTCAATACACAAAGAATAGCCCCCAAACCACATAATATGAAACAGAATTTCAAGACCAAAACCAAACGATCATGAAATTAAAAAAACAACAACAAACAAACACCCAAAACCGCTGTCTTTCAATTTTAACAAACAGAATTGACAGTTAACGGGTGAAAAATAAATATTTTAAGCGGTGCCACCACTGAGCTGCATGAGGCATATCAATGACACATTATTCAAGTTAGCTAAATCCTTTAGGCCCCTTTCAGGTCGTCAGAATTTCCACTGAATTTATCACCCCCAAATTATTACAAACACCATGATAAAAGTAGGAAGTGTTGTAGTATAAAAGCATGAAAAACCCCACAGAAAACTCATAATATAGGCAAAATACCATAAAATAAGATGACTAAAAAACATTGCAGTAGGGACATTCTGTGCTTATGTGATTTATAGTAGGTCTATCTTTTAGCCAGAACCAAAAAAAAAGTATAGATTGGAACATTCTCTGGCCAAAACAAAAACAAAGATTCTTGCTCAAAAGGCAGTGTGCGTGTGTGTGTGTGTGTGTGTGTGTGTGTGTGTGTGTGCGTGCTTTGATAGGTCCAGTCATTGAAATGGAAACTCCTTTCAAAAACATTAAAACAATAATCTGTAACCCTTGGAGCAGCTAATGGTTTTGCCAATATCTCTTCATTGCTATCAACAAAATCAAGACATGTACAGAAAAAAGCCCACTTTCAATCATTCCATTCTAATGTCTCGCACAGACGCGTACATAATACTTTTACTAAACAACATTGAATGAATGTATTAATACATCACACTCCTATGTGAAATCAATTGTGAAAGTATGTAATCGGCAATTTTCAAATTTTTCACAAGGCAGTTTTCGATTCTTTCAAAAGGGCATTTTTGAACAAATTTTGTTTCTTTAGTGCAGATCTAGATTTTTCACAGGGCATGTTTAGATTCTATGGGAAGGCATTTTTGGATTCCTTTACAGCACATTCGTAGATTTTCATTGGGAACTTTTTAGATTTTTTTTCCAAGGGCATGCTTATTTAGATTTTTTTCTTAGGGTAGTTTTAGATTTGTTTTATAGCACATTTTTGGATTCTTTCATTTGGCATTTTTAGATCTGTTCACCGGACAATTTTAGAATTATTCACTTACATAACAAATCATTAGATTTTTACCATAGTAAAGGTTTAGAGTCTTTCAAAAGGCATTTAAGGATTCCCTCACAGGACAGTTTCAGATTCTTTCATAGGGCAGTTTTTAGATATTTCCGTAGGACAGTTTTAGATTTTTTTCATGGGGCATTTTTCGACTTCTTTCATAAGGCATTTTAGTTTCCTTCACTTAGGACAATTTTAGATTCTTTCATTGGGTATTTTTAGATTCTTTCAGAGCGCGCATTTCCATGTTCTTTCATAGAATATTTTAGAATCTGTCATAAGGCGCATTTCTACAGTCTTTCGAACTGCATTTTGAGATTCTTTCATAGGGCATTTCTAAATTATTTCATAGGGCGTATTTCCAATTCTTCCAAAGAGCATTTTTAGATTCTTTCACTGGGCATTTCTAGATGATTTCATAGGGCATTTTTAAGATTCAAAAAAAAAAAATCTGAATGATGACTCTGTCTCTTCCGGAAAACATGTTACCCATGAAAGCAAATCTTAACATCGCTCTAGACCATTGCACACAGACGATCAAAGATCGATCGTCAAAACACAAGTCCACTGATCATTTGTTACCCACACATAGACAACTAAAAGCAAAGGGGCTGAAATAAGGCACCTAAAACATGCTCTACCTAAAAAAAAAAGGAATAGGATGACTGTTTTTCAGCCTGTCTGGCTGGATTTGACAGGATTACATTGAAGCCAAGAGAAAAAGCGATATACTATATATAATATAGAGATATAGAGAGATATATATATATAAAGAGAGAGATATATAAAGAGAGAGATATATATAGATAGATATCCCTGTGTGTGTATAAGGTTTACTTAGAAAAAAGACTAGTAGAATCTTACTACAACACTCAACAAAAAGTTTGTCATAAACTGACCCAAAAAAATAACTACAGAACTCCATGTTGGGGTAAGTCAAGGGGCAAAACTATATAAAACAACAGCCATAAAACCACCCAAAACAAAGATCTGTTTTTAAAAGCTAAAACAAAGACCACCCCCCCCCCTGAAAAAAATTAAATAAAACAATAAACCCCACAACGAAAACAACACCAACAAAAAACAACAAAAGAATAACACCCCCCAAAAAAACAAACAAACAAACCAAACAAAACAAACACACACACCAAACAGCAACCCAAGAAAAACAACCCAAAACAAAAGAAACAGCTACTTAAAAGAAAAAAAACCAATGAAATAAAGACAAAACCAAAAAACCCAAACAAGCCAAAAAACAACCTCCCCCCTCCCCCAGAAGAGTAATGTTATACCCAAATATGACGAACACTACGATGGCAAGGCTAAAACATCCTTAACCACCACGGCTGAAATGATAGATAAATAAATAAATGAATGAATGAATGCTCTGATTCACAGAGAGAATAAACATCTCCTCGTTTATAGGCGCGATGTGTCACTGAAAACATGATCTTCAACAGATCCTTTCTGACGTACTGCAGGAGATTACTGCTGGCACTGGATTTGAACAAACACGCCTGCAATGAAAACACGGAAAGCAGAGGACCGCAGGGAGTGGAGGAAGCTGGTTGCAAAATCTTCACTGGTGCCCCCACGGTCCATGGGACTACAGGATAGATGAAGGTGAAGCAATGAAAATGAAAAAAAAGTACGAACCAACAGAAGTAACGACTCCAAGAATTCAACAAAGCATTGAAGATCATTCATCTTTGAATAGTAAAAAAATAGGTATGGATTTCCAAACAGTTCCTCACCTTTGAATTGAAACAGGGCACGAGGTTCTAGCCAAAAGAGGCTGATAGTTGACTGCAGGGACAGGATATATATTAGCTTCCAAATAAAAACACGTTAATCCTTGAATATTGAAGCAGGATGTTGACGTGGAAACAACAGTTCATCCTTGAATCAAAACAGGACATAAGCTTCCATACAAAAGAAGTTCATTGCTTTGAATATTGAAGCAGGATGTTGACTTGAAACAATGGCTAATTTTTCAATCGAGTTTCCACACAAAAGAAGATCCTTTAAAAAAACACACCAACAAAACCACGATATAAGCTTTTGAACAACAGAAGTTCATTTCTTTTTGATATTGAAGCAGGATATTAGCTTCTATGTGTGCAATGCATATTTCTTTGTGAGTGAGCACATTTACAACCCATCCTCAGTTCACTTTGACTACAGAAGCAGGATATTAGCTTCCAAACGAAAGAAGTTCATTTTAAAATTAATACAGAAACAGGATGTCAGATTTCAAACGAAAGAAGTTCATTTTAAAATTAATACAGAAACAGGATGTCAGATTCAAACGAAAAAGTTCATTTCAAATACAGAAACAGGATGTCAGATTCAAACGAAAGAAGTTCATTTTAAATACAGAAACAGGATGTCAGATTCAAACGAAAGAAGTTCATTTAAATACAAAAACAGGATATCAGATTTCAAACGAAAAAATATCAGATTTTATCAGAATATCAGATTTCAAACGAAATAAGTTCATTTTAAATACAGAAAAAGGATATCATATTTCAAACGAAACAAGTTCACCTTAAATATGGAAACAGGATGTCAGATTTCAAACAAAAGAATATCATCCTAGAAACAGAAATTAAAATTTCAAACAAAAGAATACCATCCTAGAAACAGAATATAAGATTTCAAACAAAAGAATACCATCCTAGAAACAGCACATAAGATTTCAAACAAAAGAATACCATCCTAGAAACAGAACATAAAATTTCAAACAAAAGAAGTTCATATTAGAAACAAAAGATGAGATTTCAAACGAAAGAAGTTCACTTTAAATACAAAAACAGGGCATAAGATTTCAAACAAAAGAAGTTGATTTGTTAAATTATAAAAACCAGGACAGAAGCTTCCAAACATCTACCAAACAAATGATACTTCCACAGGAACAGACACCAGTCGCCTCTAACCATAGGCTTGAAAAAAAAATTCCCCAAGAGTCAAGAACCTGGTTGACGTCAGCTACAATATGATTACCACAAAAAAACAGCCTTTACTTTCAAATTTTATATTTTCTAAACCTTCACTTTTCATGGTAAGTATTCTTTTTCTGTCAAATATTTCATTTCTGAGTTTGCTCAATTTTGAACGATAGATTCAGCTATGGTATGGCATGGTCTCGCTACGCCGTGGCATTATGTTTTACGTGCCAGATGTTTAGAGAAAAAAGAAACCTAGCTTTGTGACCATTCACAGAATGTTGTACAGCAAGGTTCAGGACTAGAAGCAATGCATGGTTTGGAAGAATATCACACACACACACACGTGGTCACAGCATAACTGTCGAACATATACTAATATGCCAGACGCTGAAAGATTACATACCTGTTCTTACCTCATTATCGTCATCCTCAATCTTCAGTGGTCCTTTAGCGATTTTATAATTTATTTTTCCAAATCATTACTACATAGCCCAGTTGGTTCTTTATTATGATTATTACGGACTTCAGAGACATTCCCTTTTGGTGGAATATATTTCCTTTTATTGGTTATCGTTAGACATGCAGTTTTTATTATTAGATCTTGTGAAAAATGTGACTTTTTGTTAATTATGTATTTATTTTTTGCCCGTTGTACTTAAGTATAATTATAGAGCTGCATATTCTAGTTTTCATTGTAGGTCAGTCATTTGATTTCCAATTACTTGTCCATCGCTATTCAAAAGATGTGTGCACCCCCCTCCCCCCCGAAAGCGATCCAGACCTCTCTCTCTCTCTCTCTCTCTCTCTCTCCCCCCCCCCCCCCCCATTCCTTGTCAGTCTAATATAACAATTTGTGAAGAGATTTAAAATGAAATCGAAAACACACACACACACACACACACACACACACACACACACACACACACACACACACACACACACACACACACACACACACACACACACACACACACACATTTACATGAAAACGAACAGGTAGCAGTACATCGCTGATGAATTGTGGTAACAGTATAAGGCTGATGAATGACTACATATAAAAAACATTATATAATTGATGAATGACTACATGTAATAATAGTATATGATTGATGAATGACTACATATAATAATAGTACATGATTGATGAATGACTACATTTATTAATAGTATATGATTGATGAATGACTACATATAATAATAGTATATAATTGATGAATGACAGCATGAAATAACAGTGTATGATTGTTGAATGACTATATACGTAATGACAGTATATGATTGATGAATGACTACACAAAATAACATTATATGATTTATGGATGACTATATACGTAATAACATTATATGATTTATGAATGACTACAAGTAATAACAGTATTGATGAATGACAATATGCAATAAGAGTATATGATTGATGACTGAATACATGGTACAACACAACTAAGATTCACTCTGGTTAACTTACGTACCTCTAATTCTGGCAGTATATTGCAATCTAAATAATCATTAGAAAAGTAGTAGTAAAGTAATGATGTGAACATTGATAAATCCACAATTCTCGAACACCTAAACTTCAGCAGGGATCAAACCGATCTCCTCAGGCAACACAAATAAACACATTAACCACACAACAACAACACAACACCACAGATGACACCAGCACGTGTATTGAACTGATTAAAAAAAACCCCTTTCTTTGTCACCCTTATCGCTTGAAATTCTCAGAGGCGCTGCCCCCTAAAATATAGTTTCATTTCTCGACAACCATCTTGCAAACAGACAAAAAAACGGCCCTAGCTGTGCATAATGAAAATAATGTAGTATTCTATGTCTTTTTTTGTAATAGCAAAAAGGCGCGGGTGGATAGAAGAAAACAAAAGCTTCATTATCGATAATAAAATCACTCGGCTGAGTCCCATCTGTGCACATACATTGTTCACAGCACACCCCCCCCAAAAAAAAAAAAAAATTCTATGCTTGTTGCGCTCTTGCTGCATACTTGCTGCAATATTATTTTGAGTGATCGAAATCCTGTTAAAAACATTCACCTTCACCCTCACCTATCCCCTAGTCCCCTGGACAGCTATGCACCATTGAAGATTTTGCAAAACCATATTTACATCCCAGGGTTTTGTTAAAACCATAGTCAGTGGTAAAACAGATCAAATCCTTTGATGATGCTTATAGCCCTGCCGACCGCTAAAACCAGTCTGTCACAACTGTATCTCCGCGAAATTCAACAATCAGCTATATAAAGTAAATCAACTGTATCAAACACAAATAGATATGAAAGAACAAACTTCAACAAAAATCCGTTCATGAAAATATTAACTCGTAGTAAAAATCCTTCAAGCGAATAAGACTAGTTTGCATGGGAATGTCGAGCGTCCTTTTTAATGTATCACCCATTGATTGAATATGATAACAATGTTTGGAAAAAAACCTTTCATGCCACAAAACTTTCCTTCACAAAACAGCCACAAAGATAAACAAAACTTCAGAATGGTTAACTCTTATCCATACAACAAGTAGAAACTATGACAGGTACAAGAACAGGTAGGAACTATGACAGGTACAATAACAAGTAGGAACTACGACAGGTACAAGAACAGGTAGGAACTATGACAGGTACAATAACAAGTAGGAACTACGACAGGTACAAGAACAGGTAGGAACTACGACAGGTACAAGAACATGTATGAACTACGACAGGAACAAGAACAGGTAGGAACTATGACAGATACAAGAACATGTATGAACTACGACAGGAACAAGAACAGGTAGGAACTATGACAGGTACAAGAACAGGTAGGAACTACGACAGGTACAAGAACAAGTAGGAACGAAACTCAAAACGAAAAACAATCGAACAACCTTTCAAAGGTTTGTGATGTATGATTCTGAAACCTCCCCACCCCAACAACCCAAAGCTTGACCATCATGTCTGGCACAATTCCCGACAAAGAGAACGCACACTCACGACTGTGTTCCAACACTTCTTCGTCACATATAAAGCAGCATCACATTTTTTTCTACAGTAAAAAGCTCGTTACTTAAGATTTCTCCCCAGTTCTTTCTCTATCAGCGAGCGTAGTTCATTTCGTGACTGCAGAAAGAAAATGCCATCCCGTTACCAAGAAAAACAAATCAAAACAAAAATCCCAGATAGAAGGTCTTCAGAGAAGAAGGCCCCTTCTAGCGAGTGTTTGAACCCTTCACTTCTGACACTGTAGGAGTGTTGGGGGGAGGGAAGGGAAGGAGGGTGAGAAGAGGAGGAGGGGAGGGGAGGGTTCACATAAAAAAAAGAGCTTTGATGCCTGTCTGAAGCCGTATTTCCCCTCTGCCAAAAGCAAGGTTTTAATAGGTTACTTAAAATTCTCTGTAAGCAGCAATATAATTATATATATATAATATATATATATATATATATATATATATATATATATATATATAAAATACACGTCCTAGGGTAGAGATAAGGTACGGGTAGGGTTGTGTACATTAGGGTATGAGGAAAAAAAACACAGCAAAATATTCCCTGAAAAAACAACCAAAAAGTGGCTAACTCAGTGTTTTTCTTACTTTCATCTTTAATAAAACATTAAAAAAAAATTCAGGTAGTATTCTGACCCATTTAGAAAAAAAGAAATCAGACTATTTTGTATTTACAGCAATATAGTTAACAAGGTTAAATCCATTAAAATGTCCGTTATGTTGTCCATGTAAGTATTTTTTTGTTTCCAAAATTGACCCATATCACCCGCTGAATGAAAAAAAACCTGAATCAAGTAAAATGGACAAAAAAGTCTTTTCCTCAAAATGTGCAAGAACCGCGCGCGCGCACACACACACTTGCAGGCACGCACGCACTCCCATTTGCAGGCACGCACGCACTCACACTTAAAACACACACACACAAACACACACACACACACACAACACACACACACACACACACACACACACACACACACACACACACACACACACACCACGCCGCATTCACACTTGCACGCACGCACGCACACACACACACTCGCACGCACACATACACACATACACCAGGACAGCGATAACGCAACAATCAATACACCAGCAGACAGGGATTTAGACAAGTTCACAACGCTCAGACAATCTATAAACCAGAAGTCAGGGTTCCAGAAAGGTTAGTTACCCTCAGACAATCCATACACCAAAAACTAGACTCTCAGACGAGTTGCTTACCCTTAGACAATGTGTACACCGAAAGAATGGATTTTAATCCGGTTGGCTACCCCATCATTATACCAGAAAAAAAGGGGTGACGGACGGAGTAGTAACGCGATATGAGATACACAGACTTAACCCCCCCCCCCCCCCCAAATAACGCGATATGAGATACACAGACTTACCCCCCCCCCCCCCCCCAAATCCGAACACAACTACCCCCCCCCCCCCCACAAATAACGCGATATGAGATACACAGACTTAACCCCCCCCCCCCCCCCCCCACACACAAATAACGCGATATGAGATCACAGACTGGTAAAACCCCCACCCCCCCCCAACAAATAACGCGATATGAGATACACGACTCTAACACCCCCACACCCACCCACCAAAATAACGCGATATAGATACACAGACTCTACACCCAACCCCCAACAAAAATAACGCGATATAGATACACAGACACCACACCCCCACCCCAAAAAACGCGTATGAGATACAGACTATTACCCCCGACACCACGCCCCAATGACGCTGGAAAAAACACAGAATACCCCCACCCCCACCCCCATATATAACCGTTGTATTCCTTCTTTGCCACCCCCCCCCATTCCCCCTCCAATAACGGATATGACGATCTACATATTACCAACTGCTGCCAACCACCAACCACAAAAAGGAATGAATAGACAGACTAACCCCCCCCCCCCCCCGAAAAAGCACGATAGAATATCTTCGTCTTTTGATTTTTACTCGTAGATCTTCAAAAAAAAACTGTATAACAGATGACAGAAGCGACATATATATGCTCCCCAAACTTGTATTTAACAAATTAATAAACAACCCCACCACCCCCAAAAAACAACAATACATACCAAGCCCAAACAAACAACACAAACATAAACCAAACAAACAACACCCCCCACCCCACCCCCCGCAATAAAACAAAAACAACCCACCCTTCAATAAATAAAACTGCCCAGAAAATCTATTTCTTAAAGCATTTCTTATAGCATACAGTCATTACAGTTCTATAAAACAGCACCACTAAGAGACAAACAAGAAAAGCACTGATCCATCTATAAATGCTGCTATTAGGTATACATAAAGGATTAAAAAAAATTTCGATTCTAGCAAAATATTGGAACAAAGAATTTTGACGGTGTTCTGAACGGGTAGTCACTCAACTCAAGTTGAATAGGTAAAATAACACAAATCCAGGAACTGACGAATAAAAAGAAAATCCAACAGGTAGCATGAAGGCATTATATCCATTTCAAAAGTCATATACAAATGCTCGCATTGAAAACGTACTGAAACACACATTACTGTTTGTAAATATATATACAGTACTTGGAGTATATGTTCAAATTTGACAAAAACAAAGAGTTTTACACAGTTTCCATAAACGGACGTAAGAAAAGCAATGTGTTCAAACGATATACGCGTATACGCCAAATAAATTTCAAATCAACATTTTTTTTCTGAATGTCCTGTATTACTTGCTGAATTGAAAGAAAAATCCAGACATTACTGACACTTTGTGTGCTTAGTATTTTTGTTATGTTGGCATCATACAAATTAATGATGGTATCACCGGTCGGTAGACGCTCGTAAGTTGATGTTTCTGTTGTTATGCTTGCTTCCATTTCAGTATTTGATCGTCTGATTTTTTTCCTTGTCTACTATCATCGTTGTGAAAGGACAACGAAAAGATTCGTTCATTTTACTCCAAGTTAACAACATACATCCGATATCATTTGTAATGGTAAATGACATGCACAGATTTACCATACTTCGCTTTTCAATATTGTAACGGTAAATGATATGCACAGGTTTATCATACTTGACATTTCAATAATTTATATACTTTACGCATTATTTTAGATCTGCGTTCAATACAGTGATTAATAACCATGTAAAAGAAAAAACAGTCAATGAAAGCGAAATAAACAAGAGTGCTAAGAAAGGATATTCTCTGGACAGTTTGACCGTAAGCCCACACAAGTGTCTTAAAAATTCGTTCTAGCAAAGATCTCTCTCTCTCTCTCTCTCTCTCTCTCTCTCTCTCTCTCTCTCTCTCTCTCTCTCTCTCTCTCTCTCTCTCTCTCTCTCCACTACAAGCGTGCACTAACTACACTCATACTACTGGAAAAAATGAGAACATTTTCTAAAGTGACAAAACGCACTCACTGTGTGTGTGTGCAATACTTGGCTTACTTTAGGAACAAAAATAAGCCCAAGGACTAAATCGTAAATCAGCCCCAGTGAACGACACAACAGCGCACCTCCAAGAACCCTAACAAAAACAATAAATAAAACTAATGAATTAAAAAGACAACCCAGTCAAAGAACCACAGGGAAAACACAAGGAAAAACACAAGGAACTACAAGGAGAACACAAGGAACAAGGAAAAACTCAAAGAAAACACAAGGAACCCAAAGAAAAACACAAGGAACCACAAGGAAAACAAAGACACAGGAAAACAAGGAACACAAGGACCACGAGAACACAAGGAACACAAGGAAACACAGGAACACATGGAAAAACTCAAGGAACCACAGGAAACAAGGAACACAAGGACCACGAGAACACAAGGAACCACAAAGGAAAACACAAGGAAAAACCACAAGGACCCACAAAGGAAAACAAAAGGAAAAAACACAAGGACCCACAAAGGAAAACCACAAGGGGAAACACAAGGAACCACAAGGAAAAACACAAAGAACCGCAAGGAAAGTAGAGTAAACTGAGTAAATCCCTATTTTTTAAAAAAAGCACTTGCGCAACTATCCAGATTTAGATTGTCCTCTTTTCTTTTACACTAATACATTTCGAGATGAGTCCACCCCACCACACACACACACACACACACACACACACACACACACACACACACACACACACCCGCGCGCGCGCGCGCGTGCGCATGCACGCACGCCCCCCCCCCCCCCTGCCCCCCCCCACACACAGAGCACACTAAACGGAAAGGAACATGAAAACGAAATCACAAACGTACTCTGAACTAGTGTATAGCAATGATTTCAGCAAAATAAAACGGTATAAAGTTGAGAATGACAAGATACACCTTTAAATTAATGTCATTTTTGTACTCTTTTCTGTCGGTTACATTGTTTTTGGTGTAACGTTTGGGGCTTTGGGCAAATCAAGCAAATACACTGAGAAAACTGTAGTGGATCCTACGAAAGACAATGATTCAGCTACAAGAACTGGCCTTTGTCTTGTATTTCAAACACACACACACACACACACACACACATCTTTCATTTAGGTCCAGAGAGATCGGCAGCTTGTGACTAAAAATGTGTGGCATGTAAACAAACACATTAGCTTTTAAATCCCCCCTTCCTCCTCGTCCCCAACTGCCCCCTTCCCTCCATACACGTACAGTGATGCGGCACGTACGTTTCATCTTCCTGACGTCGGGGTTAGTTGTGACGTCATCTGCAAGATCTACATACGTTTCATCTTCCTGACGTCGGGGTTAAATGTGACGTCATCTGCAAGATCTACGTTTTCTTTCCCCGTCCACTTCAGAAGTTGGCTACTGCGTAGGTAGAGTTGTAGAGCTTTTATATATATATATATATATATATATATATATATATTATATATATATATATATATATATATATATATATATATATTATATTTTATGTATATATATATAATATGTAAGGTTTGTCAGAAAAGAGGGAGAAAAAAATGTATTATTTTACTCCCTCAATATATGCGAGCATTACAAGTGACGTCATAAATAAATAAAGGGTGCAGTGGCGCTGCTCTTGTGGCGACGTGCTTTCCCGGGGGAGAGAGCAGCCCGAATTCCACGCAGAGAAATCTGCCGTGACACAAAGTGGTATGAGAATGAAAATAAAAACATTTACCACTTTAGGAAGATTGAAAAATACGCCCGGGTGCTTGAGACGTTATTTTACCGTGACAGACGATCCGTTTGGGGTCCGTTTCGACCTGACCGTTCCGACCTTACGGTTCAGGAGGCTGGTCTGTATGTTGCCTGCTCAAGGCCGCGTTGGGGGCCGATACAGAAGCGCGCGGAGAACAGACAGTAGTTTGACTGGATTCGTTTCAGTGGCAACTGACTGATTTGATTCAGTTTGGTTTAGCATGATGATGGTCCTAGCGCGGTCTCAGTAGTCTGTTGCACTTTAAACAACATCGGACTTTTGTTCCTTTAGCTTGAAAAGCAACGATCCATACAAAAAACCCCATAGTTCCTTTCATACAGTAATTACGATGGAGCACGCCCCCCCCCCCCCCTCCCTCTTCTCAACACCGAGAAAATTATTTAAAAAAACCCAGACAAAAGAAATCTCAAATGAACAGACTTAAAAAAAGACCCCTACCTCACAAAAATAAACGAACAAACAAAAAATCTTAAGAAAGTAAAGGACAAAAATGCTTTTTAAAAAAAAAGCGGGAAAAGGCCGTATCAAATTATTGGTTCCATTTTTGCGTCAAATGTTATCGTATAAAAAAATGTACTTGGAAGAAAGTGCGGACAAGTAAATAGAAAAAAAAACCAACAAAAAAAGTGTCGTGCAAACCAATAACAGCATCACAGAGTGAATATGTTGCATTCATAGTGTGTGCAATACCACTACACAGTCATAACGATAAAGAGAGAGAGAGAGAGAGAGAGAGAGAGGAAGAGAGAGAGAGAGAGAGAGAGAGAGAGAGAGAGAGAGAGAGAGAGAGAGAGAGAGATCCCATCCAATCTTGTTGTTTATAGCCCCGCCGACCACAGAGACCATAATTATAGGTGTCACCTCGTAACATTTTAAACCACAGATTAAAACTGTGCATTTATAAAATTGTACAGATTAAAGCTGCGCATTTATAAAATTATTCCAATGGAAAACAGGGTATAAAATCAGCTCTACTGTCGTTGAAGGTATCAATGCCCTGGCCAACCATAAGGATCAACCCAGGACGGTCACCGCGACGTGGGAGAAAGAAACCACATCAACCACACATAAAATGAGATAAACATCAAGAAAGACAGAGCTTCAAAAGAAGAAAGTTAATGGACTGGGAAAGTAAAGAACAAGCAACAGAAAGGTGACAGGAAGAAAAGACGAGTAGACGGACACAAAGAAAGCGACCAAAAGCAAACAAAAACTGCTAGCACGGGGACTTCCCAGGAGGGGTATGCTACTGATACGAAAGTAGTTATTTGAACACTACTACTACTACTACTACTACTACTACTACCGTATGGAATTTATATAGCGCTGAATCTTGTAAAGCAACAAATCAAAGCGCTCAGATGACTTTAAAAAAATGTATGCGTGTGTATGCGGTTTTTAAAATTTTGTCATCTGTTCCCACCGGCACACAATGGCCTACTCTTTCGAACAGCGGAACAGGATTTAACGTGTGCGCAAGATGTTCTGCGTGCGTTCGCACACGGGACCTCGGTTTATTGTCTCATCCGAAGGATTGAACATTAATGAATGCTTGTCAACAAAGTTGAAATATGTGCCAATTAACGAGGACAACAACCTCCCCCCCCCCTCCTACCCCCCCCCCCCCCCCCCCCCCTAAAAAAAAGTACACTGTTCCTACAGCATATTTGAGGATCATACAGCAAAACTGGGGACGGATAGCTCAGTGGTCAGAGCACTCGTTTATCCTAAGCTAAGGGTAAGCAGCATTGAGAGTGGTTACCGAGTGGATGGGTGACCGTTTACGCGCCTTGGCTTCAGTACAGTCCCTCAGTTCACCCAGCTGTAAATGGGTATCTACCCTCTTTAGGGTCAGGGAAGGTAAAGCAGCGAGGGAGAGAAGATGGGCGCCACCCTCAATACGCTGACCCCTGGAGAAGCCGAGGTCTCTGACACCTGGCTCCCCAACAACCACACCGGTTATGGGAACGTGTTGCAGGAAAAAATATTTAAACAAAAGAAAAGTATCCATGAAAATCAATCGGTGGATCATAATGGGTCGAACTTCATAACGCGAGACCCCACCCCAACCCCCCAAAACCCCAGTAATATAATATCAATATGTGATCGTCTGTCCCATCCATATGAGAAATGGAATTTAAAAAACAAATTGAAAGTACACCAGTCTGTTACTGTCAGCTCCAAACCATGCTCTTGATGTGAAAAGATATCGAATCAAAATACAGCCGAAGGGCAGAAAAATATTCAGCATATGCAGCACTAGTCTTACACGTAGCTATTCCATAGAACCTGGGCACTCAACATGAACGTATTTTTTTCGTCTGTAAAAGGCTCTGTATCTGTATCTGCTCATTCGTAATCTTTTTGTGTGTGAAAAGATTTCAAAAAACAAAAAACAACTGCTGGGAAAAAAGTCAGTAAAAAAACATTTACGTAGCTACTTCATAAAAAGTGGGATTTAACAAGGGACAACTGTTACTCAATAGTTCAGTGATAGCAAAATATGGGAAAATAAAATTTTGGGGAAATAACAGATAAATTGTACAGATGGTTTTCTCAATAACTCTGAGGTAATGATATAAACTAAAGAGTAACAAACATGGAACATAATTGATAACAAAATAACCCACGGAACCCTGAGTACATCAGGGCAATTCTATGCAATAACATCATGGTTTAAAGGTGTGTGTGTGTGTGTGTGTGTGTGTGTGTGTGTGTGTGTGTGTGTGTGTGTGTGTGTGTGTGTGTGTGTGTGTGCATGTGCATGCGTGCGTACGTGTGTGTAAAATGGGCTTAATTTTAAATATGGTTTAGATTATAGGAGTGATGCCATACACCTTCTTGCGAACACTGAAGCGAAATACCCCTTACATAGAACAAAATATACCAACCACTGATCAATGACAAATGCTAACTTTATTGAAACTTCTAACAACTCTTTTTTATAGACCGCTGGAATTTGATATGACTGATCCATCTCAATAACACACACACACACACACACACACAACACACACACACACCACACACACACACACACACACACACACACACACACACACACACTCAAACACACACACACAGCAGCGGGTGATGGTCTATTCTATAATGGGTCACTAACAATTTCAGGCCAACTAGTTGTGTACGACAGCAAAACAATAATCCTTCCAAAAACAAGTAAACAAAAACAACCACCACCCCAAATAATCAAAGATGTAATAAAAGTTACTCTTCTCGGCAAGTCTCAGAGTATATCGAGTAAAAGTTATACTTTGGGGGCAAATCTCAGAAAAAAATACATATCAGCAACATCTTTGGGGTGTTTTTTGTTTTTTTAAAAGGTGTTTCTCCTTGGGCACGGGACAGCTCAGTGGTCAGAGCACTCGCTCTCCCCAAGCTAAGGTTAAGTAACATTGAGCGCAGCGACCAAGTGGATGGGTGACCGTTTGCACACCTTGGCTTCAGTACAGTCCCCTCACTTCACCCAGCTGTAAATGGGTACTTGTCCTTTTTAGGGTCAGGGAAGGTAAAGCAGCGATGGAGAAGAGATGGGTACTGCCCTCAATATGCTGGCCCCCTAGAGAAGCTGAGGTCTCTGACGCCTAGCTCTCCAACGACCGCAGAGGTTTTGGGACACCTTTTACCTTTACCTTTCTTCTTCTCTGGTTAAGGTGTCGGGGCTGGTTAAGTGATACCACCACAGAGACCCATGACGATGTCTCATCTTGGGTAGAAGCAGGGAGCCAGATCGGGCAAATCTTATTGCAAACAGTCTCTGATGTTGTCAACAAAGATTTCTGTTGTGGATAGGATTTTTTAAAAAATCATCTTAGGAAGTCGCTCTTGAAATGATGAAGGAGTTGTGGTTGGCAAACCTGCACCTGTTTTTTCCCTTTTCTTTTGTGTCTATATTTTCCCTCCATATCTATCTATCTATCTATCTATCCATCCATCCATCCATCCATCCATCCATCCATCTATCTATCTATCTATCTATCGGAATGAGACTGGGACGCACATTACTTCGTAATCAAATAATTTGCGAAAGAGCTTGGGACTGAACTACATTTCTCTCTCTCTCTCTCTCTCTCTCTCTCCAATGTTTCGGACTTGATTGTACATAGAAACCATTGCTGTGGATTCCATGTCAATGTATTGCGTCGTGCTTGAAATGCTGTCTTCGCGACGTTTGCCTAATGGCTCAAAAGTTTTAATGGCAATACAATTCGTTGAATCAATCTCTCTCTGTCTCTCTCTCTCTGACGCGCAAAAGAAAAACAATTTTCGCATCGTGCCGAATGAGCAAATTCCCTCTTCAACTACTGTGATTGTCGCGGAGGCATACTTTACACATGCAAAATTACCAAAGCAGAAAAAAATCCCATCCTTTAAATAAGATACTATCGCAACAACAAGCACCAGACAATAAGTATAAACCAGACGGTGTACAACATGTCATTTTAAAACAAAGAAATAAGCAAAACCATATGAAAATGCTGGCTCGTCTTTTATGGTTGACTAAAAAAACAAAGAAGCAACGATCACACCCAACGGTCACACCATTCGCTCAGTGAAGAAAATAAATCAATATGGTACCCAAGCTACCAGGAATAATAACAACAATAAAAATTCAGTAATTAGTAACTTTTTCCAGTAACGCAGAAAATTTGTTTTCCTCAGTAACGCAGTACGGAACTGACTTTTAGAATTGTATAATGTGTTGTTACAATGGTAACAAACCATAAAAAATATACAAATTAACTCAGCCCCCCCAAAAAAAAACAACAACAGATAGGTTAACAAGAAGCGGCCCTTTTGTTATCATACGTGACAAATTCGGTTTCTTTTTCATTTACAAAGATGTTGACTACTATTCTGACAGAAAGCCATGGTTGGTAAGATCGTAGCTTGGTTTACCGTAATATAGTAAAAGAAAATCGTCTCGTGTAATCCTATTTGGGGACTGGATGTAAAATAGCACATGTGTGCTTATTCATTATCCTCGAAATAAAAGAATTTGAATTTGTCTATGCAGTGTATAGAATGGACATTTTTGATGTTCTATCTCTGCACAATCTCAGGGTAAACGATACAGTCTCACAGTCAAGATGTGTTCTCTATAAAGAGGCTGTATGAATTTCTACCCATCACCGTGAAGGCGAAGTGTATACAACAGACGGCTTTCAAACCACCACCCATGGAAACAGAGCGCGCACAATTTGCAGGTGTGTCCCAAAATAGTAACACACATCGCTCTCTCTCTCTCTCTCTCATCACATGGGAGGCAATCTAATCACCACCCTGTCACGCTTGTATTTATCCCCGAAGCCGGAATGCCGATACCTTAATAGTGGGCAAAAATGGTCGCATACGCAATTAGTGAACCTCGGAGCTCTAGACTAAGAACGGGGAAACCCGTATTAAAAAAAGTATTTGATCCTTGCGATTGCACCTGATATGTTTTTAAAAAAAATGAGATAGTAAAAACACTCTTGACTCAGTTTGTAACTTTGGCTTTGCAATGAATGCTTATGACAGAAGATCAGATGTGCATATTAACACAGCATTTCGATTTCAATTCATATTTGTATTGTATTGCATTGCATTGTATTGTATTGTATTGTGCTGTGTTGTATTGTGCTGTGTTGTGGTGTGTTGTGGTGTGTTTTATTGTATTGCTTACAACTTTTTGTCAAAGCACACTTCTTTGCGTGAAGCTCACGCTGTTCTTACCAGTAAGAGCGCGTCGCCATAAGAGCAGCGACACCCTTAAAAAAAAAGGTTTTCTGTCTGTACGTGTATTTGTTTCCCTATGAGAGTGGCTTTTTCTACAACATTTTGCCAGGGATAACTCTCGCATTGCCGTGGGTTCCTTTATGTGCGCTAAATGTGTGTTGCTCACGGGATCTTTGATTAGAGTCCCATCTGTAAGACTAGCATCCACAAACCACCGGTTAAAATCTGGAGAATGTAGGGAGAAAAAAACATTGGCTTCAAACGGGGATGGAACCCACAAATTCTCGATTTCTAGACCAGTATATGGCTTCTAGACTACTGGTACACTCATGTTAGAATACTAACAGCAATTTTAAAAAAAGCATAACAACAATCATAATAACAATAATGATTCCATGCATTTGCCTTAGGGTTTAAAAGCGAAAGGTATGCAGCAATGACACATAAATAACGTCCCACGCAAAGGCTAACATTTTCAAACGAATTATTGGGAATGTTTGGTAACAACAACAAAATCTTGATGTTGAGGATCATCCTATATATAACAGAATAAAGAAATACGTTCAAAACGTAGATTTTAACAACTTGATATAGTCTCACCACAACAGCGCAAAAAGCATAAAACACATACAACGTTCACGCACTCAATATTAAATTGATAAACCAGCTAGACAGTCATGAAATAATGTTGTAACGTTGAAAATTTGCCGGTATGCCCTGACAGCTATTCAAAAGTACTGTCATAATATAGTTTCCCTGATAGTGTTTCGGGCAAGCTATACATCCTTGTTACATTGAAGAGTAGTTTCAAATACACTATAAATCTTTGTCGCAATGATTTAGCTTCCTAACGCTATAATTTTTTTTTTTAAAAGTTTTTTTTGGTTACAAAGAAATATTGTCAAACATACTCTCTTAGACTCGTTTTCTGATCGTACACAGAAAGAAAACCAGTGTATTGTCTCACGATTTGCACCTTTTTAAGCAGCTCAGTCAGGTTACTCATTAAAAACAAATACCCCCCCCCAAAAAAAAACAAAATCCAACCAAAAACCCATGAAAATAACAAACAAGAAAATCTCAATCTGAGGTGTGAAGGCACCCAACAGAATGTCACATCTGTCTCTTTTAATGTAAGAAAACGTACAAGCTTGTCATTGCTGTGAGGCGTTCCCCAGGTTAACAACATTCTGGGAGTCACCAAGACTGTGCACTCTGTCTCATCTATCCCATCTGGGAATCACTGTTGTTAGGACTCTTAGCACACACTCTACAATTATGAAGCCTGTTAGACTATCAGCACACACTCTACAATTATGAAGCCTGTTAGACTATCAGCACACACTCTACAATTATGAAGCCTGTTAGACTATCAGCACACACTATACAATTATGAAGCCTGTTAGACTATCAGCACACACTATACAATTACGAAGCCTGTTAGACTATCACCACACACTATACAATTACGAAGCCTGTTAGACTATCACCACACACTATACAATTACGAAGCCTGTTAGACTATCACCACACACTATACAATTACGAAGCCTCCGTGTATGTCTGTTTTTAGAAAACGCCACCATATGGGCAGCCACTTTCCAACTTCAGAGTAAGACAATGCTCTAAATGACTCTTTTCTGTCACGAGTGGATCAGAAAAGATTTTAGTGCTTATAAAACTATATTTTTTTTACGATAGACTCTGGGTGAGCGATGAAAAAAATGTAAATCAAGTACATAGTTCACAGCTATGAGAACCTTGATTTGTTCCACAAAGATAGACTTTTTTTGTCCCTCGGCTAGAGCTCCAAGGTTCCCCCCTAATGGTGAGAATTACTCCTTTTTTGCCCACCATGAAGGTAGCCGCATTCCGACTTCGGGGATGTATTCGGGGTATGTTCGTGTTTCTGTAACCCACCCAACGCTGGCATAAATTAAAGGATCTTTAACGAGCATATTTGATCTTCTGCATGTATACATATACACACACGGAGGGATTTAAGGCACTGGCAGGTCTGCACTTGAAAATGACTTGGGAGATCGTAAAATATTCCACCCTTTCTTCATCGGACGCCGCCGAGATTCAAACCCACGACTTCATGGACCCATAGGATTGAAGACAACGGTCATGACCACTCGGCTACTGCGTCCATCAAACAATAATGACTGATATAATGTAGTATATGGTTGTCTGTATATCACCACTAATGCAGAACATTGCGCTCGCAATCTGACAACTCCGGTTCGATTCCCGTTCAAGGGGGGATATTTTCCCCTGGAGTTAACATCAGTGCAGACTCCACTCTCCCCAAAAGTCCTACGGATGAGACTATAAACCGAGGTCCCGTGTGCGAACGCACGCAGAACATCTTGCGTACACGTTAAATCCTGTTTAGCTTTTCGTAAGAGTAGGCCATTGTGTGCCGGTGGGAACAGATGACATAATTTACAAAACCGCATACACACGGGGACTGGATGTAAAAAAGCACACAAGTGCTTATTCCATTATCCTCGATATAGAAGAATAAATCTTTTTTAAAAACAGATAAACACACACACACACACACACACACACACACACACACACACACACACACACACACACACACACACACACACACACACACTGTATGGTGAAGTGCATATGACCACACACACACACACACACACACACACACACAACACACACACACACACACACACACACACACACACACACACACACACACACACACACACACACACACACAACACACACACACGCACAACACACACAGACACACACACTAAGGTCCAACAAACATGATTATCAAGTACATAACTGAGACAGAAGAAGAACAAGGTAAGGGGGGATGAATAATACTCTTTTGTTTCCTTAGACAGCCTTCAGCTAGGTTTGTTCAACTCTTAAAATAAAGACCAGCAACAGCACGAAAAAAAGCAAAACAACAACAAAAAACAACAACAAAGACACCTCCCTCTCAAACAAACAAAACAAAAAGAACGTAAACAAAAGCGGATGTGCATTCCATAAAAGATATCGGACATGAGCAAGTGCATAGATCTGGTTTGGTTTTGTAGGGAATTTTTCCTTTGCGGTAATCAATAGATATGCGGAACGGGCAAGACAAAAAAGAGTAAAGAAGCTCCCCAAAGCGGGATAAAGATCACACATACACACATATATCTGATTCCTTGACAAGAAAGCTTAAAACGGATTCTCTTCTTCACAGGCAACCAGTGAAGAGAACGAAGCAAGTGATAACGAAGAGATCGGAAGAACAGAAAACATACCCTAGTAGAATGGTTTCTACAGTCTAAGTAAATCCTTACGATGAGGTAGCTCGAGCATCTAGCGAACAGAAATGTCACACCTAGCTTAGGACAAGATAACGATGACAAATTTATGAATATCGCAACGAAGGTTGTTTCTGTATCTGCTGCTACTGTATGGCTACGATTTTGTCCGCAAAACGAACAGCGCTGCTATGTTAGTTTCAACATGTCAACAACTATATGAGAGGTAATTGGTCTATGATGATAACATGCTTTCTGGAAACGCCTGAGCAAAACAACAAACCGAAACACAATCCTATGATCTTTTTATCTCACCGTTATGCTGAAAACAGTCTAACAACAAAATCAAATATAATGAGAGGCCTGCTTCAATGCAAGTACGAAAAACACTTGAGCAAAAATGGCTGTGCTATGCCTTCAGCACTTTGGCTCTTAAAAGACCCAATAAAAATTACGAGAAAGGTTGTCAATTAAAAGTGAGATTAAAAAAATTAAAGAAACAACCCCCCCACCCCCCATTTTCTGAAGAAAAAAGATTGTGGGTCTGGGGCAAACGAAAACAAAACAAGCTAACAAAAATAACATCAAATAACAATCCTTACCAAAACAAAACAAACAACAACCCCCCGACCCCCTCAAACTGTGTCCATAATCTATGTGTTGTTTATAAGTCACTCTTTAAAAAAAAAAAAGACAACCCCCACATAACTAGAATAAAGCTGTACTGTTCAACTAAAACACACGTATCCCGAAGCACATCGTAATTAGAATAACTTTGACGTAAAAATAAAATTAGCATGGGCACACGCCTAGACGTTTTGTACAGTGCAAGTCTGGTGAAACTTATCATCATCCCCTTTATTGTTTAAAGTTTATGATAATGACTGAATTCTGTTAGCAGCTACCAGAAAAAAAACAAGCAAAAAGAGAGAAGTGGAAGGGGGAGGGGGGGGGGGGGGGAGGGCAGAGGCAAGAGAAAGACAAAGAGTGCGGAACTGATTGATTAAGAAAAAAATTCTCCGTTGGTGGAGGGGGGGGGGGGGGGGGGACAGGGATAGATTATACGTCATCAGTAAATATTCATTGTAAAACCAGTTTGAAAGAGAAACAATCTGTACGTCATCAGTACGTCATCAGTAAATATTCCTTGTAAAACCAGTTTAAAAAAAGAAAGAATCTATGATTTGACATGACTCTTACACACCACAGTCCTGCAGGGTGCAGTGCAAGGAAGGACAATGAGAGGAAGACAGAGAAGAGGATGGGAGAAGGAGGAGGAGGACAGACAACGTCTCTGACTGGAGAGACTGAGTGAAGGAAGCACTGCCAGAGAAGAGAGGAGAGAGAGAGAGAGAGAGAGAGAGATAGAGAGAGAGAGGGAGGGAGAGGTGGAAGGCAGGAAGACAGAAAACGATGGAGAGGGAGGAGGGCTGGTTGTCAAGTGGCGCCACTTTTGTCCAGAGGACTACGGGACATGTACGGTGTAGTGTAAAATATGCCTACATGAACTGCGAGAGCAGTGAAAGCTGCGGATCAGTCAGTTCAAGGATAACTTGAACCCGTTCGTCGAAAAAAGTGACTGATGAGAGTTTGAGTTGTATGAAAGAAAGCACACAAAAAATGTCGGCGCAAATAAAGCAAAATGAAACAAAACAACATCACAGAGAGAGAGAGAGAGAGAGAGAGAGAGAGAGAGAGAGAGAGAGAGAGAGAGAGAGAGAGAGAGAGAGAGATGAAAGGACATGCCACACGAACACTTACAAATATAGGACCCCCCTCCCCTGCCCAACCCAAAAACAAACAAGCAAACCGCCTACAACTGTCTTGATCAAATAAATAAAACTATGTAAACTTTGCATAAACAAGTGTTACTTTCCAGATACTACAAATGCAAGTACAGATAACATTTTCAGTCCAAATATCAGTACCATGTCTTCCACCCCTCCCCCCAAAGAGTCAATAATAACGGGAAATGAATCGCTTTCGCTGAACATGGTAAATACCTGTTTGCAAAAGTAAGTCAGTATCATAATAAACTAGATTCTAAACAACAACGATGGAAGCAATAGCGACAACAAAACCCAAAGAAAAAAAAGTCCATACCCAGTGCGGAGAAGATTCCTTATAACAAGATATGTCAAACGAATGTGACAAATTAAAAGAATAAAAGAATACTGATTTAGTCAATCATATTTTATTTCGGCTCCTCATATTTGTTCCCTTTAAAGCTTATCGCCTGTATGTATGAACACGCATTTCTGTTTTTATATCAGCATAAACTGTACTTGCATGCGTAAATATGTATGTGGTTTTTTTCCCCAAAAGGGAAGGACTAACACTCAGCAATTGCACGAATCCAGTTTGCTGCTGCATTGCTTATTTTACTTCATCAAAAAAAACCCTGAACAGATATGCTCAACACTTTACATGCTAGCACTTCGCTGCATACTTGGAATCTGCGGGTAGGACTGTATTACCATCCAACCTTCAAGTCCTGCATGGACCGTGCTGACTCTACAAGCAACGACTTAGCAAGACCCAGTTTAGATAGGTATGGCACATTCTCCCTATGAGGACCGACCATCAGACGCCCCAACTCCTGCTATATGAACAGCTTGTCTGCGGCAGGAGACATCCAGACCGAGCGAAAAGCCATACACAGGCTCTGCCAAAGCCAGCCTCCACTGACGCAACAAGAAATCGAAAGAAATGGAGGAGCACGCTGTAAATTGATCGTGCTGGCGAACCGTCGTTCATCAGGCCTCTGCCGATTTTGATGATGCCCGGTGCCTAATATTCATTATCTTCAAGAGAACAAGCTGCGAGCTAACTCCGACAGTGGTGGTCACAACAGACTTCCAGTGCCTCCACTGCACCAGACTCTGTTCCTCCAGAGTGGGATTATAAAAACCATCTCCGAGTACACTGACGAATTTGTGAATAACGAGATCTTCGGGCGGGAAGGACAACTAGCATAAGATATTTGACTTAATAAGTGTAATTAGATTTTAACACATGGCACTAACCGCAGGCTGACTGTTATGTTTGATTTGAATAATTATGATCTATGTTTGAAGGAATAGCTCATCTTCAGTTTGTTAATATAATTGTATTTGCCACCTATTCATGTGTGCCCCATGGTTTTTTAAAATGTAGTTAAAAAAAATCTACAATCTTGTTTTAGTGACCAACTCTTCCACGAAAGAAGTTTAGTGCAGTTTAGTTATCTCCACCGCCGCTGTCATCGGTGGGAGCTCCACGCATCGCCATCTCTCTCTGTCTGTGCTGAGTTCTGTGATCTCCTGTAGCCCTCCCAGACAGCTAATCTCAGTGATGCTGGCAATGCAGGATATTGGTGGTCTGCCTCTTCTTCTGCCCTCAACCTTACTTTGGAGAACTGTCGTCGTCAGATTTGTCTGTGGGTTTCTGTCTGCATGACCGACACATCTCAGTCTGCGCTTATCAGTTTCAGCCAAAGTTTTGTCTTTGCACAGAGAGTTCATCAAGAATGCTTTCATTTGTTCTCCTATGTGACCATTTGACTCTTAGAATTCGCCTGAAGAACATTCCGTGACAGATCAGGAATACGTTCAAAATTCCAAATATCTAGGCTCTAGTAAAAGACAATAATGGCTCTTGTTACAAGATGTCAAGGCTAGAATCGGTATGGCCAAGAAAAAAAGATGATTCAGTTAAACATCATTTGGAAAGACATAGGCATACTTCAATATACCAATGCTATAATTGTCAAAACATTCATCTGATCTGCATTACTGTATGGGTCAGAAGCCTGGACACTACAAAACTTAGCAAGAGACAAAATAATCGTAAAAAGGATGAGCGTCACAAAATTAATGTGCACACACTATTGTTCGTGTTTTCAAACATAGGACATCAGATAACGGTCTAAACAAAACTAGCAATGCTTTTTCTCAATAACACCATAGCGTCCCCGCAGCCGTGAACATAAAGTTACACCCTCTCTACCCGGAAGATGGGTACAACTGCCTCAGTAACCAAAACAAGGAAGGAGCCATTGTATTAGAAAATTCCTGGACCCAGACTATGAACCCCTGCGCTTGGTGAATGGTCATACCACCAGTATTAACACAGTTGAACATTTTCTTAACAGAACAGAACAATGATTATATTCAAGCGTCGCTAGCATAGCGTCTGCTATCAATCCGAAATTATTTCAAACTTTTTTTTAAAATGAAAAGGCAGATGAAACTTAACATGAAACAGATGATAGAAAGAAAACATTCATGTTTTCAAAACAGGATATTAATACGGAGAGAAAATCCGACTAAAACAGGTAACATAACCCCAGCACGGCATTTGTATGCTATGCCAGAATACTTCCAGAAAGACACAGCTGACAGTCTTCCTAATTTAGTAGGTTCTCTGAGCCAGTATGCTACATCCTTGAAAAATGTTGGTGAAACAAGTCCACAAATAATTATGTCCACAAACACCTAAGTCACCCTACTCCCCCAGCAAAGTAAAATGTCTATGAGACAAGTAGCAGCAAGGACAAACAATTTAAGGGGTCGTTTTCAAGGGTCAAGAAAAGAAATCCACAAAACCCCGATCACATAAAAGCAACAACAACCCCCAAACCCCCCTCCCCCCCACCAAAATCCAAACAACAACACCCCCCCTCCTAAAGCTGGGTTAATGGTTCACTTCAAGAGCAGATTTTCAGATTTCTGTTTCTGGATGTGTTCTCACGTTATTTTTTCGTTTGCTTACGAGCTAAGTAGACAGTCTGAATAGGGGGGGTAACCAGTTTCTTCTATACTCTTCAGCAGACTGGGCATTTTGCTACTGATCTTCATGCACACGATTGGTTAAAAAAATCAAACTATCACAAAAAAGAAAAGCCCATTAAAAGCCTAATGACAAAGAAATGTAAATGAGACGGGAAAAAAACCACAACAACATTGTCATGGTAAAGAAACAAACTGAAAAAGCCACCAACAGCTTGATGACAAATAAATGTAAATAAGACCAAACAAAAAGAGCATTCTCAAGGAAAAGAAACAAACTTAAGAAAGCCCCCCAAAAGCTAACAACAAAGCCACATGATTGAGAAAAACCGGACAGAGCCTTTAGAAAGGGAAACATCTTTCTAAAAGAAAACCATGAACCAAACAAATATTAAAAAAACACACCACATAGTCAATGCACAAAGAAGCGTATAACCAGAAAAACATCTCAAAAAGCCTTAACATTAACAAATAATTAAAGGTAATTGAATGCCTTCTAGGTCCAGGGGACAATGTATTGAATGACAAAAAAGTTAAGTGCCGCTGCAAAAATTGATAACTCAAAAAATATCCAAGAGCCTGAAGAAGAAAAACAAAGACCATAACAAACAAAATCCCCCCCCCCAAAAAAAACCCAACAACAAAAAAAACAACCGTGCGAAAACAAGAAATCTTATACGCGGCTTTCGGAGCGCTCTTAGCAACAGCACATGAGTTGCATCCCCTGAGTCTTCCGCCAATGAGCGACTCGTTTGTTTCTTTACCCTTTATAGCAGAAAGCAGACCATTCCATTCACACCCGAAAAATTTGACAAAATCTCTGCTTAGAACGGTCCCTGGCCAAAAGCTTTGTCAATTACCCACGTATAACATAGTGACAAGGTCTAGGGTATAATTTTGACATGCTTTGAAATGTTATATTGAAAATGTCTGCACACATGTTAAGTTCACACCATAACAACCTGTATTTTCCATTACTGTGGAAGAAAAGTTGTCTGAAATCGAAAGCATACACTCCCACGTGGGGATGCCGTGGACCTGTAAATAGCATCCCTACCTTCTGGAAATTCTGTTCTATGAATTCCCTCTTTTCTATCCCTCTCTTTGTTTCTTCTTTGTTCCTTTTCTTTTTGTAACCTCCTTCTTGTCTATTTTCTGCCTTCTTGGTCCATTCTCTTGCATAATTATTTTTACAGAGAGACTTAAAAGACAATAATTATCTCCCTCGCCGAAGTCGGATGCGCTGGACCTGACTTGTCAGGCGTTTAAGGGCAGAGCAACGCGTTTTTAAAAGCTCCTTTGACAGACAACAAAAGTTGTTGTCTGAGCATACACACTTGAAAACAGCTACACACGCAGATTTATCCAGTTCAAACGTTCATAGTGACACCCAGGCGATATGTATGAAACAGAACACATGTTCTGGGTGACCTTCAAGATGCTAACCTGGGAGAGTACAACAATAAAGAGACAAAAATGAGAGTGTGCCACTTGGAAAGTTGGTAAAGGATTCGTGACTAAAATGACAGTACTTCCGAGAAAGTCGGTTACGACAGTTATAAGGTATGGACACAGGTTTCACATTCACCAGTCTACAATCCTGGACAAATCACATAATTATCATCTCTTTATACGCTGTCTGTTTTGGGTATTGTTTTGATGGATGGCTACACGATAGAACCAAGATCCTGCCATAAATGTGGGGAGGTCTCCAGCTATACTGGGACTCACAGCGTAACGGTGGACTGGGTAGGGTGCGTGACTAGAAGGGGGGAAAAAAGAAAGCTTTTTGTGTGGCGACTTTCATTGTTGTCGTATGGCATACCTGTTGTGTTAATGCCACCAGCACGAGGTTTGCCAAGGGCGCTAGTTTTGCCGTCAACTCGAAAACATCACATAATTAATGTATGTGGGGGAGAAGTACAGCATTTGTCTATGCTATATGCTTCCATTCTCACGTTTCTTTTATACATTCCTCATTATTTTTGTAAAATGAAAAGATAAAAACATTAACACCCCAAAAACAAAACAAAAACTACTCCAAAACAAAATTCTCCGGCGACATCTGGTGTGTGTGTGTGTGTGTGTGTGTGTGTGTGTGTGTGTGTGTGCATGCGTGCGTGCGTGCGTGCGTGCGTGTGCGTCTGTCTGTCTGTCTGTCTGTCTCTCTCTCTCTCTCTTTCACTATTTGCCCATGAGGGCCTGGTGTAAAGAAGCCTCTGGCTTATCCAATTACCCTCATTAAAATATTCGAGTTCGAGTTCGAGTTCGAGTTCTCTCTCTCTCTCTCTTCTCTCTCTCTCTCTCTCTCTCTCTCTCTCTCTCTCTCTCTCTCTCTCTCTCTCTCTCTCTCTCTCTCTCTCTCTGTGCTTTAATTACAACTCCGAAAAGACAGTTCTGCTGAACTTGAAAATTCTACATGAAAAATTTGTCGACTAAATATGAAGTGCGTTGTTTTCCGAGATAGAAGAGTAGACCTGAAGGATAATAATGATTAAAATATTTTTAAAAACCCAGAAAAGAAACGGTTTTTTTGCGTCTGTCATATCGCCACCGTGGAAAGGTAAGCGATTGTACGACTTATGTGTTAATTCTTTTATTTTTTTTATAAACGTCACATCTGATTAGGGTACATATAAAATGAAGATTGATTCACTGAATTATGTAAGAAAAGAGAACGTTTTCTGAGGCAAAAATTGCTGATGTTTGATATACAAATTTCTGTGTACTCCTTTTTTTAATTTTTATAAAGCGTGCCAGGTTTAGGCATTGGCTTGTGTAAAATGTTTTATAGCATCGTTCTCAAAGAATTTGTTTTTGCATAGAATGAAACTTGCTTAGAAAAAAAATTAGTTCAAAGAACTGCCAACTTATCTGGTTTCAGCAGTGGGATTATCTTGGTCTTGATTTTAAAAAGTGCGAAATGTGTGTGCATGTACACACAAGTGTTAAGTTTTTATGTGTTTTGCAGTTAGTTAACTATTTCTCCGTCATAACTTACCAATTTGTCTGGTTCCTTTTTCAACATTTTTTTTAAAGAATGTCATATTCTGTTTAACGAGATCAGTAGACTTCGCATAGTTTTTGTGACAATTTTTTAAATTATCATTTTGCTGTTTTCTTTTTTTTTTTTAAGGCGGCTATCGTTTGCAATGATAAATCAGTCTATTTTTCAAAAGCTCAGTGAGGTCAATGCTTGGTGCTTGATTTCAATCAGTTCAAAATCACATTATCATCTGAAACATCTTTGAATAGAAATTTATATTTTAGGCCCCTCAAAAGCAAAAAACACAAACAATGTAACAAATATGTCACCCAATGATTCAGACTGTTTGACACCACTTCTCTCATCAACCGTTGAAAGAAGATAGAGGCATGGCCTAGACAGTCACAGATCAGCAATTTTCACTATCACAGAAATCAATAGGTATGACTGGTACAGTAGAGGAAGTAATTCACGAGAAATTATTGGTACAAAATATGCAATGCATTGGTGACACGACTGTACAGAATTTTTAAAGTTTTCTTTAAACCAAAAGTTTAAGCCTGCATGCAAATATCTAATAAAAACACACAAAAGCCTGTAGAAAAAGCCTACAAAA
Source organism: Rapana venosa (assembly GCA_028751875.1). Taxonomy (NCBI): domain Eukaryota; kingdom Metazoa; phylum Mollusca; class Gastropoda; order Neogastropoda; family Muricidae; genus Rapana; species Rapana venosa. The sequence goes on from CM054153.1 coordinate 14,546,085, forward strand.
TGGACCCTTCAAAAGGTTAATCCCCCCACCAAACAAAACAGAGAGCGAGAGCGCGCGCGCGTGCGAGAGAGAGAGAGAGGGAGAGAGAGAATACGAATACGAATACGAAATTTTTTATTGAGGGTAAATGGATAAGCTTACAGCTTCTTTACACCATGCCCTCAGCCCCACCCACCCATTCCCTTTCCCCCAAAGAAAAACGCAAAAGAAAAGGCCCAAAACATCTGAAATGTAAATAATTGCATAAAAAATTTCAAGTAAATAAAAGACTCAAACAGACAAACAACAAACAAACAAACAAACAAACAAATGAGCTAATAAACAAACCTGAAAGAGAGAGAGAGAGAGAGAGAGAGAGAGAGAGAGAGAGAGACATAGAGAGAGCCTTCAAAAAGCTTATAAATGGACATGCAAAAGTATAAGAAAGACAAAACATAGAAAGCTTAAAAACAACAACCAAGACAATAACCCTGCAATAGCCAAAAAGAAAAACCAGCGAAAGACTCAACAAAATAGAGAACCCACCAAAGCCAATTCTCCTCCCCCCCCTACCCCCCACTGCAAAAGTCTTTTGAATACCTGTGTAAGTTTGATTTTACTGCAAAAACCTAAAAAGAAAAGAAATTCCAAAAGTTAAAATAACAAACTAAAGCCTGCAAGGGCTAAAAAAAACCACGAACACACAAGAAAACATACACAAAGCCTTTAAAGGAAGAGAGTATACCCATGCCTAAAACAAATACTGCGAAAAGCTTCGAAAAAAATTCTACGAAATATTTTCCAAGGGGAACCTACAAAAGCCAAAGACAAGAGAACCCGAAAACTTCTGAGGACAAAAATTAACCCACCAAAAAGCTTGATGAGTTATACCGAAGGTAAGATAACGGTAAAGGTGTCCCATAACCTACCTGGTGGAAAGGGAGTGAGGCATCAGAGAGCTTACTTTATACCAAAGAGCATAAAAGAAAATACCAACAGCTTAACAACAAATAACAGACCGTCATTAAAGGCTGAGGAAGGTGTAGAGAACTAGGTACAAGCTACTCCAAAAAAAAGATCCACCAGCACTTGACCTGATAAATCTGCAGCAGAAAAAACAACTCACAATGGGACGTGGAAAGACATACAGCAGCTGTAACAGTCGGAATTCCAACCCCTCAAAACAGAGTATCTGAACTAGCTTGGTTTCCGAAACTTCTGCCCTGCTGCTGCTGCTGCTGCTGCTGCTGCTACCACCAATACACTTCCTCCTCCCCCTCCTACTACCACTACTACTACTAACTGAGTAACCGCATTATCTCACACACAAAACCTAAGGGCTTCCAATAATAATATGACACTGGATCAGTACTCTTAGTGAAGCGACGGTCTAGAGGAAATGCACCTGTCTAGAAACCGAGGAGTTGCAGATTCGATCCCTGAACCCGAACTTTTCACCATATGGATAAGACCATATGGCTTGCATGATAGACTTTCAAATGAAAAGATAAACTGAGGTTCCGTACGCAACATAATCTAGCGCAAGTAAAAGAACTCACGGCAACAAGAGAGCTGTCCCTGGCAAAACTCTGTAGAAAAACTCCACCCTCACAGGGAAATAATATACACATTCAGACAGGAAAAAGATGGATGACCCTGCTCTTGTGGAGATGCAGTCTCTCCAGAAAATGCAGCCCAAATTCAGGAAGAGAAATCTGCATTTTTATCTTATTCTGTTGTTATATATGTTTGTCCGTCGTGTTCGACGATGACCTCCAAAACAGCAGAAGAGGCAGCTGATGTTTCAGAAACTGGGCACTAATCTGATTATAGTGGAGATGCCTTGCCCTCGCCATGACTGAAAGTGGTATACAGTTCGGTACTAGTACAGTGCAATGCTGTACAAAACAACACAACACAGTTTGTAGATTCAAAGCAAAAACTTCTCACAATGAAAAACACAGTTAAGAAATACATACACGATGTCACCGAACAATGAACGAAACAAACGACCAGTACACACATTGATGTGTCTTTAGGCTTGGTAGTTATATAGAGTGGAAAAGGTCGTAAACAGAAGTACCTGGTCAATCACAGAGCCAGCTCGAGATAAAGCCCAATACAGAAAAAAATTGGTACATTTGCTTTTCATGAAAATATCTAATGCTGTGACAATCTTACTACATTATGAAGTCACATGATGAAATCAAACTTACATTAACGACACGAAATAGGTATAGGTCAATCATATAGAAATACGACACGAAATAGGTATAGCTATTTCATATGGAAATAGCATGCTCCCTGTCTTTTTCCTGTGCGTACATAAAGAAATGGTTACCTTTGCCTCCTAAAAATCCTTCAAAAACAAAACGAAACAAAGATTAAACAGGAAAAGAAAGCACCAATGCACAAGATTTGATTAAGAACAGTTAAACATCTATGCAAATTGGCACGCAGGCATGCACGCACACACACACACACACACACACACACACACACACACACACACACGCACACGCACACACACACACACACACACCTTTCCCGTCTGATTTCACTACCAGTGGAATAAAATGGAACTGAAGAAGTAACCTATTTACATGACACAAACAAAAAAACACGAAGAATTAGCCAACAAATAAATGCAATCTTTAATTCAGGAAGAGAGTCGTCACCTCAACCTCCCTCTTCCATCGGGTTAATATTTCAAGATAAGTTTACTGTGAAGCAGGCATTGTGTTCTGAGTCATATGGACCTAGTACAACTATCACGCCGTAGATAACAAGCACTTCTGGTTTTCTTCTCTATGAACTTTGCACCAGCATCTACATTTATGGACTATCAGGAGAAGTGGGCACAGACACTTCAGGACAGTCAGAAAATTTGGACACGAAACCCCTAAAGACTATTCGAAATGATCTATCTATCTATCTATCTATCTATCTATCTATCTATCTATCTATCTATCTATCTATCTATCTATCTATCTATCTATCTATCTATCTATCTATCTATCTATATAGTAGATAATATCTATCCGCCATGGCGCAGTAGTTAGAGCCTTGGGTTATGGGCTGGAAGGTCGCGGGTTCGAATCCCATAAGAGGCATAGGGGGTTTTAGGACTCACGACGGGTCCTTACCAGAGTGAGTTTACTTTGTGCTAACTGGGAAGACTAGGACCACACAGTCGAGCTTCGAACATTTTATGGATGCCATTTTGGAAGTTTTGCTCAAATTACTTGACCTACACTACAAGTATCCGCATCTCTCAGGCCCGGTTGACTCATGAATATATTATGATAGGAAGCGTTGAGTACATTTAAAACAGTTAAGGGTTTTCAAGAATGTGAACTGTAAATACTTTAAGAACTGTCAGAAATTTGAACACCAAATACTTAAGGACTTTCGAAAACTTAAGAAATCTTTCTAGGACAATTTTAACAACAGTTGGAACTTTTTAAAGACAACTGAAACTCTGACACCAAACTCTTAACGGTGGTCGGAAATTTAGACATGAAACATCCAAAGACTTCGACGTTTGAACATCAGAAACTCTTAAGAAATGTCAATAAGTTAGAACATCCAACACTGCCAGGAAACTGAGTCATCAAACACTTAAGAATTGTTGGAAAACTGGACACTAAAATTAAAGTCTGTTGGAAAACTGGATACGAAATTAAAGTCTGTTGGAAAACTGGACACTAAATTAAAGTCTGTTGGAAAACTGGACACTAAATTAAAGACTGTTGGAAAACTGGACACTGAATTAAAGTCTGTTGGAAAACTGGACACTAAATTAAAGACTGTTGGAAAACTGGACACTGAATTAAATACTTTTGGAAAACTGGACACTAAATTAAAGACTGTTGGAAGACTGGACACTGAATTAAATACTTTTGGAAAACTGGACACTAAATTAAAGACTGTTGGAAAACTGGACAATAAATTAAAGACTGTTGGAAAACTGGACGCTAAATTAAGGATTGTTGGGAAACTGGACGCTAAATTAAGGATTGTTGGAAAACTGGACGCTAAATTAAAGACTTTTGGAAATTTGGTCATCAAATTAAGAAATGTTGGAAATTTGGACATAAAATTTAGTACCTTTTTGAATTTGGACATTGTATATGTAAGGACCATCAGGGTATCTGGACACCTAACAATTAAATACCGTTGAATATTTTGATATCTTAACACTTGGGTATTTATTGAAAATTTAGATATCAAAGACATTTGGAAATCTGAAGGACTGCTTGGAAGTGTAGATATCAAACATGCAATTTAAGCCACGTGGTTAAAGAAAAATGACATCACGTTCTGACCATTTGTATTTGCGTACATGACATTACTGTTCTTCATCACCTTCAATTTAACGTCTATTCACATTAAGTGATATTAGACACATGCATGACATGCGCAACGTCGTATGTACTGAAGTTGATTTAAGAATCGTACTTTATTTAAATGGTAACGCATCACCTGTGAAAACTCATATATGTAAAGAGCAGTCTAAAATCCCTCACACCTTTGGTCATCACCATTGTTTTTCTTTGTTGACAAAACGGTATTTAAGATGCATAAAGAGCACTCGGTACGTGGACAACACCACATAAACGGCAACCATTTTCTGTTTCCATTGCAATCTCATACACAACACCAAAGACAGCTCTTCTGCATACAATATATCACATTAATAACTACGAATCCTTTCAAATCAAGTGACTTGGGAGTTGTACAATCGCTCATTGCATCAATTTATGTTGCTTACATCTTAACTAGAAGTAATCTTGCCTCTTTTGGTATTCAACTGTTGTTCGTTAAAGAAAAACATATTGCTTGTATCTTAGCCAGAGAAAAAACAACACACCGGGGCTTTTGTTTAAAGTAAGTGTCAAATAAATAAACAAAAAGGTGCGTACGAGCAATGGAAACATACTAATTCCCAATTATCACAAACGTATCAACCATTTCTTGGTAGAATAATTGCAGACTGTACAGTATAATATCTCTGCTTACTTTGACATTCTCTGCTTAAAATTGAGGTCTGGACCTGGCCAAAAGCGCTGTCAGTTTTGCAAAAATGCAGAGGCCTACACTAAAATGATGTGAAATGTTGTTGAGACTTTATGCATTCATGACAAACTCTTAGCAGAGGAACATGTATTTTCCCTTCATCATCATCATCAATGCCTTTGTGCCTTATTGGCACGTAGGGCAGCAACAAATGTTCTCCACTCCTGTCTGTCCTGGGCCAGCTTCCGGATGGTTCCCCAGGTATGTTGGAAGGTCTTCAGCTCTGTTTCGACAGTCCGACGCCAAGTGTTCTTTGGTCGTCCTCGTTTGCGTTTTCCCTCTGGTGTCCAGTTATTTTCCCTTAAAGGAGGAGAAAATCCTCTGAAGTCGGATTATGACTGCCTTTATGGCAAAACTGGCCCCCCATGCTCACGAAAAGTGGATGGGTTTCTAAAGTGTGTGAAAGATCTGCTTGCGTTCGTACATAAGACCTCGGTTTGTAGTGATATCCCTTTCTTCACTTCATCCTTTTTTTTAATTAATGCATTTTGATATTACTCAGTATAACGAAACACAAACTGATAATATAATAGAATGAAACACGATATAAACCTTTTTCATTTAAACTGTATTTAACTGTTGATAAACATACCTGTAAACTCACACACCTGTGCGCACAAATACACACATACGCTCGCCCCCCCCCTCCCCAAGCACGTGGGAGCACGCAGGCACAGAAGATAATATCCTGATTATTTTAGTCCTTAGTAACGTCAATATAGATTTTTTTCTGGAGGAAAAGGGAAATCTGAGATTTGTTGTTTTGTTTGGGTGATGTCATCTTCATTTCTTCTTTTTTATTACTGTGCCACATCTTTACTTTTCTGCATAAGACACATGTTTTTCTTTCTTCCTTTCTCCCCCCCCCCCCCCTTTTTCCTCTTCACTCTCTTTTTAATAAAATCTCCTTTCATCCCTACAGATGGGTACATGCTGATATCAAGCAAAAGGCATAAAAACTATTGAACACGTTGCACATCTTACATTGCAAAACTCATATTATTACGTCTATTGATTTGTTTTCATCTTCCCATTCTTTACTATATTTTTTTTCTTCAAATTTCTATCATGTAATTGAACATACATTGAAAAACTCATATGTCTACCGAGTTTTAAAAAACCAACCCATTCCCCTTCTTTTTCATAATTTTTTCTTCAAATTTCTATCACAGTTTCAATCAGCCACTCGCTTAACGTCTGGCGCAAAGACCGCCTCAGAGTGTTATACAACGTGCGTTCTGCATGACTTACAAAAGGGACAGATTCGGAGGAGAGCAGAACGGATTGGAGGAGAACAGAGTCGGAAGGAAACAGTGGGAAGGCAATAGAATCAGAGGGATATAGATAGAACCAGTGGGAAACAACCTCAGGGATATAGAATTTGGTAGGGGAACGATTCTTAGGGGAACAGAACGACAGCTTAAAGAATCAGAGAGGAATGAACCGCTGAAGAATCAGAGAGGAATGGACCGGCTTGGGAATAGAATCGGAGGGATATTGAATTGGAGGGAATGCATATGGAGGGGAACTGGAATAGAAGGGAATAAAATCGGAACCGGTGTTATTTTCAAGGGGGAGAAAAGTCCGTTAAAAAATGCCCCTTGGTATCTCTTGACGTTCAATCCCACGTTCTCAGTTGTTGCCTGGTCAGGAGTTTGTTACTCTAACAGTGAAGGTGCTCACGCTCTTCACATCCTAGGAAGCACTGCAGAGTGGTCTTGGTTCGGATCAAGTGCTTATGCTTTTAACGACGATGTATTTCGCTGTTGCCTGTTGCAGGTAATCAACCTAACAGTTTCCATAAGTGTTTGCTTCAGATGTGGTATTGTCTTATCTGCAGCAGTGTTGCATGCATCCGTCAGACCTTTGCTTCATGAGGTAATACAGTTGTCTTCAATCTTCATTTTTATTTTCGTTCCTCAGGAGACTGATGGTACAGACAACCACGAGCGCAAAAAGTAAGTGACATGTAAATGTAATCTTACTCATCGAGGAAAAAAGTGAACCAGGAGAATAAATTCAGGATGTTAGAAGAGCTTTCGGAGATGATACATTGTTCCAAAATGTATAAGCAACAAAACCCAAAAGAAACAACGCCATAAAACAAAATAACCCAAGCAAAGAAACACAAAAAATGCATGTTGTAACACCGATGCTGAAGAAAATACGATTTGTTGTGTAAAGCCATCCACCGGTCCAACCATCCGATCAACCAACCAGCCGACCAACCAACCAATCAACCAGCCAACCAAACCAGCCAACCAACCAACCAGTCAACCAACCATCCAACCAACCAAACAGCCAACCAACCATGTACCAACCAACCAATCAACCGAGTAAACTGCTAATCATTGAAAACTAAACAAACCAAAGCCAACGCAACCCAAACAAACAGAAAAAGCAAAGCGAATAACTCACCTCTACATTTGCATATGAGACAAGTGATCAATGGGTGGTATACTTCATCTGTTAACCAGATTGAAAAAAACAACAACAACGACATTAGACAATTACCAGACTGAGATTAAAAAAACCCATTCACAACAAGAAAACTCATCCAATAACACCTTAAGTAAAACTGATACCCATTTCAATCTGCGTTGTATTTTCAATGTTAGTTGTATAATGATCAGAATAAGAAATCAGTTGTTAATATATACAAACGTATATGAACATTTACGACACTATTTTGTATTGTGGGTTATGATACATCCGAATAAGAGACGAGGAAAATAAATTCGCCGAATAAAACCAAAAACACAATAATTGTAAAAATTTAGTGGTTGTAACAGCTTGAGGTTAATAATGTTATCGTAGCACTAGCAATACAAAGGCAGACACAAGCAACTATACAGAATTAATGCCGCTTTTATGCACAGAGATACGGGTAAAACAACACATTTGCTTCTCCCACATGTAAAACACATAAACTTCATATTCCACAGTATTAAGAAATTGGCTTTTTGTCTTCACTGAACTAAAACACAACTGATTTGATAGAAACGAGAATCTTATCAGTTATCTGCACCAATCAGGATTTAAAGTAAACATTTTGTTTCTATTGAACTATGGGGTTAACAGAAACTTTGTTTTTTCTCTTGCACAAAATGTTGGAGAATGGTGTTAATCCATTTTTTGAAAATCATGTTGGAGCAGCGTGACAAGATCGTGACGTCACATCCGCCATTACGACATCAGGCATACGGCGGTTTCTGAATAATCTCGTGGGTCCATAAAGTCGTGGGTTTGAATCTCGGCATCGTCTGGTGAATTAAGGGTGGGGATTTTCACCATACCCCTGGTCAACTTCAAGTGCAGACCTGCTAGTGCCTTCATTCCCTTTGTGTATATATATACACATGCAGAAGATCAAACATGCACGATGTAAAAATCTAGTAATTCATGTCAGCGGTCAGTGGGTTATGGAAACACGAAAATGCCCAGCATGCAACATGTACAATGAAATGAGCTGCTGTGAAGACGGAAAGTGTCTGTCTGCTGAGGCCAGCGGGCAGACTTCTACCATCACAGGAGAACACCAGGCACTGCGCACACCATTAATGAAGGAAACGTAGAGAACACACACACACACACACACACAACACACACACACACACACACACACACAACACACAACACACACACACACACGCACGCACGCACGCACGCACGCACACACACATCTCTCTCTCTCTCTCTCTCTCTCTCTCTCTATATATATATATATATATATATATATATATATATAAATGATAGGATCAAAATAAAACCCATAATTACTTAAGAGAGTGTGGCTTGTGAACAAGCGTAGGCGTAAGCTTACTAGGACAGTTTGTGTTAAAGCGTACAGGGTCGTGACCATCATCTGACACAATCCCGAAAAGAACGTCATATGATTATGAACAATGATGTTAATGGGCGGTTCTGGGGGCAAATTGTGTCTAAAAGCTCGATAGTGATTATATAGCCTTCCTCTGCAGCACTAGTCTCTGGTTTACATTCAGAGATTGTTGGGAACTTTGCATTGTGTTGTTTATCGAAGACACCTAAAAACTCTCTCTCTCTCTCTCTCTCTCTCTCTCTCTCTCTCTCTCTCTCTCTCTCTGTCTATCTGTCTGTATCTGTGTCTCTCTCTGTCTGTGTCTGTGTCTCTCTCTGTCTTTGTCTGTCTGTCTCTCTCTATTGTCTGTCTCTCTCTCTCTCTGTCTCTGTCTCTGTCTCTGTCTCTCTCTCTCTCTCTCTTTCAGTCTCTCAAAGCTGAAAAAAGTGTTACAATCACCTTCTACCTTGGTGTAAGTCAAAGTTTTTGGAAATGATCAACGGAATGTAACAAACAGTAGGTATGAGAGTACTGCTCCCTGACGCCAGTGTTTTCCATAATGTGAGGCCTGAAAAACGAAATGTGGGAGATGAGGCCAAGATATCCTGACTTAGTAAAAACAGTGTCAGTACGTCAGGAATATAAACGTCATCAACATTTGTTTAAAGGGGTCTACAATATACTATTTATGTCAAATCAACACGTCAACACTTTTGCTAAACATAACACGTGGTATTTATTTTGTTTGAAAAAACAAACAAACGAACAGGCAAACCCAATATCAAACACACATACAAACAATATTGACTGAATCAATATTTTAATTATTCACACGCGGTGTTTTCAATCCAACTAGTGCATTCAATCCCATCACCCCTCCCCCCAAAAAAAAACACAAAAAAAACAACCACCAAAAAAACAAAAACCTCACCGAAAATTACACACTGGCATTCACTTTGTCATCCGACGTGGAATATTCTCCTTAATATTTTGAAGAAAATTTACGTTTAGGGACAGAAGCTCTCTTTCCCCAGTACACTGCACTGCGCACATTTGTATGCTACCGTAACCTAGTAGTGTAGTAGTGGGTGACACATAGGGCAGGGTTTGTACATGGTTGGTTACCCCATAGCGGGTTACCCGTAGGGAAAAGGCTAACTGACAGAAACACATTCGAGTGACGCTGTCTTTGGGGAATAATGGGGCGTTCCCTAGATAAACACCCTGAGAATTATCCAGAAGATGCATCTCCTCTCACACGACGCTTCAATATTGTCCTAGTGATTTCCCGAGGTGTTTGTTCTGTCCCCGAAACAAGACGATAGCTGCGTTTTGCAACTTTGTTTCTTGTTTTATAAATTTTGCACGAAATACATGAACATTTGCCACAAATCCTACGGATAAGACCCTTGTTTTTATAAACTTTTACCGAAATACATGAACATTTGCCACAAATCCTACGGATAAGACCCTTGTTTTTATAAACTTTTACCGAAATACATGAACATTTGCCACAAATCCCATGGATAAGACCCTTGTTTTAAAAAAAATTAATGTTGCACGAAATACATGAACATTTGGCACAAATCCCGGCCCATGGATTTAGACGAAAGAAACTGAAGGGAGAGGTGGACACCAGAAGGTATGCAGAGAAGAAGGCCCCTTCTAGCAAGTGTTTCAGCCCTTTACTTCTAACACTGAAGAAGAAGAACCAGCTGCTTTCAGACCATGAAATAATTGCATATATGTGTTGATTTATCATATTAACAAGGCTCTATTCAGGTTTTTTTGGAGACAGTGACCAAGAAATTAGTCCTATTGGCTTCTATCTGCTTTGTCCTAAAAAAAAACCCAACCAGCTGGTTTGTTCCCTGATCAGTTATTATGGTCAAATGGTGTGGAGACGTACAAAAACTTACAATTTCTGTTTGAACAACAAGAACAAAAACCCCAAACAAACAAAATCTGCATATCATACTTTCTACACCAGGACACCAGCACCCAAGAGTTGTATCAAAATACTTTCCGTAAGCAGAAAAGATACAAAGCAAACATTAACTTTCAACGAATTTATCTGGAATGGCAATGGGAACAAGACAAATAAAGTATATAATAAGGGAGCATATTCTTGTGTCTCTGCATGTTTGCTTCTGGCCATAAATGCATACATGACCCACTCTTGACATGGGAATCACTTTAATTTCTGTTTTTCATAACTCACACACATACACAATCACACTCACACACACACACACACACACACACACACACACACACACACACACACACACACACACACACACACACTCACTCACAAACTCAGTCTCTCTTTCTCACACGCACACACACACACACCTTTTCAAACAAACGTAAGTACATCCACCCGCGTTCACTATCAGTGAAAGCAATCGACGAAATCAACAACAAAAAATAATAATCCTTGTACAAAAAATCTCTGAAAACTAGTTCGGTTAACTGTCTGAAAAGAAGACCACAACACGAATAAAACATCAACAACATCAGCAAAATAATAATACTGATAACAAAACAGAACGGGAACAACCAGTGCGCTATGCAATACACCGTCAGTTTAAGTGGATAGGCACTCTACTGCCTAGGCAAAAAACCCCAAATCAGCTGATATACTCATTATACTGATGCAACAACATTTAAAGACGACAACTAAAATGAATGCTAAGCCGCTGAACAGCGGCTGGGTAAGAGCTGTCAATACTATCTTTTGCATATGTTATAATCATCATTCTTGTACTTATTTTCTTTGCTTATTTTTTCCATCACTGATAACGAGAGAGAGAGAGAGAGAGAGAGAGAGAGAGAGAGAGAGAGAGAGAGAGAGAGAGAGAGAGAGCCATCCAGCCAGATAGAAGCAGTCAGAGAGAGAGAGAGAGAGAGAGAGAGAGAGAGAGAGAGAGAGAGAGAGAGAGAGAGACAGACAGACAGACAGACAGACAGACGGCAAACAGAAGCACAGAGAGAGAGAGAGAGAGAGAGAGAGAGAGAGAGAGAGAGAGAGAGAGAGAGAGAGAGAGAGAAAGGGAGAGACAGACAGAGAGACAATCTTTTCATATAGTTGCTTCTATTCATTTCTTTTTTCCCCCATTCAAATCAGAATAAAACAAAATATCCAGGCCTGATTATGAATTTTTACAGCAGGCGATTAAACAATGAAATCGTCTTTCATGAGCCATCATGATATTCGTAGGTAGATACACACTGAAGGGTATCTGCAACAAGGCTGTTTGGTGTCTGGGAGTAAAGGTAAAGGTGTCCCATAACCTATGTGGTCGTAGAGGAGCGAGGCGTCAGAGACCTCAACTTCTCCTGGGGCCAGCATATTGAGGGCGGCGCCCATCTCCTCTCCCTCGCTGCTTTACCTTCCCTGATCCTAGAGAGGGCAGGTACCCATTTACAGCTGGGTGAAATGGGGGACTGTACTGAAGCCAAGGCGCGCAAACGGTCACCCATCCAACTGGTAACCACACTCGATGATGCTTAACTTGGCTGGGGGGGAAAGCGAGTGCTCCGACCACTGAGCTATCCCGTCCCTCTCTGGGAGTACAGCTCTCATTAAAAGACGATTTGCATATTGACAAGAAATGTTTCTGTACAACGCATCATGGTTTATGTATCTCCTTATTATGTATATTATAACGCATCATGGTTTATGTATCTCCTTATTATGTATATTATGAAACAAACCACTGTTGGCCGTCGCTCTTTCTCTGTTTCCGGTCCCTCCACATGGAATGACCTCCCTCTTCCACTTCGCCAAAAGCCTTCATTTGATTCTTTCAAATCTAGCCTCAAAACGCACTTATACTCTACTCGAGATCTTCCCCTGTTATCTGTTTCTACTTCTCAATAGCTGCCTTCACCTCCACCACCCCACCTAAGTGTGTTGTGTATATAAATTTGATATTTGTTTATCTTGATATTTATGGCTGGTTGCATGCGTGTGAATGATTTGGATGCAAGCGCTTTGATTTGTTTACTTTGCAAGATTCAGCGCTATATAAATTCCATACATATTATTATATTATTATTATTATATCCGAAGGAAAGCTGTTTAAAGGCGAAAGAGGCGAAAGCCGATTTTGTTCACACAATCATTCGTTTTTGTTTTTCATATACTTATTATTATTGGTTTTTTTTTTATACTTCTCTCTCTCTCTCTCTCTCTCTCTCTCTCTCTCTCTCACCCCCCCCCCCACTATATATTCAAAACACATATACAATATATATATATATAATATAATATATATATAATATATACATACATACACACACACACACACATTCCTGAGCTATTTGAATTTATCTGTTCCCCCCAAAAAAAAAGACATCACAAAATTGTAGAGTTCTTGGAAAGAGCACTGAGAATGAATACTGATATAATTATCAAAACGCAGCACACTAAAATGTCAAAATACTCTTTACGTACATGAACCTTGACGATATCAACTATCCCTAATCAGAACAGCCATCCTACACTAGCAATGACGCAAACAGCATCGCGTATCTGTGACGTCAAAATCACGCTCAAGTCATAAAACTTTCGTCATAGTCCAGCAGGTAATGCAAGGATAGTGGGTAAAACCTGCAAATGAGGGTGACAGCGTGCCTCTCGGCATACACCTACTTTGAACCTTCCTCTACAATACTGGCCTGGGAAACACTATACTGGCTATCTGTTTCCTACCTAATTTGATACTTAAAGACATACGGCCTACTTATCATAGACCATGACAAATGTAAACCTTCCCCTAACCTACCCCTGCCCTTCTCTACCCTCTCCTCCTTCCCCCTAAACTACCCCAATACCTACCCTTCCACCCCTTGACTTACCTCCCTACCCCAACCTATTCCCTCCTTCTTTCTAATATACCCCTTCCTTCCCCATATCTTTTCACCTCCTCCCTCCCCAGAACGTACCCTTCCTTCTCCCTGACCTGTCCCCTCCCCTCCTAACTTACCTCCTTTCTCTATTCTACCCCCTCTTCCACCCTAAATTACCCTTACCTCTCCCCTAACCTGCCTCCCCTCCTTCCGCTATTCTATCCCCCTAACTTAAATCACTTATAAGATTACATAGAATCAAAGCTTTATCACGCACACACATAGCGTGTTTGCAAATCTAAGCACACGTAAGCAAGAAAGTTGACAAGCTTGAAGAAAGTTGTCACTGGTAAAATGCTGCAGAAAATAACACTATTATAATGAAACAACTACACAGACAAGTGCAAAGATAATGAGAACTGATTTTTCCCTGTGAGAAAGGTGTCATTGCTAGAGACTAGTGGCTGCTCCTTCCTCACCTACCCTTCCTGGGGGGAATAGGGTGGGGTAGCTGGGGAATTGGGAGGGATAGTTTGGGGAATAGGGAGGGATAGTAGGGAGAATAGAGATGGGGAATAGGAAGGGATAGTTGGGGGAATAGGGATGGGGGAATAGAAAGGGATAGTTGGGGGAATAGGGAGGGGGAATAGGAAGGGATAGTTGGGGGAATAGGGAGGGATAGTTGGGAGAATAGAGAAGGGGAATAGGAAGGGATAGTTGGGGGAATAGGAAGGGACAGATGGGGGAATAGAGAGGGGGAGTAGGAAGGGATAGTTGGGGGGAATAGGGAGTGGAATAGGAAGGGATAGTTGGGGAAATAGGGAGGGGTAGATGGGGAAATAGGGAGGGATAGATGGGAGAATAGGGTGGGTAAGGGATAGCTGGGGGTGGGGATAGAAAGGGGGAGGGAATAGAGAGGGAGGACAGGGTTGCTGAGGGGGGGGGGGATAGATAGGGTAGCTGGTGGGGGGGGGGGAGGGGTTGAATAGAGGGGGAGTAGCTTGGGAAGGATAGCTGTGGGGGGGGGGGGGATAGGTAAGGGTAGCAGGAAGGGGTGGGCATAGGCACAGGGTGGAGGTTTACCTGGGGGGAAGAGGGTTTTGTAGGGGGTGGGGTTGTGTCCAGTATCCTTGCATTTATCAGGACTCATCTACATCAAACCGAAAGTGTCACAACTGCCCATTTCCAGGAGTCTTACATAACTTGATTGTTAACCATGAATCCCAGGCACCACAGATTCATTGTTTTCCACGCTAATACTGTTCACTATGATCGTAAGTATAATTATGTATGCAAACTGGCTTGCTGTCACTCTTCATGTCAGAATTTAATGCTTGGCGGCTGTGCTATCAAAAGTGTGTGTAAAATTAAACGTTGACGAGTAGAATTGTGAGGAGAAAAAGGAGCAAGGTAAACCAGGTTTAGAAAGGGACAGAATTCATCTTCTTTCCCTGAAACCAAAAAAGAGAACAAAGCGAAAACAATGTACAAAGTGCGTTGATACATGTGATAAAACCACATTTAATGTAAATAATCATCCACGTCTGGCTTCTTTCTGATGCTGCGCTGTTAAGGCATTCGGACTGATGCTCTCATCAAAGTTGTTTTTATTCATCGTCAGTTCTGAGTGTCGAATGGGCTAAATGCATAGACATACACATTGTTTCCTTGTTGCCTTTACAATAGTTATGTTCAGCAGCATTCGCTCAAAGGCATGTTCTCACTGTGGTTTCAAATCTTGATAATGAGAACAATGTCCACAAGTTTGCGTTCTTCAAAATTATATGAGAAAGAAATATTCTCCTATTTTGGAGTCATTTGGGAGTTTATTTGCCAAGGTGTTGACACTTAAGAGAAGGGAGTACTATCACTCTTATGAACAAAGTTTATGTCTACACTTACGAATAGTGTCAGAAAACTCGTTACTTTTGATGATTGCGTAGAGTAGAGTTAAGGAAGAAAGCACCCCCTCCAAAAAAGAGCCAATAAAGTCAAAACCCCAACACACCCTTTCCCCTCATTTGACCGACATTTTCTCATGGATATTTTTGTGTTTCTCAAGGTAAGAGCATACCATTTACCCCCTCCCCCCCCCACCCCTGTACTTTTCTCCTTCCTTTTCACTCTTCACAGCATCAATGGTCAAAATGTTGATTTAGTTTTTAAAAATTAAAAATGCACTTTAATCTTGCACTGTTAGCTTCAGAATTTTATAACGATCTAACTAGCTGTTCGCTCTGCAAATTACAAGATGTGCATAGGGCTTACACAGAGGTGCAGTGTTTTTCAATGGCATGAAAACCAGTTGCCCCTACACAAAAAAAATCGGGTGAAAATCTAACCAATATAACACAACCCCGAGACGAATAAAAGAGAGCAGGGGTAGACTTAAACTGAAATATTTGGTCTAAAAGAAAACAAGAAGATAAAGGATGTGTTTGGCTTATATTGAGATACAGTGTTTTTCAATTGCATGATAGCCAGTTACCCCCCCACAAAAAAATCGGGTGAAAATTTCACCAATGTTTTAAAACAACTCCAAGACCAAAAAATAGAGCAGGGGCAGAATTCAACTGAAAATATTTCGCTTAGAATTAAACACAAAGAAAAAGGATGTATTTAATTGCATGATAACCAGTTGCTCCTATACAAAAAAAATCGGAAAAAAATCTGACCAATATAACAGAACCTCGAGAAGAGAAAAAGAGCAGGGCCAGCATTCAGCTGAAACGTTTCGTTTCAGATAAAAACAAGCAGAAAATAAAGAACATAATATTTGGTTCAGGTCTTGCTGATTGAAAAATGAATACAGATAAAAAGAAGAATACATATTTTATCTTTGTTTTTTCTAAGACGAAATGTGAAAAAAAACACACCATCAAAAGCACAGTTTCAGGGTGAAAAGATGTAAAAGCAACAACAAAAAGTACTCGAAAGTATTCTAAAACTTTCCCGAAAAACTTCGTTCATTTATTATTCACTCATTATTTTCACTCAATCCCTGCATTCATTTAGTTATTCATTTACCCATCCATCCACTCATGTACTCATTTTTTCTTTTGCCTATTCATCACTCATTCATTCGCTTGTTTTGGGGCACGTTAAAAGCAAAGTCTGTTAAGACTAACAGCACATTTTCAACGGAATATTAACGGCAATGAGAAAAACCAAACCAACGCATGACACTGTTTGAAAGTGTGAAAAAAAATCTTAAGATGTAGGTTGCGATCAGGATGTAGGGCATTACTTGATTAAAATGTGTCCAAACCGTGCCCTCATTTCAGATACATGTTTAGACATTATATTTCATTAAGGTATGGGTTCACTGATTTCAGCTATTCAAGAAACGTAGGCTTTATATTATATAGACAAGGTTAACGATTTCATTTCATCAACTATCCAGAAATATGTTGACACATTACGCTCAATTAACCTAACATTAGGGTAGACTTGCCCTAGGGTACAAGCACAGTTGTATAATTCACCTAATTAACCTCAGGTGTACACACATTACTCTTAATGAACCAAAAATGAGTGTATACACATTACACTGAATTAGCCTAAGATACGGTTACACATATTGCACGAAACATAACATACAAATATCCACAATGCACTTAATGTTCGACATGTATACACACATCAACTTAACCCAAGTATATGTTAGACATGTATATACAAATTAACTTAACCCAAGTATATGTTAGACATGTATATACAAATTAACTTAACCCAAGTTTATGTTAGACATGT
>CM054153.1:14566072-14571072 GCA_028751875.1 Rapana venosa
CATTCCCTGGAGTTTACATCGGTGAAAAAACATATGCAAGAAAAAAACTACTGACTTAAAAGAATAAGGTGGACGGCAATGACAAAATAAAAACAAACAAACAAAAACACAACAACGCTGGATATTAAGAAAAAAAAAGGTTTACGATGGACTGTACTACAATTTGGAGGTTTTAGAGCAATAAGCAATGACCAGATCTCTGAAACTTATCCGTGTCTGTCTGTCTGTCTGTCTCTCTCTTTATATATATATATATATATACTCAGATTCTTTAGCAGATACAAATGAAAAATACATTGTAATAAACATGTCCAAAATGTATAGTCTTAAGTTTGTTAATACACGCAGCAAGGGCAGCAACATTTGGGGTAAAATATCTGTTTTTGAGCAGAACACACTTTCTTCTGTATCAACTACCGTAGAAGAAATGCTGTGTGTGTGTGTGTGTGTGTGTGTGTGTGTGTGTGTGCGTGCGTGCGTGTGTGTGTTTTGTGTGTATATGTGTGCGTGTTTTGTGTGTGTTTGTGTATGTATGTGTTGTGTGTGTGTATGTGTGTGGTGTGTGTGTGGTGTGTGTGTGTGTGTGTGGTGTGTGTGTGTGTGTGTGTGTGTGCATGTACGTGTGTGATTTTCAGTGACTTTTCTGTGGTATTTTTCAACAATTTAATGAATTATGGTTGACATTCGCATTATTGACAAAAAAACCTGTACTCGAAGAAGCAAAGCAAAATATATTCATAATCGAGCACACGCACACTTATCTAACCACGTACACCACACACACACACACACACACACACACACACACACACACACACACACACACACACACACACACACACACACACACACACACACACACACTCACTCTCTCTCTCTCTCTCTCTCTCTCTCTCTCTCTCTCTCTCTCCCCTCTCTTTCTCTTTTTATAAGCAAAATAAACTAATACTTATGTCTCATGCTCTTTGAAGCAACGAACAGCTCAAATCAGAAATGCAACAGCGTACAGCGAAGACTCAACGCAGTCACCAGACAGACAGCTGGCAGTTTGCACACGACAACCAAACCATGCTACTAGCGAACACATGATCGGCAGCTATTCCACAACCTATGCAGTTGTTAGGGAGCCAGGTGTCGAAGACCGCAGCTTCTCTAAGGGCCAGCATCTCGAGAGTGGCTCCCACCTCCTCTCTTTCTCTGCTTTACCGTCCCTCTATCTAAAAAGGGCAGGTATCCATTTACCGCTGGGTGAACTGGTGGACTGTACTGAAGCCAAGGCGCACGAATGGTCACCCATCCGCGAGGCAGCCACACGCGATCTGCGCTGCTTAACCTTAGCTAGGGGAAGAGCAAATGCTCTGATCACGAGCTATCCCGTGCCGTTACTATTTAGTACCAAAAGAGTCCAAAACGATAATAATGATGACTATGATGTTTTTGCAAGCTGTGAAAAGAGAAAACCTCCTTTGATGCTGACTGAGTGACGGCCTGCTTCCTTCCATAACTTCTGAGGAAAACGTTAGGGCTCCGAACTGGATTTTTTTTTTTATAGACAATGTGTCTTGAGCATGTTGGACCTGGCAGAGCCCATCGCTCTCCAGGTTGCAGGATGCATGCTGGGTATGTTAGTGTCAGCCATACCACCTGTCATAGCTGGTCAACTCATCATGGAAAGGTGGTTCCCGTTTTAACGTACGTTCAAAATAGCTTTGAAATTATCTTTGTAAAAAAAAGAAAAGAAGATAACTCAAACAGCTCATTATAGCTGTACCTTTGCACCCGTGTATTTTCAGCACACAGATACAAATCAAGCACAGTAGATGATAGAATAAAATGGCAAATGATAAAATTGTAGCACGTAATAAAATATCAATGAAGAAAATGATAAAAACCAAAGTTCTGAGTTTCTAATCCGTAGCCACACTTTAGCTTAGTTTTGAGCGTGAAACATGTCAATCTAGAATCAGAGCATGTTATTAAGTCACTGATTATATTACACAGTTTTTCCAGTTTACGGATTACATAATGACACTGCCTAGATTAAGGTTTTCTTTATCTAAGGAAAGGATGTTTCGATTGTTATACAACTAATATACACGGTTACACATTGACACTGCCAGATTAAGGTTTTCTTTATCTAAGTTAAGGATGTTACAAATGTTATACAACTACGACATAATTATACACGTGTCATATCTTACCATGGAGAGATGAGACGCTTCAACTCAAAACTGTCAATGACAGATAAAAAACGAGACAAGGCTAAGATTTGAGTGGCATAACGATAAGAGTTAATGGCAAAAACAGAGCCTTCTTCTTTTCTCGTTCGCCATGTACACGGTCAGATCTGTCTGGACAAACAATGGCAAGTCCTCTCCAGCTCCTATCGTGGGCCGTACAGCTTGGTTTGCAGGGTCATTTATCTCCGTCGACCACACAACCTTCGTCAGGTCGCTGAATAGCGTGCACCTCTGAAAGATGTCCTCGACAGTCTGGTTTTCTTTACCGAAGGAATATACAGGGGAGAAGAATCAAGGGCCACGTTAACAGTTCTTCCCCCTGGTCCCCCAGGGTAACAAGAGATAAGGGTGGGGGAATGTAACCCTGACCAAAACCTACAGCGGTATCAGTCAGCGATTTGGAGCCACAGGCGCCCTCTAACAAATGCACGACACCATGCACAAAAACCGCATGAAGACTCCGTCAGAATAACAAAATGAACTGAATTAAAACAACAAGCGCAAACAGCCACTGTGACTTTTATAGAAACGAGAGAACATCCACTGCCTCCAGCTAGTGTCTGTATCTCCATGACTGGGGCTACAGAGCTAGCTACCTCTGAATACACTAGTGAGTTTGTGGATGACGAGGTTCTATCTATCTATCTATCTATCTATCTATCTATCTATCTATCTATCTATCTATCTATCTATCTATCTATCTATCTATCTATCTATCTATCTGTATGATATATATATATAAATATATATTACTAACACACCCCTTCTTGCTAAGAAATGCTTTTACAAGATATAGCGTTTTATATTTTCCATTTATTATTATTTTGTTTTGTTGTTCTTGTTGTTCTTGTTCTTCCTCTTCTGCTCTTCTTCTTCTTGTTCTTGTTCTTGTTCTTCTCCTTCTCCTCCTCCTCCTTCTTCTCCTCCTCCTTCTTCTATCGAACAAAATCTGCAAAGTCAAGTCTTGAAGCGTCTGTGTTTGTCTAACTCTATTGCTCACTCTCTCTTGCAAACTGACGGCTAGAGCTAGCCTAAGAGAGACAAAAAAACCCCATAAACCCTTGGCAGAGCTGGGCAGCAGAGGGCCTTCAGAAGGAGACCTCCTCAAGCAAGTGTTGCTGGCACCTGAATTCTGGCATCCTATGGGTTAGGTGGGTAGATCATAACTGTCAAAAGCTTCACTGCTGTCCCTCCCCCCCCCCCATCCCCGGACATCACGCTACCCCAACCTCCTGGTTACCTCAACCTAGTGGTTAGAACATTGCGCTCGCAATCTGACGACCCGGGTTCGATTCCCGTTCAAGGGGGATATTTTCCCCTGGAGTTAACATCAGTGCAGACTCCACTCTTCCCAAAAGTCCTTCGGATGAGACTATAAACCGAGGCTTCGTGTGCGAACGCACGCACAACATTTTGCGCACCCGTTAAATCCTGTTCCGCTTTTCGTAAGAGTAGGCCATTGTGTGCCGTTGGGAACAGATGACAGAATTTACAAAACCGCATGCACACGGGGACTGATGTAAAAAAGCACGTTAGTGCTTGTTCCATTATCCTCGATATATGCTTTCAGTTTAACTAAGATGTCACGGTTGCGAGCAGGATATTTTTCACACACGCCGAGCCATGAACCAACCACATTCAAGATTTCGGTCTAGTTACATATTTATTATCAATCCTCGAAAATGCTGACAAGATATTGAAGCACGCCATCATATCATTTTCACTACTGGAGTCTTCTTGTGCAAAATAAGATTTGGTTCTGCTGTGGTTTTAAACCTTTGTGCTGTATGTTACTCACACATTACAGCAATGCTTCCTTGGAGAGGGGGATAGGGAACCCGAAAAAAATATTTAAAAATCCCCAAACATAATAAAAGCCATAAAAGATAATCAACACTGCAGTACAGAAACAATCAACAATCAACACTACAGTACAGAAACATAGCGTCTATCCAACTGTCTTCAATATCTAATCAACACTACAGAACAGAAACATAGCGTCTATCCAACTGTCTTCATTATCCCTATTTTAGTTGCTGGAATGCAACAACATACATCAAAGACCGCAAAATACAAACCAACAATTATTTTTTTTTTATCACATAAAGACAATAAAGAACAGATAATGGAGTAAGTAGTCCGTATTACAGAAATAAAAGATCACGCACACTTGGAAGGCAAAAACAAAACAATTCATTAAAAAAAAAAAAGGGAAAATGTCTAGCCCAAGACCACAGGCGAAGGGAGGTGGGTAAGGGGTTAAAAATAAGTCGCCGATTATCTACAGGGATCATTGGAACAGGCCACTGCCGAATATCACCAATAAGAACTCACCAGCAGTGTGGGTCTTCTATGTCTGGTGGCCTCCTAGAGGCCTGGTACTGAGAGATTTTTGTAGACTGCTGGCAGGATGAATATCGTACAACATTTATTTAAAACACCCCCCCCCCCCCCCCCCCCCACAACCCGACCCCGATTCTTCCAAAATAAAAAAAAGGAAGAAGGGGGGAGGGAGGAAGAGATTACCCAACAATAAAAAGGAAGATAAAATTTCTTTATGCATATACGCACAAAAAAAACAACAAAAAACCGTATCCTCTCCTTCCTTCCTTGTGGCTTGTCAAAGATAAACGTTTGATTTTTGTTTTGCCCATTGTGTCAAATATTGAAGTTTCGTAATAAAAAAAATAACAACCACAAAAAAATCCAAAACAACCAACCAAACTCAGTGTCAATATCTCCCCCCCCCCCCCTCCAGAA
>CM054153.1:14573572-14603572 GCA_028751875.1 Rapana venosa
TCTCTCAAGGAAGATGTTGAAAAGAGTGGGTGAGAGTAGACAGCCCTGCCTTACTCCAACTGTTGTTCGAAACCATTCTCCAATGTTGTTGTTGTAGTACACTGCACTGGTGGCCTCGCTGTACAGCTGTTTGATGACTCTGATCAGGTTTGCATTGATGCTGTACAAATTCATGGTTGCCCACAAAGCTGCATGCCACACCCTGTCAAATGCCTTCTTAAAATCGATAAATACGTGGTAAAGGTCTTGTTGATGTTGAAGGTACCGCTCACATAGTATTCTGAGGTTAAATATCTGTTCTGTTGTGCTGCGCCCTGCTCTGAAACCTGCTTGTTCCTCAGCAATGATGGTCTCTGCTTGTGGCTTCAGTCTATTCAATATTATCTGCAGCATGACCTTGCTTGGGTGACATATGAGGCTGATTGTGCGGTAATTATGGCATTGTTGTAGATTTCCTTTCTTGGGGAGGGTGATGATGAGTGACTGTGTCCATGGTGTTGGCCATTTTCCTGTCTCGAGAAGCTGAAGGACCCAGAGGTATTAGAAATTTTTCAAGCAAGGATAGGTGGAAAGTTTGCAGCACTCGCTGTGATAGACTCAGACATAGATACACTGACAAATAGTTTCAATACAGCGGTGACTGAAACAGCAAACGAGCTTCTTGGCAAACGCCGACCAGTCAAAAAACCATGGGTCACACCTAACATCCTACAACTATGCGACAAGCGTAGAGAGTTGAAGAAAAAGAAAAATGAAACAAAAGAAAGAGCAGAACAATATAGGGCAGTCAACAAAAGAATCAGGAAGTCCATGACGGAGGCAAAAGAGAAATGGATCGGTGAACAGTGCCAAGACATTGAAGAGAACATCAAGAAAAACAATAGCAAGAAAGCATATCAGCTGGTGAAAGACCTGACTAGCACGAAACAGAGAAAAGGTTTAACAATCCAAGACAAAAATGGGAAGTGTCTCACTGACGACCAGGATATTCTGAACAGATGGACAGAATACTGCTCCGACCTGTATAACTATAGAACCGCAGGAGATCCAGAAGTCCTTAATGTACCCGAAAGCAAAGACACAGACAGTCACCCTATCCTCCGAGAAGAAGTGGAAACAGCAGTCAGATCGCTGAAAAAGGGGAAGTCAGCAGGGGCTGACAACATTCCAGCTGAGTTGGTCCAAGCTGGAGGGGAAGCCATGATCAGCGCCCTAAGCGTTACTATGCTTGCAATAAAAACAGTCAGAAAAACGGACAAAAAGGTATGGTAACTCATTGCCATGTGGATGCTATGCTCTTTTCTTCAGCCAAAGAACTCGGGTGTGTGTGTGTGTGTGTGTGTGTGTGTGTGGTGTGTGTGTGTGTGTGTGTGTGTGTGTGTGTGTGTGTGTGTACTCTTGCTTTTCAGTTACTGTTAGTATTCATGTTATTTTTGGGTATATTGCTGTTAGGTTTATTCTCCTGTTCAATTTGTTTGTAATCCTCCATACCCCAAAAGGGGTGAAAGGAATTAAATCTTGTGTTTTGTGTCTTGTGTGTGTGTGTGTGTGTGTGTGTGTGTGTGTGTGTGTGAGTGAATGTAAGTGAGTGTGCGTGTGTATGGTTTGTGTGTGTGTATTCATGCACGTGTCCACTTGATGTAGTTTTATTTTAGGCTTCATAACTTTCCCGCCATGTACAATTTCATTGCTGCTGTTGCACAAAGTCTTGAGAAGAAAAAGAAAACGACTGTAGGAATGTGAAACGACATGCTCTATACTCCCCACTTTCATTGTTGTTTTCCCCCTTTCTCAAAGTCAGAATAACATTTCTTTTATTGTCTTACTGTCTACATCCACATACGCCTACAGCAATACTAACCTTTTACACTAGTAGGCTACTAT
Organism: Rapana venosa; assembly: GCA_028751875.1. NCBI lineage: Eukaryota > Metazoa > Mollusca > Gastropoda > Neogastropoda > Muricidae > Rapana > Rapana venosa. Next base: position 14,575,457 of record CM054153.1, read on the forward strand.
ACTTTAAGTACTGAGGAAACAAATTACTCAGTTATGTTCATAATTTGAGACGTTTTAAATAACAAAACCGAAACAAGCAAAACTCAAAGAACAGAACCAGCCACAACAACAAATAAAGAAGATAAAAATAAAATAATGCTCGTAACATACACAGCATTTTAAAAAAATCCAAGTCTACAGCATTCATATCTACATGAAAAAATATTTGTAGACCTGAAATTTCTGGAAATCAAACAAGCATTCCCCCCCCCCCCCCCAATATGTTACATATTTTAAGTACGCAATAGTTGTATCAAGTCCATTAAGGGCAAAAAAGGAGAAGTTGTTAATGGAATATTACACACTTTGTTTTGCATTATGTTCATTGCAATATCACATTGGTTGCAAAACTAGTTGTAGTATAAAACATTTTCCCCGATTCATCTGTTTTTTCCATTGATATATCACTGAACAGAACCAGTAAATACTTTAGCCATAGAAACGCAAATGCAGTGAAAAAGAATCACAAAATAAACATAATAAAAATGTTAGTATTCTAACGCAGCAATAAGGGAATGTGCATGATGGGTTTTTTTCAAACATTATGGTGGACTGGAAAATAAAGATGGTCCCTCATCAAATAGAATCTAAAAAAATTAATGACTTTATAAAGGAAGTAGGTAGGTAGGTAGGTAGATAGATCGATAAATAGATAGATAGATAGATAGATAGATAGATAGAGAGAGAGAGAGAGAGAGAGAGAGAGAGAGAGAGAGAGAGAGAGAGAGAGAGAGCGAGAGAGAGAGAGAGAGAGAGAGAGGGAGAGAGAGAGAGAGAGAGAGAGAGAGAGAGAGAGAGAGAGAGAGAGAGAGAGGCAGACAGAGAGAGAGGACACACACTGTAATAAACAGACAGAAAGACATGTCTGGTTTAACCCATAAGAAGTGGTTTAATGTTCCATACCTGCCTGTTGTTTTTTTGCCCTCGTAAAGAACAATTGTTCAAGATAACTGTCGGTTATTTATATAAAAAAAAAAGCAGTCACACTGAAATTATCATGGTAAGCAAACGCGAACAACTGTTAGCTGTGTGTCATACATGTATACAGACTACTAAGACACGACACAGATGTCATAATACTCTCTGTAGCAAGTTTTCCATGAAGCAAACAAGGATCAGTGCAGCTGAGGAGCAAAGACAGACAGACAGACAGACAGATAGAGAGACAGACAGATAGATAGACAGACAGACAGAAAGGCAGACAGACAGAGACCAACCACCCCAACTACACCTTCTGTAGCCACCAGCCCCTGTCCTTACTTCCACACACTCTTTATTCTTCTAGTTTATCTTTTTTCCTTTTATTTCAAGGTTAATAGAATAAGCAATCCTGTGCTTTTTTTCCACCTAGTCCCCGTGTGTATGCAGCTTTGTAAATGTTGTCATCCGTTCCCACCGACACACAATGGCCTACTCCTCCGAAAAGCAGAACGGGTTTTAACGTGTGCGCAAGATGTTCTGCGTGCGTTTGCACACGGGACCTCAGTTTAAAGTCTCATCCGAAGGACTGTTAGGGGAAGTGGAGTCGGCACTGATGTTAACTCCTGAGGAAAAATCCTCTTGAACGAGGTTCGAACCCGAGTCAGCAGATCACGAGCGTAACGCCCATCACCTTAACCATCAGGCTATCCCGTCCCTTTCAGGTGAGATAACTAGTCCGACAGGCTGTCTCTCTATCTACCATTCCTAACCACCCCTTGCCCTGGGTGATTTTTAGATGGTCTTCGTTGAATAGTAAAGGAAGGTAAAGGAGTCCCATAACCTGTAAGGTCGTAGGGGAGCGAGGCGTCAGAGACCTCACTTCTCTAGGGCCAGCATATTGAGGGCGGCGCCCATCTCCTCTCCCTCGCTGCTTTTACCTTCCCTGACCCTAAAGAGGGCAGGTACCCATTTACAGCTGGGTGAACTGGGGGAACTGTACTGAAGCCAAGGCGCGCAAACGGTCACCCATCCAACTGGTAACCACGCTCGACGCTGCTTAACTTGGCTGGGGGAAAGCGAGTGCTCCAACCACTGAGCTATCCCGTCCCTGAATAGACTTACGAATTATAGCTGTCTATGATTCATTTTTTGACTTTGGACGGGCGGGGGTTGAATGTTAACGTGGAAAAAAAAGTGGTACGGTGATGTTGTGTGCACATTTCCACCGTACCTCGACTTGAGCTCCTCGGTTTGCCGTAGTAAGATTTTCCGTATGCGACTTTTTTGCGTTTACTGTTAAGGTAGCCGCATTCCGACTTCAGGGATGATGTATAACACGACGCAATTATTGCTCACACTTTATTATGATATCTTGATATGTGCTTTCTTCTTTGCAATATCACGAAGTGTAAAACTCGTTCATATCTCTCGGCAAAAATGTTTTTTTCTTGCTCTTCTTCCTTTTCCCCTCTCTATCTCGTTTTGCCCAATATATCAGGAAAATACATGTTATTTTATATTTTTAAGAAAAAAAACACCCTGCATGGCTGACACCAAGACGACATCAAGTTTGCATGTTCTAGGTTTGCGATGACTACCGAAACCGTCACGGCAATCAGAACTAAAGCTACATCCCTTAAAGGAAGGAAGGTGGCAGGAGGGTTAAGACGTTTGCCTGCCAACAAGTAAACCATGAGGTTCTGGGTTCGATTCCCAGCCTCGCCCTTTCTTCCCAGTTTGACCAAAAAATCGAACTGAATGTCAAAGTCCTTCGGATGAGACTATAAACCGAGGCACCGTGTGCGAACGCATGCAGAACATCTTGCGCACACGTTAAATCCTGTTCCGCTTTTCGAAAGAGTAGGCCATTGTGTGCCGGTGGGAACAGATGACAAAATTTACAAAACCGCATACACACGGGGATTGGATGTAAATAAAAAGCACATGAGTGCTTATTCCATTATCCTCGATATAAAAAAAGTCATCTGAGCGCTTTGATTTGTTGCTTTACAAGAATCAGCACTATATAAATTCCATACATTATTATTATTATTATTATTATTATTATTAAAGTGTCCTCTCTGTTCAAAACTCAACTGAAAACTGTGCCCCTCTGCATATTCAACACATCAAAGAAGAACGCAACAGACATTCTCAGAACATGAAAACGTGTCTCAGTAAATGAAAGACCGCAGAAAAGAACGACAGCTTTAAAAAAAAAAAAGAAAGAAAGATAGCACATTGTAATACCATATCTAGTTCCTCGATATTCTCCCCCCCCACCCCCCAAAAAAAAGCAGGAAACAAAAATTTCCGAGAGAAGACAAAAGCAGTCAGAGTAAAAACTGAAAGCAACGATCGATGGACGATTTAGAGTTATACACGCCAAACTCTGTTCTAAAAGGGAGAACAAGACTGGTTGAACCCACCATAAAAAAAAACCTGCCGCTTTGGCGGCCATACCCCGATTCTACACAGCAAACACGCAGAAAAATTAATTCAATGATCTTTTTTTAAACAGCGTAGGTCATAACAACTGAGAAAATTCTCTTTGTTTCCGGATACATTAAAGATTGGATGTGAATATCTGAGTCACTCATTATATTCTATTACATTTCCCGGATTGGACATGGTTTTCCGAGTCACTTATGACATTAAATTTATCGGAATTGTATATATATATTTCAGAGCCATTTCTTACATGAAGTTGATCAGATTTGTATACAAATTTCAATCACTTATTGCATTGCATCAGAAACAAGAGGCCAAGTCATCCCCGGAGCCTTCAGGGTGGAGAAGACCACGAACCACTTAAGTCTTTCAACCTGTCCTTCACATAATACTTCCAATAATTAATCCAAGAAATGTACTGCCAAGAAAGACATGTTTGATGGTATCTTTCCACTACTGATAAAACATCAAAAACATACACACTTTGGACGCCCTTGAAAACAAAAAATACACAAAATCAGAAACCAAACCAAAGTAAACCAAATCAACAACACCCCTCAAAACAAAGAAAACCCAGAAAAACACCATAAAACACAAACAAGCGAATCGTACAGAACGTGCATTAACAGGAAACAAATGTCCTTTATTACACCCTTTTGTAATTTTTTTCCTTTAGAATTTTTTAAATAAAGGAAAGGTAAATTACCTGCCACGCTAGTAGCACGTAGGCAAATCTTAACAAAATATAAAAGCAAAACAAAACAAAGCAGAAATACATTTAAAACCCGATTTCTACTGTATACAGGGTCACGGTAAAATCATATAATAGTTTCACTTTCTGTAATCGCTGATAAAGGAAACATACATTTTGTAAGTATATCTTAAAGGTCTACATTCTCTGTATCATTTGTCCTGAATTCTAGTGATGAACTGTTTGTCCTCTAACTTCAGCTAAAAGACAATACAGAATTTGTGTCAGATAGCAAACAAAAAAAGCAAACAGGTAGATGAGGCCTTATTGTTTTAAAGTACATCACTTATTGTTTTAAAGTACATCACTTATTGTTTCAAAGTACATCACTTATTGTTTTAAAGTACATCAATCAAGAATTATCATACAATAGAAACAAATAAAAGTGCAAAGTACACAGTGTTAACACAGACTGGACTTTTAAGTCTTGTTGGGTTATTCAATATTGAATGAATGGGAAAAAACCCCTGTTAATCCAATAATTTGTCTAGCAGTGTGCTAAAAAGATTAGACTTAAAAACCCTACGATGTTTTTCTCGATAGACTGAATGAAACAGAATTGAAAATCCACTGGTATAGTCTTAAACATGCAAATAGATGATATGAATAAATCCAGTAGTTTTATTTCCAAATAGACTAGACAAAAAGGATTTGAAAAAGTAGTTAGTGTTTTTTTACGGAAGCACCATATGATTTGAACCTGTAGGTCTACTAGTGTTTTCTATGATTGCACGCATTGAATCGGACTTGTAAAATATAGTGTTTTTTTCTTCTTCCTCATTACTGAATGGACAGGACTTGGGAATACAAACTCTTTGATATCTCAAAAGCACGGGTGATTCATGTGCGTTACAAGCAAGCGTAGCTAAAGACAGTCGACAAGTAACCATAAAATAGCCTAAATCAATATCACAAAACCAAGCAACCATTTCCCACACCTAAAATGTTTCCTCATCCGCATAGACATACTCATGCATAAACACACGCCAACATCGTCACAAACACACATATCTAGTAATGTTTTTCTAGATACAATAAACGGATTAGACTTCTTAGTGGTGGTGTTTTTACATAATACATTAAATGATTTTGGATTTTAAAACTCTAGTGGTGCTGTTACAAATACGAGAAATGACCTAGACACGTAAAATAAGGGGTCTTCTTTCCTTATGGGCTAAACGGAAAGACCTTGCAAATCAGATGGTATACTCCCAGATGTACTGAATCCATTGCTTTTGAAAATCCAGCTGTTTCTTTAAAAAGAAAGGTGGAATGAAATGGAAGTGAAAATTCAATGATGTTTTTCCAAACAGGCTAAACAGAAAATAACTGTAAATTCAGTGATGTTGTTCCAGAAATTCAATGATGTTTTTCCAAACTAAATAGAAAATAACTGTAAATGCAGCCATGTTGTTCTAGATACATTAAATGGTGAATGTACCACCATTAAACAATATGCTCATGAGTACTTTTTTTATATATAATTATCATCGAAATAAAAGAATAAATAAATAGATCGCACGGACATCCAAATTCAGGGTAGGTTTATCACGAATCTTGAAGAAAAAATGAAAAGCAGATTTTTCAACAGATATACACACATCCAATATACAAAGATAACAGACATTTTTTCTGTAGTCAATGTTAAAAGAATGGAATGGAGAAAGATAGATAAATGAAAACTACTGTGCCATTTAAAAACAAACGAAACGAGAGAAAGAGAGAGAGAGAGAGAGAGAGAGAGAGAGAGAGAGAGAGAGAGAGAGAGAGAGAGAGAAGAGACAGAGACAGAGACAGAGAGGGAGAATTAATTTATACATCAGATACTAAAATAAGATCAGTGACTTTTTAAAGTTTGACTTTATTTTATTTGTAAAACTGCACATTTCGTAAAAGACGACACAGTGTGAATACTATAAGGTTCCACGATAATGATAATACAATATTTGATGATTTAGCATATGCCGTCATTGTCTTTAACTCACAATAATTATGTCCTATACCTTTTTTGTGTCTTTATTGTGGTAACTCAAACATATTCCTCGCCTGAAAAAGCCTACAATGTCTGAAAGCCATGTGTAGACAGGGCAGGCGTACAGCCACAAGGAAGCAATACACATCACCGACATAACGAGCGCCCTTGATCGGCCTAAGACTCAAAATAAAAACCATTCAGCATTTTATATATTACTTAGTAATAATAATAATGTATGGAATTTATATAGCTTAGTATAACTTAGTCTGACACAACTGCCTTTACAGACTCTTTAGTGATAGCCTAAAGCGTGTGGATTTAGAAAAAATAATAATTTAAACGGAATGCATTTGGGATTACTAAGGATGCTTATTTACATACACGGAATAGATTTTTGATTCTTAACTTCAATAAACACAAGAACTGGTAGTAGGACTATGTAATATTCCAACTCGAATTCAAGGATGATAAATTCTGAATCATTTACATGATATAACAACACACCACAAGTTATACCTGTGATAAATCTCGATTCATTTACACAACATAAAAACAAACAAAACCAAACTTAAATACAGATGCGCAAACTGTAAAATAATGTTCTCTGACCATAGCCCCTGAAGAAAAAAAACGTGATATTGGTAAGAGGACGTTGATAAAACGAAGTGAAAAGGGCCCAATTTGAAAAAAAACCACCACCAAATCTCTAGTATTTTCTATGTAAAAATTGTTATTTTCTTCATTCCGAATGCTGATATGGCCAAGAAAAACCAAACAAGCAAAACCAAATGAAAAACCCAACAAAAAATCCCCCCTCCACACCCTCCCCCCCAAATAAAAATCCCCCACCCTAACAACAAACAACAACAAAACCCCTCGAACCACAAAAACAAATTCTGCGCCTGGACATGATGATTTTCAGTTTTGTACTTGCCACGCCACACTCCAGACTCGTGTGTGTGTGTGTGTGTGTGTGTGTGTGTGTGTGTGTGTGTGTGTGTGTGCTGTGTGCCCTTCTCTCAAAGCGATTTCTGGAAGAGTCTTGAAATAATTATGGCGAGGTTATAGACCCAAACTTCCTTGAGTGCTCCAGCAGGTTTTGAGTGTAAATCGTTATCAATGTTATTACTCTTTGAATACCCATATGGACACGTCCATATCTTATTCCTTGCATGCTTGCTGTTCTGCTGTGTTTCAAGTTACTGTTCCCCTTTGAATACGCTTAAAGCAGTAAGTCAACACCTTATGCGTGAAAAAACCCAGCCCAACTCAAAAAGTACTACTGCTAGATGATTTAAAACATTTTTTTTAATTATAAAACAACACAAAACAAATTCGGATCTTCCGTTAAAATCACACATAACAAAACATACATGAAAACTTCTTGGGAATCGAAATAGCGGAAATATGGTATACACCCCCCTCCCCTGTCCTTCCTCTGCCACCCCCCACCCCACAAACAAACCAAACAATCAGAAAAAACCCCAACCAACCAACCCAACAACAACGACGCAATGTGTTTCAGAAATACGTTTCTCTGAACACACACCAACTGTGCAAAACTCCATAAAAACCTAACGTGATGGTATACTGTGTATATAAAGTTAAGCTGCAACCCGGTTTAGTGATGACTTATGGTATACGAAGGTATGTGACCCAACAGATTGTTGACATATAAGCTAAAACATTCAGGTTAGGCGCTTTCGAATATGAAAAAAAGCCGTAGAGTGTGTCTGAATCCTTTCCAAGCTTTTGTTTCTTCTCTGTGTTTTTAGGGGACGTGTTTAAATACTTAAGGAGGCAAACGCTCAAGTCCGTGTGCGCGCATGTATACGCATGCACACACGTGCGCGCGCGCGTGTGTGTACTTGCCATTTGAGAAAGTGTTCCTGTGAAAACAATTTGCACACGGAGCTGCGTTTCTCACAATCACTAACAAAAAGGTAAATAAAAAAATCGAGGTTGTCACGAGCTTTTAAAATCAAACAAAAAGCAACAACAACCCCCCTCCCCTCCCTTTTGCACCCCCCCAAAAAATAAGAAAGAAAAAAACCAACAAAAAAAAAACTTGACGAATTTTCAAGTCACCTCAGTTTGCCCCAGGAAACACTAGTAATAACTACGGTGACCATGACGCCATTGATGATAACTGTAACCACGGCAGTAATGAAAAACAAACAAACAAGAAAGCAAACAAAGCACTAACACAAACCAGCAAGTAAAAACCAGCCCGCCAGCCACACAAAACCCCGTAGGAACAAGAAGTAAATGCCTGCTTATCATGCGTTTGTGATTACTTCCCATCCTTGGTCAGAGCACGGTTATTGGGAAATTACTTCCCTGTAAGAGTATGGCTACTACCACCTTTACAAATGCTCTCTCCCCCCCCCCCCCCCCCCCCCCCCATTACTTTCGCACTTTCATGAAAAATATCGGACATTGCGGAAAAAAGCATATTATGTAATGTTTCAAAACTCTAGCTGCATCGTTGAACATTTGAGAATCCCCCAAGTCGGAATACAGCTACCTCCATGGTGAACAAAAACGATCGCATGCGCAAAATATCACCACTGGTGAACTGCGAAACTCCAGCTGAGAAAGCAAAAAATTGAAAACAATCTGCAACAAAATAATCACTGATGTATTGATAGACTGCTCCCCACACCCCCATCCCCTCATTTATCTCAGTTATGTCTCATTATTCTATCTTTGAGAGAGCACGGATTCATACGCTGAAGTTCTTCGTCAGTATGATACAGTGTTTATCGAGATATGTAGAGACGAAGGAAGCATGTCTATCTTTTTAGAACATGTGACCTCTGCACGGAAGGCAATTTCTGTACAGAATTGCCGAGTAAAAATAATTATACAAAAGACCATCACACACTCGCGCTGTCATGGTCTGACAACAACTATTATGAAGATGATTATATGCTCATTTTTGTTTACAAATAGTTGACAAAGAAGAATTCATGAAAAAGTTTTTCTCCTTAAAGAATGCCTGCTTCCATAATTCAGTTGAAAATCCACAGTACTACATTCAATACCCAAAAAATTACACAGCACTACAGGGTGTAAAAAAAAATGCATGGCACTACTTACAATCAACAGCAAAGCGAAACTCTCCAGTGATTCCATTAAAGAGGTGCGTTAATCAGCTTTAATCAATCTGAGTGTATCGCAAGTGAATATTTCCACAGGATTTGATGTCTTCCAATCCTGTTGTTTTTAGCCCCGCCGACCCCAGAGGCCATATCTGGGCTCTCACCTCGTCAACTTTTAAATCTCAGATTAAAAACTCGCAAATATGTACAGATTAAAACAGGGTATACAACCAACTCCACTGTCGTTCCTTGTCGCAACGTCTTGACCAACCATAAGGGTCAACCCAGGACGGGCACCGCGTTGTGGGAAAAACCACCTCAACGACACATAAAATGAGATAAAACCAAAACCAGATTCCTTAAAACGACCTTGTTCTTAGTGACCAACTGTAACTCTTTCACTCATATCAAACGTAAATGTCTTGTGGGGCACTGCGCGCACGCACACACACACACACACACACAACACACAGACAGACAGACACACACAGACACACACACACACACACACACACACACACACACACACACACACACACACACACACACACACACACACACACACACAATGAGAGATAGAGAGTCGAAAATTCAATCTAAGAAAGAAGAAACACTTCGTAGTGAAACTCATAAAATAATACGCAAGCGGTTTGGGAAACAAAAATCAAGCAAAATGTCTTGACGACTCTGTCAATGCATTTTTATTAACAAATAGGTGGATTTTTCTATATACGCTCTGTCGCCTTGTAGAGAGCTGTGGCGCGCGCGCGCCACACACACACACACACACCACACACACACACACACACCACACACAGAAGAGAGAGAGAGAGAGAGAGAGAGAGAGAGAGAGAGAGAGAGAGAGAGAGAGAGAGAGAAAATGGAAAGACGTTAAAACTAAAGTCTATACACAAAAAGTCGAAAACTTCATTTAAGAAAGAAGGGGTACTAACACAGCAAGTAAAATACAGGCAAACTGTTTGTCAAGAAAAAAAAAAGACACGAAATATCAAGTAAAATGATAGTGACTTTCGGTAAAATCACGTTCTCCAGCAGAATATGACGGGCCATTTATCTAGTAACTAGCTCATATCTCGAGCAAATCTCTTGAGCAAGCTTGCTTAAAGAAATGGAACAAAAATAAACCCCAAAATATTCGGAATTTCATCTGGAGAGAGAGAGAGAGAGAGAGAGAGAGAGAGAGAGAGAACTCTGAACCCTGAAATGGTTTATTGTACTTCGGTAGAAAGAAAGAAAACAGAAATGAAGAAAATGATATATAACTTCACGTAATCTTTGATAAAATCTTGCCATAATTATAAACTTTGGAGAGAGAGAGAGAGAGAGGAGAGAGAGAGAGAGAGAGAGAGAGAGAGAGAGAGAGAGAGAGAGAGAGAGAGAGAGAGAGAGAGCAAACAGCAAAGTAAGAATGCAAAAAAATTGAGAAAACAAATACAGATTTAGTCTCATTTCATGTTGTTCATCGCCCCAACTTCATTTATTTAGTTGTAGAAGCTCACAAGAATATTCACTTCAGTATTAACCTTCATTTCAACTGGTATCTAAAAAAAAAAAGGGGTTACAAAATATATTGTATTTTAGTGCTTCAAAGGGTGTGGTGCTTTTATACACCAATTTTACTCAGGGCTATTATTGTATACTGAGCAGTCTCTGAGGGAACGCACTGTGCATCTTTTAACAGTACATGTTGGGCAGGCTCAGTTAAGTCTGTCGAAGCGCACCCTTCTCTTAACGCAGGATGCAAGCATGCAGGGTGTTGTTCGTGCCATCCACACCACAGGCCGTGGTTATTCATAATAATGCCATTGTTACACTTCTCAATGTCTGTACAAACTGTGGGAACGGATGAAAAATTTACAAAACTGCAGACACACGGAGATTGGATGTAAACCAAAAACCCACACGAGTGCTTATTCATTTATCCTCGAAATAAAATAAATGTTAAAAAATACAGTGCATTTCAAGTCACTATGATTAAAGCCATTATTCCACTTTGTATTGTCCATACAGTGCAAAAAGTCGTGTCACTGCACACAACAAAAGCTGGAAATAATGGTGAGGGCATATTGGTGGTCCACACCAGTGCATCTTCTTGTCCTTTGGGTCTCAGTTTAAGTCCCTGTTGTTTTTTTGGGGTCCTAGACTAAAAGTGAGACGAATGGAAGACGATGCAAGTTAGGCTCTCTCTCTCTCTCTGGTGTGTGTGTGTGTGTGTGTGTGTGTGTTGTGTGTGTGTGTGTGTGTGTGTGTGTGTGTGTGGTGTGTGTGTGTGGTGTACGTGTACGTTTCCTTCTATGTCTAATGTAGTATTTCAGTATTATCATTAAGAAATGTGCTCTTTAGATAGATGGCTTGATTGAAAAAAGCAACCGCATTGCTTATTCAATGTACCGCCTGGAAAAAAAATTGACTTGACTTGGCTTGACTAGAGCTGCTAGCTAAAATAAATATTGAACATTAACTGTAGAATAATCTTTTTCTATCATCAACCATATCCATTTCTATGGCAACATAAGGACACTCTAAATGCAATAACAAACAACAACAGAATACAAACAACAAACCCGACAACACGAAAACGAAAAAGGGAAACAAACACCCCCCTTGAAAAACCACAAACAAACAACAGCAACAAAAATGCCAAAACAAAACCTAAAATGCGAGCCGGCCATCTCAACAATTTTTCCAACAATGAAAACTTTGTCTATGCTTATACTGTATGTACATGCTCTGTTATCTCCATCAGTTTTTTTTTACAAAATAAATTAAGATGCAATGCTGCAATGTCATTATAAAACAAACAATAACGAAAATGGTGAAAAGATCAACAACAACAACAACAAGAACCACACCACACACAGATGTGAAAGACTTGACTAAAAAAACGATAACCTTCATACTTCTTCGTTAAGTGGTAAGAATTGTCACTTGAGCTATTCTGTGTCTGCAGATTCCACAAGAAAGGGGAGGAAGAAAGGAAAAACAAACAAAAACAAACAAACCAAACAACCAGAGTGAAGGCCACAAAGAAACGCTCACTATCAACTACATACAACAGCTAATACAAAAAAATGACTTTTTTTTAACAAAAAAGGATGAAAAAACACCAAACACTGTTCACCTACCCCCCCCAAAAAAAACCCCAACAACAAACAAAACAAAAAAACAAACCATAAAACAAACAAAAAAACAACAAAACCACACACACAAAAGGTACCCCCCAAAAGACAAAACAACAACAAACAAACAAACAACAGAAACACCAGAGAGAAAGAAAGAGAGAGAGAGAGAGAGAGAGAGAGAGAGAGAGAGAGAGAGAGAGAGAGGGAGAGGGAGAGAGAGAGAGAGAGCTCATCACTAACCCCCCCCCCGTCCCTCCCGAATAGAGCAACGCAAGACAACTCCCTATACATTCTCTTTTATGCCTTTTCCTGGTAATCTATTGCTGTATCATTTATTTTATAGAACTGTTGAGTATCGTCATATACTGGACGGCATCGTTGTCTGACAAAATTTCTGTCCGCGGGATTTAGAATGCTATCCACGCCGAAGTTGGATGCGCTGGGCCTGATTTGTCAGGCGCTTAACGGCAGCGCAACGCATGTTCGCTCATGTGACAGACAACAGTAATTGCTGCTGTCTGAGCGATCGAAGAAGAAGAAGAAGAAGAAGAAGTAGAGGAATGCTTTCTTGCTGGACAGTGTTACCACAATTATAGCGCCACTTTCTTCTGTAAAAATCCACGTATTTCTAAGTTTTAATCATAGAAAAAGGTGGGGTTTTTCAAGAGTACAATACTGCTGTAAATAAACTTTCATGTTGCTGTGAAGTTATTGCATCATTACTAGTATCGTTATTATTATATTACTACTACTACTACTTCTGTTGCTGCTGCTACTGCTGCTCCTACTACTACTACTGCTGCTGCTGCTGCTTCTGCTGCTGCTACTAACTACTACTACTACTACTACTATGCTGATATTTCAATTATGAAAAAGGGGATTTTTCAGTACAGAATTGGCAGTGAATCTAATACTTTCACGTTGCTGTGAGTTATTAATACAATTTTTTTCCATAAGTATCATCATCATCATTATTGTTACTATCATAAGAATAATAATAATTATTTTTTTACTATTATTATTATTACAACCGTTGTTGCTGCTTTCATTACGTTTCGATGATTACTGGCGCTAACCATACGCAGCATACTATACCTCGATGATATAAACACCCCGACTGCCACATAGACAGAAGCCTGAGGGACCAAAAATTTGGGCTGTAAGGGGAGATTGGGTTTTGTTTATCCTTCCGAGGTTAAGCTTCCAGGGTTCGCCAACAGTGAGGTTTTGCATACGCAACCGTTTTTACCCGCCAGTGAGGTAGCCATGTTCCAGCTTCGGTGATTGTAGGGGAGATACAAACGTTAGAATTTTCGCCTACGCTACGGGTTGACTTCCACAGTGTCATCACTAGACTGACATTGTGATGGTTTAGCGTGGGCTTTCAGAACACCATTCACTTTCGCCACAACCCCGACACTACAAGTTTAGGGGCAGAGTGCCAGGTTGGTATTGTCTCAGCACTTTGAATGAATGGTATAGATATCGAGCTATGAAACATAACGAACACGGATAGCGCTGGTGTTCGCCGTGTTCAAGTTTCTCCTAATGCTTACACACACACACACACACACACACACACACACACACACACACACACACACACACACACACACACACACAACACACACACACAACACACACACACACACACACACACATACACAAAGGAAGACACACACAGGCCGGCACACACATACACAAACACAGACACACACAGCCCCCCCCACCCCCCCACACACACAAACACAAGAAGAGGCAAGATTACAAATCAAGCAATATTTGCATCGAAGATTAAATAATGATTAACGAGCTTCTGAAGTTGCAAAAAATCGTGTATATCAACTCAAAACAAAACCAAGCACAAAAGTGTTGCTTGAAACATACACCACGAACAAAAATACTGACAATAATTATGACGGCAATGATGAAAAAAGAAATTTATGCATCTGCACAGGTCTGTGTATGTACTCGTTTCTGCACAAAATATGCCGGAAGTGAGGGTAGATTCGTAGAAAAAAAAGGGTATGAGTCATAACTTGACACAGACGACATGACTGAAAAAACCCAACAACCCGCTACTTTAAGAAAAAAACAAAGAATTCAACTTAAAAATGTAAAAGCAGACGCCATTTCCAAGAACAAAGCTTGATCTCACTTTGACAATGCTTAATAACATGAACAGCCTATAATAGTATACATGATGGTGGTGATACTGACAACCATATAATCAAATTCTGATAAAGTGACGAAATTGTGACAAAAACGAGGAAAACCTACACACCACAAGCGGATTTTTCAAGATCTCTTCACTGGCTGCCTGTGTCACAAAGAGTGGGGTATAAGATCAATACCCTCTGTTTCAAATGTCTCCATAAATCTGCACCCTCTTATCTCTGTAACTGTCTTCACCTGTACACTCCATCTCGTTCCCTTCGTTCAGCCGCTGACACTGCGCTTCCGAACTCCCAGATTCAAACAAACCACTGTTGGCCGTCGCTCGTTCTCTGTTTCTGATCCATCCACATGGAATGACCTTCCTCTCTCTCTTCGCCCAAAGCCTACATTTGACACTTTCAAATCTAGCCTCAAAACGCACTTATTTCCTATCTGATGTCTTTTCCTTCATGTCTATTTGTCTTGTTTTTGTGAATATGTGCGTGCGTGTATACTTTTGATATATGTTAATTCTAATATTTTGTGGAAGGTGGCATATGTGGAAATGATTTGAATGCACAAGCGCTTCGATTTGTTTGCTGTACAAGATTCAGCGCTATACAAATACCATACATTCTTCTTGTTCTTGTTCTTGTTTTTCTTCTTCTTATGAAAACAACATGCAAATTCATAATTATCCAAATATTCTTGTAACTCCAGAACCATCTTTTGTGAAGAGAAATAATATTCACTTTAAAATAGTTTCTTTAAACTTAGTATCCTCTCAAATTTTCATACGTAATTTTAGACGCTGTACCGTATTACTGCTAACGAAGCAAAGTACAAAACTAAACCGAACCCCAAACCCCAATTCTCGCTACCGTTGCACCTTTGTCGGTTTTTTTCGTCATTGACAGTTATCATATCCATTTTTCGTCACTGAAAAAATATTACTCTCGATGCTTAGTCAAAAGAAAACAACTTTATAAAACATCTCAAACAGAAATCAGCGTCCCTGTGTTCCATTTACAGAAAAATAAAAATCTTACAACAATATGACCACAAAAATCAATGTGAAAATTCAAATCTTTGGTTGTCTTTTTTATTTTATTCTTGTATGTAACCCCCCCCCCCCCCCCCCCTAGTCCTCATTAATACGCAAAATGACAGTAATGTACGCATGCTATTGTAAAAGACGAAAAACCCCGAAAATGGTATAAGATGTGCCTTTGAATATACCGAAAAATTATGAATGTTAGCACATGAACGAGAAAGTTTAAGGCCTTCAGAGTCGGTACAGGATCAGCTATAAAAACGGAATGACCTGTCTACAGACTGGTGGTAAGAAAAAAACAACACAACAACAACAACAGCACATAACATACTATCTAAAATCAGAAAAAAAATAATTGGATCTCCATCATCAGAAACAGCAACATTCGTGTATATAATTATTAGCAGAGTTAAACTGACTAGTTGAAAAAGAACAGGTCATATAAGGTACAGATAATGTGCATTTTGCCTGAAACAGAGAGAAGGGGGGAGAGAGAGAGAGAGAGAAGAGAGAGAGAGAGAGAGAGAGAGAGAGAGAGAGAGAGAGAGGAGAGAGAGAGAAGAGAGAGAAGAGAGAGAGAGAGAGAGAGAGAGAGAGAGAGAGAGAGAGAGAGGGAGAGAGAGAGATAGAGAATGAATGAATGAATATTTTTATTGAGGAAAAAGAATAAGCACAATAGTGGCATTTTTCATCCAGCATTTAGAGAGAGAGAGAGAGGAGAGAGAGAGAGAGAGAGAGAGAGAGAGAGAGAGAGAGAGAGAGAGAGAGAGAGGAGAGAGGAGAGAGAGAGAGAGAGAGAGAGAGAGAGAGAGAGAGAGAGAGAGAGAGTTGAACAGTATATTCCCATTCAATAAAAAAAAAAACAACCCACGTAACTTGAGATCACTCTTCAACCAAAGCAATACATGTATCTTGCAAACATGATTTAATGACAACAGTATATACTGTATAGTACTGGTCACGGTACGTAATCTATGCAATACGCACGTACAGTTTATTGGTAAATGCATAATTACTGAGGCTCAAAATGTCATAAGTCACGCAAATATTGTGCATGCAGAACAACAACAACAACAACAAAACACCAACAAAAAAAACAACATCTGATTAAAAATGCCACCTGTCAGATTACTCAGTGTTGTTGGTATGCTACAAACATGGAGTGTAGTTTTGCTTAATAATATCATCCGTATTGTAATCTTCGTTAGTATCATTTTCAGAGTGTTAATCTGTTTTCATACTGCTGTCTCGTTATCAATATTCATGTGTTCTCTCTCACCCTTACTATCTTTCTCTCTCTCTGTGTCTGTGCCACCTAGAGAAAGAGAGAGAGAGAGAGAGAGAGAGAGAGAGAGAGAGAGAGAGAGGAGGGGGGAGGGGGAGGGAGAGGGAGAGGGAGAGAGAGAGAGAGGGGGGGGGGTGGGGGGAGAGATGCAAAGAAAACAAAAAAGCCTGTCTTCGTTATCACCTCAACGAGCAACCAGCGAGATAAAACCAAAAATATATAAGTACTTCAAAATTCTTTACCCCAACATAACTCTTTGTCTTTTTTTTCCTTTTCAAACACATTCTTAATCAACATACTTTAGATGGCAGGCGAACATACTTTAGATGAATGAATACAAAACCAATCACACGAATTAATGAAAAGTCCATTGGTTAACTTGTCTGGGGCCACTTTGTACAGCAAGACAAAGATGTACAAAGCACAAAGCGAAAGACTTGACTAGATTCAAAAACGATTTTTATTTATTTTATTTATTCTTTCATTTCTAGGATAATGGAATAAGCAGTCATGTGCTTTTTTTTTCTACATCCCGTTCCCGTTTAGATAGACAGAAAAACAATAAAACGATTGAACATCCCGTAAAACGTTTAAATTATTCTTGTAAACAATAAAAATCATTAATACATATTGAAACGAAAAATGATTACATATATAATAAAATGATAACACGTTTGAAATAGATGTTACGACTATAAAATGTTTACAGAGATATCAAAACGATATAACGATTTAATGGATATTAAAGTGATAAAGAACGTACTAACGATAAGTAGACTAACTTGAGACAGAGACATAACAACGACCAAGAATGTTATTGTGAAGTCGGTTTTCAACACATCACAGGCTGAGTACACAATCGTTAAGAAATTAGGTAATATTGTATGGTTTATAGAGCAAATCTGTACAGATTTATCAGACACAAGCATATCAAAATGTCAGGGAATTATTAAACGTAAGATCATAGATAAAAGCGCATGGTATCATTCATATATATATGAATGAGAGAATGTGTGTGTGCATGGTATATACACATGGTTAGAAAAGGCTGATTTTGAAATTCAAAATTTCTAAGAATAAGAGGACATGAATACAAACGATAATAACGCATAGTATAATCACATGCTTGACAGACTGGTTGGACATACGTCCATCAAAACTCACAGACAAGACATCACTACAAGCAATAATGACGCATAATGCATAAACGTTATTACAAAATTTATTACACACAAGTACATCAAAATGCCTGATATTGAATACATTTAAGTACACACGATAATAGCGCAGAGGTTATTCACATAATCAAAGAGTAGTTGTACAAAAGTGCTTTAAAATATAGAGAACGAAGAGACATAAACCCATGCAATGATAAAGTCAATTATATACACATTATGATCAATGAATAAATATCATATCTTGTTTCTGCCTACCAGTGAAACACATGTCGACCTGTGGTGTACTAACAGAAGCATCCTGCATACACGTTATGCATAATCATGAATTGATTGGTTTTATAATCAATTACAAGTTTTATCGATCCTACAAACCAACAACAGCATCATACATACAAAAGAATAGGTAGCTGAGTACAAGAATAAACCAATTATGCCTGTTTATAATCGACAATTATTGTGACATTACACTAACTTTAGAAATAAATAAATAACTGACTCATCTCCCCCCCCCTCCCCACCCCCTATGTGTTAAAACACAGAAACTCCATTTTCAAAATTTCGAAAAAAACGCATTTTCCCCCCTGTTTGATACTATAAGTTAACAGACACAAGATGTTGGTAAATGTCGTGTTCAGTCAGAGATCTGAAGAAATCTAGGTGTTTCAAGGTGTATTCCAGAATTAAAAATAAAAAATGGGATTAAAAAAGGATTTTGTAAAACGGAATTACTGAGTTTTACCAGGTGGGGTAAACCAGTCTTTCCAGTTGTTTGCGATGCCTTGTTCAATACAGCAGAAAGAAACTAACACAGACAGTGTCCTGTTTATTGATGGGGGGGGGGGGGGGAGGGGGGAAGAGAATCTAAAGATTGGTATCTTATGTAAGAGAGACTTCATCGCAATTTACAACTACTGTTTTACTTCAAACAATGCATTAAAAGACCACCCCACCCCCCACCCGAAACCCAAAAGTTAAAAACACAACAAAAGATTGTTTCTACCGGCTGTTTGGTACGGTCCCCGGTTATCAAACCTTTCTGGAAGGAAGTGAACGATAAATAGAAAATATAGACACGGGTCTGTCATCACCTTTATAACTGACCACCAGAATCACTTTGGCATGAACATTTCTACAATCTCCCAGGTCAACATTTTTGTACAGACCTGCCATTGCCTTGATACGTTAGTGTGTACGATGCACATGCAGCAAATATACCAGGCACTTTAACATGGGTCGTTATTTCATGTCAGCGTTTTACGTTGTTGTTTTTTTAAAGACTACGTATGTGGCAACGACTGATGTTGTTGTCGGGCGTTCGCGAGCTTATGATACTGAGTTACCCAGAACATACACTCTGTCTCACTCATCATGTCACTGTGAGACTGCAAGTACACACTGGATGATGAAGTTTGCACGTCTAGCTGTTTTCGCGTACCTCACAGTTACAGGTAACCACACTCCGACTTCATTTATTTTCTTTTCTTTAGTGGAGGGTTGACGTTGTTGTACTAGCAGCTTGTTATGGATGAGGACAATCTCAAATAACATTCCAAAGCTTAACAACATGCTGATACAAGTCTCGGCATGTCGCTAGCACCAGTAACTGACCAAGCTAAGAGCAAAAAGCATGTGGCCAAGGCTTCACCAATCGGCAGTGCATTACGCGTTGATAGAGCCACTGCTGCGTGAAGGTTTGGCAGATGGGATGTTACAAATACACACTATTTCAGAATGAAGAAAATTGCTTCAGTAAACACACAAACAACTTTAAACAGCAATTCCATAGAAAACGAAAACCCCAACTTTAAACAGCAATCCCAAAAGAAAACGAAAAACCCAACTTTAAACAGAAATCCCAACAGGAAAAAAAACCCCGAAACAAAAACAAAAAAAACAACCTAACTTGAAACAGTGAACTCAAAACAGAGAAATCAACTTACTCGTAGCGTTACATCTCAACCAGTCATTCAGGTCCAAAGCAGGGCTTAAGAAGAAAAGACACCCTCCCCCTTACCTGGAAACAAAACTTATATACAGTGAACACATAATATATACATACGAGCTATTTCGAAGGTAACATAGCCCCAGGTGTGAGGCCACTAGCACCAACCACACTTTTCGCAGAAAAGACTGATGTCCAGCTCTACCCGATTGTAATGAAAATGGTATACAACGCTCCGAAACACACACACCAGGTAGCACTCACTTCAACGTACGTTAAATTACATAACATGTCAGGTGTAAAATTCAGGTATTGAAAACCGTCAAATTTGAGAGACATGAAAAGAAATATTATGAGTCTAAAATACTAAGGAGGTAACAGGTAAACAGCAAATACAAAGAAACAAACAAAACAAAAACGAAAAATAAGAATGTCAGAATAAAACAGAAAGCAGCGAGAAGCAGTGTAAAATGTCAGTGCATAACTGTCTGGAGAAAAAAAAGAGGCAGTATTGTTCTCACTACTTTCAGCTGAAAAAGTTTTCCAATGGCTCAAAAAAAGAGATAAATATAAAATGAATAATTGGAAAAGAAATAGCCGGGCAGTTCATTCCCGAAAAGTTGCCTGTATAAAGAGAATAAAGAAGAAGTTATGATTAATTTTTTTATTTCATTAATGACGAATCTATACAGTAGAGAGAGAGAGAGAGAGGGGAGAGGAGAGAGAAGAAGAGAGAGAGGAGAGAGAGAGAGAGAGAGGAGAAGAGAGGAGAGAGAGAGAGTGTGTGTATGTGTATGCACGCGCGCGCGTGTGTGCGTGCTATGTAGCAAGGCTTGACAAAACACAAGTTGCTAGATATTCACTCCATAGAAATGAAGAATTTGATCCCTTTATTGATTAACTGGTTGCCTGATTGATCTGATCTATCGATCAATTGAACCTGACCAGAAGCATTCAGATAGCGTTAAGAAGATCTTAGAAATAAAATCAACATACTCCAAAAGGCAGGTCCCACTCCTTATCACATCGTGTTGTCAACAAATTATTGAAAAACAACAGCATCGGATCTTTGTACACATGCTGGCAAAAGCAGAAATCACAGACTTACACCACTAAACATTGTCCACATCGTTATCTCATCACTTGGGCGTTAAAAATACATCACACAAAAACCGAAAAAATTCCCAAGGAAAGTACAGAAAATATAAGAATGAAATATAAAAAAAAATCCCCCGATGATTTCCATAGAAGAAAAAGGAATGAACTCCAAGTTGAAATAATTTGAAATTTGCAGCAAAACGTTTTGTTACGCAACTAAGGATGTTGGTGAAAATGCACAAGAGTTAAGCAGAATAGACTTTATATTTTTTGGCATCACAGTATTAACAGACTTTTGTTTTTGCGGCTTAGAAGTTGTACGAGTCTTGCAAACAAGACAAGAAATCCTGACGAAGAAAACTAGACTTAAAACACATATCTCTAGGTCTAGTGCAACAAGGCCAATTAATTTTTGTCACATATAAATGAAGCAATCTTTTGCTGAACATCTTTTCACAAACGTGGTATTAGACTGGAATGAAATCTAAAGAAAATATGAATAAGAGAAAGGGGCGGTTTTGGTGGGTGGTTAGAGCATTGTACTTGCAATTTGACGGCCCAAGATCGAGTCCGGGTTCGAGTCACTACTAAGACGCCGGTTGAAAGGGATTTTCCCCCTGGAGTTAACATCGGAACTGAGTCTACACCCCGAAAGTCCGGATGATACTATAAACCGAAGCTCCGTATATGAGCGCATGCAGAACATCTTGCGCACGCGTTAAAATCTGTTCTGCCTTTCAGAAGAGTAGGCCATTCGTGCCGGTAAGAACGGAATAACCAAAAATATTTCAAAAACCGTGTGTACACTGATGTAATGATGAAAGATCATCTCCGAAGTGGGAATGCGGCTACCTTTATGGTGGACAAAAACGGTCGCGCACGCAAAAATCTCACATTAGTGAACCTCGGAGTTCTAGCCCAGGAACTACGAAAAAACCCACACAACAAACAAACCCAAAACAAAACGAACAAAATAAAAAAAAAACTGGAAAAAATCCCAACATCTCCGTGAGAAGAATCGAGTCGAATCTACTACACAGCTTTGAAGTCGTTCAAAAGTAGCCCTCAGTCTTAAGCAAGATTCAACTTCTCCCTGAACTCTTCGAGGAGGAGTCACTGGAGCACTGCACTGAATTTTTCATGGGCAAGTTGAACCTGGCGGAGTCTATCGCTCTCCATGGATCGGGGTGCATGCTGGGTATGTGCGTGTCATCCATCCGACGGGCCATAGCTGGCCTACTCTTTTGCAAAAGGTGGACGGGTTTGCAAAAATGTTACGCGCTAGTTCACACACGAGACCTCGGTTTTTAGTTTCGTCCAGACTTTCCGGGGGAGGTGGAGTTAGCACCAATGTTAACTCCAAACGGGACGAATTCCATCGAACGAATACTTCATCAGACTTGAACCCGCGGATTCAGTTTCTTTCAGATCGCGAGTTTTTACGGTCTAACCGCTAAGCTACCACGTCCCTCACCTTCGCCGCAAAAAAAAAGGAGCTGGTTTTAAACATGTGTGAAAAATACCATGCACTATTCTTGTGTTGTATTTTCATCAATAATTTTCAGCTATACGGTCATTGGACCTGATTTCAAAATGAAGTGTCAAGCAGTGGAATGTACGGTTACTTCTAAGAAGTGTGATTCTCTGGGGACTCTCTGGCACAGCGAGGGGGAACATTATGGTAGCGCAAAACAGCGTCTTTCTGTTTATTTCTTTTTTTTTTTTAATACATAATCATGAAGGTGTAAAGTTTGGAAAAGACAAAAACAAACCACACAAAAAATCGACAGCTTCATCTTGTAGACAGCATGTAAACACGATCATTAGCAATATCAAGACGAAAACAAAACCAAAAACAATACGCAACACAAACTGTCTTTAGTGCTATCTTGCTGACAGCCCAAAGCTATGGCCATTAAGAAAGCTCAGCAATGCAGTGAGCCAATACAAAGTAAACAGAACGAAACACGGGGGGAGCAAAGCAAATTTTAAAAAAGATATTAGACACAAATATCAATCGGCTATGAAATAAGAAAACGAACGAAATTAGTACATACAAAAATAGATACATCACTTAAGGAACGAATCAAGAAGTAAACAAATACCCCCCACCCTAAAAAAAAAAATGAATGACTGAATAAGAAAACAACATACAGAACATACATAAAACATGCAGAACAGAACAGAGACAATAAAAAAACAAACAACCCCATCACATATATTTGATTTCAACACGAGACACCAAACTCGGTAATCTCTAATTTCTTTCAATATTTATATTCCAAACCTTAAAAAACAACAAAGCATGAAAATTTCCCTCAACATATACCAAACGAAGCGATTCACAGCTCACATTTTCCCTCTCACGCATCACTTCGGACAAGAACAACAACAACAACAACCATTAACGTAGCATCAACAAGCTATACACGTACTTAATTTCAAATCTGATTTGGTGACGGCCGAAAGCCGGGCTATCAAGAGACCAACAGCACTCGCAGCAGTATCTGCAGCGTGTGGACGAAGGCGAGAAGCAGGGCGGAGTGCAAGTACTGCTTCCTGGAACTGCCGCTGCTGTGGTTGCCTCTGACCCGGGGCTGAATGTTCTCGCCTTTTCCTCCTGTTGTGGACATAAGACCAACCTGAGAGATCTTTTAAATTCATTTTATTTTATTCTTTTGTATTGTAGACACTGGAATAAGCACCATTGTGATTTGTTTACATCCAGTCTCCGTGTGTATGAGGTTTTGTAAATTTTGTCATCTGCTCCCACCGGCTCATTATGGCCTACTCTTTCGAAAAGCGGAACAGGATTTAACGTGTGAGCAGGATGTTCTGCGTGCGTTCGTACAACGGGGCCTCGGTTTATAGTCTCATCCGAAGTGCTTTTGTGGAGAGTGGAGTCTGCACTGATGTTAACTCCACGGGAAAAATCCCCTTGAACGGGACTGGAACCCAGGTCGTCAGATTGCCAGCGCAATGTTCTAACCACTAGGCTATCCCGTCCCCCGAGAGAGAGAGAGAGAGAGAGAGAGAGAGAGAGAGAGAGAGAGAGAGAGAGAGAGAGAGAGAGAGAGAGAGAGAGAGAGAGAGAGAGAGAGAGAGAGAGAAGAAAATGTTTTATTGTACATCAGCCTTGAGCCACAATTCAAAACAAAGTGGGAGATGGTGCAGTGGATGTGCATGTAGGCCTATACAACGAATTTGTACAAAATTTCAAGAGAGAGAGAGAGAGAGAGAGAGAGAGAGAGAGAGAGAGAGAGAGAGAGAGAGAGAGAGAGAGAGAGAGAGAGAGAGAGAGAGAGAATGAGAGAGAGACAGACAGAGAGCATGTCATGTGTACTGAAATAGAAACGCAACAAACGATGGCGACATAATAATATCATGTGGATTCCACACACACACACACACTCACCACCCCTACCACACCACACCACACCACACCACACCACACCACACCACACCACACCACACCACACACCACACCACACCATATATTTGTGTTTGTTTGATTCTTTATTTCCTTGTTGTGGTTGTTCTTGTTGATTCATCTTTTTGTTGTTGTTTTATTCAGTTGTTTGTATGGTTGAAGGTTAGTGTGTATATGTGTGTGTGAGGGGGGGGGGGGGGAGGGAAGCAGTTGGTGTGGGTTTTTTATTTTTATTCTGTTTTGTCTTCTTTGTTTGTTTCGGTTTGGTTTTTCTTTGTTGCTTGTTTGTTTGTGTTATGACGGATATTTTTTCAAGATTTTTGAAGTATTTGAATTGTATGGTCTAATATTTTTCTGGGTTTTTTGTTTTGTTTTAATTCCACATATGCATATGTTAATGGTTTTTTTGTTTGATTTGTATAGTTTACCATAGATTAGGTTTTTTATTCTATGTCTGCATATACATTATCTTAATTTTCCTCGCTTTTTTTCCTTTCTTTAGATAGATGGCTTGATGAAAAAAGCAAATGCACTGCTTATTCAATGTACCATCTGAAAATAAAAGTTTGACTTTGACTTTGACTTTGACACCACACACACACACACACACGTGTGCGAACGCACGCAGAACATCTTGCACACACGTTAATTCCTGTTCCGCTTTTCGTAAGAGTAGGCCATTGTGTGCCGGTAGGAACAGATGACAGAATTTACAAAACCGCATACACACGGGGACTAGATGTAAAAAAGCAAATAAGGGCTTATTCCATTATCCTCGATATAAAACAATAAAATAATAAATAAAAATAAATAAATAACACACACACACCTTCAAGCACATACATGCAGTAATACACACAACGCTACTCGCTGTGTGTGTGTGTGTGTGTGTGTGTGTGTGTGTGTGTGCGTGCGCGCACGCGCGTTCGTGTATGCACGCGTGTGTGTGTTTTGATTGTATGCCAGCCTAAACGTGTATTTGCATCATAAATACTTTTGCGCAAATTTGTAAAACATAAAGAAAGCATATCCTTAAACCCGTTAACATTTTCACTCATCTACCTATCATTTCTGTACGTATTCTGGCCCTTTTCACTTATTCATAAAGTATTTTCATTTATCAATGCATATATTTCTGCATAAATGCATACAATTTCTTTCTTTATCTTTGTTTTTTTTGTACATGCTTCTGTCCATGTTTACTTCTTTCTGTATTTATTTTTATTTTTAGTATTTATCTATTTTATTCATTTAAAAATACATTTCGGCATTAGTGCATAATTTATCTATTAATTCATCTTTTCATCTATTCATATATATAGATTTTTTTTTTTACACAACTCCCACCTAGTTCATACTGCCATGGGGCTATTTTTTATTTATTTATTTCATTCTTTTATATCGAGGATAATGGAATAAGCACTTATGTGCTTTTTTTTTACATCTAGTCCCCGTGTGTATGCGGTTTTGTAAATTCTGTCATCCGTTCCCACCGGCACACAATGGCCTACTCTTACGAAAAGCGGAACAGGATTTAACGTGTGCGCAAGATATTCTGCGTGCGTTGGCACACAGGGCCTCGGTTTATAGTCTCATCCGAAGGACTTTTGGGAAGAGTGGAGTCTGCACTGATGTTAACTCCAGAGGAAAATATCCTCTTGAACGGGAATGGAACCGGGTCGTCAGATTGCGAGCGCAATGTTCTGACCACTAGGTTATCCCGTCTCCCCTTACGTATCATATTTTCTTTATCTATTTATTATTGATTGATTGATTGATTGATTGATTGATTCATTCATTCATTCAATTTTTCTTCACGCTTCACCCACCTCGTTCAAACTGCCTCGGAGCTCCGGTGACAGGGCGGTAAGTGTTGTCAGAAGATCCGGACTGCTTCTCTCCCCTGCCAGGCTCCGGTAGCGGGTAGATGGCGTTCGACGTTTCAGACACAGGATCTAAAGGTGGCGGCGGCTGCAGGATCATTTCAGTCGAGTTGCGTCTCGGCGTCCGTATTGTCGTTGTTGTTGTTTTTGTGTAGGCTGAATATTCTGGGAGGGGAAACAGATTGGTTGGTAAGAGGGGAAGGATGAAAAACTGGTTGATGAAAAAGGTTGTTTTTATGTTTTTTAGTTTTCCAAAGTCTGTTGTGGCCTAGGTCAGAAGTTTTGTAGTTCACTGATGTAGGCAAAGCACCAGCACCTTGCTCTATATTATATTGTTGTTATGGTTTTTAAATGCTATTTTTTCGTTTTCCAAAGTCTTTTTTGGCCCAAGTCGAAAGCTTTGTTATTCAGCGATGTAAGCAAACATCCAGCACCTAGCTCTATATATTACAATGCTGTAATGTTCTAAAATGACGTGTTGAGATTTTTTTCGCAGCATGACACGCTCTTTACATAACAGCTTGCATTTTCTTTACAGTAAAAAAAATAATGATTTTTCTGACAGTTCTTGTTGCCTATGATATTGGTACTTAAAAGGCGTAATATCAAATTTCTTTAAAAGGGTTACGACTGCAACTATTAATCACTTAAGTACTTATAAAGCAGTCTCATTGATTAGGCTGGATGACTAACAGAGGTCATATAATCTGGTTTTGATCCCCGGCCCAGGATATAAACTCAGGAACGCTTAAAAAAAAACCCCCCACAAAAACACAAAAAAAATTTCGTTGAATCTGATATAGTTGTTTGATCGTTGTGTTTTTTTTAATGGCACGTATTCTTTTGATTACGATTCATGTTTATTTCTCACGCTTTGTCTAGCATGAATTACAGAATCATGAATTTAATACGTGGATTTCTGTTCAGTTCCTGTTCTGATTTCCAAACTAACCACTTTCGTGTCTTTTGTTCTCGTTTTGTATTTTCGTTTGCTCCCTTTGTTTGTCTCCTAACTTCAAGAAGTCATAAAGAGACGCTCTCTCTCTCTCTCTCTCTCTCTCTCTCTCTCTCTCTCTCTCTCTCTCTCTCTCCTCTGTCTTGTTGTTGTGTGTGTGTGTGTGTGTGTGTGGTGTTGTGTGTGTGGTGTGTACCACCAGGCAATTCTTCCCAGGGAGAGAGTGTTGCCACAACAGCAGCACCACTCAACTTTTCACGTCTTCATGCGAATTACTTCCCCCTTACAAGCGAGGCCTTTTCTTGCTACAAAATCTCCACCAGAGACAACTTTCTTGTTGCCATGGTTTCTTGTCATTGCGGCTAAATATACGCAGGACTTCGGTTTATCGTCTCATCGGGAAGACGAGCACCCAGACCACCTCACAAGGTGTAAAGAGTGGTGGAAAAATTCGGGTTCAAATAGATAATGAGCCCTCGAGTTCTTGTTTTTTTTTTACGCGAATGCAGTAGCTCTTGATCACTGATTTTGTTTGTTTGTTTGTCTGTCAGCCTGTCAGTCTGTCCGTCCGTCAGTCAGTCAGTCAGTCAGTCAGTCTCTGTTAGTGTGTATGTGTGTGTGTATGTATGTGTCCGTCCGTCCGTCCCTCAATGTAATGTAATGTAAAGTAATCTAATCCATCCATCTATTCATCCATCCATCTATCCATCCATCATCTATCCATTCATCGATCTATCCATCCCTCCCTCC